>CM067081.1:35417305-36079567 GCA_034008185.1 Gorsachius magnificus
GCACAGTGTATTGAGGCTCGATGCAAACTCTGCTCATGCCCCCAAAAATCTGGGTGACTGGAGGAGTGTGCTGCAGCAGGCCAGCGACGAGGACCCGCTGGAGGCTCCTCTGGAGGTCTGCATCCCACCTGCAGCTCCGGCGCAGCTCCCACGATACTGCGAAGGTGCGTGATGGGCAGCGGTGCCATAGCTGGGGTGAGGACTGATGGCTAACCCAGTCCCTGGCTGCAGGAGTAGGAAAGTCAGCCAAGACAGAAGGTAACATAAAGAAAAGCCGATTTTAAAACAACAAAGGGCAGTTTGCATGTCTATCTCACTTGGATTACTGCCAAATGCTGACAGAGCTACTAAATAGGCTTCCTGTTCCATGTCAGCCCTAATGGGTTCGGTTAGGGCTATAACCTCTGTCTGTCTCCCTTACCTGCCTTGAAACGCCTACCCCCTTCTACAGACTCGTATTTGGTCGCAGAAATCTTTCGTCATCTCCCCTTCCTGCATTTGTTACACCCCCCCCCGTTTGTTGAGATGTGCCTTGTCTGAGGTTGTTTCTTGGCTTTCCTCTTGATTTCCCAATTTCTGTGTTGATTTTACACAACAGCTTTTTCCAGTAAGCCACGGAGTAAATGGGTCAAAACTTGGTGTTTGGGAATTAACCCAGAGCCACCCCATTTCTGCCACAGCTGGTTTCGGTGTTACAAATAGTCTTTAGGTTTTTGGTGAATACTCACCCCATTACTTATGGCACCTGGTGAAAAAAAGAGCCACTTTAACCATCAGTGCATTATTTTATGGTAAGCAAAATAACATTCTACAAAATAAAGGCAAGGTTGCTAAAAGCTTTGAAACAGAATTTTTGCACCTCTCTCCAATGCAGGATTTCTTTTCTTACACTATGAAATATTTGGACAAGGGTTTTACCGCAGCAATTCCCACTCGGTAGTTTTGTGAGGTTGTGATACTGCCAGAATCAGAAGCAGGTATGATGGGAGAAATCCTAGTCCAGTTAGAGTGTTGCCATGGACTTAAATTAAGCCAGGGCTTTGCCTGAAGTTTCTGCACTGCAGAAAGCCTGCTATAGGCAGAGAGGAGAGGATTCTGATGTAGTCTCCTTTCAACCAGGGCTGGAAGTCAGCTCATCTAACTTAAGCTGCCTGGAAGTCCAGTATCTGGTCTAAACCAGTTTTCCAGGCTACCCTTATAATTAACGGGAGGAGATAAGCTCCAGAGGGCAATTCATGCTGCTTGTCTGAGGCACCTGCTTTAGCACTGGATCAATCAGTCTCTTCAGTGTCTTTCTTTCTTCCCTGACTACAGGTGGATGTCAGACAACTAGCTCAGACCAGACATTTCCAGTTAGGGAGGTGAATAGGACACTTGTTATCTGCATGGTGTTGTGCCTGTGGAGTGTGAGTACAAAGTCCTGCTCTCTTGTGTCTTGTCATTAAAAAGGGAGTCAATGTTTGGGAAGTGAATTTGCCCCTTGCTGTTTGCAAAATACTGTCCTTAACTGTGTGGCAGCAATGGCAGGCTTGGCGTGGAGTAGGGCACAAATTAAAGCAGCCTGCGAGCGTAAAACACAGATGCAACAGCTTGTAACCATCAGTGCCTCTTGTGGTGGTTACCACGCTCCGCTCAGGCGCTACGACTACTGCAATGTCGAAGTTCAGCCTGCAGATCTTCTGCTGACCGCCGCCAAGCTGCTCCTCAAGGAGAAGACATAAACATAACATCCATATAAAAGGGCGACCTGTATATATACAGCCTGGGCGAAGTCAGGGCTGTGCAACAGTGACTGCGGTGCAGGGCTGCCTGTGGCATGCCCAGGCACATAGTAATGATGAGTTTGTAAGGCAGCTGGCTCTTTTTTTCGGTAAGCCGTGCAGTCCTCAATGCATTGCTGCGTTCTGTTACAGTGGCATTTGTGGGCATTCATTGCTCCACACCTCACTATTTATAGCAGAAGAACTAAAGGAGAAGAGGACTTGCAATAGCTGCCTAAACCCTTGTAATTGGAAGGGGGCAGAGGCAGAGTCTGCAGAAGGCAGAGAGAGAGGCAGTTCTCAAGTTTGACAGGCTAAAGCAAAGTTAAAAACCAACCAAACAACCAAGGCTCTAAGCAGTGTTTGTCTAACTATTTTCAAAGACGGCATTTTGAGCTTTATGTTGCTTTAGTCAGTGATGTGTTTTAGCAGGGAAACAACAGGAATCGCGTTGAGCTCATCTCAAACACACATAAAATATTTTAGTATCTTTTCTTTTATCTCCCCTTTCAGATACAGCTCCGGAGAAATATGTTCCAAGTGACAGCATCCTTGACAACCTGTACTTTTTGTTCTACCTTTTGTTCTTCTTCCTGTGAAAAACTGTGTGATGAAGATTGCTGGAGAACATTGATACCATCCCTACTTGTGTTAAAAAAAAAAAAAAAAAAAAAAAAAAAAAAAAGAAGTAACTGTATACTTCCCAGAGGGCCAGATTGAGCCTTTAACTGCAACATCAAGTGAAGGGCTTTGCATCTCAGAAGCCGCCTGGGGCAGGACATATCCTTGCCAGTATGTATCAAAACCATGCAGTAGAGCACTGAACAGAATTCCTCACACTGGTGTTGACAAAATTCCTCACAATAAGCTAATAAGCCTATGCAGCACCATGGGAATGCCTTAGACTGAGTTTTCTGAAGGTGCTTTCTCCCCTCGTGCCAGCAAATGCTGCTGTGATGCAGAGAGAGAGAGGGTGATTCTGAAAATATTTCTTAATCTCAGAGTTATTGATTTCTTGAACTGGAACATTATCTTTTCGTTTTAAGAAGTTCAAACTTTTGATTTTTGCCCTAATTACACCCATCTTGACCTAGGTCCGAAGCCAGCAAGCACTTCTGAATGTATTTAACTTTACTCATGTGACCAACAATAAGCCCAAGCTCAACTAGTTTTTTGAGAGGCTTTTCCACAACCCTTATCTCTGGTAGCCTCTCACAAGAATAATGATTTTTCTTCACAGAATCCCGGTGAGATAAAGCAAAGTTATTATTCCATTGTACAGCTGGGAGAAATGATGACACAGAAATTAAGTGCTTCTCTTAAAGTCCCATTTTCAGTTAAGAAAGAAGTTACAACTCAAAAAAATTTCATTGTATTATTTTAAGTTAATTGATCTTGCTGTCCCAAGGAGTTTTTCTGTGTATCCATACACAAAGTAAGTGGTGCTCTTAAGTGCTAGTGATCATTTATGATGACAGAGCTCTGCTGGAAAATGAATAAAAACTATCTTATAATGTGAGCCCTTGTGTCTGTATGTGCTCGTGTGCCTGTTTGAGTGCATGTTTCAGAGTTTAGAAATACTAAACTGAAGTTTAGGTCCTCTAGGTCTCCCAGCAGGGCAGAAGTTTCCAAGAACATTGAGCAGAGTAGAAATCAGCAGGGATCATAGAGAAGCAGCAAAGAAACACATGCTGTATATTTTCAAAGCAAATTCAATGTTCATTAATATTGAGATGGAGAGCTTAGATATACATTGAGTTCTTCATAAGCTCTACTTATCAAACTGCTTGATGCTCCAAATCATCACCCGCTTGTAGAGCAGCATGACTAGTTGTGCACTTACAGAGGTGGGAGAGCTGGCTCAAGTTTGTGAGGACCTGCCCTCAGCTTGATGTCTTTGTCTTGGGAGGTAACATGACACTTTGAGAGTTGTATCCCACTGACTGCAAAAGCTCAGGAATGAGCTGTCTGGTGCATCTGGAGCAGAATTCAATTGACTTCGATGACAGACAACTGGAAAACAGGATGAGGGGTACACCATCTGTCTGGCATCTGCTGTGTAAATCCACCAACTATTATTACACTTGAAGTTCTCTCCAGATTACGAAGCAAGTCTGTGGAGAATTATCTTCTTACATAAAAGAAAGGTCAGTCCCAACCAAATTTCAAAACTCTGCTGTCCTCATAGACAGGAAAGGGATAATGAGAGATGGAGACATAGGTGGAAATTAGAGGCACATGAACGCCATATGGAATGCAGAAGACAGAATGGTCTCTGATGTACTGGAAGCAGAGTAATGAAGAGATCCATAGAGGCACTGGAACTGGGGAAGATGGAGGAGGTGACTGAGGACACAGGAGGAGAATGGGGAATCTTGGTGCAGAAGAGCAGATATGGAAGCACAAAGAAGCCCTTATTCACCAGGAGGAAAGAATTACAGATCCTTTGTATACATGAACGAGGACTGCAACAATTCCTTAAAACAAAAGATACAGGGAAAATAGCACATAGAAGCTTTCTGGAGAGGTGAAGAAATCAAAGACTGCTAGTCCCTACAGTAAATCTAGGCTGCAGGAGCAACAAAGAATTTACCAGTTTATGAAGCATCATATCCTTGGATGGGACTATTCAATTTCTAAGCTGGCTAAGTTCCCACATTGCCTGCAGGAGGATGGAACAAGGACCTCCTCAGTTGAGCCTCCTCTCTTAGATGGCTGTGAACACTGAATAGGTCTGAATAATGATGCTTCTACTGGGAGAAGCTTTAAGGTAGCTCTGCAAGGCAAATTTTGTCTTAAGTGTTGGGACCAGCTCTTATGGACAGGAAAATACAGTAGTTCTATTTCAGTGCCTAGGCAGGAGTGAGCACAGTGTAGCACCACGATAGTTAAGTGGAGAAGTGAGCACAACAGTTAAAACTGAATAGATAGTCAGGATCTGAAGACATTAAAATTTTATTTTGGGACAAAACTGTAGGATCAAATGCCGTGTTACTAATATTGCAAGATATTTGTTTATTCACTAAGAAAATCCCACTTGAATGAGTTGCGCAAGTCCTCTCTCCCTATTCAGTTAAATTTAATACCTGAGCTTTCCAGCTATAGGGTTTTCATTTCTTTACCATCTTTCAGATGCAAAACACCTGCAGAACAGATGAGAGCCCGTGATAGGTCACTAGTTTGCAAGAATCATTCAGAATTTTTTTTTCCCTTGAGCTGAAACCTCACATATGGAAACTGTGCGAAGGTGAGAAAGCAGATAAAGACAGTGTGGACAACTCAGGAAGGCCAAGGAGGATGTTTTTTTCTCCGTGTTTTGAACTTAATTTAAAACACCGCTCCCAGCTACAAGCAAAAACCAAAAAGATGCAGACCATTAAGCTGTAATGGAGACACATCGTCAGATCTCTTTGAAGTGTAAGAGAAGATATGTGTAAAAGCAATAGTTAGAGTGTTTTAGTGCTTTGTATGAGAGATCGTCAAAGAGCTTTGAAGACATAGACCTCCCAGACTCCCTACAATGTGTGTACGAGCTGTTGTTTCCATTTTACAGAAGATTAAAATGAGTCCTAGAAAGATTCATAGGACTGAGATAAAATAAATGGGAAGCCTGTGACAGATTTTAGTACACCACCCCATTCCCAGGCCAATGCTTCAGCTTCATGGCTGTCTTTGTGTTTGCCTGCAGCAAAACAGAGGTATAAAATAATAGACAAGTTGCTATATATGTATTAAAACTCCTTTCAAAGTACATTTAATTGTATGTTAATGAGAAAATTCTACTTTGAATGCTTTCATCTGGTACATAGGCATAGACAAAAAGGGGATGATATTTATAGGCATGCTCTTAGACTACATTGTGCATGAGGAAAATTTGTTTTCTGCGTGTTAGAGTTTCTGTAATCTTCAAAACACCCCCTACAGCAGTCTCCTTCAGCAGCCCCCAAATTCTTGTTTCTCTCTGTCTTGCTGCTACTGCATGTTTCATGGATTCTATGATTTGCCTGTCTCTTAATAAAACTAGGTGGCATGTGGATTAGCACAATCTGGGCCAAAAGAGTTTCATGTGCTTACAGCTGGACTGATTTTTGGCCCGAACAACACTTTGACCACTTTTCAACAGAAGAAGTAATCAGAAGGACACGCAGCTGCTGTGTAAAGGCCAGGGGAAATTTAAATGTTTCCCATAAGGAAACAAATGAACAAAATACATATGCAGCTTGATTAGAATTTGCATTGTAACATCATTAATTACTGAAAAGCCACAGGTGGGAATGACATGAGGCATGAAAATATGACTATGAAGGGGGAAAAGATGATTCTGTCTCAATAGCACAGTTCTTACAAAGGGACATCAAACTGGTGAATGTCTAAGGGTGTCAGAGCAATATTTTAGCAGATTAAATATGTCATAAGAAATAAGTACAAAATAATAGGATGTTTGTAATGCTTACTGTTTTTTAGTCCTGCACAAATATAATTTAATTATTTCTTTTTCAACAGAAAAGTGTGCAAACACTTAACAAGATACTGGGCTTCTGTAGACAATAACCCATTCTGACAGATTATAATTTTACGGTTAGGGAGATGAAGGAGAGAGATACTCAGGCTAAGACAATGAGTTCATACCATAACTGAGATTAGAAAACCTTGCATTTGACTGACAGCACAGGGGTGTTCTGGGCTCTCTTTGACTGGGATTTGTCTTGTGCTACCTTACTCTCCTGGTAATTCTATACAGGTGCTTCTGCCTAGAAGCTTTACTTTAGGACTCCATCACTGGCATATTCCAAGCTTTAAAAAGTTGTTGCAAAATTTACAGAAATGCCTGCAGCTTTCACATTTTTTTTTTTTAATTTAACTAGTAAATTGAAGTAATAAGGAAGAACACCAGGAATAGATCCAACTCATTATGTTTACAATTATTTTACTGCACAAAATTTTAAACCAATTTTACTGGACATGAGGCTATGTAGGTAGAGCTAGTTTAGCTAACCATTATAAATGTTGGAGAAGCTGCCAACCAGCAACTAATCTGTTCTTTTGTGCTAATCTTTTCTTGTCACAAATTACAAACGTAATGGAGCAATACTTTGGAAGATTTTTCTAGGCTTCTGAACACAAAGATCTGTCCCTTTTCAAAGAATTCAATAGTGGAATTGATAAATGAATTAAATCTTCCTTCAAATGCTGAGAAACAGGTATTGATGCCTTTGTTGCTAGCAAAATGAGTAATATTCAGAAAAAGAAGACTTGCCCACCTTGAGGATATTTTGAAAGTCTCCTCAAAGCACAGGTTTGACAGAGGAAATAAATTTTGATTCGTGACAAAAAGCACAACAAAAATTTTGAAGATTGGGTTGTGGCCGCCAGGCCAGAGTGCCACAATTATATAGTTTCCTCTTACTGCTATCCCTCATCTGCTTGCAACATATGAGGTGCAAAACCAGGAATTCATGGATTGGGCAATTTCGGTAGCTGACTCCAGTGAACACACCACTGTGCTTTCTATTCCTGCTGGATGGCTTATATTAACTGTGATGGAAAGCAGCTTAGTCTGGAACAGCTATAGATATATCTATGCAACTGATTTGGAATACAAATTCTTATATGGGATGAATCAAGAGCAGGAACAGAAGGTGAAATGAGACTCATCAGCAGTAGCATATGACTGTGCAGGAATACAAGTCCTTACATGTAAACAGCAACATGGGTGAGAATGCAGCCTCTGAAGGCCAAATAAACAGCCAGTATGAGCCCCAGCCTATCTGCAGTGCACAGAAGTCTTTTCCCTCTGGTTCCTTTGGAGTAAAATCTTTTTTTCCCCCTTTTTATATTTTCTACAAGAAGAAGCTACCCACTGTGCTCAAAACAAAACAGTAAGAAGTAAAACAAACAATCTGAAACAAAACCCAGCAACTTTTGTTGTTGTATGATTGTTTTCTGTCTCAAGAAAAGCAATAAAAATATTGATTGGTGGAGGAAAGCTTAAAAATCAAAATGATTTGTCTCAGTAGTAGTCCCTAGAAGAAGAATGAGCTCCTCAGCTGCTGTAAATTGGCCTACTTCTATGGACTTAGATTTTAGTGCAATCGTCACATGTGTCTGAAACGTCACGAGAGCATTACATATTAGATGGTAAAAATAAATAGAAAATAACAAGGTTTACCTTCCTACTTAAGCCCTTCAGTCATCCTCTGCCTTGCTTGTTGTAACCTAGATAAAACCAAAGGACTTCACTTCATTCCTGCTACTGCAACTCTGCAATTGCTTATAGCCATGGAGCGATTTTGTCCATGAAGCTCCCCTCCATCACCACCTGAATTTAGATCAATCAACCCTGCACAGCACAACCCTCACTATGTTATTATTGATAGCAGTTGGTTTTCTCTTCCTTAGAAAGCGGTAGTATCCCCAGATTCCTTGTAAGTGAGACCAGAGGGTGGTCTGGAAGCCCTATCGGTGACATGCATGCTGCACGCAAATTGTCATCCCCTCTGAAGAAAATGCAGGTGCACAGATTTTCATTTTGCTGGGGGATCAGAGGAACCGTGGCACTCTGCTCTCACGCTTAGGCTTCGAGGACTTGGGTCAGCAGGGGCTGGTTGGGAGGGCTGCGCGGGATCCTGCCCCAGCGAGAACTGCATGGTACTGCAGAAGTGCAGGTACTCATTTTAATTCTTCAGCCTCGGGTAAACCTGCACTTCCTGGACTTTCTGTCTCATAACATTTTTCACTTGCACCATTTTCCCTTCTGCCTTCGTACATATCCTCCAGTTATTTTTTGTGTTCTTTCTGTGTTGCGAGTCCTCCGTTTTCCACTGTTGCTGCTTTAGCATTCTGAATCCAAACTCAGTAAGCTTTGCCTGTGGTCTAATCATTGTGCCAGCTATGTCTTGCTATTAGAATTTGCCCTCTGTCTTCTCATCTGTTTCAGTAATTGACCTCTTTATTTGTTAGTTTAACATTTTCATTCCTTGCTCTAGTTATTGTCATTATTCTACTTATATAGACTCACTAATGTTTAACTCCATAATCATTATACGGAGAGAAAAGCTGCAAGCAATTTGGAACAGTAAGTCCCTCTAAAAAGAGAAAATGCTTTAGCACAATTTTTTCCCCCTCTCCAAAGAACTGTTTTTCAAAGCTAATCAACTAATACACGAGAATAAACCATTGCGTCTAGAGATTCAATGCATGCCCCCCTGTCCCATAAACAGGGATGAAACCAGTGCCCCACAAATGCCTCAAGGAGAATGAGGTTTTCTGCATCTTCTACATTCAGAAGAGAGACAGTGGCCAAAATATTTACTGTTGATAGTCATTAAAATGCCCCTTGAAGGTTGCACTATAGAAGTTGTTTTAACATAGGCCAAATCTCCAAGTAAGTACATTTCCTATTCATACTACTCCCACAGTTTTAATTAGAGAAGTTTGGCTTTTCTCCTTAAACTTTGCAGCATGGTTTTAAAATAAATACATCATATTTCACTTCAGAGGCAGCAGCTGGGCTCATAAATCTAGGCTCAAATGACCTAGACAGACCATTTCAGCCATCCTCAGCCTCAAGGCAGAATCAGCTATGAGTAAACAGTCTCTCTTTCACATATCCCTTTTAAAAAGCCTGGTGGTGAGACTCCCCCATATACCTCATCCAATCCTTACCATTAGGAAAGTTTCCCTAATGTCTGGTCTAAATCTTCCTTGAAACAGTTTAAAGTTATAACCCCTTATCCCACCTATAATGAACATAAAGATCAATGTATCCCTTTCCTTTTTGCAGTGAACTTTTACACGATCAAAAATAGTGTCCCTTTAGTCTTTATGAGTAAATGGACCCAATTCTTTCTATCTTTCCTGCTGGACTGTGTTTTTTAGACCTCTGGCCATCTTTATTTTCCTCTGAAGTCTTTCATGTTAGCCACCCGTTGTCTCGAACTGCCAATGTCCAGCGATGGATATGACATTACAAAGTTGGGGCTTTCTTTACTAGGTGCTAAGCAGAGTATGAGGTTTACCTCATATGCTTTACATATAATTCAGCTATTCATAGGTTCCGGTATGATGCTTGCTTTTTTTCTTTTTTCTTTTTAAATTGCTCCTTTACAGCAGCACTAGCAAAAGTGTGGGTCATTAGCTCAGATACAGAAGAAGCTGCAAAATATTAGAAAAAGTATATTTTAATGCTGGTCCTTCACTCCTCTTCCACACCTGCCTTATGGGTACTGCAAAGCCTCTGACTAGTAAAAGACTTGGAAAGCTAATAAGCTGTTTAATACAAGTGAGTTTTTGAAAAAGAGTTTCTCTTTTGAGAAGCAAGGAGCAGTGCTGATTCCTCTAAAATTTTCTCACTCTGCTTTCCATGTACAAGATTACTGCTTCCCTTCCTCTGCCTCTTAGGAGCAGGCTGATGCTTCCCTAGCAATCTTAAAACCCTTTTGCGTAGGTGCGGCTACTTTTGGAAGATGGTAAAGCCTTATGTAATACTCAAGCTTCATTAAAAATGTGCTTTATCTCCAAAGCCTGTGAGCTAATACAGTGTAAAGAAGGACAGTGCAGGGTGATATTGATCAACGGTATTTTTCTTTGCATATGTCTTTCTTGTCCTCAAGCCACTTACTGACTTACCTTGACCCTAATCTTTCTGGGGCTCTGTGCACTGAACTCTAGCTGAAGTTAATGGGAGAGCTGCATGCAAACTCCCAGGTCCAAGCCCTCTCTCACAAGCAATCTCTCCTACACTTGCAGATTCTCTGATACCATGAAAGCTTTACTGTGTGGTTGCTTTCCTCTCATAAACAGGATCAAAGACAGCATGTCATTTATTTTATTTTATTTTATTTTGGTCTGCTGTCTGGTTGCTGTCATCTCTTTCTATTCTGGCTCATCATGTATTGCACCTTGAACATTATATCTCATAGCACTTCACAGTTTGGTTCCACCCTTTCTGTGTGGTACATGACACATCTGAATACTTTTTCCTATCAGTATGGCATTTTGTATGATATATGCTACTCTGCTAAGCTAATTGTGATAAGTCATGCTGCTAGATCCAGTACAAATGTCCCTTTTTCAAGGTTTCTCTTATGCTTACATATCCTTCACTTTCTAAGCATGCAAGTACTGGTTTCCTAATTGATCTATTTGTATGACAATTTGATAATGTAAACTCTGTTGCCATTTTCCTAGGACATAAACCCACAGACTTTTCTGGATGATACCTCAGAAGAGTCTTGAATATCTGTCACATGGATGATGTAAAGTGCCTAGATTGTAAGTGCCCTAAATGTCTCAACATTGCAACTGCGAGTATTCAAACAATTTTTTTTCCTCTTAGCCCTTATTCATAACCCTTTGGCAAGAGAAAGCAAACTGTTCTGAGTCGAGGAGCCTCTCTCAAATCCCAAATTACACTAAGCAAGGTCATTCCTGCAGTTCTCAGCAACACCAGGAAAGTAATGTCAATCTTTCAGTCAAAAAGGAATCCTCAAAGCCCTTTCCCTTGTTTCTTTCACATCTGGATAAGACTCCTGCCTTTCAGAAAGCACGCAAAACCTATGAGATGAAACACTGGCTCCTGAGAAATAAATTACACTGGGGGTACATAAGCCTAAGTCATCAGAGGTGAGTGAATAATTACAGATACTATGCAATGCTGTGGGGGGAAAAAGATGGGTTTGTATATGTAAAAGGGGATAACTGAGTGGAACTATTAGAGTGATCTTTCCTCTGTACACAGCATTGTTAAGGGTACTATGAAAAGATGTCCTCAGCTCAAGGAGAATGTGAAAAATCTAACAGTGAGAACAGCAGAACTTACCCTCTCCTATTTACTGAAAAAGTGGTTGAGAAGCAATCACTGGATTTATTTACTTTTCACTGGATTTACTTACTTCTCTACAGAAAGGAGTTCTAATAACTGGGTGGGAGTGATGGAGAAGGGCTCAGTCTTGTTGACCCACACCAAATGAAGGATTGCTTCTGAACGCCTAAGTTAGAATAGCTCATCCATAAATAAAATGTAACTTTGTCGCAATGAGTTTTAAATAAGATTAGGGCAATTTCTAACTACACACAGGGAATCAAGACTACCGGGCTGGTTCCACAGATTGCTAGTACGTGGGGAGAACATCAAGCTAGACAAATACCATGAAGCATGGACAAATTCCCCAGCTATTCCATCTCTGCTGAGGCCACAGGGGGAAGAAGCTGGGCATTTGAACTAACACTTGCACCCCTGTGTTAAGACAGAAGTGAGAAGCAAACAGATTTTTGTCTTCAAGGTCAGGAAAACTTTCCTCCAGAGCAGAACTGGACACTGCTCCTGTGTGGTACAGACAACCCTCATGGTTTGGTCCTCGCCCACTGTGCCCGGTTCACATGCTCAGAGGCGAAGGTGGCTTCTCCCTAATTCAGAGCATCAGGGACTCTGGGTTTTTACTGCTGTGCAAGAGTACTGCACCTCTTTGTTACCTAGCATTGCAAAGGCCTTGGGCATTTGTGGTAGCTCTGTTTCAGCTGATCTCTGCCTGAAGCACTTAACAGTTAGGTCTCAAGGGGGCTGAAATGTTTTAATTTGAGTATAGTTACTGGTTTTACTTACAGGGGAGAAATGTAATGGCCTGTGATGCAAAAGAGGTGACCTTCAGCTCTGATTTTAAATCCTGTTATGAATTCCTATGCATAGATATTGCTGAGGGAAGGTTTTGCCACAATATGCATTTAATTTAAGAGTCTTGTTTATTCCAATTGTGCAGAGGTATTCTAGCATGTATGAAGAGTTAAATCCAGAGAAAGTCATTTTAACCAAAGATCAAGATGAAAAGCCAAGTTACATTACAAAGATACTTAAGCAAATGTACCATATTTAATCTACTCTCATCTTAAAGCAACTTCCAATTTTCACTTTCACTTACATTTCTAATGCAGTGGTATTTATTACCTATTGCCTACCTTACCAAATGAGCAACAATCTCTAGAGATATCTTCTCTCTGATTAGAAAACTCTCACTGCAAAATAATAGATTTATGAAATATACATGAAGAAACTTTTATTAAAATTACATTAATAGCCAAATTCTGCACACAATTACACTTAGCCATTGTGAAATCAATGAATTGCACCAGGATAATAGAAAGCAGAATTTGCCCCGACCGAATAATTTTAGCTGATTAGAAACAATGAAATGAGATATTAATATTGACACTCCCTGTTAGAAATACCCTTGTTCTGTGGACCCAGAATTGATGATTTAGGGCTCTGCATAGAAGAACAAAGCCACTCTGCTAGCCAGCCCTGACAGCAAGACCGTATATACTCAGACAAATGGTCTCATATATAACTCCACTTCTGGGAGGTAAAAAGGAGGAGAATCTTATTCTCTCCTGCTTTGCACAGGGTCACAATTAAAATTCCCCCACAGTAGCTGGTAATACATACCTGAGTAAGCTTTAAACCCACTAGCTCAGGTGTTGAGAGCAATGGAGCTCCACTAGCATAGAGTTCAATAGAGGCTAAGCACCCAAATATTTACTCAGTCTGTTCTGTCACTAGCTAGCTTTGGTACCTCTTTTAGGTTAGCTACAAATATGAGACTGGCTGCAGTCCAGCCAGCAGGTTTATTACCTCCTATGTAGAGCCAGGTTTATTAGCCTGGGTAGAGCACTGTGCTGATGTGATACTGTATAGATAGGGAAGTAAAGTGGCTTTAATTCTTCTGGTCTGCAAGCTAGCTCATGGCTCTGCATTGTGTTTTATACTCTGAGGCAATGATATTCCTCATCTGAGGGAAAGACTGGCCTGCGGGGAAAAAAAATTTTGGGGCTAATGACTGTGCTGAACTACCTGGATATTTAGTTAGAGCTTTGTTGCCAGTGTTCAGACTCCCAGGCAGAGGAGCAAAACGATGCCCACAAGGGATGCAAACTTAGACAAGGGCTCAGAAAGCAAGTGCTGTTTGAGAACACGTTGCTACTAAATGAGCAGTAGTTACTGACAGGTGCTGTGCCCCCTCCCTGTGCCAGGTGGAGCAAAGCTGGGCTCAAACCTCTGTTCCCCTTCTGTTTTGAACTGGAGGGTTATGCTGCAGAAAGGTTTCTGAACCATGTAAGCAGTTATCTCTTACAGCTGTGAGTTCCCAATGTCTTTTACAGATGCCTAGGGTTTTTGCACAGCTGCTTTGGATGGACTACCCACCACCCCAAACAACCAGACCTCAGCAGCCTCTGCTCTGCCTGGCTTGTACCACAGCATCCCTGCATGTCCCTGTACCAACTCTGGTGACTAGGTGCAGAACAGATACCACTATAATTAAAAAGAGATGTAATGACAAAGTTTTAAAAACAATGTTGTTCACAGCTTCAAAGGTGTTAAATGTCTGCTTCCAAATCAGAGTGAGCTGTCCTACTGAAGGATAAATACAGTAGTGAAGAAGGACTAAAACCTGAAAACTGCTAAGAAAAAGAAAAGCATTTGGGTGCACTGACAGACTGGGAAGGCCCACACAGAAATAATTTAATTACACTTAAAAGAATGCAGGCTGTTCTTCCTGACTAAGATGTTAGGGACCTGGAGAGAGGAAGGAACTGTAACGAGATACAGCCCTACTCCCTTTCACTTCTGTTTTATGCCCTCCTCCCAGGCACTTTGTTGGGGTGGAGGAAAAAGCCGTGTCTTTACTGGAGGAATCTGATTGTTCAGACACTTAGTTTGGCTCTGGTCACAAGCCCCAGGGAAGAACATTTGTACTGATAAAATGAGACTTGGGGGCTGCAATACCCAGAGCCTGGCTTGGTAGAGGAGAAGCTGAGGAGTTCAGTCCCTCTGAGTGGGATCTCTACCAGGGGTGCCACTGCAGATACCCACAAACTGAACATTTGCTTTCACGGTAGGCTGGTAGAGAGGTCTATTCTCTAGAGACCACTCTGGGTGCGTGACACAGAGTGGCAGGAAGGGGCTGGGGAACAGGACCCCCGCATCCCTTTCATTGTGTATGCTGAAAGGAGCAGCTGGATTAAGATGCCTCCTTCCCTCTGCAACTCTTCTTATCCGCACTGAAATCACCGAGGCAATAATATGTTGGATGTCTGGGACTTCAGAATGGATGCCCTATTATTTCTTTCTTTTGTTTTGTTATAATACGTGTGACCTTCAACTGCTTTCACACAATTTTCACTCTGTAGAGAAAATACCATGCTGAATGGCTTAACTGTGATTTCAATACAAAACCGACCAACAAAAAGAGCATTTGGGACAAAAGCAACAATGTGGGCAACGACATTCAGAAGTGTTAGAAGTAAATCTAACTGCACACAAAGCAGAGTTCAGCTAAGTGTCACTGCCAAAACCCATCTTCTGTTCTCTATGAAACGAAGTTGGAAAAGAGCTAAATTGAGTACTGAATCTCACTGGGTGCATTAAAAAAAACACTGGGAGAAAGGGAATGTACCTGCTCTGGAGGACTGCAGGCACCTGTTTTGCATCTATGCATATTTGACAGATGGGATGGAGAAGGACCAGTCTTCCAGCTGGTGTAAAAGCATACAGTGATTTGCCTATGCAGAGGATCTGCCCCATGGCCTGTGCTTGATTCTCCCAGGCAACACTTCAGCGAGTAATCAGGTAGCCCTTCATATCTGATTTTGAGTGTACACCCGGAGGGAAATGCTGTAATTCCTCCTTTTTGAAACACATATTGATAAAATAACCATCTATTTTCATATGCTTCCTTATCTTCACCTGCTCTTCTGACTCAGTTTTATTGCCGTTTGGATTAGGTTTAGCCCTACCCATCAGGGATGGAAAATGTTGCCTGGCTGTGAGGAAATAATAGGGGAAGGCTCCCATTTTTCTGAGCGAGGTTATGCTGCGACACACAAGTTGCTTTCAGATGCAAGGGGTAATGCATAAGCCGATGCTTCATTTGCATGCTAAGGAAGGTCTGAAAGCCTGCTCGTTCTCCGCTTGGATCACAGCAATATGCATGAGTGAGGAAGGAGGATAATAACCAGTGGAAGGAGTTGCTTTTATTAACATGTAAAAATGCTTTTGCATGTTTTCTTTTAGATGAAAAATTTGGAGGCAAATATTTGCTTCCTTTGTTTATGCGTAAGAAAGCATGCTTTTTGTCTGTGTTTCAAATATTAAAAATAGGAAGAAAAGGGTTTAACTTTTGATTTTTTCATTAGATAAAAACTGAAAATGTCCCCATGGATTTGATAAGAAGCATAAAATGCTCCCACAGAAAATACCAATTTGTTGCCAGCTGCAGTAAACAGGGACTTTGATGTTTACCTCAAATTGATGCAGTGGCTTGTGCTTAGAGCTTACCCTTACGTCTGGTTGTATGGCCTCTGCTCAGGCTTGCTTTTGAGTACATCAACCTCATTGACCTCTGCTGTGTACACTATCGAGCATCAGTGCTGCAGCGCCGCGTGCGACACTTCATGTGAGATGTTTGGCAGTCAGCCAGTCACACCACCCTGCCCACCTTGCACAAAAAAAAAACCACTTAAAGGAACTGGTCCTTGTCTGATGAGGGATTTTGTTTGTTTGTTTCCTTTTATAAACTACAGGAATTCAGGAAGGATTTCAGGCTGGCAGGGAGAGGAACCATTAAAATGTCCCATTCTCAGCAAGCTTCATGTATAGGGTGGAGGAGAACAGTGGTCACTATTCCTGTCAGGCTCACCATTGCATATTTTCCTTCCCCAAATCTAGGAAACATGCAATAAAGGAGATATTTCGCTTTATACAGAAAACATGGGGTCAAAGAGCAACAGATGGGAGAAGTAGCAAATATTCCAAAAATAAATGCTCAAGAATCAGAAGAAATTATAATACCTTGTTCATCTATAGTTTGCAGCAGGAAATGAATATTTATGTCTCAAATGTTATGTTAAAACATTCTTCCTTAATATGTATTTATATACAACCTTCCACAAAAAGTCTGCCTTCAAAAGCAGCAGGCGCTGACATCCTGTCTTGCCAAAAACACATCTCATCAGATGCTCAGAAAGAATTTATACGAGACTTTGTGAAGTGCCTAACAAATAGCAGGCATTCTACTGAAGAAAGCATCGGCATTTCAAGATGAAGAAATAAATCTGTTCAGTGCTTTAGGAGTTTGAAGCGACTTTAGGAGTTTAAAGTGACTTCTTTAAAAAATGTAGGCTCCTAGCCTAATGTTTCCTCTGGACCCCTCTAGCTAACAAATGACTTGTTTATAACATTTCTAAATATAGATCCAGGTAACTCAGATTAAGTCTCATTCAAAAACCACTTTCTAAGCAAAAATAATAAAGAACTTATTGTTCTTTGTTATAGTTCTTTGTATCTAAAGAAAGCCTCTGAAAAATTCCTTATTAAAGTGAATGTACTCATCATTTTCATGTAATCTGAATATATCATCCTTTTCCCAAATAAAAAACAGAAATTTTTTTTGAATGCTTTTGTCTTTTCTGCATTACTATTGACAACCTTACCTTATTCATTTAGGAAAAAAACACCACCTCTGGCAGGATTTCTTACATTTGGATGTTTTATTACCTACAACTGTAACATCCCTTGCTCTCTACTTGATTCTTTTTTTGTTTCCTTAATCAGTTTCCCAAACTTTCTAGCTTCTAAATTTATGCCCATTTCTGTCATGTTGCCCTTTTTTTTTTCATTACCACCCCCACCCCCCACTGGCACGCACACACAGAGATCACAAATATATCTTAGCTTATGCAGGCGCTTTTGTTCTCTCTGCTAAAGTCAAGTTGTTTTATAACTAGCGTCACCTAATTTTTCAGCTGTGGGATGGTAGCTTTTTGGCCATCAAATAAAATATTTAATCAGTTCTCCCAAATTATTCATATCTTTCTCCAGTTCTATCAGCCTATAGTTGTTTTCTGCTTTATGAACCTGTCTCTTTTAAATCACCAACCATATTAACGATTTGAGCTTTTTTCTGTCTGCACGTAATGAATGTAATTAAGTCATGATAACTTGCTCCTAAAAAATCTTTGTTTTTAGTTCTTAGATCAGTGCCCTTTTATCTGCCAAGATGAAATCAAATCTATCTTTCCATGACACTATTTTTTGAGTTAGGAAATTGTCAGTATTTTTTTTTTAAAGGAATTCCAAGGTAGTTTTTGTACTGACAGATCTCTGATATATATCACTCATGTTGAGATGTCAACTTCTCAGCTTTTTTTCCTCACATAGGACAGGCAGGGTTTTAAGGAGCTGTTGATGCTGTTCTGAAGTGTGATATGATGGTGGGAGCTGCTGGTGACTTGTGCCCCATCTTGCACTATATTGGCTAGAAGATTGATCCATAAACCTTCCAGATCACTTGCACAGGGCTTTGTCGGTGGCTCAGACATGAGTATTTTGTGGAATTTGAGCAGGTATATAAAATGGTAACCTTGTCCCTTGTGCGACAGACCCTGATCTGTCATATAGTTTGTTCCTTATTGATGGGTCCCTGCTGCCTTGAATCTGCAACAGTGATGTTTTCCAGATGTGCTTTTTTCCAAATATCCCTCCTGTAGGTTATGTGAAGTCACTGTCTGTCTTTCCATTCTTCCTTCATCTGTCTGGTTCCAAAGCACGCCAGGCAAATGTTTTATATATAAATTCTTGCTGCAGAGTCTCATTCCCTCAGTAATCTGGGAGGGATTAGCTACTTGATGATTTCAAGCACTGATTCTGATCAAAGACCTGCTAGTCACGGCCAGATGGGTCTCACAGAAGCACAGACAAGCCGATCAGTAGGCCTGATAAGAGATTGAGAGACTGTCCCCACAGCCTTCCCAAAGGACAAAACTTGAATAGATAACGCACAAACGCACATGCATGCAAATGCACTCTCAACTCACCTCCTGCAACTGCACTATCTCTGAGCACAGGGTCTGCATCTAACCCTTCAGAAACTCCCATGTTAGCTGCTCTGTTTGCTGGGCTCAGCTGTTTCATTCAGCTTTTTGATTCTGAGTAAAGTTATTTCAACGGCTAACCAGAAGGAAAGATGCATGCAATGCCCTTCTGGATTACCCCAAGTTATGAACTGTGAGTGATGGTGCAAACAGTAATATACATGTATCATGCTGAAGTGAAAGATGGTCCCAGTGATCACAACAAAGAGGCAGAGGATAAACAATCGCCAGAAGTAACCTTGCTGGCTGAAAGAAACTTCAGATTTCTACTAAAGCCAAAAGTACAAAAGAACGTTTTCAAGTTTTCTGAAAGACAGACGGAAATGTCTTAGGGAACTTGACACAAAGCAATTATGGATGCTCAAACACAACAAAGATTTTGAACATGAAAAGAGAATACTAAAAGGATTTTTATACTTGACAGTTCATTTCATTGTATTCTTTTTTATATTAAATTATTAAAGAGAGATATATCAATGTGTGTATTTTCAGTCCCTTTTTGCCAGTTTAGCTTATTGGAAAAGTTTAACATTTCCCAACAAAATATCTTCATAATATTTCACAAATGTTACAATTTGCCAAGTTTTTCCCTCAGTAAATTATTATTGGTTGTAGCCTCTGATGGGCTACTCTTCCTCTCTCAAACGAAACTTCCTTCTTAATTTAATAGAGTACTGACGGTGGGATACGGATAAGAGAAGCTGCTAATCATCTCTGAAATATCTTTGAACCCTCATCTGTATTATACCACTGAATTCAACAGTACCATGATTTTCAGAAGGTTTATGCCTCCAAGAGCTTTAATTCTATATTAGAATAAAGTAGACATCTAATTCCAGTCCCAATGATCCTTTCCTGTTGCTGAAGGTAGTTAGAAACGTGCTGGAGCTTTGGGGGTTACAAATCAATTTCTACACTGCTTAATGATTACCACATTTTTAAGCTCTTATGGATCACTTTATGCAATAGGATGTGTAGATCACAGGCATCTGTTCTGAGCTATTCACAGGGGCCACTGCTATAATGTATTGTCAGGCAGCCCTTGAGAGAAAGCAAGTCATCCCACCTCAGGATAAGTGTCTAAGTTAAGAACACTAACATTTACTTGGAAATACCCACCTTTTTCCACTGAATGTAGAAGCACCTTGGAGACTGGCCCAGCCAAGAACTAAACATTTGGATTGCTAAAATTAGGTGAGATAAATCCCACTGCAGGAGCTCTGGCTTGCTGCACAGTCAATGAAGAAGCAGGAGGCAAGAGCCTGAGTTAGGAGTTGGTGTCTCTCTGCCAGCTGTGTAGAGACTTCACAAGTCTCACTCAAGCTCCTACATGAGACAGTGTAATTCAAATGCCCAGAGTGGGATGCCTATATGATCAAAGGACTTACGCACTCTACCAGGACTCACAAAGAGGCTTACAATGGCATGCTGTGCCAAACTTACCCAGTTCTCCAGGAATTTGGGTTTGCAACGTGCTCACAAGACAGGTATATATACGTACACAGCCACAACAGAGTTAAAATCATGTGATACTATTGGAGGAGCTGTTGCCTGCTCTTCCCCACACTATGAGTTATTATCTTCTGCCTAAATGCAGATTATGTGCAGGAACCAGAACTTTTATTTGACTCAGAGGTGCTGTGTACTTTCCTGGCACTATGATAATATGCAAAGGTTTGCATGGAGCCAAAATATGTTGATACTGCTAGCCAATAGTTTAAATTCTCTGTAGGAAGTCTGCATGTAGCTTCTTCTGACAGGCACTCCCATCCCTGTCACATGGATCTTCACTGTTAACATGGCTCTAAGCAAGAACAGAAAAAGACCTTGTTTTAAATTTACGTTTTCTTCTCCTAGCAACCTGGCCAGCTGCAGCTTCTGTTTACTGTTTAACAAACCCTTGAAGTACTGGATGAGCTGCTGAGCTATCAGCAAAAGCTGGAAAAGCTGGACATTAACTCACAATTCGATGTGTGCTCCCTGTGGGTAGCTTCTCACCAAAGAAATTTTGGGTGGGATGTGCACTACTTGCAGAAACCATATCATCAGGGAAAAAAAGGAAGTTTACAAGATGTGAGTTAAAATCTCTCTGACTGCAAAGGTGTTTTGCTAGCTTCACTAGGAATTGATTGCATGGGATAAAGTGACCAGGATCTGGTCTTTTTTTTTTTCTGGAGTAAACCATTCTCAAATAGGTTCTACCTTTGCAGTGAAGAGAAATACTGAAGCAACATAGGTGAACTCATAGAATCATAGAATCGTTTAGGTTGGAAAAGACCTTTAAGATCATCAAGTCCAATCATTAACCTAAGACTGCCATTCCACCACTAAATCAGGTCCCTTAAGCACCTTGTCTATCCATCTTGTATATACTTCCAGGAATGGAGGCTCGACCACTTCCCTGGGCAGCCCCTTCCAATGCTTAACAACCCTTTGGTGAAAAAAGTTTTCCTAATGTCCAACCTAAACCTGCCCTGGCACAAATTGAGGCCATTTCCCCTTGTTCTATCACTTGTTACTTGGGAGAAGAGATCAACACCCACCTCACCACAACCTCCTTTCAAGTAGCTGTAGAGGGCGATAACGTCTCCCCTCAGCCTCCTCTTCTCCAGACTAAAAAATCCCAGTTCCCTCAGCCGCTCCTCGTATGACTTGTGTTCCAGATCCCACACCAGCTTGGTTGCTCTCCTCTGGACATGCTCCAGCAATGCAACATCTTTCTTGTAGTGAGGGGCCCAAAACTGAACACAGTATTCGAGGTGCGGCCTCACCAGCACCGAGTACAGGGGCACGATCATTTTCTTACTCCTGCTGGCCACACTATTCCTGATACAAGCCAGGATGTCATTGGCCTTCTTGGCCACCTGGGCACACTGCTGGCTCATATTCAGCCGGCTGTCAACCAGTATCCCTAGGTCCTATTCCACCAGGCAGTTCTCCAGCCACTCTTTCCCAAACCTGTAGCGTTGCATGGGGTTGTTGTGACCCAAGTGCAGGACCCGGCACTTGGCCTTGTTGAACCTCATACAGTTGGCCTCGGCCCATCGATCCAGCCTGTCCCTGTCCCTTTGAAGAGCCGTCCTCCTCTCAAGCAGATTGACATTCCCACTTAGTTTGGTGTCATCTGCAAACTTACTGAAGGCACACTCAAGCCCCTCATCCAGGTCATTGATAAAGATATTAAACAAGACCGGCCCCAGAACTGAGCCCTGGGGAATACCACTTGTGACCGGCTGCCAACCCGATTTAACCCCATTGACTACAACTCTCTGGGCTCAGCCATCCAGCCAGTTTTTTACCCAGTGAAGAGTGAACCTGTCTAAGCTATGAGCTGCCAGCTTCTCTAGGAGAATACTGTGGGAAGCGTCTCACCAATGCTGAGTAGAGGGGAAGGATCACCTGCTGGCAACACTTTTCCTCATGCAGTCCAGGTTGACACTGTCCTTTGTTGCAAAGGCACATTGCTAGCTCATGATCTACTTGTTGTACACCTATGTCCTTCTCTGCAGAGCTGCTTTCTAGCCAGTCATGCCCCAGCATGTACTGGTGCATGGGGTTATTCCATGCCAGGTGCAGGATTTGGCAATTGTTTTTGCTGAATTCAGGAAGTTCTTGCTGGCCCATTTCTCCAGCTTGTTGAGGTTCTTCTGAATGCCAGCACAGCCGTCTGGTGCATCAACCACTCCTCCCAGTTTTGTTTTCTCTGTAATCTTGCTGAAGGTGTGCTCTGTCCCTATGTCCAGGTCATTAATGAAGATGTTACACAGGAACCAGTACTGACCCCTGGGACGCACTGCTGTTGACTGGCTTCCAGACTGACTTTGTGCCAGTCATCACAGCACTTTGAAACAGGTAGTTCTACCAGTTTTCCATCTACCTCACTGTCCATTTATCTAGCATGTGCTTCATCAGTTTGTCAGTGATAATATTATGAAAGACAGTGTTGAATGCCTTGATAAAGTCAAGATAAATAACAACAACTGCTCTCGCATCATCTGCCAAATTAGTAATTTCTTTGTAGAAAGCTATCATGTTGGTCAGACATTAATTACTCTTCATAAATCCATGCTGATTACTTCAAATCTTCTTCATATTTTTGGAAATGGTTTCTGAGTGTTGTGGTTTAACCCCAGCTAGCAACTAAGCACCACACAGCCACTTGCTCACTCCCCCCACAGTGAGATGGGGCAGAGAATCAGAAGAGTAACAGTGAGAAAACTCGTGGATTGAGATAAAGACAGCTTAATAGGTAAAGAAAAAGCCACATGCACAAACAAAGCAAAACAAGGAATTCATTCACTACATCCCATCGGCAGGCAGGTGATCAACCATCTCCATGAAAGCAGGGCTCCATCACTTGTAAGAGTTACTTGGGAAGACCAATGCCATCACTCCAAACATTCCCTGCTTCCTTTTTCTTCCCACAGCTTTGTATACTGAGCATGGTGTCATAAGGTATGGAATACCCCTTTGGCCAGTTTGGGTCAGCTGTCCTGGCCGTGCCCCCTCCCAGCTTCTTGTGCACCTGGTAGAACATGGGAAGCTGAAAAGTCCTTGAATAGTCTAGGCACTACTTAGGAACAACTAAAACATCAGTTTGTTATCAATATTATTCTCATACTAAATCCAAAACATAGCACTATGCCAGCTGTCAGGAAGAAGATTAACTCTATCCCAGCCAAAACCAGGACACTGGGATTACTTGCTCCATCACCTTCCCAAGAATTGTTGTGAGTCTGACTAGCCTGTAGCTCCCTGGATCCTGATTTTGCCCTCCTTGAAGTGACATTTGCTTTCTTCCAGGCCTCAGGAACCTCCCCCACTCACAATGACCTTTCAAAGATAATTCAGAGTGGCCTTTCAGTGAGATATCCAGGCCAGCTCCCTCAGCACTTGTAGGTGCATCTCATTAAGTCCCATGGACTTGTGTAAGTCCACTTTGTTTAAAGATTGCCTAACCCAATACTCGTACACCAAGGGTAAGTCTATTTTACTCCAGACTTTTCCACTGCTCACAGGGGCTTTGGATTGCTGAGGGTGAATCTTACCAGCAAAGGCTGAGCCAAAAAAAGACACTGAATACCTTGGCCTTTTTCTGTTGTTTGTCACTAGATCAGTAGTGGGTCTGCATTTTGTCCATCCTTCCTCTTGCTGCCCTTATCAGCCCTTGCCAAATTCAAACCCAGGTGGGTTTTGGCTTTCTCTGCCTCATCTCTGTACGATTGGACAGTGTCTTTAAATTCCTCCTGGGTCACCTGCCCCTGCTTCCACCTCTTCTGTGTTTCTTCTTTATGTCTGAATTTTGTCAGGCTCTCCTTGTTCATTCATGCAGGCTTCCTACTGCTTTTACTTGATTTTATGCTTATCAGTATTGATCATTCTTGCAATTGCAGGAAGAGATACCTGAAAATCAGACAGCTCTCCTGGATCCCTCTTCTGTCCAGGGTGATCTTCCATGGGATTATTCCAAGCAGATCTCTGAACAGGCCAAAGTGTTCTCTCCTGAATTCCAGGATTATGATACTGATATTTGTTTTGCTTCCTCCTCTCAGGATCCTCATCTCACAGTTACTGCAGACAAAGCTGCTCCTGACTTTTACATCACCAGCCAGCCCTTCCTTGTTTGTAATATCAAGTCCAGCAGAGCTTTTCCCCCTCTTGACCCCTTCCCTTCCCTTCCCTTCCCTTCCCTTCCCTTCCTCCCTTCCCTTCCCTTCCCTTCCCTTCCCTTCCCTGATGCAGAGCTACTATATTTAATCCGATTTGGAACGCTGTTTTTTGGTTTTGCTTATATCATTAATTTTTGCAAATTAAATGAACAATGGAGCTCTTTGGTCCAACAAATTTTCCAAGTGAGTCTTTTCTAAGCAGACATGAACATCAGGGGCTATAAGCACAGACTTTTTACATGCCGATTGGTGTATTAATCCATAGTTACTATTATTATTTTATGAATTTTGAAATCTGTAGTCATACCTCATTCAGATAAGTCTTCAGCTGAAGTGAATGGAAGTTTAGCCTGTGTAACAAATGGGTAATAAATGAATAAGACCTTCAGGATCTGGCATGCTAATGATTATAATTTAACACTACTATAGCTCTTTCCATCTTCAAAGTGCTTCACGAACATTAACCATTCTAATTAATTTCATTTAGAGATGTTCCCACTGTATCTTTTCCTCTGCTGAACACTGTAGTACACTTACTGCTGTATTGTAATTCAAAGGTTGTTATGGTAAAGATTTTGACAAGAACAGAGAATCCCTTGTGAAAATTTGCAATTGTGCTAATTGCATCAGAGATCGGATGTCAAGATTATCCTTGAAAAGGATCCTAGTATATACCATAGGTGTACCAAGTCTCTCAGTAGAAGGGAGAGGTTTGGTCAATCCACCACTTCTCTGGCATGTGCCTGCTGTAGGGGTAAACAGATTCAATAACTTGCAAAATTGATTGAAACCCATGTTAATGTTCAATCTCAGGCTGAGGAAATGCAGATGAGGAAACAAAGAACCCATGTCACTATCCTACCACTACCAGTCAACTTGTCAAATGCAGATAAAGTAGGACAGAAGAATGACATATGATTCTAAGACAGCGAGGCATCTGTGTTTCATAATTTCCCTATCCTGAGATGCATTATTCAAAGTGTTATCTTGTTAGTCTATCTTACTGGGAGTTACAAAAGACAGTTTAATAGATGCATATCAGTCATTTGACAGATTGGTCCAACTTCCTCACCGTGGGGAGCTGGCTGTCAGTTTTGGGACATCTCTTTGCAGGCCTCTTGCGTGTGGTGGGGGTAGACTGTGAGCATAACCCCGGGCCACCCAAGGGTACAATAGATGCTCTTCAGCTGAACTTTGCTGGCTGGCTGAACAGCTTTTCTTGCTGTTTTCTCAGGCAAAGCTGTAAGGAACCACCTCTTGGAAGCCAGGCAGCCAGCATGCTGACATTGTAAGTGTCTACACTGGGACACTGTGGAAGTGTCCATTGGGAAGTACCCATCAGTCTTGGAGTAACAGTGTGAGCATCTTGTGTGTGGAAAATGTCATCTGAGTGTCTAACTAGAGCCTATAGAGAGATCAGTACAGTTTTGCAGGTACTGCTACTGAAAGTGAGTTCAAAATACACAGTTTCTTGTAGTTATTAAGTAGGTTATGACAAGAAGATAAACATCCCCAGCCCATGTGAGATATCTAGAAAATTCACTAACAAGTAAGGACTTTTGGGCTATGGCAACATTACTAGCTGAAGGATGTCCATACCTCCAAGGTTGACTGACACCTATTGCTTCCCAGTCACACTGCTTAGCTTTAACGCCCTTCCTTGGAAAGGGAAGGCTGCTTGGAAAATCCTAGTTGGAGGCTACAAAATGGAGCAAAGGGACAAGCTAACAACTTGGGGGTGATCACAGAGCCAGCACTCAGTATCCATACCACATCTCTCCTCTGTAACAGTTTCAGCTGAACCCTACTGAATAACCCCATATCTTTCTAGCAAGCCCAAATATTTTCCTGGAAATTGGGAACAACATTATGAGCTGGAGGATGACTTGAACCTTTGAGATAAATTCATCCTCTGTAGAAATCACAGCTCTGGTCTACACCCATTTATTTCAATACTGCATCGTGCAGACATCTGTTTCTATGGTAGTGACAGATATCTGGAATGACCAAATGCAGAATCATTCAGTTAAGCATTTTTCTACCTACCAATGAATATCTGATGTTTAGTAGCATACAGCTGTAGTTCACAGTGGGTTCTACAACAGCCTTTCTGAGTTGTCTTTGTAAGATGGGTGAAGGATCACCCAGCTGTTCCTGTAGGGAGAAGTCTGAATTTAACATTGTTTTTTAATTGTACAGTGGCATTTAACAGATGATTATATCCCTGAAATGGCCAATTCAAAATAAGGAATAATTCATTTAATTCTTGATTATCATTACTAAGAAATAGATTTTTCTGGAACAGCTCCTATAGAGTCTTATTACATTTCTAGATAATCCTATTATTTTAGTTGCTGTTCCTTTTCTTTTTTTCCCATCACTGCTAAACTCCTTAACTAATGGTGACCACTGTGGTCAAGGATCTTAGACTCCTGCATTTGGAACCTGAATAATATTTTGTTCATGATTTAGTGCCACAGTGGATTTTTCCTTTTTCATTTATTGATACTTATCAGTTTACAGAATATGACTAAATCCCTGTTGCTGATGTTATATAATTTTCTTAATGTATCTACCCTTTCTCCTGAGTTCCTAGATGCTTCTGAAGTGTGATTTAATAGAAGTGTGGTTTTAAACAGCAGTATGTAGCCCTTCTGCAGTGCTACATGTATTTTTCCAGTGAGCTCTGTTGCAGTTAAAGTCCAAATGACAGTGGAGACTGGGTTTTAAACACAGATATATGCATTTTTATCAATCACATGACTTCCCTGCTTCATGGGAGCAATGAAGTGAGCTGGGGCAAACACCAGGTGGGTCAGTGCAATGGTCCCAGCTGTGTGGTGCATGGTCCTGGGACCAGGCCATGGCATTCCCAGGGCTCCCCAGAAGTCTCTCAGATTCTTCTTTTTCCTGGGTTCCTTCTTGGGTCTGTGTTAAGAGTCTCTCTGTAAATTCTTTATTTTCTCTAGTTACAGGACTGGGCAGAAAATACCTCCCTGGTGACTCATCCCTACAATTCCCACTGTCTTTTTCTGACCTTGCTGTAGACACTATTGGTGCTCACAATCAGCTTCTGTTGTTGGTATTCAGGACAATTCTGGACAAGTCTGAACCTTCTCTTCTTGATTTTCAGCAGTTGTTTGCACAGCTTGGCTTTTTATTTTCCTTGAGCAAAAAACCCATTCAAGGTTCTTTTGGTTTGGGTTTTTTTTTTTTGGTTTTTTTTTTTTTTTTTTTTTGGAACAAGGGGTTCCTTACTTCTGAAACAGAAAGTCAGCTAAAGTTCATGTGCTTATGCTAACGGTTCTGCTACGTAGCCCCAGCTCATGCTAACTACTGCAAGTCCTCAGAACAAGACTTGCTGTTGCCAACAAGTTTCTGACAAGTTGAATGGCTTGCCTGGTGCCACAGGATAAAAAGTTGATAGAAAACTGGAACTCAGGATTGATGTTCTGCATTTGAGAAAGTACAGCACAAATAGAGAAAAAGGTTGAAAAGGCTAAAGTCCATCTGCATGCTCCAGGGATCTCGTGATACTGGGGGAATTGGTGCTGTGGTACAAAATAGAGGCATCAGATTCCATACTGTTGTACAGAGTGACTTTGAAGCAATGAATTTGATCTATGTTAGTGTTTTCCACACCCCGCTCAATTTGCTTGCACCAAGAATTTATGCTCAGCTCCTTAAGGGTTGTTCTCAAGGCTTACAGAACATCTTGAGTGAAGGAAGCACCATCCCCAGAGATCAATCAGTCCAGCTTTACTAGCACTAAGTGCACTCCCCACCATTGCCCCTTCAGGATCCCGAGATGATTGGCATTTTAACGCTTCACCCTGATTCCTCTGAAGCTGTGATTTAACATGTAGAAAATATAGTACAAAATTATGTTAAAACTGTAATAAAAGCTGTTTACTGTACTTAATTGTCATAAGTCATTCTATTAAACTGTTAAGAAATATTAACAAGGGATATGATAATATCACCATATAAAATTCATATACATTTTTCAGCAGCTGAAAAATGTGTTATAATTATTTAATAGCTTTGCAACTGGTTGTGTTTGATAATTAACTGCTGTGGGTAAGGAACTGTGCTGTTATTTCAACTATCTGGAAAAGACAGAACCGTCTCAGTTTAACCTGACAATTACCCACAAAAAACAATCAGGTGGCAATAAAGTAATCTTATTTTTTTACCCACAAAAGCAAACATAAGGCAAAGGTAGCCTACATCTTCTAAATATGCTTGTTTATTTTGTCTCCACAAACATATGGATTAGATTACCGAAATGCTCTCTACTGAGGGACTGCATGTAAAAAAAACCCTTCCAAACCAGCATAAACAGGCTTTATAATCCTCATTACCTGCAATTTAATTGCAAGTTTTGTGTAGGAGAGAAGAAATGGGTGGAATAGTCATGGCTATGAATCACATTTTCTAAAGTATTTAGACAGGTGCTTAGGTGTGAAGTCCCACCATAGGCAGTGAAGCTCCTTGCTTTTATACCCTGCAAATCAAAAAGGCACTGGTACTTCCAAGGAAATCTGGCAAGAATTCAGACTTCAAAATGTGGAACCTAAAAATCCCTGCGCAACTCCCATCCAAACCTTGGAAAGCCTCACAGGCTGCCTCTACAGGTGCCTCAGTTTTTAACCTTTAAACTCCCTGAGAACCTCATGTTCTACTTCTGTGCCTGTCCAGAAGTGCTCAGTCTGGAGAGGATGGATAAAAAGTATTTAGTTCTCACCTAAGTCCACACAGACATTCCCCCCATGATAAGAGGCTCTGCCTTATCAGGCACTCTTGGAAACTGCTTATGGCATGCCTAAGCGGTATCTCTGACAAAAATACAGCAGTCTGTGGTTTTCTTTGAAAATGTGCACGGAATGGCCTTATGTCTGAGCATCCATCCAGCTACAGGAGACACAGGAGACACACTTGCCCAGATGAAGCAGTTCGAGCCCACCTTCTTCTCCTCACCCCTGAAAGAATGAAAGAAGTTCCCAGTATCAACTTGCCTCTAGCACTCAGATATGACCGAAAGCCCATTTAAGATACCAAATTCTCATTCTGTGTGTAGAACTGAAAGTTGAAATCAATGATAAATAAAGGTAGAGTGATGCTTGATAATCACATGGGCCGTTTACTTGCATTTTGATGCCTGATTTTGACAGCCCATTTAAAACAGTCAAAGAACTGCTTGTGTGGAAGATCATTCCTCTTGCAGTGCCATCTTATTGCAGGTGCTTTTGATCTCAAGTTCTCCCTGCCAAGCTAAAGGAGACTTTCTGGAGTGGATATTTCAGTCACGGGCTCATGGTTCCATCTATATCCATTGAAAAAAGCTGACATTCAGAACATAAAACCACTTTGGTGTGGACAAGTATGGACGTGTGTCTCGGGGAGGAAAGGGCTATTTAGGTATAATGGGCTCCTGCTTCCTTCTTCCCTGAGAGCTAATGCATAACGGCTGGACAAAATGGAAGCTGTGTTTCCTCCTGTCTGTGTGCATGGTTTGTGTTTTTTGAGTCATTGTGAAGGTTGCCTAGTATGCATAGGTGTCTATTTTAACTTGCTATTTAATATTAAGTAATTAAATAAAGTAAGCAACACCAGAGTATTGAATAAAAATCTGACAGAAAATAGCCTAAACCACTGCTCTACCTCTTTACATCTAGCCCTGCCACCAGCTATACCTAACAAGGGATCAAGTCTCTAACAATATGAGCTGTTCCTTCTTGCTTCCAGGGCTTTTTCTGAAAGGACTAAATTTTGCCGGTCCAAAGCCAGTGATGAACCTCAGGACAGAATTTGACCACAAAAAAAAAAAAAAAAAAAAAAAAAAAAAGAATCAAGGAAAGACAGGGGGCTAAAGTCATCGTTTGGCCACCACCATCAGAAACATTCCTTTGCATGACATTTTTCTGGGCGACCATTTCTGTAGCTGATCCTAGCACTGTCTCCTTCTCTGCCTGCCTGCCAGCTCTGCTGTGATTCAGCCCAGTAAACCAAAAACTGAGACATTAAAATAGCTGATAGAGCCCTTTGTAACAGGAGAGGGAGCTCTCACAACACCAATGGAAAATTTTTGAGGGTGCTGTTTACCCAAGGCAAGCAGAGGACAGAAACCTGTCTTTGTTTTTATCAAGGAGGAAAGAAGTGCATGCCCATGTCCTGTACTAGCTCATGGGAGGCTCTCATAATTTAGGTTGCCTACGCCACAAGAAAGACTTGGGATTTGAACATATTTAGGAACTACAAGTATCCATGTAAACAAAACCTGCAAATTGGTTGTCCCCTGTCTGCGTTGCAACTCATGGGAAGGTATCCACATATGAAAGGAGAAATCCCATCGCTTTGCTCCTGGGGTCAGCGGAGCTGCTCTGGTGCTGTGGGTCACCACAACGCAATGTGACGACCAGGATATGAGTGTCCCATGTGAAGTCCAAGAGGGCAGTGAAACACAAATGAACCCCATAGCTCACTGGCCTTGTTTTGGGGAAAACTTACTGAGGGGATACTAGCAGAACTGTCACTTGCTTACCCTAGTCCCCTCAGTTCCTCCAAAACCCCCCCCAAAAGGCTCACTTTGCCTTTCCAGAATTATGTCCTGAGTGCAGGTAGAGAGTTAACCTAAAAAGTTAATATTTCTGACAAATTAACATACACACACACACACACACACACTCCTTTATAGAAAAATCTAGAGATAAGTTCTTTTATTTAGTAAAAAGATCTTAAGAGAACTTACGTTAATCTTCTGATAGATATTATTTCCAGAAATTTCCAAGAAAACAACATACTCGGAACCATTCTTGGTCCCTGTTTTGCTTTCAGCCACTGACAGAACCTTTTCTGTAATCAGAAACCCCTGTGTATTTAAAATGCGTGTCAGTTGTGAGCTAGCTTTAATCTGCAATTATTGTAGTACTTTTGCTTTATTAAGGAACAGTATTTTTATTACTGTTTAATATTTTTGAGAATATACAGTAGTTGGAATCAACATTAAGCTCTTACAAATTGTCAGTCTTTCTACAAAATCTTTATTTTCTCGAGACGTATGTTAAAGCCTCTAGGTTCTTTAGTAACCTGCAAGAAAACAGATGTGCAACTCTTCCCTGTTCTTTGCATACAACCCTTCTACAGAATTTTTCTTGCACAATATAGACATTATTCCTTTTTCCTTTTTATTTGTTTGCTCAAATGAAAAAGACAATAGTGACAGCACAGCTACAGGAAAATGAAAACACAAAAATGTGTAAGAACTGATCCTGCTCTCACTTGTGACAATATAAATGCTGAGCTGTGCCATTTGCTACAGTGAACAGACTACTGACTTAGGCCATAAGCTTGCACCAAAATCACTGCAAGTTGAAGACTGTGCCAAAGGTCATCATTGTTAGTGTCAATGAGGCTCTCCTTGGATACCTAGGCTTTTTTATGGGGAATCTCGGTATAATTTCCAGAAGCTAAGGAATGTGTCACTAGAAAAAGAATGAAGCTGAAAGACTCCAAATGCTAATTTGAAACTAACCTTTTTCACTTGTCTTCCTAGATGACAGGAAGAGCAGTGAGTCATAATCTGTCATAAATCTGAGGAACGTCAAGTGAAGTCAGAGGGATTCTTCAAATGGAGATCAAGAGCAGAAACTTTCTGTAGATTTGCAAAGTACACAGAAATACGATGAAAATGGTATACGACCTGATGAGACACAGAACCACATTTAAACAAGAACCTGAAACAACAGAACATCACTGTTGTGATTAATACTAATTCTCATGTAGTTTTGACCAGGTAGCCACTTTTCCAGCAGACAGAAAATTCACTAATGGATGTGGTTCCCATTGTCCTGTGACACAGCCAACTTTTGACACTCTTTTGGCTTAAGAAAATGTTGCAAAATTACAAGAGAGTTATTCTTATTTACCAGAAGTTCAGGAGTTGGAGCAGTTGGGTGAAATGTGGAAGAAAGTGTTATCAGTTCCTTCTTCTATCCAAAAAGTTTGAATCCTTATCAGAAGTTCCTAAATGCCACTCCACTAGGGATTTCCCGATGCTGTTTCAACCTGTAAAAATAATTAACTACAGGCTGGAGAAGGGATGGGAATCTGTCTCCTGTGCTAGTGAGCTGCTCTCTGGCTGGAGCTCCAGACGCATTGCTTTGCTGTTTCTCTCAGTAATTGTTTATATGTGGTATATGAAGTAGAAGAGCACCAGTGAGAGGGAAAGAGGAGACCTCATTTCAGTGAATGCTTCATCTTAGCAGTTGAGGACTTCCCTGTGGAAAAGCCTGATTCAGATATTGTTCCTTTTAGGAAGAGGTTCTGAATAAAGGACAGATCTTCATTGCTGGATACTGAAGATGTAACTCAACCCTCTTAAAATACATCACCAGTTATTTGGTATAACTGCCTAGCCAGGAGAGGAAGACACTCAACTGAGGGGAGTGGGGCTACAGTCCCTACTCCAGTGTATGATTACTTGGCTCTGCAAGGACAACAAGGCAGCCCGATATTTGTCCAGCCTCATGGATGATAGATTATGGTGTTTCTAGTCCACTCAGAAGGGAGCTGAGTCATCCATATTCTTGACCTACGCTCACAGAACTTAAGTTTTGGGTAAAACAGAGATGATGATCTTTTCTGACCATTTTCTAAATGTGGTTCATCATCCCCTTTGCTTCTTAGAAGCTCTGGGAACGAGCTTCTTGAAATGAAATGAGAATTTGGCAAGAAAAACCAAAACATTTTAAGTCTTTCTTCTGGAATATTCTTTCCAATTCTTCAATTTGCCAGCCAACTATAAAAATCAGTGATTTCTACGGCTTTAGTTTTGATTAGGTGTTACAATTCTTCCACACAGACTCTCTTAGAAAAGGGAGTTTAGCCTGTTACCTTGCCATAAATTTGATGTCTGATCTTAAAGTAGAGAACAGAGCAACAAAACTGATTGAGGAACTGAGAAAGTAAAATGTAGAGCAGGTGAAAGATTAGAATTTTTGTAGGCTTAAAGCTGATTGTTAAGAGGGAATTTATTAAGCCTTATAAAATCCTCAATTGCATGCATAATGTCCCTGTAGTTTACAGTTTCCTTTAATATAAACTAAAGAATTATAAATATGGAACAGATGGTAAGAAACACATTTTCCATACCAAGAATCATAAGTGCATCTTCCTGCCGGAAGGTTGTTGGAACAGTTTCTAGAGGGAGTAAAAAAATTCTAACCTGTATTTTATCTGTGTGGAAAATACAGGTGGGAAGTTTTGACCACTGAAGTTTGTGTTAATTTCTGAACTGCAAAAGCCACCTCTGCCTACAAGATCATTTGGTGAGACAGAGATGTTCAGTTCTAGAAGAAATAAGTAATTGTTCTATAATTATTGCAGAACTGTGGTGAATGCTGATGCATGCCTGGTCCCTGTGAAGCCAGGAGAAAGGGAAAAGATGCTTAGCAGAATCCAATGTGAAATCTTTTGAAAGACAGTCTTTTTGATTTCTCATTGTATTTTTTTTTTTTACCTTTATATTTTCTTTTCTAGTGTATCTGAAATCCCTTTCTAGCTATCCTCTAGGTTCTATGCATTTGCAGATCCCATTAGTATACCTGAGATGGTATTTTCTACACATGGAAAGTTGTCTCTGAACTGCCTATCTATACCTCTCATTCAAAAACATTGTTCAGACCTATTTCTGGGGAGTTTCACTGAAGAATTCTGCTGACTGTTGAGGTCTATCTTGTGGTCACAGGGTACGAAAAGAGGAAGAACTTTTGGGGAAGAATCTAAAGGTCTACAAGATGGAAATGAAGTTACTCCAAAACAACTGTGTAGTCTGTGAAGGCAGGTAAATACCTATTTAGGTTGATTCAGTCCACTTAGGAGTTAAATTCTTCTCTGGAGGTATATTTCTCTCTCCCTTCACCACATATATAGTCCCATGGCACAAAAACTTGTCAAAAAGCCTAATCCTGAGCTCATTTACACTGTAATTATTTAAGATTTTTGTTATTGTAACAAAAAAAATGAAATGGTGACAATCAATACAGTATTTCCAAATGAAAATACAATCTAATTCTGCTTCCTATTATGTCAGGAGGTTTTTGATAGTGATTTTGGTGGCATTACTATGGATTTCTAATGGTTTAGTTGAGACTAATTTGAGCCTGTATCTCAGTAACTGGTGTTATATGTGTATTTCAAATAAAGAAGGATGAAGAAATGTATCCCAAAGTCATATCCATGTTAGGGATTGAATGACCATGTAATTAGACTTAGATACCACATTCCTTTTACTTAAACCATTCTTTACTGACTAATTTCTTCTTTGCTGTTACTAGCATTGGATTATTTGCCAGAAGCTTGCTTTATATACCAGTGTGCCCAGTGCTAGACACTCTACAAGCACAGAACAGATCTGCTGCTGTGAAAAATACATGGCTTAAGACAAAAAAACTGGTACAGTCTATATGTCTGTAGATGTTAGTCACAGGTAGACATGAATATCTCTTTTCATCCTTTGAACTGGTTTAATGTAATACTCAGTCCAGAAATATATAACAATGCTAAAATGACACTGTGCCTGTGGATGTATTGATGGAGCATAGTCCTTTGAACACAGTGCTGTCCTAACGTGCTTATATCTCTTATGGCGTCCTGCCAGTTTGGAGCATGGACAAAAGATACTGAATCTATGTATCCATCAATAAGAGGCATGCACAATGAGGCAAAGGCACTCAGCATGGAAGCCAAGAGATGCTCTCCACCTCTGTGAGATTATGGGAGAAAAGGATCATGCTGGCAGAGAAGGAAGACTGAGTGGTGTCATTATGGACCGTCTCAGATAGAATGTTCCATAAAGTAAAATCGAAAAGCAAAATTCCTTATTTTTACCTGCTTCCATCTACAGCAATTCCCTACTGTTCTCCCTTAATGCAAGTGCCATTTGCTTCCATGATATATTCCTCTTTTTAGTCCCACTCCCTGTATTTATTAACCAGATAATCCATCTTTACCATACAGCCAGTGCCATGATTGCAAATCCTACAGGTTCTCAAAATGGCTATAAAGTAAACCTCTTTTAAGAGCCTCAGGATGGTGACTAGTTGCATAAAGCAGATTATTCCTGTCTGGCGTTTCCAGGAAATTGTTGTATTCCACTTATTACCTGTCTTTGAAATGAAAACATCAAGATAGTTTATCTCTGAAATGCTACACTCCACGGTATACGAGACCAAAAACCTAATAGCATCATGAATTTCATATAAAATAACAATACATTTTTCCAAGATAGCTTTCTCCCTATTCCACATCATGAAATCATAGTCAATAAACTTACACACCATTGCACCATATAAATGTATTAAAATCCTTGATTGACTGAACTAATCTTTTTTCAAAATAGGGTGTAAATAAATAAGCATGGTGCAGGATACAAATCTTGGCTATATGCCTCTCACGAAGAGACAAGTCCAGCCAGGTTCAGACATTTAAGAACAGTATAAGTGAAATATTAACAGGCAGAAAGCACTCTCGGAGAGCCCCACAAAGCACAAGTAATCCAAGCAGTCCTTAACGGTCTTCCTACCTATTGACTGCCTTTTGCTGTCACTTAGGTCTCAGCAATTATTTGGTCTGCAGCAGAGCTACAAGGAGGTGTAGATTTAAATTATGCATAGGCATAGAGGCGTGGATTCATTCTACTCAATTTAGGTACCTTGCTGAGATGCTGGAGTTAGGAATCTGATCACCCTAAACTCCATGGTCAATGGAGAAAGACAGAAAACTCCAGAGGCTGATTCAACTCTTAAGCGGGCAGAATTATCCTCTGGAGGTCATTGTCCCTCTATATTTACTGCAGAGAGCGCCTTGGGCAAAGTTGGTCTTCACTTAGAAGCCTCAGTTCAGAATCAGCCAGAAGAGAGCTCTCTGTGAAGCAAAACTATAAGCAGCAAACTCCCGAGCCTGTGGGCTCAACAGCGAAGTTCCCGTGGATGCCCCTGAGCACAGGGTTTTGCTCAGTGACCCTGCAACAAACACAATCACTGCTGTCATTTTGTCTCTCTCCCACACGCGTTTGTCGGTAATGCTGTTTGTAATTCTTATGTTTCAGATTTTAAACATTTCATGTAGGGACCCTGCCTGAATATGTCTGTAAATCACCTATCACACAGCTGGTGCAGTAATACAATAATAATAATTAATTAATAATGGGCCTGTTCCTTAGAAGTGTCGAGAGCTGGCAACTGACATTGATGTCAACCCCTCTCAGAGGAATCAAGTTATTAATAATAAATAATAGCAGGAAAATAATAATATCACATTCTGTTTTTTCTCACTGCTGTGATGATCAAATCTTTCTTTCCATTTGCTGACTATGTGCATATAGATCAAGTTACATATAGGACATATACCTGCAGTCATACTAGCTAACTGCCCTACACAAGCTTTGGGCTGTCTTCAGATACTCGTCAACTTAATGAAATTTGCGGACTCTCCACAGCCTGGAAGCTATATATCTGAGGGACCAGAACTCCAAGTGTCCTGCAAAATAATGATGGATAATTAAACACATAGCTAGCTATACAGGGTCATTTTAAACTTGTTTCATTTAAACCCCAGATAAGCTAGTATCTGTACCACCACTATCTTTTCTCTCTTGTTAGAATTTGACTACTGTCACATACCATTGAACTTCCCCCTACAAACCTGTGCATCCAGCCTGCCTACGGATAACCTTGCAACCGAATCTAAGGCATTAGTGACGCAAGGAGAGTATTTGTTTCAGTGCTGGCCGCAATGAACTTTCTCTGCGGCTACACAGAGGACTTCATTTGAGGCTGTCAATCAATCATCTTTCAAGCGTAAAAATCACTTTTGTAACGAAGGGGTTATTATCCACATAATTCTCTGCTTTTCTTAACTGCTGTTTTTCTGAGTCCCTCATGTTAAGTTATTACATCAAAGTTGATTGAAAGCAGTTAAATGGTAATCACTTGATTTTTAACGTTGCTGGAATCTCAAAGGACCGCGTTACTTGTAATTACAGCATTTTTCTTTACTTCACTTTGAATCTTAGGAGACAATGCTTTCACCAGTACTCCTGGTTAATCTGCCTTTAGAATAGCTTTGTTTCTTCAGCTCATCAATTTTCATAATACTAACCAATAAAACACAAAACAGAGAAACTGCACAATTGTTCCTCTGCTATGTAGCAAAAAAAAAAAAAAAAAAAAAAAAGTTTTGCCAAAACCAACTAAAACCTTAGGGGATTTCTGCATCTTTGTTTACAAACACATGTGTGAATGAAGTCTCTGTTGCCTGGATTTTTGGCATTCCCATACCATGAAGTTAACAAGCACAATTATGAGAAGAAAAAAGAAAGGGAGAACAAGAGAATGCCATATATATTAGAAAGAACAGACTACCATTATGGATATTGCATTAAATTTTGGTTTAGTATGTGTTTTACACTGCTTTTGTTGCACTCTATTGTGTTGCAAAGCTACTAAATTAATAACCCGGCACCCAGAGGAGAAGCAAGGCAGAGACAGCAGCGCCAAGTCACACAGAGAAGGGAGACTATGATGGGAGCCATGCTTGTTCCTGGTAGCCCTACAGAATTCAGTCCCAATTCAGAGTTGGATTGCTGCATCTTTGAAAGAGAAAGGAATAAAAATTAGCATTTTTAGGCAGCGTGTTTTCTTTTTGGTAGCTCGGCATGCAAGCTCAATTTGAATGCCTAAACACAGACCCCTAGTGCCACTTTAGATACTTATTGGACACTTGCTGCACTCCTCATGGGCACGGACCTCTCGTAGGTCCCATGTTACCTCTGTTTGCTCCTTGTTGCCTTCTTTATTAGAGCAGGCAGGCATTTCAAAGAGGCATGGCAGCCAACTCTAGGCACCTGTGTCCTATCTAGGGTACCATTTTGTCTAGGACAGAGTCTTCAGCTTTCTATGTGTCACCTCAATCAAGAAATTACTCACTTTCACAATAAATTTTCACATCTCAAAGCAAGGGTATGACTTGTTGTTTTTGGGATGTGTGTGGGTCCTAGATAGAGGAGTGACTCTATTGGTGCTATTAGAGTTTTTAGGAAGGCTAATGTGTTTTGTGGCCATTGTTAATATTGGGAAATTATATCCTTATGTTTGCAGATATAGCGTGTGCTAAACTGAAAACTCCATTGCAGAACTGGAGCTGAGGGTATGCATACAGAGTTCCCATTTAAGACAGATATTATATTTTTTGGTTTTGATGTTCCTTAGCAAAACATCAAGTAATTATGTTAGTACCTGAAATGATAATTTGCCTATAGCACAAAAATATTGGTTTAAAGCTTTTAATTATTTTCTAAAAGCATGAAAGCCCACAGTTATTGACAGCATTTGTGGGCTAAAGTAGATTCATTTAAGGCATATATGAGAAAACTCGTGAACCTTATGCAGGTCCTACATTAACACTCCCAAATTTTAACCCAGCAGAAAAATTGAATTCTCACATAAATTTAGGACTCTGCCAGGTCAATCTTTCATAATTATGGTTTGCTTGTATTTGTTTCCCACTTCATCAAGGTGCTATTGGAGAGTTCCAAAAAGGTGCTTGACTATTGCAGTTCTCAGACCATATTTTCACACAGCAAGAGTTTGGATTTGTGCATTTTAGATTAAGCAGGTATTTGACAGGAGGCGTAGGCACCTCTTGGAGTGGGAGCCAGAACTCCATCTACCTGTCCCCCAAATAATGCCATTTATGAAGGAGAGCAGTGGTGGCACTCAGTTTCTGGCCTAGTGTAGCTTGGATCTTTCATAGAATCATAGAATGGTTTGGGTTGCAAGTGACTTTAAAGACCACTTAGTTCCAAACATCCTGCTGTGGGCATGGGCACCTTCCACTAGGCCAGGTTGCTCAAAGTCCTGTCCAACCTGGCCTGGAACACTTCCAGGGATGAGATGTCCACAGCTTCTCTGGGCAACCTGTTCCAATGCCTCACCACCCCCACACTGAAGAATTTATTCCTTATATCTAATCTAAATCTACCCTCTTTCAGTTTAAAGCCATTACCTCTGGTCCTTTCACTACATGCTGTGATAAAAAAAATCCCTCTTCAGCTTTCTTTGTAGGCCCCCTTCAGGTACTGAAAAGCTGCAATAAGGTCTCCCCAGAGTCTTCTCTTCTCCAGGCTGAACAACCACAACTCTCTCAGCCTGTCCTTATAGGAGAAGTGAAATGACTATTTTCTTAGGTCACCTACTCTTTATAGGGTTTAGATAGGGCTTACTTCTGAAAAAGAGTTTTTAACCCTTGCCTATGGAGTACTGCTTTTTATAACTGACAAAAAAATTTGTACTTTGAATTTCTTCAAGAGAATTTCAGCATTATGCAATATATTAAGAACAAGATGTTCCCACACCTTAAGCTACACTAGTAAACAGGAAACCAATTGGTTTTGAAATGAGATCTTTATAGCTCGTTTCATTACACTTTAGTAGGTTTTTAAGGAGCTATGGTATTCACTGTGGGGGAAGAGCTGTTTCTTACCCTCTGGTAGATACTTTCAGTTGATATTAGATGAAAATACATAATCAATGCCGCTGTAACATCCCTGACAGTAATGTTTCCAGGTATGTCTGTCCAGACATGATTTGTCAGTATGGGGCTATTTTAGGGTGCTAGTGAATGATGTATCTTTGAACCCCAGAACCAGGTCCATTCTCAAAAGTCAGCTGTTTGTATACACTATTGGATATGTAGATTTTTAGGGGGGAGGGAGGGAGGAGATTGAAATTGCTTAATATAAAATTGGGAGAAAATATAAATATAATTCCCATTTTCTTTCAGTGACTCTTTTGTAACAATTTGGGTGTTATGTCTCCCATGTGGTCACTTTTTCTCAGCTGTAAATCTGTTTCCCTGAATGAGATTGTACTTTACTCACTTGTACCAATGAAGACAGGCAGAAAAAAGCTTCACGCCTCTCAGTCAGACAAACCCAGCTGAGTATAGGTAATGACAACAGTTGTGTCAATCAGTGCAATGCAGAAGAGCAAGAAGTTATATGGTGTTTACTGCACCTGCAGAAAGAGTTTCTGGTGTACTACAGCCAGTATCACTGCTGGAAGAAGAGGAGACTTGTCACTGCTTTTAAGCTGGGCTTAAACCAAGGTGAGCTGTGAAAACTGAATTGCCCTCCTGATTATATTGGTTATAGGATACAAATGCAGACCAGTCACGGTAAGGGCATTGCAGGCTTCGTGACTTTTTTCAGAAACTTTGTTACAGAATACATCCCTTCTCTTGTAAAAGTTGTCCTCTAAATCCCTGGCTCTGAAACTGAATATGAAGTGTTTGCCCATGAAATACTGCTGAATCATATTTTTGTGTTTCTGAACTGTTTTATTCTCTCCCCCAAGTGTAGTTCTCCTTGAAAAAAAACAGGAGCTCTGATTGTGAGATGCTATATTCTCTTGTGCTTCATACATTTATACACATAATACTATTTAATTTTTCTTATCCAGTACTTCAGTGAGACTTCTGGTGTGACTAAGGACAACTTGCATGAGTAAGAGCTCTTAGGATCAAAGGCTTTAAAATATGCTGCTCTTGTTAAGTCGCTGATGGTAGTCAGTGAGTAGCACAAAAAAAATGACACAAAGTACTGCTTATGAGCAAGCCTCATTTGAAAGCAGGTGTTGTTGCAGTTATCCAGAAGAAGACTCGGTTCACAAGTTGTCCGTAGACTACAGAAGAAAGAAGGTTTAATACAAAAGGATTGTCTCATTGGCCCAGCTTGATCTGTGTTTCAAAGGCAAAGCTGGAAGTGTACTACAATGAGCTTCACATATTGATCAGTACAAGGAAAGAATGACACAGCTCAGCCCCTGACATTGTCCTTTTTTACCTTTTATCTCCTGCCCCTACTTCTTTTCAAGGTAAAAAAAAGAGATGCAATTAGTTCATCTTAAAGAGATTATACTTCCTACTCAAAATCTGGAAAAGATGCTGAGATATCACAGGTATCCTGGAGAGGTTTATTTTTGCTTTATGCATTTTTAACTTCACACAACAAATAAATATTTCTAAACGAAGAGGAAGCAAGAAAGAAAAGTGGAAATACTTTTTTCTTTCCTTTTCTCTCTTTCTCATGCACACATATATGCATGTACGCATGCACATGCACGCAGACACACAGACACACTGGTTTTGCAGACTGAAATGAATATGGACATCACTGTGAATAATCTCTCAGCTCCTCATTTTCCATTTTGGTGGGGATAATGAAATCAATTTTAAAAGACTAACAACAGGCTGTTTTCCCATGAGTCAAAACTAATTTTCTGATATGAATGAAGGAGTTCTATGCAGTGAATACTGTGGAGTATTGGAAAAATTTTAATGACCTAGATTTGGGTGGTTGTATTACTCACAAGTGGCAATGTATGAATTATATAGGTCAGCCTCAGCAAAAACAGATGCCTTAGCTACCAAAAGTCCCAATTACAGAAACCAGAAAGAGGAATTATAGCTTATAATTGGTTTGTAAAAAATCTCTGATGGAGCTGTTGCCTTGTTATTAAAATGGCTGGATGTTGACTCAACTAACCTGTACATATTCATCCACCCAGTGGAATTTGCATCACCCGCAGTAGGTCCTTTAGACAATGCACAGGAACAATCAATTAGGCAGGGGTTGCACCAAAGCCAGCATGCTGACTGCTTACTGTAGAAAATAGTTACTAGAAAACTCAGATAGTTAACACAATTATATTGGCTACATCTGGAAAAAGAAAAAAAAGATTTTTTTAAGCCTTGTTTGCATGTAACACAGTGACATGGTCCTCCCAGAGCTGCTTCCTACTGCAGAGGATGCCCAGGTCTTTATCCTCTTTGTGAGTTTGACAGAATATCTTTGAAGGACTGAGAGTTGTTCAGGCCTTTACAAAGGCAATGCAGGATAATAGAGAGGTGCCATCACGCTTCTGTGTTCCCAAAGTCTGGTGTGAAGTCACCATCCTAATTGAGTTTTGGAATGGGTTCAGGTTTTCTTAGATAGGGGAAGAAATGGAATTAAAACCTCCTAAGTCTGAAGGAGTGCTCCTGGTAGAGCTGGTAGATCCTTATAAAGCTGGGAAGGGAGTTAGGCATGATCAAGGCTAAGTTGTGATGGGAATGCTCAAAAACAGAACTTCAGGTGCCAAAGGAACTTTGTGTATGAAAACACAGATGGTTCAAAAGCCTAAGGACTATCTGTACCTCCCTGTCTAGGTAGCAACTAAGTGGAAGGCTGGAGGACTTGCATTTGGATACATGCCAGTGGCCCTGAGATGTTTATACCTTTTTTAAATTTCTCTGTGGAGCTGTTACCTGGTTGAAAGTGACCCCAAGACTTTACATAAAGACGTCTCCATGTATGAAAATACTGCCCTTTCTATCTGTGTTTTCATGTGCAGTAAATGTACCCACCTGTGCAAAAAAGCTCTTTTCCATGTATAAAAAAAAATCTTTTTTTTGGAACCCAGGATTTGAATTAAATGCTTTTTCATTTGGCAGCTTGAGACCCCCCTTTTTCTTCCGGTGCCATATAGCTTGGTTTTGAGGTCTGCAGGTCCACCAGCCTTTGGATATGAAAGCTGTTACGTTTCCATTCATAGTAATTTTATTTGGCTTATTACTTGCAAGAGAAACAAAGCTATGCATTTCAGTCATTATAAAAGGTCATTATTAATTTATTCCTGTTGTGCTAGAACTTGATAGTTTGTCTGTGTGCTTAAAATGCTTTTGTATCTTGTTCTTTGTTATCTCCTAGGCATGTAATTTAATTAACGCATGTACACTGCTTTGAAGATGTAAAGCAATGTATGAATGCTTAAAGTGCCAAATTAAGGCTTTCATGGGTGAAACCGTGGGGCAGTAGACAGAAAGTACAACATACAAGCAGAAGTGCTTAAAGGTAATTACTCCTGCAAAGGGCAGGAGCAAATATGCCTCAGAATTGCTGCAGGGAGCAAAAAAACACTGTAAACAATTGAAAAAGCACCTGGCTTTTGTTACCATCCAGTGTTGAAGAATCAGGTGCCTGCTGCTGTTCAGTTCTCTAGTTCGCCTTTAAATATGATGAATTATTTTTCATGGTGACTTCACCATTCAATCCTGGGAATGAAGAAGGATGGTACCACAGGGGAGCATAAGACCTAGCAGTTTAGTCCTGTATTCTGCCAACTGTTAAAACAGGAAGAAAATGGATTCTTTAAGTTTGTGTGAATAAAGTTAAACAAGTTCATGCCTGTCACTTATGGATAGTACTGAGTAATGGATACGCTGTGTTTTATCATCCTGCTTAGCCAGGGGTACACCTTGTCAGAGTTGTTTTACAATGAAAGTTCATACATAGCAAAACTAATTTAGGACTTCAGCTGGGTCAGTAACATTAGTCCCATAATACTACAGTAAAATAACACAGTGTCTTACGTATGGATATGCAAAGAGCTCAGATGAGAGGAATGAACTGGCTGTTAAAAGAAGTTTGTGGGCTTGGGACCCAGTAGCTTCCTAATAGTTTACACTTGTTAAGAGCCACTTTTAGACAGCAAGGATGGAGTCAGTTGCCTAAACGCAGACATTTAGTGCCATCTGAATTACTATATCTAAGCCTGGGCCAGCAGATATGGTGCAAGCCCTGTGGGGGACACATGCCCTTCCAGAGCAGCAGCTGAAGCTCAGGAGAGCATTGATCTGCCAATCCTGCCTGCCAGCCCTGCATGGATGTTAGAAGATGTTAGGATGTTTCAGATGGCACTGGCTGCCTGTGTTTATGCAACCAAATCCCATCCATGCAGTCAAGTGTCACCGTTTGGCATCAGAAAGAGTGATAGTGTCATGGCTTCTGTTCAATTTCCATGCCATTAATCTCTCTTCTTCTGGAACCTTTGCATGCAACGCACATTGACACAGTACCACAACTGTTAGTTACAGACTACATTTAAAAAGTTAGATTTTTAACTAAAAGAAAATAAAATTGCTCTGATGTATTTTTCAGGTGGAATACCCTACCAATAACTAGGTTCATCCCATTTAGGCTTTGTCAAGCACTTTGCAGTTGTCCTGACTTCTTATGGCACCCCACCCCAAAGACCGGCCAATCAACACAGTTGCTACATTGCAGATTGATATAGGAGAAGCACTTATTTTGTCTCAGCTGGAAGTTGTTCTTTGTGTGTTTTATTGTGATCTTAAAATTTGTTACCTGGTGTGGGAACATTTTCATTTTTTTGTATGTGTTTTATCTTGGTTTAGGTGGAGGTGGGGAGAAATCAGCAAATCAGCATATTTATTACTGACTGACACGTTCACTTCTGATGGGTTTTATCTTGCACATATTTATTATATTATTCACAACAGGAGCCCTATTATGAAGTGGATGAATGTTACTGTTCATTCAAAACAGATGCACATTAAGTGACAATCACTGAGTCTTTGCCTTTTATATGTCAAGCAAATCAGTACAAAGTTGGCTGTCATTTGACACAGTTACATCAGTCAGTTTGCGAAGGACAGCTATCCTTTAGTACCAACAATACCATCTTAATTTCTACTGTATAGCTTGATGTTGCCATGTGGTCTGACCTTAGTTTTGCTGTTGCTGTTGTTATTTTTACAAGAGCCACCAGATACTGTGAAGCAAAACTCATTATCAGCTTTCTTAGGTTGCAGTGCTGTATCTCTCTTTCCTTTTCTGATAAACAGTGAACAGGCAAAAGGGTTCATCTTTTATACAAATATGTAAAGCTCTGTTGCCACTAGTCTTCCAGTTTTGACTTTCATTCTAATTGCCCTAGGAAAACAATTTACAAATTTTAGCTTTTTTTTTTTCCTCTAGAGATGTGTAAATTTTCAGATTCAATCATTATAATGATGAACACGTGTTGAAGAAACATACTGAAAGCAGCATATACCTGTCAGGGAAATTTTTTCTCAGTATATCCAAGTAAAATCTATCCTAATCACTGTATCTATTTTTCAAAGGCACCAGAACAACAAGACATTTCTAGAATTGCAGTTAATGATGACAGCTGAAAGATATAATAGTGTGTGAAAAAGCCTATATGTAGAGTCACATTTATCTTTTTATTGCTAGTTCAGTGTATCTTGTATATTCTCTTGATCAGCCTGTGTAGTCTTGGTTTCCGTAGAGTCTTGAATGAAATTAAGGAGGTGCTGTCATGTTGTTATCAGCAAAAAGTTTAGATTTTTCTAGAAGAAAGTCCCCTCATGCCAACACATCAACTTTTACAAAGCTCTTCTTTGCGGTCCTGTACATGACTGAAATTTGACTCTAGCAGTTCATAGAATTTAGTTTCTTTTCTGCTTCTGTAGAAATAAAAATGCATGTACATGATCTAAAAGTAATCCATCTATATTGCCTACTGCCTGAATAGGTTGACTAATGATAACTGATGATTATCTGCCTGGAAAATAATGGGAAAATTTCCCTTGCTGTAACTTCACTCACTTCAGGCTGCACTGTGTTTTAATTATAGCATGTTAAGCCAGACTCAACAGAGAACTAGTAGATGTGCTAAACGGAAAAATCCTCCTTTGTTCGGGTGTCAGACTATTACTATTATTTATTTAAGTGCTTCTAACGTGACAGTCTTGACCTACTTGGTCTTTTCTTCTCCTAATGGCTGTGAAATTGAAACAATTCACTTCGCATTTTAGACTGTCATTAAAAAAAATGCCCAAGAATACCAGAATGGAGACTTTTTTTTTCCCATTTATGTCACTACAAGCTGCTTAAAAGAGTTGCTTTGCTGCACTGTTCACAGCTAAGAGGACATAAAACCCTCTTGCAACAAATTATTGTACTCCGAGTACAAAACCAAGGTAAATTCATTTCTGCCACTCCATGATTAGTCGTTTTTGAAGATATCAGACAAAATCTTTAACCTTAACATCATTGGAAAGCTTCTTGTTCAATGGGGCTGTACTTGAACTCACAGTGCCCCCCCATCACATTTCTTTAAAAAATCATGAATTGTCAGTTCCTGCAGTGAGAAACTCAGCCAAGGCAGTATGAGCATTGAATAGCGCTGGGGTGTCTTGTCGTTGTGAAAGTGTGCTCAGGGAGCTGTACGGAGCACTAGAGAAAGGAGCTGCAGGTCCTGACCAATATGAATTTCATTTGGGAGCTTTTGCAGGTCATGTCTCCTGCCTCCTTTTTCCTTTCCCCCCCTCCCCCCCCCCCCATATTAATCTACACTTTCAAATTTTCTCTTTTTGATTGAAGTGATGCTATTATGGGGTTTAGTCAAGCAATTGTCAAGTGCTTTATTGATGAAATACACAACACAAATGCTATCCAAATTGTATTCAGGCCCACAGAAGTAAACATTTAACAAGCAAACAGTCTTCAAGGATACGAATGTAAGACAGAGACAGGAGCATAGGTGCTAAAACTGCTCAGAAGCGCAAGGAACCACATGGGAGGCATCTGTACACAGAGAAAGCAAGGACAGACCCCTTGTGCAGCTACTCCCAGTTCCCCCTTTGCCCTCAGCATCTCATCAGAGCTCCCCACTTTCCTCCCACCCCTTTCTCCCTACCTCATCCTCTCTGTTCACCAGGGTCCCACTAACAAGTACAACTTCAGTCTTTCTCAAACTACAGGCTTGCAGCTGGCATTGATTCCTCCATACCTCCCTGCCTCCTTTCCCAACCCGTTTGGAAAAGCACTCCGATAAAGAGCATGGAAAATAGGGAGAAGGTGCTATGCTACTGGAAAATGGACCAAGAGGCCTCTCCTCAGTGACAATCCTTCCTCTCTAGTCCCTCCAGCAGCGGTGGCAACTTACCCTCCCTCTCTCTGGCTGCAGATCCCAATTTCTTGCTCCCCAGCTCTCCAGCAGCCACCTCACTTTCTGTTGCAGCCCCTGAGCAGGTGGAGGAGGATGAGTCCAGCTTGATGTTCACACAGTTACTCCCTGTTTTCTCCCTGGGTCTGTGTGCTACCACATGGACTACTGTGGTTCACATCCTCACATATTCACATGTCCTGCAGGGTTGAAGAATTTAGCACAAGGTGCAGAATACCAAGCATTACTCCTTTTAACAACCTGAAATAATTTTTCAATTTATTCAAGCTGTCCTCTCTGCAAGTAAACTGAACAATTAAAGGGCATTCACTTATTTTTCATGCACTGAAAGTATGAATTTTTCATTACATTCCAATTCACATTTTTTTTCCCAGCTTCATTAACTGTCTAGTGTGAACTTTATTGTCTACACATTCATACACTTTAACTAGTTGGCGTATTTGGGGGAATATTTTGCAGACCCTGTCTTCCCTTCCTCTCTGCACAAATCTTGTTATTCTCTGAAAGGCAAAAGAGAAAGAAAAGGAAGAATAAATAATAATCAAAAAGCATGTTTCTTTTCAGGCAGCAGCACACAGCACTCCACTGCACACCACGCTATGCAGGATCTTGTAAAGCTTGATTGGAAATATATTGCCATTTAAAAAATGTGTATACCTCTTCCTTCCCCCCCTATTCCCTGCCCTAGAATTAAGCAAAATGTGGGTTTCAAGGGATTTTGCTCTGGCGAACCTCTGCTAAGGTTACTCTTTCCATAGAGCTTCAAAGATGTGAGTTTTTAAGACCTTATTGCAGACAAAGTTGGAGCAAATAGACTGGCAGCGTTACGGCCATTTCAGGTGAAAAAGACAGGACTTTTCAGAGACTCATCTGAGGGTGTGTAATGAAAACTATGTGGGAGATATCCCCATCGTGAATGCCCAGCTGCCTAACTCAGTTCTATTGCCGCAGTTCAGAGATGAAATAGAGAGTGACCCGACCCGATTAAACCTTGGCAGCGCCCCGCCACCAACAATACGCACGCCCTAAGTGCTGCCCCCGCTCACAAGCGTGTGTGTGCGCTGTTAATGTCTTGGGCTGTGTTTACAAAGTCATTGAAGTCAGCGTGATGTTGGACAGTGGCAGGAACAGTCTATTCCAATCTAATGCACAAAAAGGCTGTCACACAGGAGGAGAAAGATTACATTTAGTTGCAGTGTAGCTGCGAAAGTGGACTATTAACTTCGAATACAGCCTTTTTTTTTTTTTTTTTTTTTTCTGGAAAGCTACAGAGGCACAGCATTAAACCTGTGACTGCCAAAGAAAGTGAGAGCGAGCAGGGGCGGATTGGTGAGGTCTCAGGCCAGGGTGTTGTGTCATGAGTGCAAGCCTTGCCTCTAGAGACGTCGACTGCTGCCCTCTGTCCTTCTCTGCCTTTTAATGCTAATTTTATGGGGGTTTGACTCACTCAGACATGCGCGTACCCTGGTGAAAGCCTAGCCCTGCATGCTAGTAACTGAGGAGAGTGAAAAAAGGTTTCTGAAATAAATCCAGGTGACAGTGCTGAGATTTTGGCGGAAAATATTTTCCTTTTGGCTCTTCAGGATGATGGCATCTGGCTAATTAGGCAGTGTCAACACTGCAAGGACTTGGACTGTATGAATTCATCATGCTTGGTCTGGGGCTGCTTGAATCTTGATCTGGCTCTCCTTGCTCTCCTAATAAGTGCCTGTCACTGACTGCTTTTTAATATTTGTGACTTTGTATTCTACTTAGTTAACAACTTCTGAAGTTTAGCAAAAACCCTAAGAATTGATAGGATTTGTTCCTCAAGTGGGTCCTTTTCCATTTCTTAGATGTTTCATAGTACGGATACAAGTTTTAATGTCTCTCATGAGGAAGATGGATGAAGGAAGCGTTTAATGACCAAAGAAAAGCCATCCTAAAAACACTGGATTTGTTTTGGACCACCTAATTCCAACAAAAGCAAACTTCATCAGACTTTAAGCACCTGCCTCTGGTGGCACTTCAGAATGGCAACCTTCAACCACATGCCAAACTCTGAAGTCAACTTGTTTGGGACATGCATTTCAAAACACAAAGTTTCCTAGCATCTGAAACAGGTAGTCTGAAGCAAATTGTTCTAAATGCTACTTAAAAGAGTATAAAAGTTTGAAGATAAAACAAAAATTGTGATTATTATCCTGTCATAGCAATGCTTTAATAAGTCTCTGACCCAAGCCCTCCTCCTAATCTAAGGTTCACCAATTGAGAGATGTCAGAAAGTGTCAGTCATGTACCAAAGTTGCTGGCTTTTCAGATATTTACACTGTCATTAGATTTTCCTTCTCGCTTAAATATCACTTGCTCTTTTATATGGGGTCTCTGCAATGTAAAAGGTGTCTCTCATTTGCCAGGATTTAATCACACTTTATGAAGATCAAGGTTCCAATGGAGAGAAAGCGTACATTTTGGAGTAACTCAGTGAAGCTTTAGAGATCTGTTCTAGGTCTATAACAAAGTATTCACTTGCTACCTTTAATATTTATATTACTCCCTAGAGACATCAGCTGAGATCAGTGACAGCTCATCTACTTATCTATTGGAAGAGACAAGTTTTAAACATTTTTGATGAAAATGAAGTGCTATTGTTGCCATTTTACAGCAAAATACAAAGTCCGTGGAAGTTAGAGGTAGAAGTAGGCACTGAATCCAGACCTTCTGACTTGTGCTTTGCAGAAATATTATTCCTGTTCAGAGGTATAAATAAACCCTTTCCACTCGATGCGTAAATTCCCTGAGAACCTTAAACAAGCTGGTATTTCAAAGACTGATTCCGCATTTCAGATTGAAGGTGTGATAAAGAGGGGGAGAGAATGAGAAAAAACCCCATGTAATATTAACTGGAAGAGTTTACCTCTGACATTTGTGGAACCTCTCTCTGACTCAAACACTGTCATGAATGAATGAATATTTACAATTTAGGCAAACGTTGGGAAGCCTATTTGAATCACAGCGTAGGGTGAAATGAGCAGTTTCCTACATGCGCTCAGGATGGGGCAAAAAGAGCTTTGTGAGAACTTTGTTCCAGCCAATGCCACTCAGCCCAGGCCCCTGCCTGCTGCAGAGCTAGGCGCTTGCTACCCCTTGGGATTCATCTGTGCAACCATCACAGGGCATTTTTTTGTTTTCAATTGGGTTGCTCAGATGTAACTAAAGGCAAAATTTGTCCTGTAGTATACTTATTACTGGAAATGATGCATGGTGTGGAAAGAAGACAGCGGGGTTTTTGGTTTTTTTCATAGCTCAGGTTGCATCTGCAGGCTGGCAGTTGGAACAAAAACATCTTTGTGTGCAAAAATAGTGAATTTCCCTTGGATGTCTCTGGGGGGGAAATAAGCACGGAGCCCCCTGAATCCTGAAGCTGTTTTTACGAAGTCGGTTTTAGAGCAGAAACACACTTTAACCCCAAACTGGTATAAAAGACTATGCCAAATTACACATACACTATCTGAACAGAGAAGTTGTACTCTAATTGTTGGATATAAGCTTGACTGCCTTTGAATTAACAGTTAAAGCTGTATTCATTAATCTGAACAGGGAAGAACGGGCAGACTGTCACAACATACCTCAGTTCAGTAGTCATGCAGAGCAGGTGAGAGAATGCTAGCCATTTACAAAGTGAAGCAGCTGATCTCCATCAGCCCCATCGCTTAATGATGAAGAGAAAAAGGCAACCAACTGCAATATCCAGGGAAAGATTTATGATTTATCTGAAAGTCCAGAGTCCCAACAGGCAATGTACAACCTACAATTACCCAGAATGATTAGACTTAAATGCTTTACCAGCTCAAGAACTACTAAGGACAAAATTCATAAATGTATTATGGTCCATTTGCTGTACATACAGCTTCTGGGGAAAAAAAAAAATTCCTTTGGGAAATAAGCATGAAATTCACTACTTCTGAAGAAAGGACTGGGAATGAGAATGCCTATTCAGAAAGAAAAGGAACTGACCCCAAACTAGGGATGAGGTAAGGTGAGATGCAAATTTTCTCCAAAGAGGAGCTGATTAAGGGACCGACTTGGGTTCACATAACTGTGTTGAACCGAATTTCAGTGTCTATGGAAATTTTCACTTTCTATTTATCTTTTTTTTTTTTTTTTAAAGATATGGGATAAAGGTTGACTGATTTGCCACTGAGAAATCTGGATATTTAATTTCTAGATGGCTTTGTTGTTGAATGGAAACTGCTGTTGAGTAAGAATTGTGACATAAAAGCTCTGGCAAGTCTTGCTGGGGTAACTTAAGATGTTACTGTCCTCAGTTGTCTTTCCTACCTCTCTGCCAGAGGATACAACCACCCTCATGGAAGTGGGTATAAAGGAATTGCCAGTGTTCCACCTGCTCTGCTTTACATTCTGGCATTTTAGTTAAATCCACCTTCATCAGCACTGTGAGCTAAAACCACTCAGGCTAAGATATTTAAGCTGTGCCTTCTTTTTATGCAGACTTTATTACTGAGGTGATATCTGCCAACAGAGAGGTAGGGGTTGGAGTTATTTGAGTCAACAACATTTTAAACACAGCCAGAGCTAGCATATAAAGACCCTGAGCTTTTTTGGGGGGTTTGTTTTTACTTCAGTCTTGCGTACTGACAATATTATGGAGTGGGACACAGCAGAGGCAGCAATTCCATAGATAATTGTTGTGAGAAGGAGCATTCATCTGAAAGAAATTAAATTGTTTCTGCAAGTGTATCTCAACTGGAAGTGTAGTCACAATTGGAAACAGCTTGGAAATTGCTGATCATAACAGTCTTGTAAACATTACTTTTGAGAGGTCTGTACTGATGTGAATTGCTTGTCCAAATCACCTGGGACAGGTCTTCAAGTGACCATTTCATTGTGCTACTGCTGATTCTCTGAGATGAAGCAACATCTTTCAAGAATGATACTTACAGTGAGCCCTAATAAAACACATAGTTGTTTGCAGGTTTCCCTCCTGGTTATTCCTAGTTACCTAATCAGGGACTCTGAGCTGTACCAGCTGCACCATACTGCTCATATTTTTGTGTGAAGCTCACCTGGGAAGAATCCAGAATACTGGTGGAAATTAAATGTGCTAAAAGACAGCTCTTGGAGATGAGATGAGGAATGAGAAATCTCACACAGGGCAAAGTCAGTGGGATTAGCCATGTGGAGTCACCATTTCTTCGGTACAAATTAAATATTTTCTGTCTTCATTTTCCTTTACAGAAGAGGCTTTGTAAAATTTGCTCTCGCTGACAGAACTTGGTTTATAGTTTCTCACTGTAGCTGGATCTGGATAGCCTGGAGATAGACATTATATGAAAGAACGGAGGTTTTCCAATCTATCTGAATAAAGCACTGGTGAAACTTTCATGAGAAAACCTATGTTCCTTCATAAGAAATTTGTATATATCTCAGGAAGACTGCCTGCTGCTGAATGTGGAAATGACACAAGTAATATATACTATGCTATTTTCTGTTTTGAGATTAATAGCCCATAGTCAACACATAGCCTAAGATCTATTTTTGCACACAGAAAAAGACGCCCTCTTGCATGAAGCGTGAGGCATGAATAATCTTTCTGCTTCTTCAGATTTTTTTTTTTTTGCCCGGTGGCATAGAATTCCTTTCCCTAGATGCAAAAAAATATTGAGCTGTGAGGCAGATTTGTTATTGGTGCTGTGCCATAGTTAGTCTGTAATACCAAGCCTCCAATATCAGATTTTGTGGACATTGGATCCACCTGATCGCAGATGTGTTGGTATTGTCTCTATGACTTTCCACAAATATCTGTTAAACCTAGACTTATCTGCACTTGTCACAGAGCACAATTCTGTGGTGTGCAGAAGACTATGCCACCTGGACCACATCTCTCTATGGCAGCATCCTGGCTCCTTACATACTGCCACCAAAAATTAATGCTTACTGTGATACTCAGCCAAGCTGTGTTGTATACCGTGAGATGCCTGTGGCAAAAGTAAGTTAATCTTTTAAATATCCATTAGGTAGTTCAAGGTCTCAGTACTTAGGTGATATAAATCCCTTGAATTCAAATTAGTAACCTAACTTGTAAACATTCATACTGGAATCAAAATAAAGTGAAGGATGAACAAAATATCTACCTGTTAATTTTGTAAATGGTGTTTATATATGTTTCATGCTTGTTTATCTTCCTTGTTTAATTTTTTGTTCCAGAGCCAACCTGGGATTTATAAGTCTTTGTGCATCTTCTGATTTTTTTTCTCAACCAGTGACAACCACTTTTACTTTAAAAAAGGCCTGTAAGGTGCCATTATGTTCAAAGTATGCTGACTGAGCAATGTTCACACCATGAAGACAAGAATGGTGAGCATGTCAGCATCTAGATAAAAATAGACTGATGCATTTTCTAGTCTTGTGAAATACACTTAATTCTGTGTATATGTGCCTTGGTCTCCATTACACTTCTGCTGTAAGGGTACTTATATGGCTCAGCTATGAATTGACAACAAAAAGAAAAAAAAAGAGAAAGCAGTGCATGAGCTTATCCATTTTGAAAGTAAAAGAGATGAGTCAATTTCTTAATTCAAAGCCTAGGTGTTCAGCTGTACATCATATATTATCTTCATCAACCTGCTGTAACAGAAAAGGAGTGGAGTGGTGAAGCATACTTATTCAAACCTCAGATACACTTCTTGAGCATAATGAGTAAACACAGCATTTAGTGCTCCTATTTGTATTCCTGCCTGCTAGTTGGAAAGTAGGAGAAAGGGCTGGGCATGCTTACATGAGGACAGATGTGTAAGCATCTGCATTGGGCATTGCGTGATTTAGAAAAACGACAAATTATGCCAGTGGTATTAGTCAAGTCTTTACATGTATTCCCATGTAATTTTTAGCGATCTAGAAGCAACATGTTGGTATAGATTTTGATTTCCAAACTGAATGGTGAGTGGATGATGGATTCCATGCTGTGCTTGGACACAGTTCCCACCTCCCTCCTACTCTGTGAGAAATGACTGCAATCATAAACCCACCACATAATGAAGACTTCAGTAGGAGCAGGAAACACTACCACACCAGGAATTTGCAGGACATCTGGTAAATCAACAACATTATCACAAACATCATGGCCAACAGTCTGAGCTGTAGCAACAGTATATTCATTTTCCAAATGTTCCAACTGAGAAAGCTACTCAGACCATTCCCACTATACACCAGATGGTTGATTGGTAAGCCAATATTTTCTCTACACACAGAAGCTTACTCTTCTATCATTAGGAAACATTTTGCATAGGGACCAGATATTTTATTAGAGACAGGATTTTCTCTGGCCCATGTTCTGCTGAAGAAATATATACACTGTACGACATACACACCACAATATAGGCAACTGCAAGGTACTTGAAGAAGTCTCATTCTTTTATGCTGTTGCAGTCCACAGACATAAGGGAAACCTCTGTGACAAACTGCCCGCCTTTCATTTTGAATAATGGTAACTATATTTTAAGTGAACCTCAATGCACTAAATTGTATCAAATATGACACAATATCAAATCCTTACGAAAATGAATCACACTGCAATACAGTAGTGTCAGAGAGACACAAAACTAGTCTATAGTAGCTCAGACTAGTGCTTAGTAGTATGATAATTTAGGCTCCAAGTAATTAGCATAGCACAATTTCTAGTGCCTTAGTCAAGCAAAACTATCTGCAAAATTGGTGGAAGTTTTGCCTTATTGAATGTGTACTTCAGATAAAACTTAAGAATAGAAAGCTGAATTGACTCTGTGTGTTGACTTTGCAAAGTGCTCTCCAAATTGTAATAGTGACTTTGCCTATAGAGAGAAAAATCCTTGTGTTACTAAAACTTCCAGTCTTGCTATTAGTCTGATAATAAAGGCTTTGATGTAAATGTTCTTCTTTCTTCTGTTTATCTGTGCTATAGCTGTAGTTGTAAATCACTGGATGAGTTCCTAGCTGCATTAATCCAAGTTTTGTCAAATGTCCTATTAAAGGCAGGAATTCCTTAAAGGTGTTCCAGTCTGATATTTGTTTCTTCTACGAAACCAAAGAGAAACGTAATCTTTATGTATGATGCAGGTGGAATGGTTTATAATCATGGTTACCTGGTATACTTTTCAAAACACTATGTTATCTTTTCCTTGCAACTTCACCAAACTTACTGCTTGACCCCAGTATTTCCATGGCTAGTGTGTATGTCAGGCTGACGTTTTTGAGGAAACATGAGCAGCATTAGTAAAACTTCTGCGAAGGGTTAGGAAAATATGTTACCCTGCTATTTTTAAATTCTCCTAGAGTTTATATGGGGAATTTTAGTACTGTATTGAAGCAAAGATTTGAAACTAAACAGCAGGATTAGCCTAGATGTTGGGATATGCCATCTGCTTAGTTCTACAACCATAAGAAAACTCAAGAGAGACTTGGTAGAGATTGAAAGTTACATTCTCTGAAGAATCCACACCTTGTGAGCATTATTGATCAAGACATAGACAGGGTGCATTGGATTTTTCCTGAAACTGTTCTTCCTAGCAGTTAGAAGTGGCAGGCTGGTCATTGGAGATGGATAATAGTGACATGTTTCAGTCAGCACTCACACACATGTGTGTGCCCACTCATAAAATATTCAAATGGATTCATATGTACTTATACATTTTACTCAGAACCTATGCTTCCTTTCAGCTTCCCAAATTTTCCAACTTCTTCACTTCAAGTCTTTAAACCCTGATTGTGCAAAGCTGTATTCGTATGCTTAACTTAAGAAGAGTAATACCACCGAAGTCAACAGAACTCATGTATGTAGAATTTTAAGTATGTTTGCAAGATTTAGTATTAAACTTTAAGTCTGAGGTCTCTGAATTTGGAAGTCTAAGAGCTTCATGACCTTTCAAGCATGGATTATCCTTATTTTCTACAGAAATGGTGCTGAACACACTGCTTGTGCTTAGGAATAACAGAGGCTCTCTAGGGGAGTGCTGGCCTCCTTTGGATGGAAGCGTGGTATTACTTTGGTTGAAAAGGTGAATAACAGAGACAACACAGAAGACTTTCCAGGCTGGATCAGTGAAGACAAAGTAGTTCAAATCCTGGTCTCAATAAAGTAAATGACAGCTATACCCTGTGACTTTAACTGTCAGTGAAGAGAAACGGCTGTGTAATTGCTAAAATCTGATACTGAGCTTGTAGCAAAGAGACTGCATTTCACAGTTACAGAATGTTTGGTTTTTTTTTTTTAAAAAAAAAAACCCAAAACCAACGGGAAAAGGCAAGGCAATACATTAAAACAGGATTTAACAGAAAGAGTTAATTCTGATCATAGTTTGCTTTAAAAAAAAAAAAAAAAAAGAGACATTTAATATACTTTTCAATCATGTCAACTGAAATGCAACTTTCCCCAATGATAGACTCGCCTACATCTATCACAAGGTAAACAATCTGTGCTAAAAGCATAAAGACTTATTTTTCCTTTATTCTTATCTCAGTGAAACAGTCCACTGACAGAAGCGCCTTTTGTCTGGAAGAGATTTGGTTGTGTTTCACCCTAGACTAATGCAGAAATAGAGGCATATTAGAGAAGTTTTGACTGCCGGTGGCAGTGGAATTCATTGGCCGTTATTTTGCTCTCTAACAAGTAAACACAACTTACTGTTGCCAAATAGCTACATGGAGATTTGCAGTTCCTTAAAAGTAACTTACCTATCAGCTTTGTCAAGAGTTAAAAAGTCATTAATGACAGGTGCTTGCAGAAAAAAGAAGAAAAAGGATAAAAAGGCATTAACCTGGGAGACTTCATTTTGACAAAACTGAGTGATAGGAAGCAGTACTCCTGAAGGGGTGATTATCCAGCTGTTGAAACTCTAAGACAAGAAGTATGTGGGAGTTGCTAAGGTGTAACATTGGTCCGAAATTAGCGGGGTGGTATTTTAGGCTGGGGGGGGGGTGGCATTGTTTTGTTTTGCTTTAATGATGTGGATTGGGTATTTCATACCAGACTTCCAAGAGTTTGGGCAGGTGATGGGTAATGAATATCCAAGGCAAAGCTGTCACATCTTGACGTCTGACAGTTGTAATCTGTCTCCAATGACTGAAGTCTGGAAGAATCAGGATGGAGCTGAACAACTGAGTTCCCCTTGCAGCCTCTTGCATGAGCATGAATTGCTCATAATAGTACATCTAGGGGCATCCTTAACTTACAGAATAAATTTTTTTGGCTTATGTCAGTCATCTGCAGAATGAAAATACATTTGCATTATTCTTCAGGCCTTTTCCATCCTCCTAAGAAACATAGCTCATCTGTCTTTGGGAATCTCATTTTGGTACAAACAACATGAGACTCTTCTGTTTTGCAGTTCTACAATAACTTTCAGTTGTACATAGTCAGTGAAGTAAAAAGAGTAAAAATTCCAGTTTCATAGTTTTTATACTCCATTTTATCAGGTATTAAATGATCAATCAACTGTAGACATGCAAGTTACAGCATCACAATGGTACAAATTTTTAAAAGACTGCAGTATTAAGATACTATGTGCATGACAGATTTGGCTAAATCATCTGAATATATTTATGTAAATATGACGTGCTCTGCACTGGAAAGAGCAGAATAAATTTAATGGAGCCACATATTCTTAAACTTAAAAAGTAAATTTGTGTTGGTAGTATAGTAATAAAAAAAATTCAATTGCCTTGCCACTCCCTGTAACCAGAATATCATGGTATCAATATCAGTTGCATGCCTACTTTCCTCCTTAGCTTAATTACAGTCTTTGGTGCGTTCTTAAAACACCCCTTATTTCTAGCCCTTCACCTTCTCCATGCAATATCTTAATTATTCTTTCAAAAATAAGATTAAGTATGACTGCCTTGATCTCACTCTTTTCTCCCCATTCCTCACACTCTTCCTAAAGCTCCATTATGTTTCTGGTCACATCTTCCATTTTGGTATGCTCTCCTTTTGTAGGGTATTTTGGTTGTTCACTGTTGGTTTTCCAGTTACTTCTCTGGCTGCTCTTCCATAACCTTAGGGAAAAACACCCAAACCTTCTCCTTTCCTTTGTTAGACACAGGAATTTTTTAGGGTTTAACATCTCTTTCAGAGATCAGCTGAAGAAAAAATTTCATTTACTGGTTTTACATCAGTCAGTCTCATATCAACATCTTCATTGTCATCTCTCCCATCATCAAACTTGCCTGCCTTGTCTCCCTCAAGACTTTCTGTATGTTCCGCCTCCCTTGAAGTGTAGTGGAAATAAAAGCAAATTCCTTACCCTTCTTCTGAAACCCTGTCACCTGTCAATTCCCTGCCGGTGTCACTAAAGAACTCATTGACATCTTTTGTAACTGTGGAGGTCATTGTAGACCCTCCCTCTCTCTTTGCACACGAGAAAACCTTTTTCTGTGTATTGATACTTCTGTTGTTGGTGCTTCTATAAAATGTCTAAGATCCTTCACTTTCTGAACAGGCATTCAAAACACCCCTCCATTCACACAATTTAAGCAGTATTGGCTCTTGTTATCTCTTCCTTGCTGGATTCCTTAGGAAGCATGTAATGTTTTTCTGCAAAACATGTAATCACAACATTTTCCTCAACAACTGTTTTCAGGTTTTGGGACTTACTGACTCACATCATTGGCTCTCTGCTTCTCTGTCTGCTTCAGACTTTTGTTCTCCTAATCCTTCCTGAATCTAATATCATCCCAACTTTTAAGTGAATGGTGGAGGATGGGTAAAGCACAATTTTTGGATTATAGAATTATTAAGTTTGTATGTGTAGCTGAGATCCTGAACCCAGGTCTCACAGTTTAAGGGCAGGTGGTGTAAAGACCTGGATGAAAGCAAGCAAGAGCTGAGGAAAGAAGATACACTTTGCATACTATCTTTGCAGAGGTGTCATTTTTCAATTCTGATAGCTAACTAAAGGAGCAAATCTAATGTATACAACAGTTTGCTAGCTGTTCTAATTCCCAACTGAATAGGTAAATATCCCCCATTTTATGTATTCAATCCCCAGGCATCTAATTCAGCTTTATGTGTTACACTGCCAGAACAAGATGTCTAAACCATTCTGCTTAAATGTTTAAGTTAATCACACTAGATCTACATTCTTAACCTTAAGTTCCTTAGAAATAAACATTTGAACACGTAGAGCCCTTTCTTGAAAATGAGCCTAACAGCCTAGCTTTTGGGTCTGTGCTACCAGGCTGGTTTCATTCTCCCCCTCCAATCTTTTCAGAACCATTTCTTTTCCCATCTACTTCCCAGGTACTTCTGATTGCCTGAAGGTGGGCTTCTAGGTAATGGCCAGGGATGGTCACAGACATCCAGAGATGCTTTCCAGTCTGAAAAGGAGTAAAGTTAGAAATGAAGAATCGATAGAGAGACAAAGTAAACTAGACAATTAGTTTAGACTAGACTCCTATCTTCTAGATGGCTAAAGTCAGATGAGTTAGATGAACGCCCCTCTGAAGCATTACGATTATTTCAAAAGGATATTATCTAAAGGAATTAATCCAAACCCAGGAAAACATATAACTCCATTACTATGGTAATGGCACTATGTATTGGTTCCAACTCTGCTAACGTACTTTTTTTCTCCATGGGGCTAATAACCCTGTTATGCCTTGTGCCATACATATACTAACTTTCTGGCTATGACTCTGCCAGCAGACTAGATTGGACCAATACACAAGACACAAGCATTAGTAGATGATTCTCTACACTGTTTAACAAGTAACCTAGCTAGGCCTTCACAGCACAGCTTTTGGTAGACACACTGTTAGTAACCTCGTGAAATTTTGCCACTGGGCACTCCTGAACATGTTACTGTCTTTGACAATAGACAGATCCCTTTACCATGGGGAGCCATAGCCAAAAGAAGATCTTGGTATTCCTGCACTTGTTTCAAAATTCACATACCATAACAGCAGATGGTTACTGATGGGAATGAAATATCGACTGCTTAACAACTGCAACCACACTAGCAGCTCACAGGTTTAAGATGGAGATCCTGGAAATGGTATAAGTAATTTCCCTGAGACTCTGATGTTCTTTCTGAAAACTTTAATAGCAGCTGGTCTGACTTAATCTTCACAGGCCAGGATGTAAACCCTGTGATGGCTGACTAGGAAACTACATGCAACAGCATGACCAAATCACCATTATGTGGTCTTCTCGCATCTCAGCTCTTGCTGTCATTAGAAGATAGGGAATTTTGTATCTAATTGTCACCTTTTCTTTTTTTTGAGAGGGAATATGTTTGGGGAAGATGATTCTGTTATGAGACTGCACAGCAGAGGAAGGAGGAGTGATAAAAAGAAATTATATTCCTTGGAAACTGAGAGAGAACTGAGTTTCTCTTATTTAGGACTGAGGCAAAAAGGCAAAATTGATCCCCGATCTCTCTCTAAGCATCACAATCTAACCTGATAAGGAGTTTTAGGAAGTCTCATTAACTCAGTGCGCCTCCAACTAATAACTTTTCTTGCAAATAGCTTAGCTTGTTTTGCTAAACCAAATGTGAATAACCTCCAATAGAGTCGTTTGGAAGGTAATTCTGACTGTCTTTATTTATATTTGTATAGATTGGCTTCATGGCAGGATTTTTTACAATAAAATGCAGCATAATAACTATCTACTAATGATACTTTGACTTGAAATATCGCCAGGAAGTTTAAATTGGTATCCACCTATTTTTAGCAGAAATAGCTGCAAACAGTTCACAAAATAAGCCCCAGCTGTAATAACAAGAAAAATTGACATAAACCAAATGCTCACCACGGGTGAATTTCCACCTACTCTTCACAAATAGAATGAGATCATAAACAGTGGGAGGCTGGCCTGTCTCTAATTTTAATTGTTTTATTTTTCAGTTCACAGCCTGATTAGATTGAGAATGGTAGGCAGGTATAATTTAATTTTAGCACTGACCCCCTACAGGATGGATTACAAAAGTGATGAGCCTTTGTAAGAATAGACTGTTTAGTAGTTCATGTGCATGCAAAGAACTTGTTACACAGTTTATCTTCTGCAACTTCTTTTTGCAGTGAAACTTCAATTTGAAGTGAAGTTCACCAAGTACCATAACATAAACTGACCACTGATATCAGCATACAGATATCCTTCATGGATTTCTCAAAGTGATCCAACAAAGTTTTCCCTTACATACTGTGTGATATACTTGTATAATTGGCACTATCTTATGACCAGATTGTTGACACATTTCATGGATCGGTAGGGGAAATAAAATGTGGAGAACAATAGTCATTCCATTGTTGAAACTGAAATGTGACTTCCATTGTAGATCTGATTTGGAGCTTCCAATCAATTTTGTAAGCAAAGGCCTACCTGTCTGAAAATGAAGTTCACCTGGCATTTTTTCTACTAAATTTCAAAATCATTTACTTATGTATTCCTATAGCTGATACAATAAAAATGGTTGTCTTAAAAACAGGAAGGAAAGCAAGCTGCTTCTGGTTAAGAGGCAGTGTTTACTACAGTTACAACAATATTCTCGTAGTTTTTTCTTTGACTGTTCAACAGTGGCATGTCAATGTTTCTACTGGATTCTCATAAATGATGATACAATATTAGTTGTTCTATTCCACCATGTGCTTTGGGTTTGACTAAATGTCTTCACCATCTGGCACCCTCCAAAGGACACATCCTTCTTCCGGACTTCCGTAAATCTATTGAAGGACAGGGGAACACAAAATCTACAGAGGTAATAAAAAAAGAAAGTATGGAACTTCATGAGACCAGCAGAGCTTTGCAGGTCTTTAACAGTTCAAGCTCCTGCTTTTTGTGTAAATGATTTTTGCATCTGAAAACAGGATAAAACTGAGCATAATAACTAATGTGACATATTTAATTTCCCTCCACTTTTGACCTGCTGAGATCTGGACTTGAGCACATGAATGATCTCACATCTGCCATCCGTGCAGAATCTGTCTGCAAAGTATGACTTAAATATTGCTTAGAATTGCTTTAGAATTGGAATTATTTGAATTAGAATTAATTACAAAGACACTTTAGCAAACTACAAAAAGGTAACTAAGGCTGTAATTTTTTCATAACAGGACAATTTATCCGGGTGTGCTCAAGAGTATAGACTGAAGGCAGTGAAGACCCCAGAATATGCCCAATAAGCTCTGTGTACATGCAGCACAACATGACATATTGTGTATGTGAACTGGAAATAATTTCAGATGGTGCCAGGGATCTGCAGAGCTAAAGCGCTCTACACGTTGACTAATCTGCCAATGTCTCAAATAAAAGCTTCAGCAGAGCTGTTGCCACAGTGCACAGACACATAGAAAAAGTGTTCTGGAATGAGCATAAGCTGTTTTATTTTCTACATTTACAAATTGCTAAAAAGAGTTTCCTTTCCTTTAGAACACAAATTTTATTAACTTGCTTACCTACTGCCATGCGACTTCTACCAGTGCTCAGGTCTGAATTTTGTTCTGATATTGTTTCCTCTTGTACTCCTTGGTTTTGCATTTGTACAATAAACAACCTTGTTCGCACCTGACAGATCATTTGGCAGAGAGAAATGGGAGTGATTTTATGCAGTAGCAAAGTGAACTTCTGTAAACATTTGGTTTCATCTGAAATATTTCCATATCCCAAATACACAGCGATCAGGGCTGTATTAAAGGCTGAATATATTGCACAAGAGCTGAAATGTAAAGATGAGGTTGACAGTATGCTTGAACTCATACCTTTGGGGAAATAAGGTCCAACATCATAAATTAAAGATAGATTCAGGCTATATTTTGAATTTCCTTGGAGACATGCCTTCAGCAATGAAATGGAGGAAGGCCTGCATGAAAGCCTTGGAGGGGACAGGGCTGTTAAGAACTGATAGTTATACAAAAAAGTGAGTGCTAAAACATGCATATAAGGTAAAGCAGTTTAGATTCATTTACACCTGATTTCTTTAAAAAGTTCATACAATTCCTCCACTGGTATGTTGATGTGTCCCTAATGGTTTCACTGAGGTGATGAGGAACTGGTGGCTGTAAATTCTGGTTTTATATCACTTTGGATTCTTGTGGCTTCAACTCATCCTTCCTCTTCATGTGTGCTTTGTTAGCCCTAAGGTCTTGGTCTCCTGATCATCCAGGATCCCTTTGAAGTGCATGGACATCCCCATCAAGGATGCATACCTGGATTTCCTCTGGGTGGAGAGGGGAAGGACGGACATTGTAGCGTGGCTGTGAACTCCATGGGACCCTTTACCTGCAGCCTGGGCTCAGCTGCTGCCCAGTCCTGGCTGCTGGGCCATGGTCTCAGGACAGAGTATGGCCACAGCCTGTAAGAAAAGAACAGCAGCAGACAGAGGCAGTGATTTTAGCAGAAAAAGAAAGGGACTTAACCTGTGAGGACTCTGGAGGAGAGGATGCCCTGCTGTATCATCTGAACGCTGCTAGAAGATGATTACGCTCACACATGGCATTGGTCACTGTATTTGGTTTCTGTGGCAAGGTCTTGGTAGTGGGGGGCTACAGGGGTGGCTTCTGTGAGAAGCTGCTAGAAGCTTTCCCTGTGTCCACCGCTGGCCAAGGCCAAGCCAATCAGTGATGGTGGAAGCGCCTCTGTGATAACATATTTAAGAAGGAAAAAAACAGCTGCAGCTCAGTAGCCACAGAGAGAAGAGAAGTGAGAGGATGCAAGAGAAAACAGCCCTGCAGACACCAAGGTCAGTGCAGCAGGAGGGGCAGGAGATGTTCCAGGTGCCGGAGCAGAGATTCCCCTGCAGCCCATGGTGAAGACCATGGTGAGGCAGGCAGTCCCCCTGCAGCCTATGGAGGTCCACAGTGGAGCAGATCTCCACCTGTAGCCCGTGGAGGACCCCACGCCGGAGCGAGTGGATCCCGGGGGGGCCCCGGGAACCCGCTGAAGCAGGTTTGCCAGCAGAACTTGTGACCCCGCGGAGGACCCAATGCTGGAGCAGTCTGCTCCTGAGGGACTGCACCCCGTGGAAATTATGGACCCATGCTGGAGCAGTTTGTGGAGAACTGTAGCCCATGGGAAGGACTCACATTGGAGAAGTTTGTGGAGGACTGTCTCCCGTGAGAGGGACCCCACGCTGGAGCAGGGGAAGAGTTCTCTCCCCAGGGGAGAGGCAGCAGAGACAACGTGGATGAACTGACCTCAACCCCCATTCCCATCCCTCTGTGCCAGTGGGGGGAGTAGGTAGAGAAACTGGGAGTGAAGATGAGCCCAGGAAGAAGGGAGGGGTGGGGGGAAGGTTTTTAAGATCTAGCAGTTTTTCTCCTCTCCTTCTCTGATTTTGATTGATAATAAATTAATTTTTTTTCAATTTGAGTCTGTTTTGCCCATGATGGTAACTGATAAAATGGTCTCTCTCTGTCCTTATCTCGACCTATGAGCCTTTTGATTTACTTTTCTCTCCTCTGTCCGGTTAGAGGGGAGTGATAGTGTGGCTTTGGTGGGCCCCTGGCATCCAGTCAGGGTCAAACCACTACAGTCACACACAGGCTGACTGGGGCAATGCTGTGCTGAGGTCTTCTGGGGTGAGTCTTACACACATGTCAATCCAGGACTGGTCCTGGGGTTCAAGGAGGAGGCAGTGAGCTAGCAACCTCTGCAGGCAGCAGGCTTTCTGGGGCTCAGAGGACCTATGAAAGGAGCAGTCAGTAGTACCAATATTCAGAGTGGCTTGCCTCTTGCTGCAAAAATGTTCTTTCCCCTCCAGGAAAGATAAATACTACCACAGGGCACTGTAGCAGCCTCTGCTCCAGGCGTCAGCCTCCACAGAGCCTTAGTTTTTGAGAGTGCTATAAACACGCAAAAAATAACCTTTGGACCTGAGGAAACACAGCTGGTAGCATCCTGCCTGTTTTTTTGGGAAAAATTTTAATCAGAATGATTGATTATCTGAGGTAGTAAAGAATGCTTTCTGCTCTTGTTATCTAAATCTTAACTCTGTGCCTTCCCTAGTGCTGCTAAAGGATACTTCCTTTAGGATTTTATTTATCATGTTCTTGAGGAACTATTTTTCTAATAAGTTTTACAAAGGTAGATTTTACAAAATTATTTGAAAACATAAATTTCCTCTTATTTAGGGACTGCCACTAGAAATCTTCCTTCCCTGCCATAACAAGTCTGCCAGTGAATCCACCTGATTATTCCCTTGCTTCTCCTTCTGAAGTCTTGCTTTGTTCAAGCTGAATTGCATGACTGACAATCTCAGCACATCTGTGCTCTTTTAAATGCTGTTAAAGAGAGACATTCTTTCTGCTGCCACAGCCACATTTAATAAGGCCATGGGAGACATTTGGAAATAGGCAACAATGTTGATTCCTAGGGCTTTTTTGAGGAGGAAGCAGAGCGCACCTAAAGCATTGCTGATTAATTCCAACAGATGCCATTTTCCATGGAGGTACCCTATACCCAGCGGGCATCCTAATAATAGCAGCAAGAGATTAAGCTGAAGAATGAGGGAAATATTCAATCTATACAGCTGTTGGACAGGTTTCTACATTTGGTTTTACACATCTCCTTTGTAATTGTTCAGAAATAAAACTTTGCAGAGTACGGCAGTGCACGCTCTACGTGTTGCATTATATCGGTTTTTTGACTATAAGTAGCCTACGCTCGTTTCATCCCAGATGAAAAGCATTAGATTTTCAAAAGAGGAGTTGATTTTAAGTGTGTTCATTGTGCTGGGGGAACTTTTTATAAAGCCAGGCTGAACAACTTGCAAATGTGAACTAAGTTTCCTGACTTTGGAACTCAGCAGGCCAAGTCTGAATCATATTTTTCTGCAAGTGATAGCTTTGAAAGAAAAGCATCTGGGCTTTCTGTCTTGCTGTCCCTTTGTCCCGTCGCTAAAGAGGTCTCCTTCAACCTCTGTGACACAGCAGTATGAGGGAGGTAAGGTACAGTGGTGTCGGCGTGAGGCAGGGGGCCTTGAACTCCAGCTTTCTAATCCTGCCTCTGAGAGAAATGAAACCACATTAAAAACATCTCCGGGCTAGAAAGTGCATAACGTCACTGCTTTGGCTTAGAACTAGTGCTGAGGTGTGCGGCCCAGCAGGAGCTCCTGGAGGCAATGTGCTGTCACTCAAACCTGTTTAACTCCAGCGAGCAGCCTGACATGGGGCTCTGAGGATGGCATGAGTCCCCCCGTCTCCAGCAGCAAAGCCGCAGCTGCTTCCTCCGCAACCTTTGGAGAGGGGGCAGCGTGTGTTTGCCCCAAATCATTGCATTACGCACAGGCTCTTCAGTACTTTTTCTGTTCCCTTTCCCTTTTCTCATCCCCTGCCTTTGCCTCCCACTGACCGGCAGTTGCTTACACCCCCACACAGGCTTACAACAGTGCTTACATTGCCCCGGCGTTCCAGCTTCTAGCTCAGAGCTTCTGCCGTGGTCAAAAAGCACAAAGTGCATCTGAGGATTTGGACTGAAAAGGAGGAACCAAGCTAGTCTCACACACCCTTGATCTGTGGTTGTTTGAGCGCCTGGCTGTTACCCTTGGGTAGATGAGAGAGGTCTGCAGGCAAACAGCCTTAACTAACTTGCAGCAGATGCCGACAGCAGCAAGGGCAGATGGACACTGCCAGTGCATGAGGAGATCTTGGATGCCGCCCAGCAAGAACTTCTCTCCCAGTTGCATGCCACTGGAGGATCCCCGTCAGCCTGGGTGATTCTTCTGCATGATGGCTGCAGTGCAGCCAGGGTCTGAAGCAATGTGTTTGCTCTCCTTTTCACAATTATAATGCATTAGACTGAACAGCTCTAGGACACAGCTCTAAGATGCAAGAACATTATGCTTAGCTGCTATGTTTAATTCATGTATGTGCTTGCAAATGTGACAGGCAGGTTTCATTGTCAAAGGACAATGACGTTGTGCTCTGAGTTCTAATTGGAGAGCAATAACCTGAAATGCTCATATATGTTGCATACCTACCTGCAAATTTCAAAGGCGATGGGTGCTTACTTCTACCTACAAAGGTTTAATTGGCCACTACTTAAATGGAAATCAGGGTATGTAAACAGATATTTGCAAGAGTAGGTTCAGCTCTGTACTCATTTGAGTTGCTGTGCAAGGTAAATAAATCTAATCACTTCCAAATATAGAAAATGTGATGTGGTAGAGTGCAGGAGGGAATAGAAAAGATTTAGGAACCTATTTCCCAGATCAGCTTAAAGAGGAATGGATACATACCCCAACATGAGGCTCGGCTCTAAACTAAACAAAAAAAAAAAAAAAAAAAAAATCTGTCATGGATTAAAACTAGAAAAATTAGAAGGGTCAAAGAACATAGGCTGCATTTCGTTACCTTTATTTGAATGCAAGTTTCCTTGGGATTAATTGCGGAGCATTGCTTGTAGTGAGCAAAATTATCAGAATTTGGCCTGTTGAAACTGCTTCTAATCTAAGACAAGTCAGAAAGTCTTCATGATATTTCAAGAACAAATTTGCAAAACTTAAGAGACCCGATTCATTCACAACATAGAGATGAGCCTCTGGCCCTGAGTGTTTGATTGAAACTCTGAAAATTGCCTGTTAATCACTAATGTTGATACAGTATCAGTGGGTGGGAAAGTGTTGGTTCCTACCCCTTTTTCTTTACTTCTGTATTTCCCGCATACAGTTATTTAGATGAATCTGTCCTAGAAAGTGGGTGTGTTTCCTTGGCTCCTGCTTTCCTTGAGAGCTTGCACTGGCCTGGTATATGTATTCCTTACATTTAGAGCCTTGACGTGTAAGTGGAAATTGACTTAAAAAAAATGTGACAGAGTGGAGGTTAACCAAAGTGATTTAAAAAACCAAATAGGTACAACTTGAAAATCTACAGCCCTGGGCCATTTTGTCTCAGCAGCTCTTTCATTATTCCAAGGCTTGTCCTCAGGGGCTTTCCCTATCAGCTGCCGTGACTGAAGCTGGATGCTGAACAGTGACAACTCTCTGAGAATGTCCTGGTGGAGGTGAGTGTAGAATAGCTTCCCTTTTCACCTGCTGGACATAGTGGTCACCCCCAGCAGAAAGAAATTAGGGGCTTGCTGCTACATTTATATCCAGATATAAATTTTTCACATTTTTTGGTGCTCAGAGAGTTCTGTTTAAAACTCAGATGTTTCTAATGAATCAGTCTGATGCTTCTTAGGCCAGAACTAGTTTGGTATCAGTTATTTCTATTGAGGTAGGAGAGAAATCTGTGCTTGAATCAGGGGGACATGAGGCACTGTTTCTGTGCTTACTAAAATGATTCCCATTATGTGAAGGGAATCTTTGCCCCTTTCTTCTGCCTTATTTTCATAAAGATTTTAAGTCATTCACTTATGGATTCAAGCTCCTTCCATTCCTACTGCAGATCTAAGAAACATTGTTTTCCCAAACAGACTCTGTGAAAAGAAACACACATTTCATCATGCATCTCTGACTCTATTTTCAAAGCAGATTTTCATAGGGAAGTTGGTATTTCAAAACCTGCTTTGTTAAAAAGACTTGCTAATAAGGCGAGGGTATGTTCTGCCTGACTGAAAAGCATGGCTTTTCATTTTTAATAACAGAGAAGTTGCAGCATAAGTCCATGAAGATAGATTTAACCATTAGAATAACAATATGGAGGTTTTGGAAGCGAACAGCTTTTTAAAAATTCAAATTTTGTCAAATTTGTTTGGCTATTCTACATCTGAATGAAGGCTCCCACTTTAGGAAGATAATTTAGTATGTCTTCTAATAATTTACTATGTCTTCTGTGGCACTACCCAGACATTTAGAATGAGGCTGGTACTTGAGGAGCTTGCTGAATCAGGGTAAGAAACAGAAAGTGAGTTGCCATGTGTTGCGTAAGTGTCTGCAGAGTCTGTGGCACCACCAAGAATGTTTCCTAATAAGATTGATCCCCTCCCTTATCCCCCTCATTCACCCATTAAAAATAGGCAAAATGTTATTATGCAGCAGTCTAATTTTCCAATACACTTCACAAAGTGTTTATGTGATGTGTTTCTTACCATTTTAACCTTTCTGAGCACAATGGTACCACAGTCACTCTCCTTTAAACAAAGTCTTGCTAGCATTAAGCACACAAAAGAAGACAGATCTGTGTCCCTTCTCAAGAAATAAACATGGGAGCCTAGTGAAATACATTAATATGCTTTCAATTAGCACACTCATTAAGAAGTGTTTTGAGCAAACTAATGAACTTTTTGCTTCTTGCACAAGATAAAATTTACAATGGAAAATGAGTAAGTAGAGATGGTGTATGTCACCAAATTATAGAGCTGTGTGAATGGCTCTAATAAAAACCATTTTCCCCCTGCTCAGAAATGATAGATTTTATTCTGCTGAACTTGAATAATAGTGTGCACTGCAATGCACTCCTTAGCCCTCTAAGTGGTTAGTAAAAATTAATCTTCAACAGCAAATGAGCAGTACTGGTGTGATTCTTCTGCTCTAAGATTGAATTACTCAGGCTTTAAGTCCTTGTAAAAGGGAACGGAATATGCTACATCTACATCCTGTTTACCAGGTGTTTCAGCAGCAATCAGCATGAAGGCACGGAAATTTAGTCATCAAAAAATATGAAGGCATGCTGTGAAAAACCAGGGGGACTTTTAATTCATAGCATTAATTTACAAAGGGTTTTTTTATTATTATGCTTTTGTTTTCTTTTAATAATAGAATAAAATTTAATCTGAAGCAATCACTCTCAGGCATTTCCCTACTACAGTTGCTAATATAGTCTAACATTTGGGGAGCTTTCACATAGTCTCTTAAAGAAGTTGAGGGTGACCTTACTCTCTTGGACCTGTACTATAATGGTAGATTAGAAGTGCTTATGTCTTCTCAGGACATGGAGTTTAGGACATCTCTGCTCCTGTTCTAGGCACCTCTGTTGAGGTTAGATGTGATAAATCTGACTTCATGCACAGAGGAGAGGACAAACCACAATTTTGGGTGACATCCTTCCATGGAACACTAAAATAATGGTGGCCAGACACTATATAGTGAATATCAAAGAAAACTAAGACCGATTCATCCTGCAGATAACACTATAATGTAATTATTTGCATGGGCTTTTTTACTGTTAATATCAGGGCTGTCTTACACAGTGTCCCCACATCAGAAAGAAAAAGGGACCAGCTGTGTGAGTTTTTCTTTAATTTAAAATGCTGTCTTCAGAGCTGGATGTCCAGGTTCATAACCTGATTGCACCTGGTTGGTTGTGCAGAGATTTCCTGGCTCACACCACACGACTGAATCTGAATGAACAAAGCGTAGCTGATCAGTATGGGAAGGCAGAAAGGAAGGGAGTAAGTAAGGGAAGAGAGCAAAAAGGCTGCAGTAGAGTTATGTGACTGATAACATGTTTTTTTAACAGCTGCTTGTATAGGAGGGTACAGGACATAAGTAGCCATTAGTTGAATAAGTCCCTCTGTGAATGTGTATGTGAGAGAAAAAGAATTCAGCTAGGAATTACCAATACTGTTTTCAGCCGGTTTATTTTTTTAGCTCCTTTCTGCTTAAATAGCAATAGCCTTTACAATGTCAAGCTGGAATAAAGGGGAGACAGGGATTTCTTGTTGATACAATGGCTTTTAAGAACAAAGAAAACGAACCAGATTTAAAAGTACATAGAATGATCCGCATGCTGCCAAAATGTCCTGCCCCAGTTGCTATATTGTGACCACTGGGTAGTTAGCTGTGCTCTGTATCTTACATATAAAGATAAATACCAATCTACCAGTCTGATGTCTCATTAGTAGTATCTGACTTGGAATTTCCAGTTATTCTATTTCCAACAATCATTTCTTCAGTTCTTTCTCCTTCTCACTTCTTTCGGAAAAATAAGGCGGAGGGGGGAGAAAGTCTGTTTGTATGAATTTTCTCAATTTCTCTAAAAAAGCCTGTCTTTTCTGCAATCACTGATACGGTTATTGTGAAATGTTCTGTAGTTATAATGGACTTGTTCCAGAAGTTTCACTGAGCTGGTCCAATCCCTAATCCCTGCTCTAAATTGTTTCTTTTGGTGCCACATCACAAAATTAATCTTTCCATTTGCTTTGCACTGAATCATTTAACAGTGTGTGAATCCATATAAAGAGCCATGAGGCAAAGCTTTTGATAAAAGTTAGCTAGAACTAAACCAGCCTGCATATCTTTTTTGGGAATAAGAAAATAAAAGTTTCGGGAATGACAGGTTTGGCTGCAACTTTTAGTTTTTCTCCTTCCCTGCTGCCACAGGCTGTTTAATAGTTTCCTTTGGTTTTAATACAGTCTCTGAGTAATTAGGTGGCTCCGAGAGATGACCGAACATTGGTCATTCCGGGCACATGTTTATTCCAGTGATTTGAAATAACATTATGGTAGCAATGCCCCATGTGCAGAAAAGCAATGCCAGTAGCAAGATTTCTACGGATGATCTAACAGTGGGTTTAAATGACCATTGTGTCAGTGTCCATAAAAGTACTCTGGATATAGGACCAGCCTTTGGCAAGAGGTTTATACTAGAAGTAAAGAACATCTTACTAGCCCTTTGAGTCAACTCCCACCATAATGGTAGTAGTAATGATAAAACCTGTTGCTTTCACATAGCCACTCAGTGGACTATATGAAATAAGTAGGGATGGTCTTTCTTGGGTTCTTGCTCAGTGGGAGCCTATCTTAAAACAGCTGCTGTAGTCAGACAGAGGGACTAAAAGCCCTGTCAGTATTGTCAGTAGGAGAAGCTAGGGGGGTGCTGGAAGTGTAATTCCTATTCTGGGAAGGTTAGACTAAAGAAGATGGGCTAGTCTGCAATTTGAATAAAATGCAGTAAAAAGTCTTATATGCTGGAAAGATTCTGACCAGATTGTCCCAGCAGTTGCTTTATATTAACTAGTACTGTATTAGCTAGATTGAGTTCAAATAAAGAAAAAAAGAAGAAAATAAATTGTAATTAAACTTAATTTTTGAAGTGGGAATCATCTCATCTCACTTTTAGGGTTTGACTCACTCCAGAAAAGGCATTCTAACTCCTAAACTCAGTTGCCTATTTTGTATCTATAAGTCAGTGAGATGTTTAAACTCACGCTCCAGTCAACATAGGATGTATACCACTAGCAGAACTTCACAGCTTCTCCCAAGACCAACAACTCTCTTCACTTTCATGCTTAGGCCCTCATCTTCCTTTTCCTCACTAGTAACTATAGAAGGAAAATACTTTTGGTTCTAGATCCAGAAGATTTTATTTAATTTGATGTACAAGAAATGACAATGTAAAGTGCAGAATGAAATATTTATTGAAAATATTTTAAAGAGATGCTGATGTTGGAAAAATCGAGTCTTCCTGTGACAAAACAAAAGCAAATAATATTTTATAGTTTGCAGGATCCTGACCACAGTGTCAACACTTTCTTGCTTGCAACTGAACCATGTTGGGGGAAATCATATAAACATGGAGTGAATTCACACTTAAGCTAACACTCTTGGTTACCTGCAGCCGGTTATCTTCGTGGCTGGGTTATTACAAAGCTGGGCCCCAGCATGTGAGCTTACAAGCCTCTCATTGCACTAAAAGGAGCTAGAAACGAATTATAAGATGCAATTGTCTTCCTATGAAAGAATAACTCAGGATGAATTTTATCATCATTGCAGTTGGATAGGTGCACAATTTCTGTGCACACCAGGAAAATAGTTAAACATCTGCTTTATGTAAAGAGTTAATCCCATTGGCTTCATCTAATAATTTCTTCAGCAGCAGTCCCAGGAGCATATAGGAATACAGGGTGAACCTGACCTTTCATTCCCTTTTCCCTTTTCTCCTCCATTCTGTCTTTATGAACCTGCAGAAGCTCACAGGTTTTTTTGTTTTGTTTTATTTTCCAATGTGCCTCAAAATATAGTCACCTAATTTTGTACTAACAGCATATGAAGTAAGAAGAAATCCTGATGCAACCTCGACCAGCTGTCCTCCTGGGGCTGCTTTTACAAGTTCAGCTTCTGGAAGAAAAGGAAATCTGGTCTTAAGAACATGACTTGGGGGAGGTGGGGGTGGAGAGTGTATTTTTAATGACTTGATTTTATAACATTGTTAGGATGTATTTCTAGATTGTTCTCTATAAATAGGGTAGCAATATCTTTTAAAATTCTGAAATTCTCCTACTCAATTCCAGAAGCTGGGACCCCTAGATCTTATGATGAAGCCTAATGTTATGTGAATAACTAGAATTTGAAGCAATACTGCAACACTGAGATCGGGAAGACTTTAAGTAAGTTTGAGAAGGACTTTATATGAATGTCCTGATTCATGCTAAAATTTCTTTGATCTAGTTTAGTATTAAGCATCCTTCACTAGTAGAGAGCTTAAGCCAGTGGGGAGATTTTAGCCCCATAGATGTGCTCTGTGTGGAAAATGTATCAATTCTTAGAGCCTTTTTATTTCTTTCCCTTATGGATGCTAAAGCACCTGTGAGAGATTGTCTGGAAAGTGCTATATTATATTATTTTCTATTTAGAAATGAATTTACGTAGTTAAAGCCTTGTCTGTTGAGCTGAAAATGAACTCCTTGGGGCATACATCTGATGCCAGCAGGAATGAGTAATTTAGAACTTGAAGCCTGTACTTCCTCCCCAGAGGATGAGGGAGAAATATAAAAGTGTTTTGAAAATTATCCTTCACATTTGCATCTAGAGGAAAATACAACAGCTCCAATTTATTTGATTTGTTCATTAATTGCTCAGCTAATGCTTGGAAAGAAACACAACAGGGACAAAATGTAACCATGCAACACACCAGGAGGTATTGTGAAAAATTTTGAGCCACCAGGAGAGTGGATGTAACACAGAAAATTGCATATTAATCCAAAAATGAACAAGAAAGAAAAATTAATTCACATTTAGGTCTGTATATTTTTAGCAGTATTATCCCATAGCATATAGGAAGGAACAAGAAGTGTGTGTGTGTGGAACTGGAATGGACAAGGAATTTTATGAATGTATCCCCTATGTCATAAAATGCATTTGATCCATCAGTAATCTACAGCTAACAAATTTTAGACATTTTTTTTTCATATAGTCTTGCTGCTTGGATCCAAGTGTGAGTTCAAAGGTGTGGCAGCACTATCCAAACATGCAGCGTGGAGTTACTAGTTGGAAATCATCAGACAACCTATTTTATTTGAAGCAGTACTTCTGAAGTTTTCTTCCAAAAACCCCACATCTAAGTTTTCAAGCCCTGTTCTCTGTTGCTTGCCTTGTTCCTGCAATAGCATTTCCATTTAGCTTGCAACTGCGTGTATAAGCAGCACAGCCTAATTTGGGATCACAACTAGCTGTTTCAAAGACCCTTTGCATAAGGGCTACATCACACAAGTTTGTGAGCTGTTACCTAAATTAAAAAAAAAAAAAAAAAAAGAAAAGAAAAGAAACATTTTCTAGTAACTTTTTAGTTATTGAAGAAGAGATCTCTAATCACGTATGTTGTGGTAATCCATTGGCATCCTTGGCTCCACTGGCACTGATTTACATTAACTTGGATCCACCTACCTCTGTATTCCTAGGCAGGGATGTCTTTACCTCCAAACAACATAGAAAATAGTAAGAATGGCAGATATAAAACTTCTCATTCAGAAAGCCTCCACATACCTCTCAAAGGAAGTTGTGACTCCATGCACTTGTCATATGCAACAAGCTGACTCTGTCCCACCTTTCTAGGCTCTGGGCATGGCATCTGGGTTTATACCTTACTAGCTAACAGCAGACCTCTGCATTTTTATATCTTTAAGGTTTTTTGCTTTACCTCCAGTTAGGATCTGAGTCTGCACTGTCTTAGGCCTGGAAAAACAGCTAATTTATTTTATTTTTTTTTTATAATTCAAGATTGCTTGTTACTGGCTGCAGGTTCCATCTTTTTTTTTTTTTTTTTGGCTACTAAAGCAAATGTCTTTCAGTTTAGAAAAGTATCCACAGTGTGTATAGCCATCCAAATCTGTGTCAGAGAGACAAGGGACAGATTGAAAATACAGAAAAGCTAGCATCCTCTTGCAAATGGAGCTGTACATCCATGTAGAGGAAAAATTAGTTTCAATACTAGGAATATGTTGTACTTGATTTGTATGATAGTTGAATAATCCAAATATATCAGGCTTCAACTGGACGTCTGGAAGGGCCAGGAAGATATTATTATCTTCTTGTGATGAATAACTTTTCTTTCATTCTCTTTCTTAGGAGCACCAGAAACTGGCCACTTCTACAGACAGACTGCGGTCATTCCTACTTCAGCTGAGAAGGAGGCATCTTTCATGCCCTGGTTGCTTACTTCCTAGTGTAAAGGTTTTGATCACCAGCATCACATAAAATATTTTGCCAGATTTGAAGTCAAGAAGAAAATTTATCCTTGTTCCAGGCAATGCTTAGGAGATTTTTGCTCTCCTCTGTAGGGTGGACTGTGGTCCACATCCTAACATCACCTGGGTATTGTTATCTATCACATTCCCTGTTACAGGAAGGGCCTAAGATATTAGTGACACATATAATATTTGTTCTTTCTCCCTGTAGCAGACTCTAGATTCACAGCTTTTGATGTCTTGTACTCAGAGTCTCTAGCTGTGGCACTTTGGGGCATCTTGTGTATTATATTATGAAAGCAGACTGAAGCTGTGATGTTTGTCATCCTGTGTTTCTACCTTCTGAAAAGTGAGAAGAGCTTAATATGTTAGATTGAGGGTGAGAGTTGTCTGGATAAATGACTGCATCTACAGTGAAGGCATCTAAAAGAGAAACCCTGGACTTCATTTATAGTCAGTGGAGAGGAATAAATACCCTTACAAGGCAATCAATTTTACCCTAAAATAAGTGCATAAGATAAATCAGGTAAGTCTAAAAATGCTTATTTCTATCTCTTGGCTAAGAAGGGTACTACCAGATTTTTAATGTATAACTGTTAGAAGCTTGAAGTTGTTTGGGATGAATCCCACTCTAAGATATGTTGGCTGAGTTATCCTTAGAGTGTTTTGGGTTTTTTTTTTCCATTGGCTCTACAAAGGGTTTAGACAATTATCTTTACACAGATACTTAATTTTTGGGTGACCAAATCTAGATGAATTGAAGCTCAGAATTTAAATGCGCGGATGACCTTTACTATATGTAGAAAAAGAAAGAAGAGAAAGAAGTAAATTAAGCATGTTCTGTAATATTCTGCACTGTCCAATCAGAATTCATGTCATGATATGTTTCTATAATAAAAATATAGATCTGAAAAACATAATAATACAATCAATGTACATTTTACTTGAAGTGGGAAGTTTCCCCAGCCTTTTATCCCTTACAAAGTATTGTTCAAAAAGAAATCCTGATTAAAAAATACTGAAATAATACATCCATTGTATCACGGTTTACATGCCTGTGACACTGTTAATAGTAGGTGCTTGGCATCAAGACAAAGGAGATCAGCATTACTTATGTCTGACAGGAACTGTGGAACATATATTAAGTTCAGCACCTCAGCAAAAGAAGTATGAACAATTTTTTTTTTTCATTAAAAAGGAATTAAATCTTCATTCACGAATTACAGCTTGTCACAATGCATCTAATGTATCTTAACTTGTGCTCAGTGAGCAACTTAAAAAGATTTCTAACAGCTTTGGATTAGGTCAGTAGAGTCTCTATTTTTAAATGACAACCTGGTGCTGTGTTTGCTGTCTTCCCAGCTTGCACCAGGGTTTCAAGACGGAGATGCTGGCTTTCTGTTTCTTTTTCTTTCTTTCTTCTTTCTTTCCTTCTTTTCTTCCTCTTGGAGGTTGGAGGAGGGGAATCTGCCACAATAAACTAGAAAAATCCATTCTGTCAAATTGCATGCCCTGCTGCTTCATCACCATTATTATACTGAGGTTTTACATTAAAGTACCCTGGATTTTAAATTGAAAGTCAAATATAATTTGCCACTAGAAGCATGAAGTGAGTGACTAGAAAAGCTGATAGCTAGGCGCAGCATGACAAATTGGTATCTATCTAATAATGAGCCTTACAAGGTCATGGATCACTACGAACCTCTCAGTTTCATGTAAGTAGAACTGGACTACATTGCGTCAATTGTTGTTTCGGGGGAAAGGGCAATATATTTTAGATTGGCCCATACATTTTCAGAGCTAAAGTTAGATGTGTACAGTACGTCCCTTTCTGACAGAAAAAAAAAAACAAAAAAACAAACAGGGAAAGCAACAGAGAAAGGGAGGGGGAGAAATTTTGTAGTTCCACATACACACTTTCAGGATAATTTGTAGACAAATAAACTGTTCCGGTTTAAGCTCTAGAGAGGAAAATAACCCCACAGATTTATAAATAGTTTAAAAAAAAATCTTTAGGCAAGTGGTCATTTAATGGGATTTTTAGGGTAAATCATGAAATTGATTTTGTGTCTACAGCTGTATCAACAAAAAGAGGAGGGGAACAGCTGTGTTCCCACACCAGAAGTAATGTTATTAATAGAAGACTATTACAACATTTTAAACATTCAAATCACTTCTCAGCAAGTATTAATCAATAGGGTCCTAGTGGAATTGATAGAGGTATGACTATTTATACCATGAGGTAGATGGTCTGATAGCATCATCCCTTAATGACATATCCACAGAATTTGTGCAGCTGGCAAATGTTGTCATTTGAGACTTACACTCAGCTGAGATCATTTACTAGGAGTTGCTCTTCTGGGACACAAAGACCTTTATCAGTTTGTCTTATGACATTATTTTTATGTGCCTTTATGAGACACTGTGTAGGATTCATGTACCATAGCTTTGGCACCTAAAATGTAGTTCATCGTTCTAAGTTCCTTTGCATCACTGTAGTGACTGGAGATGTCAAACTTCAGACAGAGATTATTTTATTGCAAAATAGGCCTCCGGGACAGATCAGATTGTCTGCTAGAAGCTAGAAGGGCTTCTGGCAATAAGGGGAGCCTAGAGCGGAAATTTGGGCTTCATCACCTATCCTTTAGGTGTCTGAAGCTGGATAAGACAGTTCCCAGAATATCTGTCTCTCTTCTCATCTGTCTTACCTAACAGGACAATTGAAAAACAGTGAGAAATGGAAACTCGTATAAATAAGTATGTATCTGTGAAGGGCAATGACTGTAAGGTGCGTGGTGGGGGCAGAAGTGTGACACTGGGGGGAAATATGTTTTAGGAAACTGTGGGGCTGACGGGTAGCTGGAGAGCCCCATCAGGCAACTGCTGTTCTGACCCAAAGCAGAGGATGAAATTCAGCAGAACTAACCCAAACCACCCGTGCTCTTCATTTGGCCAGACCAGTGGCCATACTACTTTTTTACAGAGGACTTTAAATTTTACTGGGAGTTTAGTTGTGATTTGCTCTTCCTCTGTTGTCTTAGAAATAGGATAGTAGTAGCATTGCCAAAGTAACAGACAGTGAAGACGTCTCCCTGTAAAGATGCTGTCTATTGAAAATCAAAAAAGCAGGAGCCGTGATCACGTTAACAGTTCTAGCTACGGCATTTGGCTTTATAAAGTATCTTGTTTAATCTATTTCCATGTTGGAGGTCTCTTGTTTAATCTCTGCTATGTCAGGTATAAGGGAGGCGACTGCAACAACAGTGGCCACGAACAACTCACAGCATATGCAATGGTTACGATTTTATTTCCTGTGCAATGAACCTTTCAAAATGCTAGGAGACTGTTAGCTGGAAATGGCTGATGTTTTTCTGTAATTCACAAAAGGGACATGTTGTGCTTTGCCTCTTTGTTCTCCTAGTTTTGCTGGTTTTCTTTAACCCACAATAAAAAACACAGTATGATACATAATACTTGGGAGAAATAACCCAACATTTGGTACAATGATTTAACCTAAAGTTCACTGAAATAAATGGAAAAGACTCTAGCGCTGGATCAGATCCCTAACCTAGTACTGGGCCCCAAGAATAAAATACTGTTCAGTGAGGTTTTTTGGGGGGCAAATAGTCAATTCAGAGTCAGTGTGTGGAAGAACTGTCCCTTACAGGCACAGCATGAACTCCGGAAGATAAGAGAACCATGAGTAATAAGCAGCATGATTTATAAGAATAAATCTTATCAGACAAATTTGATTGCTTCTTCTGATAACATTACCAAATAAGCAAATGAAAGGAAAATGGCAGACCTAATATAGTTTGACTTCAGTAAAGCATTTGATATAGCATCCATGCAATCTCATACAATTAATTCAAATTGACAAATATGTGGACTGTCGCATGGATTGAAGATTAGCTCAAAGGCCATAAACAAAGAATATTGATGGATCAAGTTGAAGGGAGATACACAGACATTTGCTGCAATGCTGGTACTAAATCAGGACTTGTTTAACATCTTCATTCCTGATTTGGAAAGCAAAATGAGTCAGCCCGTTATCAAAATTTACCCATGACAAACCGGGAGGAGCTTTGAATGCCCTTATGGGGAAAGAATAATACAATGTGTCAGAGATTGATGTGATAATGTAATAAATAAAAGATAAAAGTGCAAGGCACCACCACTGGTATAATTTGAAGCAAATTTTGAATGAGTATTTAACAATCTGGAAAAGATGAGAGAATAAAATATAATTGTGGCAGATAATGGGCAGAACTTGAAAGGGCAACAAAAAGGGCAAGTGAAGTTATAGGTGCATATGTATTATTGCCTAATGCAATAAAGTGATACAGTAATATCTCAGAAGACGAGCTTAATTTTGTGCACAGAAACTGTCTATACAGCTGTGGCACTCAAAGCATCAAATTTGGGTTCTTGGAATGATTAATGAAAGGAGCTATAAGAAACTGAAGTGATAGACAAATGCTCAGATTTAGTAAAGAAAGATTAAAATGGATAAACTATAATGGCCTAAATTAAGAAGACTGAATTTGTACATGGATTGAAATACCTTTCTGCTCTGAATTTAATGAAGAAGAAACTTAGACTACCTGATAATATAGCTCTCCATGTATGCTTAACTAACAAATAGAAGTGTACCTGGTAGACTCCAAACACCAAAGGAGTACAAATCTGAAGGATGGAGAGGAGTTTTGTGCAATGCAGAAAAGTATAAACAAGAATAATGGGAGGAAGTTGAGAAAAATACTATTAGGGTGATTACAAGCAACATTTACTTGCCATATTAGAAACATAGTGTGAGGGAGCAATACTGCATGAGTAGATATACGCTATAAATTTTTCTTTGCCTTTCACCTTCGTGGCAGCATACTACACTAGTAATGAATTTTGCTTCTTTAAGTGAAAGTTTCCTTTAGTGGGAAGGGTGGTAGAGAGATAAAATATTTGGGACCATACCATTTCCCATATGCAGAGTCTTTACCACCCCAGATGGTACACCAACTGCCAAGTCCTAGAAATACAACTGAATTATTACCTTCCAAACATGAAGCAGACTAAACCAGCACTGCATATAATAGATCCTCTGCAAATGCTTCCAAAATTAAGACTAGGTGCCTCTTTTTATACACAAAGCCCAGATGGTACATACAAACCAACTGTAAACTACATCGCTGATGTGGTGTTTAAACCTTACAAAAATGTATGCTTGTATAACAAATGACCTCTATTTAGAAATGGAAGACTGAATAAATGAAAGGGATGTAAAATTTTGCAGCCTGCAGTGAAGACGTTTGGATAGATAGACTTTGGCTATCACTCTGTATGGCCATTCTTATATTAAAATTAGATGCAGAACAAGTTTTGCCCAAGTAGGAATATTTAAAATGAAAATATAGAATCTAATGTCTAAGCTTGTGGAATTCTAACTTAAATTCTTGCAGTGACAACCCAACAGTGGAGCAACCACTCCAACCCAATATACCTGAGATAAATATCTCTCATTATTGAGTAATTAAAGGAAAAAAGAGTAGAAGAAAGGAAATTATTTTTGGTATAACATTTGAAGAAAATGAGGACTTTATGTTTGCGCTATTTTGTCAGACTCTCCTCTCTTCAATATCTTTTAAAACATTTTAAAGTTATTTTCAAGCAAGAGATGAGGAGGTTTAAAGACTAATGCTAAAACCCCCAGGAACTAGGGACATCCATGGCTTCACGACAAGTTGCACCAGCTGGTTTCATGGTAACAGGGGACTGAGCATAAGTGAAAGCTCCTAACACTACTTTAGCTGAAGGAGAGGCTGCATCATGGAAATCCTTATAGCTTTCCCGCACTAAGAATGCAGGAAAGCAATGTTAATGGAATAAAAATTTTGTGGACTAATGGGGAGTTCATCTGAATACCAGCATACCTTAGACAGAGGTATTTTTCTTGTACAGATTCTTTGTAGCCATCAATGTGCAGACTGAAAATTTTCCCATGGCATTAATAAGTCGTTTCTCAGCCTCTCTCTTTTTCTCTTTCTCCCTCTCTCTCTTTTCCATTTCTTTCATTTCCTTTCTCTCAGCTGTTCTTGTGGATATCCTGATGCCTATTGGTGTGTGAAGTCAGCCTGCATCCATAAATGTAATTAATTTTAAAAAGTCTGTTACGGATAAGGCAGCAATTCAAAGACAGCACAATAGCCAGGAGGCTGGATTGGGTAGTTCTCTTCCAGCCTCAGAAGAAAGACGGGGAGACAAAAAGGTGTTATCTGAGCTATGGTAGAATTCAACGAAAAGTCAGCATTCACGGCCACATTACTGCTCTTCTTTCGATATTAGATAAGGGAATATATCAAAGTTAGGACAGCCTCCAGGAGAGTGAGTGGTAGACAAATGCAACTTTATAAAAATAAAGATGTACATATTGCTGATACTGCATCAATACACAAGACAACTTCATATAATCAGATTAGTAGGTTTTTTGACTCATTGAGGAATATTTTCAAAAGAAAAAACAACATGCTATGGTGATCAGGTTGTCACTATGCTGCTAGGGCTTCTGAGGGTGGCTGTAGAAAAGATGACTAGATTTGTTCTCTGAGTCAACATTTTTTGAATGACATGTATTCAGACATGTGGCAGCATATTGTGGACTAGTAATTCTGCAACAGGTCTAAATAGGTAGGAAAGGTACCCCATGCATGATATACATTCAGTTTGCACTTTTCTGTACTTTTTAGTATAACAGCTTAAATAACTTCAGCTTCGCTGAACAAATTTGAGCCATGTGTCATAACATCTGATGTTACTGGAGCAGTGTCTGCTTACCTAATTGCTGAGCATTTTTGGTCCTTTGAGCATAAAGGTCATATCTTCATGCAGTGACTTGAGTGGAGGTACACCAATTTACACCAATTGAAAAAAATGGTCTTAAAGATTTTGGTGGCCAGGTTTTATCATAATAAAAGACTTGGCAAATCTGAAAGTCATTATTTTAATAGCACTGCAGACAGCTATTGTTAAACATGGTGCACAGTTCTGGGGTAATTACGGTATTAAAACATTACTTTACCATTCAACTTTGTCAGCTTGAATTACCATCATTGAAATCTGTTTGCCTTGCTCCCATCTAGTCAAGTAACCTGCTCAGAGAGCACAAAACCGGAGAGAAGCTCTGCTAATCCAGACACCCAGAATTAGTACGTTTTCTTTTTAAAAGTCTCACCGAGGAATAAGGCAGTGGACAAGTCTCTGAGTATTTATGGTGGTAGGATTTTGCAGCTTTCTATGCCCTGTTGCCCTGGGCAGCATCTGGCTTTGCCTATGTGTAAAACTGCCCACTGGCTGTATCTGAGGTTGAAATTGATGGATAGGGTAAGGGAAAAACTTGGAAAACTTTCATTTCTGGTACCTATTTCAATAAGAGTTTAAAATGGAGGCTGCAGGGTGTGACTTGACATATACGTTGAACTCCTGAGATTCATCTTTTGAACATGAGACATGTGTCAGCTGTCATGGTGTCTCTTTGGCTTGCAGAATATAAGACTCTAATACCCAGCTCACACAAGGGTCATGTCTAGCATTGAGGTCCAGGCATGTTTCTCCCCATCTACAGGTGCAGGCTACATCTCCTCTCCTGACAGGTGACCCTATCAGGGGAGAGGACATTTCAGAATAGGGTCTACCAAGGGAAGTCTGGGGTACTGAACAGTGAAAAACTTTGAAGGATATGTGGTTTTCAGAGGTGTATGGGAGGGCAGAGCTCTTCTCTTAGGCTCTTTAATACTTGTGCATGTGGAATGGAAAGGTAAAATCACAGCTGGTCATGTAATTCCTTGTGATAGGACTGACTAGGATTGCATCTGTCTTTTTGTCACCGGTTTAGGTGTGATGTTTAAGGATTATCTGAAAGAGCAACTAAAGTCATAACCACCACAATGAAAATAAGGCTCAGAAGGAGCAATGTATTACTTGGAAAATGTGAGAATGTGAGAATTTGAGTTTTACAGGAAAGCTTTCAGGTTTGGCTTATCTGAACTTATGGGCTCAAAATGGGTCAGCTTTTTTTTTTTTTTAGCTCAGCTTCTGTAGCTTTATGGAAAGATTTATTTGTCTCAGCACAGCTCTACAAGAGTAAACTGAATTGTTGCTTGTTCATGCATCCTGATTAAGGGTCTTACCGTCAGTTCTGCTTCTCTCTGCTGAGGCTTGAAGTGTTAGTATTGAGTACTTGCTGTATCATCATGGTACTGTTTGTCTGAAATTGAGCTTGGAAAATGCAGGAGAAACTGACAGGCATCCTGGCAAGTCCTGAATTGCTTTTCAATTCAGCTGTGTTCACCGCCAAAGGGAGTAGTCCTTGGGGGGAGATACGATTAGCAGTAAAATATCCTGGCTTGTCTTAAACATGGAAGGACAGTAGGTCCACAACAATGTGGGATTCAGGTGCCTCACTGGGCTAAAGGGACACATATTAAACCTGCTAAAAGGACACATGTTAAACCCACACTGAACATTTGGCCAGTATTCCTGTTTGCAGGATAATTTGGGAATGGCTCTTCTCCATTCATTTACTGATAAACTTACAAACCCCAACCACCTGCTTATGAACGTAGATGCCTGTTATTTGCCCAACCATTCTCTTTCTCCATCTATGGACATTTAGAACTTTAGGCAAATAGTGAAGGAAACTGCCATGAAAGTGAGATGGCCAATCACGCCCTTTGAATAACAAATAATGCATGCTGAATAGTCAAGGACATAATTAAATGAAAAGTTTGCAACAACAGGCAAGCTGATTGAAAAATGTTTGTACAAAGCGCTTCAATGATTTAAAGAAAATGAACGCATTTACAGGGATCATAATATTTTTGCTAATAATCTGCCAACCAAAAAAAAGGGTCTAATTTATTAGCTAAAATGTTTCCCAAGAATAGTTTGCCCAGCTCTAGCGTGAAATGACATATTGAATTCAATTCCATGCTGAATCATTCCTTTGAAATAAAATGGTTTGCAGCTAGTAAAATATCCCTGGATAATCACAGAGGTCAGAAGCTGCGACCTTGTTGTGTTACATGCCTATTTGCAGTTCGCTCCCACTGCGGGTTTTCAGGGCTTCAAGTACCTGCTTCACTTGAAGTACAAAAATAGAAGACTCTGTATTTGACACTGAAAAACCCAACCATCTCCTTTTCCTCCTTATTTAGTTAAATTTTCTTCTTAACATATGAAAAGATCCTAGCCCATTCAATGATTCATGCACCTCCTACCGTGCTGAACTCTATGATACCTAACTGTGTCCCTTGGTAAATTGTTTCACCAAATTTTTCTCATTTTCTGTATATTTGTTCCTATTTGCAGAATTTGTCAAAGTTCCAGTATAGAAATACTGAATCTAAGCGTATAAAAATGCTTAAGTTACTCTGGGAGAATGTATTCTGGTCATTTCTCTCTTCTAGTCCTCCCAAATCTCCTCGGGGTTGGTAACTCTTTACTTTTTTTATTGAATGTGCTTTTCTTTCCTGCTCCTCCATTTAATTTGAGCAAATTTGATAGCCATGGGCTTTTTATTTTATTTTTGCCATCTGTTTTCCATTTTTATTAAATAGTTATAGTTTATTGTTAATTGAAATTGCAAATTGGCCATATTATGTTTATGCTATAATAATAGCATCTGGATTTAAAACTGTGGGAAAGATTGCTTCCCAACTGTTCTCGCTATGTATGGGCCTAGAGCCTTAAAATGACACCTGTCCTATGGGGGATTTCTTGCCCTTCGGGTTGATCTCTTAAATAGCTGAGGTTTCACTTAGAAGGTAAAAGCTCTCCCTTTCTGTTCAGGAAAAGAAAGGTTAAGGCTCCAGGACAGTAGCCTCAAACATTTAGAAATAGTAGAAATCTCCTGCAGTAAGATTGCATCTTTCAGGCCCTCCTTATTTCTGGAAAGAGCCAGCTATACAAGAAACATATGCTGAATTGCAAATATCTTCAATCAGACTTGAGAGAGGTTTTAGCCTGTACTCTCTTACAGTCCAGCATACTATTTCTAGAGACATTAGAGAGGTATTAGCATGTCTTGGGGGGCTATTGAACACTGTAAACTTCCCCAATGTATCACAATTACAGGAACACCTGTTCTAAGTAACATTTTGCTGAGCCACCACGAGAATTCGGTGCTCAATAGCCCTCAAAATTTCTCATTTCTTTCCTGTGGTGAGGTGCTTTAGCAACTTCTCTCTGGACCATAACAGAAAACTCTTAAGGTCAATGGTTCAATACCTCTTAAAGGACACCTTCCCTGCCCTCCCCTCTCACCCTCCCTTTCCATTTCTTACTAATAGTGCCTTCTCGGCACACTTGTGCTTCTTTGCTCACCAGCATCTATTTCTTCTTCCCTTTATTTTTGTTGTGCAGAGCTGAGGAAGAAAGGAAATAAGTAGCAAATTATTTACTGGTATAGTCTACATTAAAGTACACAAGTGATATAAGGAAGGAAGGAGAATTTATAGGAGTGAACAAATGTACAAAGATAATTGTGAAAAAAAGAAGTACTGTGAAATAGGAGCTCAGTCCTGATTAACTTGGAGAAGTCCTGTGATGTGGGTGAGAGTCCTGATTCTGTATGAAGCTGGTGGGAGAGACCAATTCCCTGCATGTAAATGGCCAAGAATAACCCCTAGATTCTAGATATATTTTGTGGTGCCCCATGTCCCATTCAGGTTTCAAAACAAAGGTCCAAGCTTTTAGAGAGCAGGATGCTAATTGCTGAGTGATATTGAAAATCTCACTCTTTCTCTCTCATATGTTGCAAATTCAGTTCCTGCACTGAAACACTCTGGCTCTGCCTTGTCCTTTTTTGGGAATGGGGTAAAAAGAGAAAACTGGTAACAAATGCATTGATCAAAGGCATTAGGAAAAAAGTCACCATAAAACTGTCTATAAAGAGGTACAATGGGATGAAAGGGACTGGTCTCTGTTCTCACCATCATTGTTTGTGTTCAGTGTTATCTTGGACAAGATGTTCTGCCTTTTTTCCTTCCTATCCTTTGTCTTGAGCTTGTCTATTTGTGCTAAAAGATTTGGGGATAAAGACTGACTTTTTCTGTGTGTTTGTGCACTATCACAGATAAATCTTACTTGGTCTCATGATGCACTTTTGCAGTTAGTATCTTATATTACTAGATGAAAGGCATGAGAATGGATAATGGGAGAAAAATGAACCAAACATCAAAAGATGCAGTCAAAGCAATAAACAGGCACCCTTGCCGGGCACAAGCACCTGCTTCTTCTCCAGTACATGACAAAAATCACTTATTCTGCCATCTGTAACTCTAAACATAAGGTAAATGGGCCCCAAACTGGAGTTGGATGAGATAAAAATAGCAGTTTATCCAACAGATGTCACACTTTTTTCTCTTCCCAGATGATCTGTGGACAGGTCTGGATTTGAGCTGAAGTATTCAGCATTTCTAATTGTGTGAGGAAATTTTTTTTGGGGGGGACTCTTTGAATCAGCTAGTCTGTGAAGTGTTGGGCAAATCACCTTGCCTTGTTCTTTTAAGGAGGAGAAAGGATATTAGGTGAGAACACTGATGTGTAAACATCTACTAAGTCCATGTTCAACAGGAAAATAGATATTTTCTTGGACATTCCTGTCCATAAAACTCAAGGGTGAAGACTATGAAGATATGTCCCTCCTAGACTGGAGCAGGGATAAAGCCAAGAAGTGTGAAGCCTTAATTCATTGTCTTGATAACTGTGATGCCCAAGAGATAAGCAGTAAAAGAATATGATATGAAAAGATGTTTTCTCGAAGTTTCTATAAAAAGCTACTAGACAGATTTACATTGATTTTGTAAAGTAATTTGTCATTTACAATGTTAATGAAAAGATTTCCATTTGTGACTATGAGGAAAACAATAGGTATTACTAAGTTACTGTGCTTTTTTTTCAGTGCTTTAGTTATGCAACGTGCCACTTGAGTCATCTTCAGTTACAAAACTGTAGTCATTAAAGTGTAGCATGTTTAAGACTACTATCTCCTGGAATCCACTGATCTGTGCAATTGCTGTCACACTGGAGAAGGCAATTTTTGACTTGACATTAGTTTCTTGTCCTTCCATATTGTATATGACATACTGTCTTTCCCTTTGCATTTTACTTGCAGGATCATGGCATTTTAGTGAAACAGAAAAAAAACCTGTTGGGCTGTCAGTCATTGACCAGCCATGGAAGACTTTTCTTCTGTTCAGGGAATCATAACAGCCACTGTTTCAGGCATACTGGCTTTTCAAACACTTCAGCATAAGCATTATATGAAGTTTCTTTTGACTTCTCAACATGGAGAAACACGGGAGCGCCATGGAAGTCCTTCATGTGTAACTCCTTGCAGGGAGCAGCTGAGCTAGCTGTTAAGATCTCAGTTAGGCCTTTTAACTTCTGGGCTCGATTTCTACCTTGTACACACATTTCCTGTGATGCTATCATCTCTTGCTTCTCACTGTTTCTGGGAGAGATTACAAATCCTGTAATTCAAGCTAGAAAAAATTACTCTCACAACTCCTCTCTCTAAAGAATAAAGCAGTTGTCTGATGAGTATTAGTCTTTATGGGGATGAATAAGGGATCCATGGCAAAGCAGCTCTTCTCTCCTAGCTTCTGTAACCTGGGAACAATAGTTTCCTATGTTAGAAAACACTATGATGATAAAAGCTGGGATCTTTATAGAGCCTATGTTGCATTCCTTGTTAGTTTCCAAACTCTCTTAGGGTTCTGTAAAAGTCCCAGCCAAATTCATTAGTGTTCAGGTCTGCTCAGAAACAATAGTGATGGGAAGTAATATGGTTATAATTCAACATGTCTAGGGTGGGGTAGGGAACACTTTTAATTTCCCTTTACTGCTGGTGATGGATTTTTGCAGCTTCACCTTTCTGTGCTACTGATCCCAGCAGTCCCAGGCTCTAAACAACAAACAGCTTGACTTGCAGAAACTTTCCACTCCCTCTGGGGAGGACCACAAACTTACAGCATATTTTAAGCTGTTGTTCGATTTTCTGAGGGGAGAGAATTGTCTCTAGGCACAAATTAGTGCTACCAGTGGAAGATGGAGTTCAGCTGTTTATATACTAATATGCAGCAATTATGATAAAACAAAACTCATTCTGAAATTCTGCTGTAACTATGGTAACCTACATTCAATGTATTCCATTAAAAATATAAAAAAAGGCTCCCCAGCAGGAGAGAGTAAATATTATCTATTATTGATTGATGAAGGTTCCAGGCTGTGAAAAGTGGTTAATATATTTTTTGTGATGAAACGCATTTGTTAAACCTCCTGTTTATAGATGGTTATTGTCTGTTTAAATAGCATCAGATAGCTATCATTAATTTTTACATCTATTTTGAATCATTTGCTTCCTTCATTAGAAGGTCTCCATTTTATAAAGGGTGTCTGAGAAATTCCTTTATTTACTTTCTTTTATCTGATTTCTAGTCTGGGACATTTCCATTAGTATTCGACTGAAACTTGCAAAGAGTTTATGACCCCAAATGCAGTTGGTATACCTGGATCATTTTAGCTTTAATAATAATAAATCCTCAAGGATTTGGCTGTTTAATGAGGAACAAACAAGTTATGCACACATTCTGTTGTTTTACTTGCTAGTTGTTATGGCTTCCAAGTTATTTAAGTTAAATGTTGCAAATTACCCATGAAATAAAAACTTTTGAAATTCAGATAGCAACAATAATGTTAAAGCATAATGAGATGTGTGTGGCTGGGAATGAGAGAGAACAAATTGGTAGCACCGTGTAGGTACATTAGCAAAACCCTTCCTATGCCCGGCGAGGCTCCCCTGCTCCTTGCAGGTCTCTGCAGAGACCCATGGATGGAGCTGCTGGAGAGGGAAGCAGGACAGACATGCTGCAGGGCAGCCCCCCAGTCTGACTAGACTCAGGACCTGAGCTTGATCTTTTCCTATCAAAACGGTTCCCTATATAGAGCTAGTTCAGCTGTCTCCACAGGACCCTTCTTCACTACTTTAGAGAAACTGAGAAGGATTTGCTTGGAGATTTGAACCACTAAATAAGAGCTTTGTGTCTTAGCTCACACTGTAGTCAATAGGAATTTAATCCATACAGTTAATGGAGCCTAGAGAAAGGTTCAGCTGACTGTCAACCTGGGTTGCAATTTAGCTGCTTGAACGTGGCCAGTTACAGCTGCTTGAGAAGCCTTTGGGTGTCTCACCCTCCAGCTGCTGGTCTAGCCAAGCGTTTCTCTCCTATGCATGTTCTGACATATTTGATGAGTCTTTGCAGCTATCACAGGTACCCTAAACAATTTTAAAAGGAGCTGGATACCTGTATGAACTGTGACACTGACTGGAGCCCTTGATCTCTGCTCAGTATAATGGGAGCTTAAAGATATGGGTGACAGATGACACCCAGCTAACGATACTTAATTTCAAGCTAAACCCCATTCATGCTATATATTCCATAGCTTCGTGGGCATGACACGAGACAACGAGGGAGATATGATCTGTACCTTTGCAATTTCCCGATAGAAACAATATTCTGGCTTCTCCTGTCTGCATTTAAACCAGACTTTTCCTTCACTTGATGTGTCTGTGGGAACACATTTTAGTCAGGTGAGTGAGAATCAGAGCATTACACCAGTGATAACGTGTTACTGCATAAGCTTGATACGCCCTGTAGGAGACATACTAAAGGAGATCAAAAGCAATATTGAAAAAGTGTCATGGAGAATTATTTTCTTATTTTTAGATCGAGACTGAAATCACTAGTACGAGACTGTAAAAAAACACATATTGATATTACTTCCCCTGTGGAAAAAAGCTTAGGTCTTTAGCAATGTATCCCACAACTATGCACTGGCGACAGAAAGGGGTTTTCTCTGGGCTATGCCTATAGCAGTGCAACATGGTGATTCTTAGTCGGATCCATTTAGTTTTATCTGTACCATTTTGTTTTCTCAAAAGCAGAGAAAAAATGGAAAATAATGATAATAGAATGTGAAAAAAAGAGATATTTTTATTTTATTCACAGCCCAAACTGTCTATCTGCTTGTTTGGTTTTGTTGTATGAACTTGCTCTGAAGTGATGATATGGATTACCAGGCTGTTATCCTGAATAAAAAGTGCTGTCGTTAATTCTCTTTTGCTGCAGCTATGGGCCATTATTTCCAATAGCTGTAGCTGTCACTTCCAGTACTGTGACCCATCAGGAAATCTCTCAGGAAACTGAAAAAGTTTACACAATGGTCTGGCAAGAATATAATTTACAGGGCAGCAGAAGGTGTAACTGCCTACTGGTCTCAGATTTATTCCTTGTTCTTATTGCAGAGCTTAAATAAGTATAAGTAGTTGCTCTTTTCCTGCAGTTGAACTGTCCTTCTGCTGCTCCACAGTGATCTCAAGTGCCCCGGGACAGTATATCCTCTATCCATTAACCACCTGCCCATGTCAGGATTGCAGCCTTCTGCAGGGCGCCAGCAGCATGGGGCGGTGGGGGGGGGGGGAGGCAGGAAATGTCCATTGCGTCAGGGGATCCAGGGGTGACAAAGCTGGAAAGAGGAATTCATATCTTCTTAGTAGCAGGTATGAAGGGGAAGAAGAAAGGAGAGAAAAGAAGCAGCATCTGGCAGTGAATGTATGGGAGTAGATATTCCATAAACTGACTGTATATTTTATTATTTTTGTTTCTCCTTGCTTACGTTCATTTAAAACAAAATCTTTTAAGTCTCTGACCTTTTGTATCTGCAATAAAAATTTCAAAAGAGACATATCTTCCAGAGCTGCTATTAATTTTTTTACGCCATTGGGAAATATTTAGCGACTACATGAGAATTTGTGCTGCTCATACTTAGATGAGACAAGGTGATGGAAAGAGTACTTCTTCTGTATGTCCTTCAAATGCTGGGAGACGATCTTCTGAAGTTGAAAGCCAAGCCTATTGCTGTTGGGATTCCTGGAGCTGGGCAAATAACTTGTGATTAGTATCTTTCTCAGGATGCTTTAGCTTGCTTTCTGTTTGAAAATAGTTTTAAAAGCTGTGGCTGTTTCTCTTTTTAAAGTTCCCCCCTCAATGTGTATTCTATTCCATAATTTTTTTGAGTAAATTCGGTGACTTGTAAAGAATTTCTTGTGAATATGTGGTAATGGAAACATCACCTCTCAATTGGTCCATGCATCACCATGTATGTTTTTGTTCCTTGAATCCAAATGCCGCAGTTAGAATTAGATTTCCAGCGCAAACCAAAAACGTACTCTCCACAGATACTTCACAAATATTTCCTCTGAATACTTCTTTGTATTTCCTATTAGTGCACTAGCTACTAACTGAAGTTATGCAGAAAACTATTGCAAAAGGAGGATTAATTAAGGACCGAATTAATTTACTCTATAACAATGTTTGCAGCCCAAATTTTTAAAAGCTCTTTTTGACCTATACATATTATGGCATGTAATGGCTGGGTCTGTACTGAAGGTTTCTAGTATCTTCATGGATTTGGTTGAAAGAATGGAACCTAAGATTGCCGGCTTTGGTAATGGCTCTGTATAGATCCTCAAATATGAGTAATAGATCCTAGTGTCTAGGCCTCTATTTGTGTTTATCCTTACCTCTTTCAAAACATATTGGATTTCTTTAATAGATCTGTTTAGTTCAGAAATCAAAATGTGTCACTACTGGAATTAACTATTGCTTCCTAATCTAATTCTACTAACCTCATTTGTTTCCCCCTTTTCACATTATCCAGTACATTTTATTCTGTCTCTACAGTGCTTCTGCTACAGCTGAAGAACTATCAGTTATTGTACTGTTTCTTACTACACAAAACTAAGAAATTAAAAATTAAGAATTATTAAGAGATATTACAACATATTAAGAAAGCAAAGAAGACAGAACAGAACTAAAATTATAATGAAACTTCGCAGTGAATTTCCACAGCTCTTGTAGTGAGCACAACATACTGGTTTTGGTAGACTGCAGAAGAGATCATTAATGAGATGGCACACAAGGAAAATAATTATTAACATAGCTGTTACAATATTTTACATAGATTGCAAATTCCTTGAATCAGGGATTTTCTTCATTCTTTCCAAATATGCTCGACACCTCATGATACTTACAACTCTTAAAAAATAGTGTATAACATCAGAGAATGAAAACATGCTCTAATATAACCAAAATTATAGAAGAAACAGATTATTAATCTGCACTTATAAAAAGCACAATCTGATAGAAAGCTCAGTGCCTTCTGCCCATCTAAATACCTACAAAATTAACTTTTTAAAATCACATATAATACAGCTTCAAATATATTTTGCTTTGCAGCCCAGTTTAGTTTTAGTGTTTTACATAGCATCTGAAATTAACATTGTATGAGAGCCACTTTTGAAACAGAAATAAGTATTATGTTTGAAATGATGAAGAATTTCCATCTTGCTTGTATTTGAAGGCTTTCCATCTGTCAACTTATAGGGAAAGGTATCCAAAATTTCTGTGTTTTCACAAAACATTTTGTTTTTTTCCAACAGACATTTTCTGACGAAAACCAGTTATACCACTGCATTGGCAGAAACCTTTTCCTGCAGCCTTTACCCATGTGGAGGTTTAAGGAGCAAGGGAAGGAGCACAAATCCCCAGGTAAAATCTCTTCCTATGCCTACTGACTTGAAAATAAGATGGTGTTCATTATTATCTTTCTGTTCCTTCAAATATAAAAATAAAACATCACCTGTACTGGGCCATGTCTCACATTCAAACAAAATTTAACCTGGAAAAACAACGCTGCCAGTGTGGAATATCATGGGAATGACCAAAATTTCAGGAAGGAAAGCCAAGCTACGAGATTATCCTTCTATTTTTTTTAGGACTGCATAGTTTTCCAGGTACATCTTGCCACTGAAAATATTACCCCTGAAGCACTGTTATTATGTTTTTGTCATGAAGGTGAAAGAGGCATAACTCAGAGAGCCTCAGGCAACAGTGAATTACCAAGGACTTTCCTATAAGTGAGTGAAATATAATTACACTCTTCAATAGGTGAGACAAAATATATTTTGGGTAGAGAAAGGAAGGTAAAAAAGTATATGAGACAAATTGGCTGTGCTGTGTATTTATCATTAGGAAGGAAGGTAAATGAATGCATATGAAAGTAGGAACCCAGCCAAGCTTTTACTGCACAGCTGAGGACAAGCCTAGTTTGACATTTAAAAAAAAAAAAAAAAGAAAAGAAAAAAAGAGGAAAAAAAAAAGAGCTTTACTTCTGCTGGTGTTGCTATATTAGTGATTACTAAATCATCAAGCAGATTGTTGATGAGAGGCAGTCTGACCATGCAGGGCTGTGGGTGAGCACACATGCATATACACACATACACACCCTTGAACATGCACCCCCAAACCTAATTTTTATGTGTAGGAACCATTTCCTAACACTGAGATATAAGCCAGCCAGCTACTCAGCTGAATATGATTCACCTAAGGCACAGTACCTGACCCTTTTCTTACTCTTTGCATGTCTCTGACTGGGTTAAACCACAGAAAAATAAGCTTCTTTCACTAGGGTGTCCATTTACTTCCCATGGTTTAGCTCACTGTGGTATTCCATGGTAATTTCACCATGTCTGTGCTACCTTACCAAGGCTTTTGGTGCTAAAATATTTTCCTCCTGGAACTTAGATTGACACCTTCCTTTTGTTTAAACTACCATTGAAATCAGTGGAGCTTTCACACCTCACTGTTTAGCCCATGCAATCTCATTTCTCCACTTCCAGGCACAGAGTGGAAAAGTAACTCCCACAGACAGTAACTGAAGTTACTAGGCTGGAGTAAGATCTATTTGAATATCCCACAGCAGGAGAAATAATTCACAGGTTAGTAACATGCTGGCATTGCATTCTGCTACGGACATGATTACCTTTGATGGCTTTGTCCTTGCAAAGGTAAACACGACAGAGCAGTTAATGTAATTACAATATGGTTAAGTACAATTATGATAAAGAAAAAGAAAATAAAATTCTATTTTAGGGATGATTGCATTTCAAAGAGTTGTCATTTTTAAGTAAAATTTACATCAGAAAGTAGTATGTAAATATAAAGTCTTAAAATAAAAATTAAAAAATCACTTAAAACCACTTCAGAAAATGAATAAAATTTAAGAACGGGGATTAAATGAACACATATTTTTCTCAAATAGTTTTTCAGTGCCAATAAAACCAGTGAAGGCTTCCTACTGAATACAATTTGAATCCTAGAACCCCAGCTGAGGGGAGGAAAATCTTCTTTCTGACACACGGACCGTATAAATACAGAGATCATATTCTTGAAACTGATCTTTTTCCTCCTTGACATCCTCCCCAAATAATGACACAATGAGTAAAATATGTCATGAGTGTGTGCATACATTTTACTCCTGAGCACTTTTTTTTCAGTCATGTATGGGAACGGTTTGTAAATTATTTGTCCAAAAAGGTACTGCCAAAACAACATCTCTGAAGACATGACAGGTATTGCTTGTACCAGTAGGGAAAAAATAGGTCAGTAGACCATCCTGTCCAAACCCCCTGCTAAAGTACGACCACCTAGAGCCAGTTGCCCAGGACTAAGTCCAGGCAGCTTTTGAATATCTCCAAGGATGGAGATTCCACAGCCTCCCTGGGCAACCTGTGCGAGTGCTCAGTCACCTTCACAGTGAAAAAGTGTTTCCTGATGTTCAGGAGGAACCTTCTGCGTTTCACTTTGTGCCCGTTGCCTCTGGTTCTGTCACCAGTCACTGTTTAGCAAAGTCTGGTGCTGTCTTCTTCATTCTCTCTCATCAGGTATTTGTACACATGGATGAGATCCTCCCTGAGCCTTCGCATCTCCAGGCTGAACAGTCCTGGCTCTCTCAGCCTTTCCTCATAGGAAAGATGCTCCAGTCCTTTCATCACCTTTGTGGCCTTTGTGGACTCTCCTTACTGGTGTGTTCATGTGTCTCTTGTACTGAGGAGTCCAGAGCTGGACACAGTACTCCAGCTGTGGCCTCACTAGTGCTGAGTAGAGGAGAAGGATCACCTCGCTCGACCTGATGGTATTATTTTGTCTTAATGCAGCCCAGGATACCATTCGCCTTCTTTGCGTCAAGGGCACATTGCTGGCTCAATGTTCAATCTGGTGTCCACCAGGACCCCCAGGTTCTTTTCTGCCAAGCTGCTTTCCAGCGGGGTGGTGCCCAGCATGTACTGGTGCCTGGGGTTGTTCCTACCCAGGGGCAGGACTTGGCATGTCTCCTTGTTGAACTGCATAAAGTTCCTGTCAGCCCATTTCTCCAGCCTGCTGAGGTCTCCCAGATGGTAGCACAATCTTCTAGTATATCAGCCACTCCTCCCAGTTTGTACCCTTGCTGAGGGTGGACTCTGCCCCATCATCCATGTCATTAATGAAGATGTTGAACAGGATTGGAAATTGGTGGTACTGGCCTCCAACTAGACTTTGTGCCATTGATCACCACCCTCTGGCCCTGGCCATTCAGCCAGTTTTCAACCCTCCTCACTGGCTGCTTATCCAGCCCAGGATCTCTATGAGGATCTTATGGGACACAACGTCAAGGGCCTGGTAGACAGTGAAGATATTGGACTGGTGAAGTCCAAGTAGACAATATCCACTGCTCTCCCCTCATCTACCAGGTCAGTCATTGCATCATAGAAACTTACCAGGTTGGTCAAGCATGACTTCCCTTTGGTGAATCCATGCTGAGTACCCCAATGATTTTCTTGTCCTTAATGTGCCTGGAAATTATTTCCAGGATTAGCTGCTCCACCACCTTCCCAAGCACCCTGGGCCTATAGTTCCCTGGGTCCTCCTTCTTGCCTTTCTTGAAGATGAAGGTGACATTTGCTTTCCTCCAGTCTTTGGGCATTCTCCCAGTCTCCATGATCAGTCAAAGATTATTGAGAGTGGCTAGCTCCCTCAGAACTTGTGGGTGCATCCCATTGGGATCCATGGACTTTTATATGTTCAGTTTGCTTAAGTATTCCTTGACCTTATCCTCTTCCACCAAGGATACCTCTTCCTTGTTCTAGCCTTTCCCCCTGGTGTCTGGGATTCCTGACAGCTGGTCTTGCTAGTAAAAACTGAGGCAAACATGGCATTTGGTACCTCAGGCTTTTCCATGCCCTGTGTAACCAGGTCGCCCATCTTGTTGAACAAAAGGCCCACACTTCCCCTAGTCTTCCTTTGGTGACCTATGTGCTTAGAAAAGCTTTTCTTGCTTTTGACATCCTGGCCAGATTAGTTCTATTTGGACTTTAGCTTTCCTAACTTTGTCCCTGGATGCTCAGACGATTTTTCTGTATTCCTCCCAGGTTACTCATCCTTGCTTCCACCATCTGTATGCTTCCTTTTTGCTTTTGAAGAGGCCAAAGCCTGCTCTCCTGAAATCCAGTATCACGAGCTTGTTTTTGCCCTCCTCCCTGCCCTCAGGATCCTGAACTCCACCAACTTATGGTCATTGCAACCAAGGCTGCCTTTGACTTTCACATCCCCAACAAGTTTGTTGTTTGTGAGCATGAGGTCCAGCCAAGCACCTCTTCTCATTGACTTTTCTACCACTTGGAGGAAGAAGTTTGCATCAATGCACTCCAGAAACCTCCAAGATTTCTTATGTCCCTGGACTGTTCCTCCAGCAGATATTGGGGTGGTTTAAATCCCCTGAGGACCAGGGCCTGTGAATGTGATGCTGTTCCTATCTGTCTGTGGAGGACCTGATAAAGTAAAACTGATTGAGTCCTCTGGTAGTCAGCAGAACAGTTTGGTCCTCCCCATTAATGATACATATGAGCTTAGAGAAAGGGCACATTGTCAGAAAGTTGCTGACCAGGAGTGAGAGATGAAGTGTTCTCTGAAAAACACTGTTCCCTATAAGGCAATTCAGTAATTTTATTTTCTAAGTTTCAATGTCATTAAGACACATGCTCTACTCATACTACAAATAGGTTTCACACTTTGACGAAGAAAACATTACTTCTGTGATTTAAACCCCCTCTAAACCCCATATCATTCATTAATTTATTCATTCTGGAAGGCGAATAAGAAAACAGTCTTTAAACTTCGGTGTAATAAGAGTGGAATCCAGTGTAAAAATAAATTGGAGACAGAATTTAATTATTGCTTTTCTCTGCATGATTTGCTCCCTGGCCCCTTTGCAAACTTTCTAACACTTATTTAAAATTCTTCTTTTATCCTTCATCTGTTGACATTATTTACATACAGAACTCTGATGTGTTTACTATATAATTAGAATAGATCTTCATTTTAATTAAATATCAATTCAGGATCACAGCTTCAAGCTATTTGTCAGCACTGATAGTGATCAATAGAAGGAGATGCTGAACAAAGAAGACAAATAGATTTTCTGAGTAGTCAAATATTTTTCATTTCTTCACATACCCCATTTTTTAATAGAGGATGAAGAGATTAAATTTCTTGCATCCCTTTAGTTATTCTGTGGCACATATTTAGAAAGTTGAAATCAGAAGCTAATTGCCACATCATTATGTTTAATTGACATGCTACCTTTTTCTCTGTAACTCACCATGACAGCTTCGTTTAACTGCGATGTGGTGACTGCCTGTCCCAGGAGTAAAACTTTCCATAGCTGTGCGCAAATTCCTAAAAATAAAGCTCAGTTAGGAACCTAGCTTTCATACCAGACCCTTTGGGGCCATGCATGCACTGTCTTGCTATTGCAAACTCCACATTGCACAACCTTGCATATACATATTTAGTTTATACTTGTTTATTTTTATGCTGACATAATTTTTGAGCTTCTGCAGTTCTTTCACTGGTTGGTGTGTGTCCCTTCATGATATGTTTATGGTCACATCCCCTCTCAGTCTTCTTTTACTATACTGAATGAGCAAAGCTTTTTTATTTTTCCCTCTTGAGGTAGTGTCCATTTTCTGCTCAGCATCCTAGTAGTTCTCTGCATGTCTTAAATTTACCTGAATTGGGCTTCACCCCCCATTCACACGCATCGTTACTTCCTCATCAATACTAAACATGTTTTAGCTGATCATGTTTTCATCACAGTTGCCTTTTCGTATTTGCATCAAATTGAAGACATATTGGGCATTGTGTGATTGAATATTACATTCCGTACCTTCTTTTAGGTCATGTCTAAGAATTTGGTTTCATTACACTATAGAAATTCTCACTGTTGGTCCCAGAATGTATCATCTTCCCTTTATATTGTTAGGTTTGAACCATCTCTTAGTTGTCCCTCCCACCCTCTCTCCCTTCTCCTCTCCCTCCCACCTTCCCCAGCTCCCCCTTCCCTCCTTCCCTCCTTGCTATCCCTCCCTTCCTTCCTTGTTCCCCTTTGTTAGGCCTTAATTTGCCTGTCCATATCTAACATCATCATCCACATGAAAAATAGCAGTAAAAAACTTACCTTGCAATGAAAATTTTGTGCAAAGGGAATTCAGGTGAGGAGAATCTCAGTGCTGAACAGCTGCTTCATGGATTTTTGCATTCAACGTATTGCAAATAGTGCTTACAGACATTTGTATGCAAGAAAGATAGTTCTTTCACACTTTGTAGGACATTATTCCTCAGCAATTAAATTACATATAAGTACTAAATAAACACCTCTTCAGTTTGAAATCTTAAATTTCAAGACATGAAATTTAAATAATTAATTTCTTTTTTTTTTTTTTTTCAAGATAAATGGGCTGAAGAACAGAAGAAATGGAAACACAGCAGAGGTATTTTTAATAGCAACCCATTGGCCTGTCACACTGGGGTAATAGATGGAAGGAGAGTATAGTGTTGTAAAGAAGTTGGGAGATCAAACAAAAGTGAAGATCATGAATAGAAAGGTCTCTTTTCCTTGTAGTAAATTCAAATCTGTATTGAATTTCTAAACTGAGACATTTTACTACTGTTCTCACCTTTAACAGGCCCAGTTTTTAACAGAACATTTCTAATAATTTATTTGCATTTTACATCTGTATCTACTGAGTACCAATTTCTGTTTCATGTGTGCTATTCTAATAGTGATACCTGTATGTACCTATGTACATATGTATGTATAATTTTTTGTTTTTATAAGTGCATACATATACATGGATGTGCTAAGCGATGGTTATTTAGAAAACTCCATCTTTTTATTATCAAAGGCTTCAGCTGGTGAAAAATGAAATGGATGTGAAAGAGGAATTTAAAAGACAAGTGAACAAAGGGACAGAAATAGAGTGTCAGTTACTAACTAACTAGCCAAATTTTCATCTAGCAAATCTCTGCTGAGGTGCTCAAGATCTTGTCCTGTTATGCAAAGAGTATTTATTCCTTAAAAAAGTATATTTGATGTAGCATATGCAGTGATGCTGTGATTGGGATTCAGTAATATGTGTACTGTTCACTCTAGCTGCAAAGAGTATGATTGAAATTCTTTTATGGCTCATTAAATAGCTTCTAGGAACTAGCTCTTTTATCTGTGTCAAATGGCATTCCCCTTCACATATAAATATCATATTCTTATGTGAATATTTGCATGTCCATGTTTATCATTCACATTTCCATGAGTATCCAAGCATGTGAACTAATAATTTTCCAGTACAGATTCTTACAGAAACCAGATGTCAGAATTGGAAAGTCTAAAAGAATCCAGGTAAGTGAGTAAGACCATAAGAAGTTAATTTATAATTTTACAATATTTGCTCAGCTTCAGAAACAATAACACTTAATCAGACCCCACTTTGATTCCTACAAAGTAATTATTCCTTAAGATGTGCTAAATGGACCTGTTAAAAACAAGGTTGAATCAAAATCCATTTCTTCATATCAAAAAATTACTGCAAAGTCACACCTCATTGTAACATTGCTTGCAAAGATCAAAGATGTTGTGTTGTTACCAAGTACTGTTAAATGTATTTTTAGGCATGACATGATAGGACATGAGTGATTAGGAATGTTCAGTGTTCAAAAGTGTGAATGAAAATCCAAATGATAATCAGGTTGTCTGTATAGATTCATACAAATTAATTAAATCAGAATTTTATCTAGCCATAAATACTCTGGAGACTTAATGGCTAATTAAATGTTCACAATAGAATTTTAATTTATGTTAACTTTGTAATTTTGAAGTGTGCTGGACCAATACAAAATATCCATACAGATTTTTAAATAGATAAACTTAAACAAAGAGAATCATGTTCTCATTGCTAGCCAACTGAAAAATACCAGCAAGTAAACAAAGTGGGACTTAAACACCACCAAAGTTCTTCATTAGAGACATTTACTCTAGATTTCTAAATTTTGTAATTTTTAAAACCCTCTGCCTTCCATCTTGGCAAGTTTTTTTTCCTTTTTTTTTTTTTTTTTCCCCCTTTCTCTTTTCTTCGTATGCTTTGGCAACTTCAGACTGTTTTGAGAAGGATATTCAGGGCTGCCTAATTTGAGACTCATCCATATCTCTTGCTCTTCCCTCACATCCCTCAGCTTTTCTACCTTTGCTTGGTTGCCTGCGGTTCAAGTAACATATCACAAATAGCATTATAGACATGAATTGAAAAATTACTTGTTGATCTATCTAATATCATTCAAGGACATGGGCACTGGTCCAACAAAGTATTTAGACTCCTTACTGTTATTTAGGTTTCGAATGTTCTTCTGAAATCTCTTTCACTGACGTTTATTACCTCACAATTGGGGTGGACTAAAAGCATGCCCACAGGCAATTAAGGAAATTCAGCTAATGGCTGATAATTTATTAGGCCACTGTAATTCAATTCCACCCCGTTATGTGCCTTTGCTCTTAGCAAGCTCTTTCAAATGAAGTTAATTCAAAGGCTTTACTTAGTATGTTTATGGTGGCATAGACAGGCCTTATCAAATTTCTCAAGGATATGTTATTACATAATGTTTTTAACAAAATTACAGCCTTCCTGCCTATTTACGCAGACCAGAAGTATTACCTAAAGCTATTTTAAAAAATAAAAAAACCTCAAAGTTTCTCCATAATAAGGGCAAACATATTATATATAGGGAGGGTAACATTTAAAATGCAATCTTTCCCACGCATGGGGATTTTAGGTATGATAACTAAGCAGTCCAAATGTTTTCCAGAGTTTCTTGTGTGCGGTTGTGTGTACTTCACTGGGTCAGCTGGTGGGTAGCAACTGCCAGGTAATGATGTACTTTGGGCCCAGCCTGGTAAACTCTTGTTCCCATGAGTCACCCTTACATGTGTTCCCATGGCTGCTGAAAATTCCTGCACACAAAAGTTGTACAGATTGGTCCTGACCAGCTTTTGCTTTGGGTAACAGCTGAAGGAGAAAATCTGTCTCCAAGTGGCTTTCTCTTGAAAAAGATGAACTTGCCAAAACGTTTAAAATGCCAAATTCAGCAAGAAAAAAGATATCTCTGTGGGTGAGTGTGACTCAAATCTTAAATTACTCATAGTGAAACAGGTTGGCAGTGTCGTTTACAGAAAAGCAGGTGTAGTGTTACAATTAAAATACTTCACTTCCCAGTCCCACCCACCACCTCTCTGTGAGAAACCCACCACCTCCCAGCTCCCAGTGGGGCTGGTGCTTATAAAACAAAATCATACGGTGAGGAAGCCAGAAATGGAGCTTGTATCAGACTTATTTCTCAGGAAAGGCAAGAAAAGATTAAGTCAGGGAAGCACCCCAGGTGGTTAGTATAGCAGTGGTACTTTCTAGAGTCATCCAAAGGATGGGACTCTGATGTACCCGGAGTTGTTGGGTAGGAGGGGGATAAGACTGAATTTTGGTTTCAGAGTAAAGAAAATCCAAAAATCTCTGCTAGCACTCACAGTTGTAAACAGTTTCAAAGTAGAGAAAGAAATCAATAGTAAGGAGAGTCAAAGCATCCATATGTATCAGAAATAAACTAGCACAGTAAATTTTCTGCAGTTTGCCCTCCTCTCTTATTTGTGTGAAAAGTCATTTTGCTACAAAGATTGTTTCCTTCTTTTTTTGAAAGTCAGGAAATACAGCCTGTGTCATGAAAAACCCCCATCTTGAATGCTGTGTACACTTTCCTCACAGGGAATCACAACATTAAATAATCATGAAGGGAGGGATAAGATAGATGAGTGAAGAGGGCTAGCTATGTACCCGTGACAGAGATTGTATTTCAGCAATTGTAAGCCAGACCAAACAGATCTCATTAAAAGATGTGGTAGCTGAGAACACTATAGCTGTATGAAGGCCATACTGAAAGCTGTATTTCCGTTCTGTACATGGCTGTGTTTTAGAGCTGAATTTTTTGTGCAGTGCTGTTATGTCTGTCTACTTGTGTGTGAGAGAAAAAATATTTAAATGGATAAATAAAAGAAGTGATGACAGAGTGAATCAGTCATTTAATAGTTGCAAACAGAGTTTTTTCAACAATTTGTTTCCAAACAATATATTATTCCAAATGTTTTTCCATTATTTGCCCAGTTCAAATTGAGAGCCTAGTGATAGATTGATCTCTTGAAAGAGCTCAAGATTTGAAATAAGACTGTGGTGGCACAACGGGCTATAAAAACATATCCACGATATGGTGAGGGATAATTAAGGGATAATGAACTTAATGTTGAAACTGTTATAAAATGGAAACCAGATTTTTAAAATATCTCCCTCAGAGGTGATTGAACAGGAGAAGGACCCTTGAAAAAACAGGTTTTAATGAAGTCAGTAATTACTTAGCTTAGGTATATGGCTGAAGCGCCTCAGGAAGCCACAGTTACCTGGCGTAGGACTTAATCCTTACATTAAGACATCTATATGCAGGTTGAGGAGGCTTGATGCAAGTGCCTAGACATAAACATCTCATGCTGCACCCTGTCTTCCATCTGCTAGTCCTGATGCACACAGAGTATCTCAAATGCAGACGTGTATTTATGCAACTGTTGCCTACCATGAGTGACTAAAGCTTCATATAAGATAAGGGAGATTTAGTCAATAAGGTCAGTGGAGCCTGGAGATTTGTCTCAGCAGATGCCACTAACCCTGTCACTAAGATTTCAGTTCAGTTTCCCGAACGCAGGTGTCTTGTGCCACTTTCAGATACCATAAAATACCCAGAATATCCACGTACAATACAGCACCTTACAGGAAAGGGGAGGGGAGCTAGAGGTCAGACTTGATTGACACAAGTCCTTCAAATGCCGCTAGGCATTTATGCTAAAGTGACCAAACAGATACCAGGAGCTCCTCTGATTAAGATAGGAACTTAGAAAACCTAGCAGATGTGTCAATACCTACATGTAGGTGTTGACAGTCCAGAGCTGAATCCTGCCCTTATGTTTTGGGGTTTTTTTTGGCTCTGCTTCCAAAACAGACCATGTCTTCCATGATTTATTTCCCTCGTTGATGTGAAATGAAAAGAGAGCATTTTAAAAGATGGGGATTTGGGGCCTGAGTTCACAAAAGATACCTCTGGCACAGCAGTTTGCACAAGGATGTTATTTACACAACACTCAAGAATATTGTTTATTTGACTATTGATATTTCTGCTTATAGCTAGCTTTTAATTAATTGACTTCTTGCAATGTTAAGATAACAGCAGTGTGAACAGGTAGAATTGAACCCTGGTCATAGTACAGGGGCTATGCTTTTCACTATACTACTCGCGACTGTTGAGTTATTTCTCTGTATTAGCCATTAGCCTGTCCTGAAATGACAATCAGGTCCTCTAGCTTAAAGTTTACAGGAAAATAAGGACAAAACAAAACCAAAGGCTTCATCTTAATTAGGAATAGAGATGGGCTTCCAGAAGATCTGCAAAATGACAAAAAGTATCTTTTTGTGGCCTTTGTCAACAGGATTCCTGAGATACCTCTGGAAGAAATAAAAACTGTCTACATCTACTGGATACCCTGAGGCAAGGTATTTGGTCTTTCCATGGCATGCCTTCTGCCAGAATTAATCTTCTCAGGAGGATTAGATGGTGCAGAGAGATATAAATTATATGTAACTATACCACTTTGTGGAAATTTGGTCTCTGCTGTCAACTCAGACCACTCTGGAAATTTCCTGCTCATTTTTATTACCTACTAAACTGCTTTACTGTAAGGCTGGAAGCGATAAGTTTTTTGATGTCAGAACTCACAGGATAATACCTTCTTGAATGGCTCACAGCTGTGTGAATGATGATATTGTCTGCTACTAAAGAAAAATCAGAGATATGGTCAGTGTTTGTTATCATGTCATTTTATACATCATTTTATCACTTGCACTATCTCCGGCACTTAGAATTGTCTGCTTGAGGCTTTTACCCCTTTACTGTAAGTTGCTGAGTGATTGCTAGCGAAAATTGCATTTCCTCTTGAAAATGTATAGTGATGTAGCTAATCAAAGTAAACAGCAAAGGGATGCTGAACTCCACATAAGTTAAGGGTCTGATTCTGCCACCCATACTTCCACTGAACAGCTCCTACTGAAATGAGTATCCTCACAGAGGATAATTGAACTATTCAGATGAAAAAGTGTTACCCACTGTGTACAGGCATTGGAGAGTTCGACTCTGTGTGCTCGATGCTGGGAGAGAACTCACAAAGAATTGTGAATTACCATAAACAGAAGTGATAAGTGAGGTTACTTTTAATTTCAAAGAATGACAGTAAAAGTTTTCATCTCTTAGTTTTCTTAGACTCTTATGTCTGTCACGTAATGGTTGGCAAGCAGCGACTGTACTTGCCTAGTGATGCTGAATTGTCAGTCCAGCTTGTCTCTTTTTAAGAGTAATGAGGTACTTTTAAATAGCCAGTAATAGCTGCTACTGAACTTTGTCTGTCCTGTAGAGCAGGTGGAGAGATGATTTTATGAGAGGCATTGACACTTCTCAGAGTCTGGTTTTGCGATAGCTTCTTCTAGTCAGTACTGACAAATGACTTTGCTGCCTGCACATATTTGCTAGGCAAACCAGATTTGCAGTACATATAAGTATACATTTCAATATTTGAAATCTAGCAGATGAAGCCCCTTGATTGTCAAAAGAAAATTTGGATTTCAGGCAGCATATGTTATAGCTTCCAGAAACCAGCTCTTAAATTAACGAGTCACAGAGTTCTTCAAAACTTTTTCAAGTGCTGATTAACAAGGCAATGCAAACCCTTTACAACTTTTTGCCCTTTCCCTTTATTAAATGCCTGACATTTAGCAAAATTAGTTGATGGAATATGATGAGTCTTGCTACGTGTGCTGTGTGATGGAACATGATGCAAAACCTAACACAAAATCTGAACTGAAATATTGCCATTAGTTTGGACACCCACTGTTTAATGTGATTTTTTTTTTTTCTAAAGAAAATTACTCACAGGAGAAAAGTATTCCAAGAAGATGTGGTATTGCAGGAGGGTGGCACAGCCCCACATTAATCTTTTTCCAATTAGAACCTGGGAACAGTTCTGGTGCCTGGAAGGCTTCAAGATTTCCTCAAATGGTACCTCTCCATTAGCAGCTTCAAGGTATTTACTCACAAAAAAATAATTTTTCTCCAAAGGAGTGAAAGTGAAGGTGGAAACAAGAAACAACACAAATGTTTGAACGATAATGCAAAGAGCCAGGGCAACAAAACAGACCAGACAGAATTACTGGAGTGCTGGGTAGATAATAAGCAATAACAATGATTAGAAATACAGTGCAATAATTATCACAAGTCAAATGAAGGTATGTGTTTTAGGGGAAAAAACAGAGATAAGGAGGGAAGTCATATAATAATATTACATATTGATGATGTGTGAAGACAGGAAAGTGGAAAGAGTTGAGAAAACATAAACTGCTAGGGTATCAAAATGTAACCTGGATGAATTTCAAAACAAATTCTATTGAGGTAGTGTTAGAAATAAAATACGGATGGCTATTTTCAGATTGGACAATTAAACAAATAAACTAAAATTTATATAATGATATTAATTTGAGTTTCACTCATAAACACATTTGGAGAGAGTTAGCTATAGAGAATAAATTTGGATCTAAGGCAGACTCAATTCATATCAAAGGGACAGAACGCAAAATTGGAATCTTTCTGTTCCAAAGAACTAACTTTGGCAAACTGAGGAAAATGTTTAGTGAAGTCAGCTAGGGACAACACCTTACCTTAGAAAATCTTGACTTTTTTTTTTTTTTTAAATGTCAGTGGTTCAAAAATTATTAGAAATTGTAATAACTCTTCATGCATTCTTTTAATATAAATTTTGGACATGATTTCCAGACATAAGTAGATAAACAAGCACTATAGACAGGACTTTAGTGAACAGCTAGGAGTTAAGAAAGAATGCAACAGGAATATAATCATCAAAGAAAGCTACAGCTTAGAAATCCTGAAATTTAAGATTTGCTAAAATTGTAGTTTATTTAGCACTTCTGAAGGAAATTAAAAAAAATATTGACTAGTTGTTTAAAAAAAGGGAGAGGGCAAGAAGTGCAATATTTATATTGGGTGGACACCATATAGCTAACATTAAAACCACCCATGACCTAACTTTCCTAAGTGTTAACACAGATGGTATAACATTAAGGTCAACCCAGGATGGCCTGTGAGAATGGGGTATGGAAATAGAAATAGCAACATTTAATTCAAATAAATTAATACAATCAACTGGATGATCTTAGATTACCTATGAAAACCTCCACATAAAATTAGATGATGAGGATTCATATAATAAGTCTGTTCAGTGAGGAATGATACTGTTCTCCACAATATGCCAGAACAAGTTGTGAACAACAGGAAAAAATGAGCAAATGAGAATGCCAAACAAGCCTAAAACACTTTTTGATAAGGCAGTATATATTCCCAGCAGGGGAAAAAACCAAAATAATGTCTTTGATCTTCTAAAAGAAACAGATATGCCACATGGGAAACTATTAATTCATATAGAGAAGATGGCTGTAATTATGTGAAAATTAAAAATTGGCCAAAAGTTAAACAACATGGAATTATGCTAGGAAGTGAACCTCCTGGTTTGAAAGGAAATTGTCAATAGAGATCCTCAAAGGGATTTGAGAACTGATGTAAATGTTATTTTTTTTTTTTCTTAGAAATTGTAGGAAGGCATGTGAAGATGCAAATCTGGGAGCCTCTGTAATTCAAAAGGCTGATCTATTAACACAGGAAGAACTTTATGTCTTTAAAAATAGAATTATAAAATGGGATAAAATTTAGTTGTATATCATGCAAGGTCATGGACATAGATACTGTCAGGTGCAAATTCACCACCTGGAAATGGTAAATTAGTTGATTTATTACTATAAGGATGCCTCAGAGCCATGAATGAGATGTAGTTGTGAAAACGGTAAATGTCGTAGTAGAATGTTAAGGATGATGGAGAAAGCAGAGAAATATTAATTATACAATATAATAGCAAAAAACCCGTGTTTCCAAATTGTGGGAAGATTATTCTGAACATGATATCTGCAAAGAAGCCTGCCAAAATAATGAAGCTAACTTTATGAGTTAACCTTTTGCATCTGCCTTGCAAAAGGAGAAGCCAGATGACTTGCCAAACAGGACCAGCTAATGCCGTATAGCCACCCACCACTCCATTGTTTCAAAAGTGTAAAGACAGTGGGAATACAAAGTGTGTCCATCTGATGTTACATCTCTGAAAGACCTAAGTCTCACATCTAATCTGACAGTATTACAGATCTAGTAGGAGCAGCTGAGAAAATTTTAGATTCCTCTCTCTTTACTGGCAGAGAAATTTCATTGCTGCAGAGACCCACACCCAGCTGAGATGTTGACCAGATGTATGTACACCAACAGACTGAGATTATGTTTTAATTATAGAAGCAAGGGCTCATATAATGAAATCTCAGTCATTACAATAGCTGTAAGAAGGAAACTGTCCTCAATTATTTTATTTCTTAGAAATTTCTCCTAGAATGGTCCATATCAGTTGAATTAGACAGCTGAAGGCTTTCTCAGATGTAAGGGCTCAGTAGCATTAAGTGCAACTACAGCCAGAGTTGGAGCTTTCATGAGTCCAGAGAGAGCACAGATTTTATGGGATCTGTGATGGCTTTAAAATTAGGAGTCCTACTAATACTGATGGGTAAAAGCACAGCAACCATTTTATTCAAATTAAGCATTTGGGTATAATACAGGTGCTTGTGCTCGGTCCTGGGAATAGCATTAATCCTTTGAAACTCCTTCCAGCAGCTCCTTCTTCTGCAAAACCAAGAAAGCATTAGCATGCTGAAGAGCTCTTCTCTCCAGCACCAGCATAGGTCTTCAGCTGAAAAGACTCTTCTCTTCTGACTTCCCACTAAATCTGGTCTGCAGGACATCAATCATTTTGTTCAAACAAAGGCAAAATGAATCCTTCCTGGATACCATGGTTGAATGGGACCTTTCTGATCTAGGACCTGTCAGATGAACTAAGGCAAAGTCACTAAGGTAGACCCTGAACCAGCATTTGACCAGGTGCTCAAAGTATTAGAATATACATTGCAGATGAACACTTCTTAGTTTTCTAAACCTTTAAGAGGAAATTGCCATACAGAATATCTGTTAGGTGCTGATCTCCCAGGTATGCTCATACACAGAAACCCTTGTAATATTCAGCCAAGGTTTTTTGTCTCTGATCTAGAGAGTAGGGAGATCACCTATTGTGAATTGCTGTGCCCAGATTGCTTGCATGGTCTGAGAAGAGCAGAGAACCAGCCATAAATTGTAAAGCTTGTAGGATTTCATGACTGAATTGTTTGCTTGATTTGCTTTTATTGAAGATCAAGAATTTTAACAGTAACTTAAATAGGATTGGAATATTAGACAATTCACTGATGACATTTTCCCAATTAAATGATGTACAAGAGGTGTGATGGATTTAATCTGCTTTTAGTTGTTGGCAAAGTGTTCTTCTATTTTATTTCTGTTTATCTTAGGCTTTCTCTAGAGATGGAAGAAAAATGCAGTCACTTTTAGGGGTGTAATTGAACTGGAAGGTTTGAGAAGAAACATACTCCAATTTTCAGTTTTGAGTTAGACTTATTATTCTGTTGTATTTTCATTTAATTTGCTTGACATTCTATTCTGTATTCAGCAGAACAGCTATTTGCTTGAGATGAATTTCAATTACCTTCTCATCAGTTGTTTCTTAAATATTATATTTCCTCCTCTTCTTCAGGAGATTTCTCATACATTATAGATTTCCAATCAACATTCCTCAGAGCATCCAGCTTTCTTTCACCGTCCTCTTTCTCAAAGTCAAAACACTTTTAGTACACAGCATTCTCTCATGAGTATTTCAAACTCAATGATAAGCTGATAAGTAGATCCAGGATGCTCTGTATCTTAAATGTGATTTCTTATATTTAGCTCATTTCTTAGGATCAGGCATGGAATAGCCTTGGACTATAAAACCTGTTCAAGGAATTACTGGAAACAAAAGAAGGCTGCAGTAAGAATATGTAACTTTTAAGAATATGTTCTTCTTTATAATTGCATTCCTGTTATCCTAATCAATATCAGAGTAATTAAAATGCCTCATGATCAATGTTTCTGCCTTGTTCAAGAGGTGTCTCTTATCTCTAAAAGGTTGCCATGATCTACTCCTTCTACCCTCACTAAAGGTTCCTTGCCAAAAGTCATTTGCCTCCCTATTTGGCTATAAATTACACTTAAACCGCCTCTATTGTCAGATAAAATTGTACAGTTTTTCCTTTCATGCTACATATAATCGCTATGTAACTTCATTTTTCTATGAACTGCATGGTATTTTCATTGCAAGAATATTTTAACTTTTTATCAGGTACTTTTATTATCCTGAATCTAATATCCTTCCTCCAGCCTCGGGGACAATTTTACTTTTTGCATGTGTTTTTAACCACCCGCTCTGTACTTACCATCCCTCCTGGCAAGCATTTGGCTTGTTGCATGCTGTGAATTCTGCTGGAAGGTAAAACACAGTCTTTTGGCTGCTATAAAAACTGAATAATCCTGGCTTGATTTAAGTGTCTTTACCAAGTCGTATACTTGGGCAAAAGCTCTGCATGGAGCTCACCTGACTTAGCTTAGGAATCTAAAAGTTAGACACAAAAGGGTGAGCCAGCCACCTGAAGCTCCCTTTCTAGTCGATGCAGGGAGATACCAACTTCCAGAGAACTACTGACCCCATCCTCATATCAGGATGTGGGAAGGTCAGATGATTCAACCTCTGGAAATTCCTAACATCAACAGCGCTCAACTATGTGAGATGGATTGCACCCATGGACTCTCTGCAGCCTCACAGAATCAGCTGGTTGACATGCTGTCAAAATAATGTCTTTGAGGTCCTGGTCTTACTCCTTTCATCTACTTGCTGATCTAAATCCCTCTCTGAGCCCTGGCAACTACACTGAATAACAAATGACATCTGGAGTCCAGCCACCAAATTATTTCAGTGCTCTAACCACAGCTGCAAACTTTGTGGTGTTTTTTTTGCCACATCCCATCAAGTAAAAGCCACACCAGTATTTCTATTTCTAGGAAACATTTCTAATCTCTCTTGTTAATGGTACCTTTTTTCCTTATATCACCAGAAGAACATGTAGAATAGACATATCAGATGATTCCCAATTTTCTAACCTATTATAAAATTTTCACTAATATCTTCAGCATTTGTAGACTGATTCTTCTCCTTTATTTCAGCTCATCTGACAGAAATGGCTATCTATAAAGTGCTTGGTTGACATTTCTATTATCAATAAATCTCTATTTTTATGTTCAGTAACTTCCTCACTTGTTAAGTCACACCCCCCTCCCAGCCTTTCTCAGGCTTACTGATATTCAGTGCCTTAGTTCTCAGAAACTGTTATTCCACTCCCCTCTTTTGAGTACTCCCCTTAAACTTGCTTCTTGTCCAGGCATTCACTTAGTCAATGTCTTTTCTGCTGCCTTACTTTTTTGTGCTGTGCCTCAGAAGTAATCTTTATGCTGCACGTTCACAGCTTGTGCACCTTTCCTGATGTCATCGCTCCCTTTGCATTTGATACTAACTGCATGCCATCTATTATTCTGTCATAGTCATCGAACTTCACAAGAAAATCAACCAGTTGCTTTAATTTGGCTGTCTGATCTTCCAGTACCATAGCTAACTGACAACACTCACACACAAAAAGTATTTTTGAATGTCCTCAGCTTGATAGCCAGGAACATTTCACAGTCAATATGTTCCATTATATATATCCTGAACTTCACAGATACTTCCAAATGATATAATTCACAAATAAGCTTGGCTTAATCTCCAAAGGGATAAAATAAAGGCAACAAAATGATAAGGATTAAGATACTTTTGAGGCAGGTTTCAACCCTTTTATGTGAATGTAACATCTTCAATTTAGAAGAAAACATAAAAGAGCATTCTTTATTCTTTTAACTTTGAAATGACTGAGCATAAACTGTTTGCCAATCTCTTCTCAAAGAACAGTGAAGAACCTGGTTCTGTGGATTCAAAATCTGCGGTTTATCTTGTTAAAAAAGTAGGTAGCACAGGTATTCATCTGCTGCATCAAGTGGGCTGAAGCTGGGTGCCCAGGCATCGAAACCCATGCAAACATGCTGACATATTCCTAGACCCATGCTATCTACTGCTGTGATTACTGCTTCTAGTCGCAGGACTGCATCATTCTGCTCTCCCCATATTGTGTTATGCTATGCTGTTTTGAACAGGCCTTTCAACATTTACTCAAGCCTTTCAGTTTTTGTCAGGCAGCTTTAGAGGAGGATAACAGCTCCCCTCCTCCCCCCACCCACCCTGAACTGTGGATAATGGATATTTCTAAAGAGTAGAACTAGGTAAAACACAGAATTGGAGGCTGGAGTCATTGCACATTAGAATTATTGATGCTTGAGCATCTTGCTTGTTTATTCCTCATCTTAAAATAAAAGTCACTATTTTACAGTTTCATAAATTTATTGGTATAAGTTTTAAAACCTTTTAAAAAAACTTTCTAAAACATATTTTTCCATTTTTTGACACTGAAAAGAGTCCAAATATGTAACTTAGGAAATATATAGTAAATAATAAGAAAAAAATCTAGCCAACAGTTTAGCCTTGTTTCTCTTTCGGTTCATCTACCTCTACAAGAACATCTAAATAAAATTAATGTTTTAAAAGAACTTTTCTATTTATAAAAATAAAACATATATGGCACAGCTAATTTAAAAACCTTACAAGACATGTAGAGCAAAGTAATTCATCAACAAGTTTTCAATTCTCAAAAATTAGACTTTTTCCTGATAAATTTAAGGGGAAAACAATTAGAAATAAAGAAATTAACTTCCCGTGCTTTTGAAATTCTAATAATAATATTAATTAATTTTAATTTTCTTTGTTAAAACAATCTTCAGGAATCTGTGGGCTAAAGCTAAAAGGTAAACAAAAGCATTTATCAATGAGCCATATTTTTGGATAGACAACCTACAAGAGTTTAAGTCACTGTTGGATGCACAGCTCTTAAAAATGTAGGCAGAACTCTTCAGTCCAGATCTAAACCATCTTCTTTGGTGCCCTTTTCTACCTACCTTCATTTTTGAAAATCTTTTAAACTTCTTGACAGAGTAAACAGTGACAAGTTTTTATCAATATGCACAAAAAATGTCTCTCTCCTGCTGCTCTGCGAACACCCTCAGAATTCCTTGGTGTTGAAATATAATTTCCATACCAGTTAGTTTAATGCTGAATCTATTATTATTATTATTATTATTATTATTATTATTATTCCCCAGATTTTTAAACAGTTCCTGTATGATGCATCATAAAAACATGCATTTTTGGGAGTTATATAGATTTTAAAGATAAAGTTTGTAGATTTGAAGAGATGACTATGATAAAGTTGAAAAATAGAAAGCGTGTGGAGATTGTCTAAATATAATAAATTATTGTTATCATGATAATATCTGGAGATGTACCTTAGCAAATAGAGCTTCTGTGAATGAACTGTAGCCACAAAATACTAGTTTCAGGTAGTGTGTGATACCTCAGGTGTGATAAAGTCCCTGGTGGCCTTGCCAGGACCAGAAAGCGTAAAACCTTTGCAATCAATACAAAAAGAAGGCAAAATATTTTGTTTTAGAAGTAGTCTGTACTTACATTTTATCATATACATGTTGTGTTTATCACGTTAATTAATCATATTAATTTTTTCTTCCTAAAAGATTTCCTCAATAATAATAATCACTGCCTCTTAGTTAAGTTTACTTTAAAGAAAAGCCAGGAAGATTCAAGTTAGGTGTTAAGAATAACTTATAAATTCTAACTCTGGAAAAAAAATTACCTGTGGAAGGTACATTCCTGGAAGTCTAAAGAGAGATTAGATAAATATCTGCCTGATATACACTTAATTGATCCAGCCTTGGGTAACAGACATGAACTGGATGACCCCTGAGATACCATTCAACCTTTATTTTCTGTGATTCTATGCTAAGAAGCATTTCTGAAGGGAGCCAGACATTTAACCTTTGAAACTTGCAAAACATCTGGAAACACTGTGAAGTAGATTCACACCTGATTCTTTTTAGAGATACTGGATCCACTTGAGTGCTTTTTTTGAGGCTGCCTGGTCCTACAAACCTCCTTTGTTTTCTATAGTACCCAAATTTAACCAACACTTAAATAGAGAAGCTCAGGTTTTCAGATATTAAGGTTTTTGCTTGTTGAACTTTATTTGCAAGTTTATTTTATGCAATGATGTACACTGGTGAAAATATTCTTCCTGACCTATATGGCAATCAGCCTACAATCTGAAGCATGACATTTGATTACCTTGTCTTAGCATGCAGAACTGCAAATGTTATCAATGGTCATAAAATTATCCAACCCTTTTAAAAATCAGACACAGTATTTGACTTGATGACCTTCCGCAGTCATGAAATTCACGTTCTGATTGAAATGATATCAGTCTGGAGGATCTGATAGAGCTCTGGTGCAAGTGTCACAGCTCTGCCACTGAGGTGGAAAAGAATCTTAATAAGCTGCTATGTAGGCAATGTAAGTACCTTTGAGTTTCACCGTTTTTTTCTGATTTATTCACACAATATAGACCATAAAATGTAAGTTTGGGATACCTTGCATTTTCTCTGATAGTAAACAGGTACTGGGTAATAGCTCACAAGCTTGCTTGCCCTTTGGCAGCATGTTGCATCCACTGGAGCAGGTGTCACTTGAAAACCAGTGTGCTGAGCAGTATAGACGTAGCAAGGGGAAGCATATTTATGCATGCCTTGTAGTCATGGTCATCTGGGACATGAAGAGTTTCTTTACTTATTTTTTTTGTCTGTGAAGAGCGTAAGGGCACATCTTTTTGTATTGAATGTTCCAAAACAGGAGTTGCTGGAGTGGCTAGTATTGCTTGCGTAGGAAAAAGGACTCCTCTTAATTTGGAAACCCGATGGCAGCATGTCAGCATTATGAATTATTTAATTGCCAATTATCTGAAACATCTGCTTATCCCTCAGATTTAAACAATTTTTCATATGGCCAACACCAAATCTTGCCCACATGCTAGCAAAACTAAAAGCCATCCATAATGTAATAAAATTATTTGCTTGTAGCACCAATGTCGGCAGCAATGTATCAACTTAAGCATTTGTGATGGAAAATGGTTTCCCGCATGGTTATTATGCAGAGGGGTGGTCAGGGTGTTTAGGCTGAAGCAGCCACACAAGCCTCTCATTTTGTAAGTTTTCAAGCTCCTGCATAGCTGAAGACAGTTTCGCTTTCTGCAGTGCAACCCTGTTCAGAGCAGGCTCAGATTTATGAATCCAGTGAACACAGGATGACGGATGAAACCTGACTCTTAGTGCTTTCTGCTGGTTGTCTCTAGGTTAGTCCTGCACTTAGTACTGGGGAGTAATTATTCTGCAGAGACAACACAGAGTCTGTGAGGAGTGATAATCCTCCGTTACCTATGCAGCAGCACAGGAGCACATATTAAACCCACAAAATTGCTCAGTTCTGTAGCATGTTACCTTTCACAGGGGTCCAGTCCCAGCTATGGAAGGGTTCCACGTCCAGGGCTGCTGATCTGGGTCTGCAGCGCCACATCCCAAACACAACTGTCTCCAGGTATTGAGGCCGAGATGTGTCTGCTCGTACTGCAGGCTGGCAGGGAGACTTTATGTTGGAAGTGGAATGAAAAATCTGATCCCATGGACTGGCAACAACTGTGCAGATGTGTACGCACACAAAAACTATGTCCAAGACACTTACATGGCTGTGGGAACTCTGCTGGGCATAGGGACCTTCTTTTGAACTTTAGATGACTTGAATTAGGTGTTTGAGGTGGGCACTTGGTATAAGGCCTCAAATGAACATCATCAAGTGTTACAGTGTTTTTACCACACATTTCCATTTTCTAACTTATTTGAAATAGTTGCAACTTGCTCCCCTCCAAGTCAAGCACTTTCTGCAGAACTTGAATCCAGCTTAAGCTAGAGTTCACAAAAGGCATGGGCTGCACGTGCTTCCCCTTCCTTGCATCCCGCTTCCTTCTTCTCCTTACATAGGCTGAGAAACTCTGGTCTAGCTACCCCTTTTATTCTCTAGGCAACTTCGGCTCAGAGGAAGGAGTACGTACTTCACGTCAGTTTGACATTTTAATCTCAGTGGTTTGCTTTCTATATTGAATCACTATGGAAGATCAAATATAAATTGCAAGAGGGCTATTCTTACCAGGCTACTGCTCATGGTAGTGTGTAATGGTAAACACTTATAGAATGTGCATTTGAGAAATTAATAAATGATAAGAAGAACTGAAGAAGAAGGATTATATTTTTTACCAAATTCAGCTGTTAGGTACCTGCCTCAGGGAAAAAGAAACCCACAACAACAACGAGGTATGGCAGCCCTGGGTACACCGATCCCTCTCTGCAGGCGAGGCTGCTGGTGACTCTTTGATTACATGTCACATAGGAAACCGCCCCTATACTCAATCTTTTGATACTCATATCTGCTAAAAATTCCTAATTTGGCAAGGATTAAGCATTGTGGGCTCTTTCATTGTGAACCCAACCTCTCAGACACCAATTAACATTTCATTGCTAAGACTAGTCGATTTGTTATTTGTAGCTGTGGCCAAATTTCTGCATTTGAACTTTAAAGGCTTTGTTTGTATGGTCTGCAGCACAGCAGAAAATGACAAAAACAGCTAAATCCTCTGTAAATAACATAAGCTAGAAAGGGCCAGACTGTTGCTGTACTAATATGATCCCCTTTCTGTATTATTGCAAGCTTTACTCATTTGCTGTTGTCTATAAATATCTGCAAAGTACAGTCCTGCTGAAAGCCACTTAGATAGATTGGAAAAGCCGGCAGACACTAATGGGCTTGATTCACTTGTCAACAAATAGGTGCTGAGTGCTATCTGAGATGCCTAAATGTCCCAGAGGGCACTTAGGGGCTGCTCTAGGAGGGCACAGAACTCCCTCAAGTCCTGTGTTATGTCAGCCAGTACCATGTCTCTGGTATCCTAAGACACCCCAAGTGGCACAGAATGGCACATGTGTACAACTGAATTGAACTCCTACAGGTAGGGTTCATGTTGAGGTTCTGGGTACCTAAATTTAGATATCCAGCTGTGGGATGGAGGTGCAGGATGGGATTTTGTTACCTGATGTAGATACTTAGGGTTCCTGTGTACGTGCTTGAGTATCTGACACATCAGCTTGGGGCAGCAAGATGTGGCACAGGACTTACAGGAGATTCATGTGCTTCTGGAGGAGCAGATGAAGGTGAAGTGGGATACCCTAGGATGCCACTAGGCACCTCAGTTTAGGCAGCTGTATAACTTCCAATCTGTCTAATGGCAAGTTTATGCAAGAAAGAATGGAATAGATAAACTGCTAAATATGTTATGGATTAAAATTTTGGTGGTGGAAAAAACCCTATAGTTCTATTTCTATTCCATCTGTGAATTTGTTTATCTCTGCTTTTTAATTGTTTATTTTACCTGTGCTTATATCTTTTCCTACTAAAATATAAACGAGATTACGTTTTTTATTTGAAACATGTATTCTCTTTAAGCATGAAGTTTCTTCAGGCATATTGCTATATTTGTGCCACATCAAATGTTGATATGACGCAGGAGAAAATTTGTTGTGACTGCTTATTTATTTGTGGATTAGTACAGCATGTCAAGGCACACCAAAATATTCTATTCACATTTGTATCACTGAAAAGAACTTGTGATCCTTGGAAATGGGAAAAATAACATCTAGATGTCCATACTGAATGGCAAAAAGTGCGGTTGGAGGGGTTCTCATGCATGAAAGTGCATCAAAAAGTTGATTATTCCTATTGCAAAATGCCTGAGTAGTTGTATTCCGGGAGGGTTTGTCCTTTGTTGCCTGTGGTGATCCTCTTAGTCTGCAATAAGCCAATATTCAGAAAGGCATTATATCAAATATGGCCAGTGTCTCCCTCTTCACACATCTGATGCGGTGCACCTTTGCAGAAAAGTTTTTTGTTGTTGTTTGTGTAACTGCTGAGCATGTATGGATAACTTGGCAGCTGTATGTCAGCCATGCAGTGTCCTCTTCATAGTTCATCAGTTAGCCAAGAAAGCCCTGCCATCAAAATCAGAAAAATGAATTTTTAACAGGGAAAAGTATCTGTACTCCCTTTGACCCAGTATATCATTTGTCAGCTTGCCCCTAGATATGGACAGCTGTTCCGTGCTGTGGATACTCTAACAACAATTAAAAGGTATGTTAGAATACATAATAAGTAAAAAACAAAAAAAACAAAAAAACCCCCCAAAAATAAAAAAAAAAAACCCCAAACCAACCAAAAACCCTCAACATTAAAATATATTGTTAATCTTTCAAAAACTATCCCTCAGTACTTTTGGGGGAAAGGAAATACTTATGTCTTATGGGATTCCTAAACAATACCTTGACAATTGCTCATTAATAGGCAGTGCTGCTACGGACCTTCTAGTTAGAATGTTTCCTGTGATATCTCACAAGTGTGATAGTTTGAGTTTGGGACATATTTAGCCTCTGTAGTACAGTGTCCCCACAGCTTCTAGGGATGAAGCTTTTGAATAGATCATTTCCAGAAATTTAACATTTTCTCAAGAAAAAAAAAATAACAATTTTTACTTGGTTATGCTAAGACAGCCTAGAAGTGTGGCAGCATCAGCCAAAAACTGTACTACATGACTCAGATATTTAAATCTGTGCATAAGAAGTCCCACATCAGTGACTGTCAGTCACAACATATGCCCACAAAGACAGCAATACTGAATGTATTCTACTATCATAAGCATAATTGCTTTCTGAAATGTATGGTTGACAGGAATAGACAAAGGGAGGAGGAACAGAAGATCGATTTTCCACATGTTAGTGTAGTCCATCTCTCTTCAGAAACACTTTGACACAGCAGGTGTTTTTAAAACACTGTGACCAAGGGCTGTAAATACCTTTTAGCATGTCTGTGACATACTTTAATAAAAAAGCAGTGTGTTTTGCCTTCAGGGTGATGGACTTCCCTGCTGTCAGCCTCCCAGTTCTCTTGGTTCATTCTCTGTTCTCTTTTAAACTAGGACACCTATTGTATAGCTGAGTATAAGCAGGAAGATATGTTTCAACTTTTATAAGGAAGTCCAAGAGGTAGAGTCAAAGACAAGAATAACTAAAAGATGTTTTGTCATATGATGAATAAGAATTAGATTCCCAGTATCATACTGTCAAGCTGCACCACAACTATCCCTTTATTTAAGTTTTGTTCTATAGCACAAGGACTTCAAATCCTATTCATCCTTAACTTCAAGGGTAAGTGCTTTCTTTACCAGCAGAAAGAACAAACTTAAACCAAATGTCACATGCATTTGGAAATTCACAACATTCAATTTCTTAATGAGTATTAACCCTCAAGAGGGAGATATTTGAACTCACAGAGAGAAAAGAAAGAGGCAACTTACATGTGACACCCAGGTGGAAATGTCTTCCCCTTCTCCTTCAATCTTTCATTTACTTGCATTGTCCAAAATATAAGCAAACTGTATGACACAGATTCTGCAAGTACAGTTTCTGAATGCATTAGATGGGTTAATTCCCTGGAGTCAGTATTCTTCAGTGAGAAAAGGTATTTAAAAGGCTGTTTTTTGCTTCAGTGCATGGGTAGGATGAAAACATTCAAAGGTTTAACTTTTATATCATCGTAAACCTTTTTGTTTTTTGTGCTGAAACTGAAATGAAACAAGAAAATATTGTGTGTTTTACACTTGCAGTAATATGCTAGTGCAAGGTTAAGTTGTGCTCATGCACTGAAACTTCAAATTTCACCCAGATATGAGTCATTAAGAACCTGGATATTTTTTTTTTTGGTGGTGTGCTTTTTCTTACAGAAAGGCATGTATGCTGTATACAACAACACTAGCTGTAAAGAAAGTAGAACACTTTAATTATTGTGGAAGAGTGTGTGTCACATAAAGTTACAGTTTGCTAACAAAATTTAACGATAACTCAAAGTTGCAAGGCATTTTCAGTACAGCAGAGGACTGAGATTTTATGCAATGAAACACTGCAATGTCTTGAGAACAAGAACAATAGAAATGAGATTAAATTTAATAGAATGAACTGTGAACTCCTGATTTTAGGGAATAATAATAACGGGGGGGGTGGGGTGGTCATAAGTTAGAAGTAGAAGCAGATGAGAAAAATTTTTGTGTACTAGGCAAACAGTATAAATATGAGCTGCTGGTCCGATGTATTTATTACAAAAGTTAAATCAGTTCTGGGCTATGTAGGGGACACAGAGACCAGAGAGACCTAATGCTGTGATGTTGTACATTTATGGGACCTCTTTTGGAAAGCAATGTTCAATTCTGGCCACCTGCCTCCAAGAAAGGTGCATTTAGAGTGGCACAGGGGGCATAGAAGTCCTAGAAATAGATAAAAAGAAGTGGTGGTTTTGTTTTAAGGGAGGAGATGAATAGAGCTAGGTGTATTTAGCCTGCTGACTGTACTGAACTGAAAGAGAAGGAAGGACATGTTGCTGTCCGTAAATATATCACAAAGTAAAACTCCAGACTATAAACATTATTTAACTCAGGACATGGTGTCAGCAGAAGAACAGATGGATATAAACTAACTGTGAATACATTTAGCTTGGCAGACAGAAAAAAAGTTAGAGAAAATTAACACGTGATAGTCCAGAACGTGTTTTCAATAGCAGTTATAGGGACAAAACAGAGAAACCAGAAGTATTTTAATTTGAAATTTGAGAATATTTTAAGCGCATGATGTAATGCCTTGTTTTCAATAGTAGAAAATTAGACACACAGACCCAGCATGTCCTTCTCAGTCCTATGTGTTTGCAACGTAGTGGCTATCTACGTCCAAGATCAGAAGACATAAAAAGAGCTTTTTACCACAGAGAAGGAGAGGCAGATGAGAAATATGTAGAGAGGCAATATACTGGTGGGGTTTTTTTGTTTGGTTTTTTGGTTTTTTTTTTATGTGGGAGAGACATAGTCTTAAAAACAGTTGACTGAGTTCTCTGTAATTCAACATGATGCAGTGCATCACTAATCGATAGTTAATGGGAATAATAAAAGGATTCATAAAGGTGGTTCTGAGGACTGTTCCATTAATGATCCACAAACTACCTGTATTTCTTGTGCACAGTGACATAATACTGTTAAGGAAATATGCCTTTTGGAAGGATTAAAGAATTGTAAATACACCCACACTGAAGAATCAAGTTAGCCTGATGACAGAAGGAGCATTCTGACATGTTGAACCTCCAATTTTACACATGCTAGAGAACTGCAAAATGCCAGATGATAAATTTACTTTTTGTTAATCAACCTGACAGTGTAATATTATGTATTTCCTTTCTCTGGCTCAGTTCTTCCTTATACGACTCTTTCCTGATCCAATCAAAATGCACAGATAAATAGCAACAAAGCAGTATGGATACAGAATCACTGGAGGTATGAAAAAAAAAGATTTAAATATTTGTAATAAATTATGTAGTGAATAAATAAAGAAGCCACTTAAAAAAACTTGAAATAAATTTGGGACAAATTCATTTCACTACAGATGATCGTCTTAACCACTGCATCACTGGCTGTGCCAGAAAGGTTGGGTTGCTGCACAGTTGCACATCAACCTCCCCTCCCCCTGTCTTTCTCCTTCTCCCTGCATCCTTCCACTTCCTGACCTTTGAGTTTCCATAGGGAGGACATCACATGCAAAAAATCCAAAGGGAAACCAGTGCGTGTTCCAACTTGTGCCTAGTTTCGATGATGGTGGGCCAAGAACTGAAGGAAATTGACCGTTAATTGTAGATGCAGCATTTTTCTCTCTTCCCACCCCTCCTCCCTCCCCCAAGAATTATACTGGGAGGTCTGGGCTACATGTGCAGCAGCAGCAGAACAAGGATTTAAATTTAAGAGTTTTGTGAGCTGGAATTTCAGCTTTTTTTTATATCTTAAATTCAGTCCACCTCCAGCAGCTTCCTTTTCATACAAGAAGTAAATACAATTTTAGCCAGTGGTCTATAGGTATTCCAAAGTCAGCTGACTACAAACCTAGTCTAGAGCACAGCAACTGCTTTCAGGAATAGTCTCACATGCCTTTAGTAGAGCCTGCCTTCTTCATTCCCAGATAAAAATACCCTTGCCAAGTTTACCAAGCAGTTAAGAATGGATTTGCTTGAGTGATCTTTCCCTTTATTATTTATTAGTTCCTCAGGATTTTTCCTGTGCACAACTGATCAGTTTTGATTTAATTGATTTATTTTTTGTTGTCAAAAATGTTAGCTAGCACAGAATCTGGAACTTAACCTTGGAAAAAATTCAAATAAAATACACATACTCTTAATGGTTCCCAGTTTAAAATTACATTTGAGAGTTGTCTATTAGCTAATTTTTAATTCATTTAAAGTCTGATATTCTGATTTTGTGTTGTGTAATTTCTTAATCCCAATGGTACGCAGAACCAAATCAAATTCTCTACTGAAATCTAGCAACTGACCTCTGTTATAAAAAATTGATATCTTGTTAATTTGACAAATTCTTTTGTCCATAAACCATGTTAGATGACATTAAATATGCTACCTTCTATTCTTTATTAATCAATTTCCCTATCTGATGTTCCATTATTTTTCCCAAGATTGATGTCAGGTGGACAAGCTTATATTTACCCAGACTACCCCATTTACTTTGAAAGCAAAGTATTGACATAACTCTTCCGTCCAATGCTCAGCATCTATCTCAGCAATCCCAGATTTATTACAAATAAAAATAAATACTCTAATAAAGCTTATTAGGCTTTTCTTCTAACATTCCTAGGTGCATTTTTTAATAAAAACCACTTAGCCTTAATAGCTGCTATTTGGCATATACTGTCTTTGTTGGTTTAAGTGTAACATTTCATCACTGTCTTCGTATGATATGACTACATCTGGCTTTTTCCCAGAACTGACATACTTATTCACCATTTCAGTCTCTTCTGCATTATTTTTGACAACTACATCCTTTCCATTTAACAATGGACAAACACTACTGTAAGGTTGCTTTTCTCTGGATATATTTAATGTTGTTTTCAGTGTACTAAACTCAGATAGCCATAGAATTCTTCATATATCCTTCTGTCTTCAGTAGCAATTTTCTGTTATTTCCATTTGTATCCCAAATTCGAGTGATCTAATCTATTCAGTTTCTCCCTTGTCTCCCTACCCAACCTGTTTATATCAAAAAATTCACATTGCCTTTATTTCTTTTTTAAGCTAGACTGGTGTAGAATAGACTTTGTCTTGATTTCAGTTCTTAGATCATCTCCTAAAAAGCTTTTAAATATCATTCTTATTGTTTACTTATTTTTTCCCTTTTAAATTCTTCCTATTATTGATTAGGCACAAACTTGTATTTATCTGTTTGAAAGTGGCCATTTTAAAGTAGCAGGTGTAAAAATTACTGGTTGTGTTACATTCTATTTGCATGTAATGAATGTAATCAAGTTCTCACTTTCATTTAAGGGACCACTAACTTTTAGCCCTGGAATCAATTCTGATTTAGCTGTCAGGATGACATCAAAATTCTCTAAGGAGAGATACGAAACTTTTCTATTTAGGAAATTTTTATCAATTGTTGTTCAGAATTTCAAAGGTATTTTATTACTGGGAATGTCAAACCTGCAGAGCTACGTCTTTCAACCTGATATTCAACAGTAAAAAAGATTTTAAAAAAAAAAAACAACCCAGCAGTAAAGAAAAAAATACCCTACTACTATTACTGTTTAAAAACAGTACAGAAACTCTTTTATCATCTTCCTCTCCATAGACATTGTAAGTAGCTTTAAGGGACTAGTCATCCTGCTCCGTAGGGTAGTTCGATGGTATGTAGCTGCCTGCATCTAATTGCCCTTGTCACACTCTCTGTGTTGGGAGATTGCTCTGCAAACACTGAAAGCATTTGCTATATAGTTGTCAGTGTGTTGAAATCAGTTATTGCCACATACTGCCTCTTCTCTTCTCTTGCCGCTGTGTTTTTCCTAGATTGCTTATAGTGAGCGAGTTTAACATCGCAATCACAGAAATATTCCTTCAAGTTCCAGTAATATCAAGTGGGTCAAATACATTCTCATAGTCCGAATAGTTCCTACTCTTCCTGTTTACCACACAAGCTCCTGCCATTCATGAATAGGCAATTAAAGGATTTATTTTCTTTGTGTCATTCACTGTCTTGATTAATTTTGTTCTCAACAACTTGATTGTGCTAAATGAGTGTTTATTTGCTGCCCCTTTTTAATCTCCCCTTTTGTTGTAAGTTTTATGCTGTTATTACTAGTCTAGTCAGCTTGTCCCCTGTAAAGCTGATTTTGTCTTTAATGAGCTGGAGGTAGTGCAAACCACGTAACTTCTCAGTTAGAAAATGTCTCTACAGCCCACCAAACTAAAATCCCCTCTCCCTCTTGCACATCTTTAATTGGCAGTTTATTCTTAAAAACTCTAGATTCATGTGTTCATTTCTGGGACAGAAACAATCACCCCAAAGCTCCTTTGGGTATTTTCATACTTCATCAGCTTTCTGAACTCTCTGAAGTCATTCATAACCGGTGAGGAGACACATGAGTCATCATTAATATATATCCTCCTCAGTTGGGTAAGGTTTTTTTTTTCATTCATTGAAGAGTTAGCTTGTCCAATACTTCTTATTATATAAGGTTATTGAAAAATTCCTTGAGAATTTTCCCTTTTTTTGCAACCAACTTTTGATATTTTGCAGGAAGAATGCTTTAGGGCAACAGAAATATCTTTTATCTGTTGCATGAAATTCCTTTCAGCTTTTGCTCCTTGCAGGTACCCTTTGGTCCAAGCACATAAACTTAGAAGAGTACTTCTGTTGCTGAGGCAAAGTAAAGCACACTGTTCCCATAACAGCCAAGCTCTCTAGGTCTGCGGAATACGAAAGAAGAGAGAAAGAGCTGGACTGACTTCTTCCCCATGACTACTTCTTTCATTCGGTGCATGAACCATCTCTTCATCGCCCCTTTGGGATAACACAGTTCTGTAGCTGCCATCTAGTAGGTTAACATGAAAATCATCTGTGCTGCAAGCCCAGAGGTAAAACCATGCTGCACGTATATGTGGGTTGTTGAAGTTGTGCATTATCGAGTCTATTCTTTACCTTTGTCTTTAAAGAACACCAGAAAAGCATATTCATTGATTGGTTGATATTTTAATATAGATTTTGCACAAGATTTCAATGCAATGTTAAATGGTTGAAAGTTAGAAAATGGTCTTAGCTCGCCCATGTATGTACATTCAAGAACTCTTGCTACAAAATACTAGCAAAGGGTTTGTGTAACACATTTGTAAATGCTATATCCTAATTACAACACAGAAGGGAATCACACTAAAGCTTCACAAGAGCATTATTTCCTGACTTTTATGTAATACCACCTCAGTAACCTTATTTGTCATAGTTTTTGTATGATGTTGATATGCCTTTGAATGAGGACAAAGCTATGGTGCTATGGTAGTAAAATCACTTCTTGTTAAAGCTACACATTCTGTTGAGGCTAGTTGTTTCCTCTGTTAGGCTAGGGCAAAGGATGGAAAGTCATTGTACAAGATAAAGTGGAGAAATGACATCCAGAAAATTCGAACCAAGAAGCTCTCTGTTACTTCATGCAAGTCTCAGTGCTAAATTTTACACTGTAACTTCCCCCAAATGGACACAGCCTAAAAGCCCTATCCAACCCCTAAATGGCCTTCTGAACAAACCATAGTTTTGTACTGCCAGCCAGTGCCCAGGCTGCCCAGCTTGGCAGTGATGCTGGAGTGCCCTGAAGGTGACACTTGCACCATTTTGTATCTCGTCCCTTTATGTGTTTTTAGGACACCAGTCTCTCTAGACTGTAATCAGCAATGCACATAGCCAATGGAGGAAAGAAAAGGTGGAGGGAAACCTATTTTTTACTCACTTGAGAACAGGGAAAGTGGACAAGTGACAATTTTACCTTTAGTAAACAATTTACCCACCACAATTGTGTGTGTTTGTATGCACTTCAGCACTGAAAGGCTCCTTTCAAAACACGATTCCAGTTTCACTATGCCTCAGTTTCCTTATGTCTAAACCAGAAATGACTCCCACTTCAACAAAATGTTGTCAGTAACTGTGAAGTTGTGAAGTGTTCTGTAATCTTCACATGCCAGCTGCTCTATGATTATTACAGTTTATTTGTTATGAATTGCCTTGTTTTGTTTTCCATAGGCTAGGAGGCGTAGAAGTTATTGTAAAAAAGATGCCAGTGAGGTTTCAGGTTATACTTATTTGTTTCAAAATAGAATTGTGGTTAAACCTCGTCAAATCCCCTCTATTGCATTTCCTGCTATTGCTGATTAGTTAAGAAGCAGAAGGGAACATTGCACTGTAAAACATCCATTTATCTGCCAGTGTCAGGTTCTCCTGACGTGATGTGCTAATGCAAAGCACATTAAGCATTAGCAGCAGGTGCTCCAGACCTAGCAGTTCCTAGACAGGCATTAAGAGACCTTGAATAAGTCAGTGTCACTCTATGGTTAAACCTAATACCAACCCCTTAGGGCACCTCTATCAAATGTAAAAGAAATGAAAGGTTTTAAAGGCTATTAATCCCAGTGACTCTACATTAGAAGAGCACAAAGTTATTTGTCACAGGTCTTTTTGTCATCATGATATTGTGGTAAAATGTGAAGTATTCAATATTCCTGAAATTTCTTCTTCCACCTACTTAAACATGGAGGTCTTTTGATGATACACTTATAATACTGAACTGTGATACCTACCAGCTACTGGCTGTTACTGGCACTGTCTGAATTCCTTTTTTTTTTCTCAGTGAGTTCTTCTTGTATCTACAATGCATAAGAAGTTAGCAAAAACATCTTTAGAAAACAAGCTTTGAACTGAAAGGTATCATAAGTAAACAGGCAAGCGAACTCTCTGCCCCCAGAGAGACACCATTACAGCACATGTAAGAGGCATTAAATCAGAGCTGAATCTAATGCAAGGTGTTAGCTTCTTTTGCCATACTTATTATCTGGAGCTGCTCTATTTCTAATGCAATAGATGTTTTCTTGCATGTTTCTTACCTTGAAGTTGCTGAGACTCAGGAATAATCCTGTTGTTTTAGAAATCTCTGATACAGCGTTTGCATGGAAAGGCGTCTCAGATAGCTGGTTGTCTGGCAGCGGCTGCTTCAAAGGGTCTGGCAGCTGAATGTGAGCAGCTCAGGTTTTACTGGAAGTGGTGACAGTTACATGACTTCAAACTCTTGCCAGGATCAGAACTTGTACATTACAAATTCACTTCACATACATTCAGTTGACAAAAATTGTCCAACCATCAGATTGCCACACTGGCAGATGCTCTAGCTTCAAGCGCTACCTCTGATAAAAACACAGTCCCTTCAGCTAAACACCTCTGCTTTGATATTTGTAAAAAGGTTCATAGGATATTTTAACTGTTAAAGTGTTTTGAAACCTATTGATGGAAAGCCTATGTAAGTATTTGGGGTTTTTATTAGCTGACCTGCATAGTAGCAAAGATACACGACTTACAGTGTGTTCATTTGTGCATGCATATGTATATCTGTGTGTATGTGTAAGATAAGTGTGTATAATTGCTTGGCTCCAAGGAGTTAGTCAATATTTTAAGCTTTGTCGGGATGCTCTGAAATCAATTGTAAACATCAGTCTTCAGTGTTTATACAAACGCAATCCTATTTGAAAAGAGTCTGGGGAAAATCCTGTACCTCTGAACACAGTAGGAAAACCCAGCCAGAATACAAGAACACAGTGATGATTATTCCAAGCCAGACCAGAGGTCCATCTGCCACAGTCTCTGATGGTGGCCAAAACCGGAGGCCTGCAAAAGAGATTAAGAACAGAACAAGTGTATTTGATACTTCCCTGTGTACTCTCCTACCAACCAGTAATTTGTGGCTCAGAGCCAAGATTTACTTTAGAGATTTCTCTTCTGTGAAGTTGCCCAGCTGCTCCCTGAACTCATCCACAGTGAGGGCTGTGGAGCAAGGGTTTTGGCAGTTTAAAACCACAGTGTGTGTAGAATCACTTTGTTTCATTTGTTTTTAAGTTACCAATTGTTATTTTCATTTGATAACCTGTAGGTTTGGTACTACAAGAGCTAGCTGTACCTATCCTATACATCCTCCTGTACCACTTGTGGTTTTACAGACTTATGTCATATCATACTCTCTTTTCCAACCCTATACAGAAGCTGCTGCATACCTTTGAATGGCTTTTCACGCTGCCATGAGCCTTTCTAACAATTCCTAATTTTACCTTTTTTTTTTCTTCCACCCAGCTGAATACTAAGGTGAGTTTGTCCTGTGTCTATAAAACCAGGATCTCATACCTCTGTAATTATTAGCTCAGAGCTCATTCTTTAGTACATAAAGTTAAGACCTTCCTCCCCATCCCATGATCCTCCCTTTAAATTTGCCTTTATTGAATTTCACTATTTCCTTGCCTACTCACTTAGTCCTTCTACAGTTATCCTAGTAAATGAATCAGACACAAAATTCTTTCAAGCTGGGATTAGCATCTATGCTGGAAAATGTAATAGATCAAATATGATCATTTGTCCCCAAAGTGAAGTGGCATTGCTTGCAGAAATAGGACTAAACTATTTTTCTAAAAAAAAAAAAAAAAAAAAAAAAAAAAAGTTGGTCTTCAGAGCATATGTTTGCTGGTTTATGCTAGAAAGCATCCTTAGTCTATTGCTTTCCCTTCCAAACTGTAACCCAGACATTGTCTAGGAGAGTGTCAGGGAACACCACGCTGACAAATGACAAAAGGGGCAATCATGTGCCAGAGCCTGAGACCATGAGGGCCCTGAGTTAAGCCACTGCTTAATTGCAGGCATGTCTTCCAGTATGTTTTTGGTCCCTGCCAACCAGTACAACTAGTACAACTAGAACTCTCCAAACCAATGCCCATTCATGGTTTGGAGACAGCATATGCTGGGTGAGAATGCTCTACTTTTTGCTCCCTCCATCCCACATAGTTTTCCAGCAGTATATAATGCAGACTTTCTACTCTGCAACATCCATAACTACCTTCAAGCCAGATGCAAGGTGTACAATAAGTATCTGGTTTCTTGCTACAGAAATGCCACTCTGACAGAGAGGAACACTGCCCTCTCATTTTTTTATTCCCTTTGAACATAAATTAAAAAAAAAGAAACAAAACCAGTTCATATTTTTTAGGGTAACTATATGAAGACCGCATGAGATCCAATGCAAAGCACTGTATAATGTGGATACTATCAGCCTGCAGCACTTGCGTCAGGGCTGGAAAAGAGTTCTTGATTCTGTCTTATTTAGTAGTATGAATATACCCATATCACCCTTCTCCTGTTCTCCACAGTGAATCTAGAATACCTAATATTGTGAGCTATCTTGGTTCTTTCATCCCTTTTCCACGTTTCTTATGAATATTTTAAATAGTCCAAGCACCTGTGCAATTTCCTCTGGGACACAACTCACTGCTTCTCCTTACTGGGAAAGGTGACCATTTACTCCCACACTGTTTCTTACCTTTTTAACAGTTGTTTATACACGTGAGGACTCTCCCTGCAATGCTATGACAGTCTGGGCTTCTTAACAGCCCTTGGCGAAGGACCCTGTTAAGTGTCTTTTGGGAATCGCAGTAGGCTGTTGCCTACTTGCTTTAGGAACCCCCTCAGAGAATTCCTGTAGCTTTTATGCTCATGACAAGTGCTTTCTCTTTATAAAAGAGACTCTTCTCTTTTTCAGCATGTGATATTTATTCATAAGCCATCTTTATCATAGTTACTCATGCAGTCAGTGCATACACTAGACCTATTGGTCTGTAGTTTCCCAGTTTTCCCTGTAACTTAAGAATGATGCCACATTAGCCACCTTCCAAGACTTCTGATAACAAGGCAGCTTTAAATGATAATTGACATACAGTGGTGAGTTATTCAGCTATTTCAACCTTAAATTCCTTTAGAACTGATGATATGTGACTATTCAATTGATCCATTTGCTACATAACCTCTTTTGTTAATACAATCAGCAAGTTGCTCAATCTGAGACAGAACTTCTGATAAAAAAGAAGTACAGAGTGGCAACTTCCTCAGATTCCTTCACACTGCAATGAAGACACAGAAAATTTCTTAACTGTTTTCTGCTCTGGATTTTTTTCTGTTGTGCACTCCTTGATTTTGTTGACACTCTGGCGTCTACCTTCTTTTGCTAAGTAAAGGAAGCTTAGTGGGTGAATCCTTGTTCCAAGGCCAAGTGGTACCAGCTGGCTTACATCCACCTTACTTAGGGCCCTAGGGCAAACTAGTTCCAGAGACAGGAGTTTGGGGAAAATCAAAACAGAGTCAAGGAATGTGCCAGGAATTAAGCAATAAAGACTACAGCAACACAGTGTTTGAGCTTGTCCCCTCCTCTCATTTATCAAAATAGATGCAGGCAGAGACTCTCCACCAATGCACCTGTTGTGAGGTGTTAGTAAAGGGATTTATCAGAAGACTTAATGCCTTTTTTTCAAGTTCAACCTCCAACTCTTCTCAAGGTGATGGGAGATGGGGTTTTTTGCCCACACGTTTCATGGAGAGTCTTGTTCTCCCAGAAGTTAATCTTCTGCCTTCTTTCATGGCTGTGCTTCACGATGTTTATCTCGGGGTCTCCTGAAATTCTCTTCCTGGCTCATCTGCCCAAAGCTTGAGAGAAGAAACTGGCCAGCCTTTGGATTTACAATCAAAAGAAAAAGGAATCCATCTCATTTTCCCTGAGTTAATTCACTCCCAGGTTTCTGTCTCGCCCTGGATAGTCACTTCTAATGTTCCAGCACTGTTAGTACATGAAGGAGTTCAGTGGTTTCTTCTACTTAGCCTAAATGGCTAGCACTGTCAACAAGCTTTAATTATGCCTCTGGTTGTCTGCAGTTCAAAGACAGGCTTGTTAGCAGCCATTAACACCTTGCAGCGCCAAGAAGGATAGTTCAGTAATAATTCTAAAAACCTTGAAAATAGAAAGTGCTAAAGAAACAGTTGTACTTATTTGTCAGCTGTACCTGTTTACTCTTCTTTCTGCTGGCACAGTGGTCTTTCTTCCATGCTACTACAGGTCTAGTGGCATGCATATGCATGCAAATGTTTATGCATGTTCTGGTTTCAGGTTCATATAGCTTTAAAATTATTTTATTGCAAAATTAATTCTAAAATATTTTTGAGAGAGGAAGACATCTTATTATTCTCACTCTCCAAATTTCCTAAGGTCGTTACAAGGGTGTCACAAGGGTGTCCATGATATCTAAGCCTGGGCAGCATGAGCTTGACACCCTTATCAGGAAACAGAGAGCAGCGTAAGACCTTTTGTATTTATTTGCACACGTCAGGATGCAGTGAGATTCAAGAGGCAGTTAATTGGCAGCCACCACAGTTTTACACCGGGCTCCAAGGCACCTAAATTTAATACACACTTGATCATGACTTATATCATTGCTCAAAAAATCTACTTTCAACTTCAATTTAATCTGCATTGGTTGAGAAGATGTAGGGGACAGAGCACACATTCGTTTTACATGCAAACGAAGCATTTCTGTAAAAACATCTCCTCTATCAAAGTGCTCTCTAGCTGCATCTTATATTGAACTTAGTGGAGGCAACAGAGACCGTAGGGGTGACTAACTTGTGGCACCTACAGTTGAACATAACTTATATACAGTATAAGGCCTTGAATTACAAAGACCACTATGCTACTAAAAAATATTCATAAGTCACAGTTACTGGGGTTGTTTTTCTTTTTTTGTAAAGGGCTAATTCAAAGCCCACTGAAATCAATAGAAAGTTTTCCCACTGCCGTCATTGATTGGACCATAGGACAGTGGTGCGCATACATCACCTTTAGACACCATTAAATCCCTTTTCACACTGAGCTGAGAAATACACAATAAGGATTTCACTCCTGATTGAAAAATTGCAAGCATATCAGAAATCATAGCATTTCCCATGAAAACTTTATAAAACACAAATGAAGCAAAAATATTAATAGTCCCCTAAGGTGTACCTAGACAGATATGTACGCATTTAGATGTATTTATGTTGATAACACTTTGCATGCACAGGAATAGAGAAAGAGCCAGCATAAGAACTAAATAAGTAACAAAAGAAAATCTTAGAGAGGAATCTACATGAGAATAGGAACAAAGAGTCGGCTATAGTAATGTGCTATATATACTCATGCAGAATTCCTTAAAACAACCAGTTAACAAAGGCATGAACATGTTTTTGGTGACTAAAACAAAATAAATGGTAACTGAAAATCAAGCAGCGAAACAAATGTCCACCTATCCCAGCTAAAACTGTTTAAGTGAAAACCGTTCCAGGACACTTCTCTTACCACATTAGACCCATGAAATTAATTAACATCCTTTACTTGTGGAAGGATATAGGAAGAGTAAATGATTCCCTCAGGATTCTGCCAATAAGTCTGCTTTTTCCCTTCTGTATATATTATTGGCATCATGTTTTCTAGCTGTCCCTAGTCACAGCTGACTTCTTCCTCATGCCAGATCCTGCCACTAACTCACACTGAGTTGTACGTGTTCTCAGGCAAATGTTTGCATTCATTACTCCCATGGAGTCAATGGAATAACTACTCCTCTACTCACTGGGAGTAAAGGAGGTAGACTAGAATTTCGTATAAATGAGCTTGTCACGTGAAACAGTAGCAAACAATAAAAGAATGTGCATCTGGCACCTCACCATCACAAATGTTGCATCCATTTTTTGTTACCTTGCCATTAAAAGGCTATGCAGATGGATAGCAAACTGACTGGAGTAGCATGCACTGTGGCAGAGTATAGGTACCTCTGTGAGACAACATGGTAAAGTGTAGAAGTATTTGCAGCTTTATTCACAGGAAGCTGGTAAGGAATATACTCAGAGAAGCTATCAGATGTAAATGAAATCACGCAAAAACTGTCTTGAGAGCCATATGCTTCAATCATAGAGCCAGAGACCACTCCTTTCTTACTTTGAATCAGCTTGCAAGTAATTGTTTTACAAGTGAAAAAGCAATTTTAGGAAAACATGCTTTTTGTTGAGTGCTATAAGGTTTATTTTTAGCTGTCCCTTAAAGTGCTTGAGCAGCTGGGAACATAAGATAGAAGGGACAAAACCACGTGGCCAATTGTACACAGATCGGAGTTTGAGAACCTCTGATATTGTAAATGCCAGGCTGCTGCACCTATTTACCCTATCCTTTACTACAAAATCAAGGGTAAGCTCTTTAGGGTAGGGATCGTGTCAGCTGGGAACAAAATCAGCAAGATGCATTATGTTTGTTTGTTAACTTTCTTTCAGCTTTAGGTCACTGTTGGATGCAGGATATTTGACTAGATGGAGTATTGACAGTTACTCCAGTATGAAATGCTCTAAGAAAACTGTCAACAAGCTGACGATTTCTGTCCTGCGAGATGATGCCAGAATACATTTGAGGCACACGTTTCTAACCTGGCATTTACTTTAGGCTGCCAAAGATAAAAGGTTTCAGACAACAGAAGACTTTAGCAGTGTCAAGAATAATTCATTACCCAACACTGTGACATTCTCTAATGAATATGAGGAGTTTAGCATAGCGTCTTGCTAACATCTCTGTTGCAGACATTGTTTTGGACTTTTGAAAACATTGTTCACATGCATAAAGCAATTACTGAGTCATACCATTGATTGTGTATCTGTCTCTATTTTTATGAGCCTTCCAGTATAACTCTGTGATGCCTATTAGGCTAAATTTACTGAACGGTGCCCTTCTTTCCTTGTTTTGTTTTGTTGTTTTGCTTGCAATTTTTTTCTTGGATAATCAGCTCTTGGTCTGTGTGGAGGCTGTGTTGATGTCTGTATGGAACAAATCATCTCCAGCTTGCTCTAGCTCTGCATTTGGTTCAGTAAGCAAGCAAGCAAAAGTATAAGCCTGTAGCCCTGTGGTGTAGCCCACAGCCCACAGGTTCAGCTGTTTGTGCTCCAGGGCTTGGGTTTGTGAAGCGCAGCTGTGTGACCTTGGCTCGGCTTTACTTAGAAAAATTGTTGTTGAGCTGTGAAAAAAAGTATGTAAGCTAAAGCTACTCAGGATAGGAAAAATAAAACCTGAGAGAAGTGAAATTGTTGTGCCAGTAATTATAACTCAAAGACTCAGCAGAAGAATACTGACATGAAAAGGTCTAAAACCCTGAGAGAAGTGTGGAGAGGTGGAAGATGACAGCAGCAGGGTTGAGGATCTGCCTGTTCTGCAGGGCAATTGGGGCTGATGCCTCCCCATGCTACCAGCTGGCTTGCAGACACCCAGTACATGTGGCAGGGGTAGCAAAAGTATTACTGATCTGTCCTGGCTGGATCCTATTAGTCAATAACTGTTGTGCACTCATAAATTTGTGTATATCTCTGCTTCCAAGTCTCTACTTATGGTAAAAGATGCCCAAAGAAAAGCAATGCAGCAAAGAGAAGGTTACAGTGGACAGGCTGTTGAGGTAGAAAATCGTAGAATAGAATCATAGAATCATTTAGGTTGGAAAAAACCTTTAAGATCATCAGGCCCAACCGTTAAGCTAACACTGCCATCCCACCACTAAACCATGTCCCTGAGCACCTCGCCTACCTGTCTTTTAAATACCTCCAGGGATGGGGACTCAACCACTTCCCTTGGCAGCCTGTTCCAATGCTTGACAACCCTTTAATTGAAAAAAATTTTCCCTAAAAGGGTCATGCTGAAGTATGACAAGGTGAAATAAGTTGTGGTGAGGACAGATAAGTTATGATAAGGCATTCCTAGGTATCTATGCCAGTGGGCATTCCTGGTTTCACTTAAAGATTGTTTAATGTAAGATATATGATCATTCTAAGAAGCCAAACTTTGAATTATGTTACTTCCCCTTCCTTTGCACTCATGTGTTTTTATGGAAATTGCTGTAATGCTCTCTGCTAACCTAAATATGTACGCAGTGTTGATATGGAGACTATGCAATGCAGTTACTTTGTGTAGGGAACGCTACCTGGCGTGTTATTGTACAACCAAGGAAAGAAATGGGGGCTATATTCAGGCAGAAGCATAACGTTTGGGTATCCTGACTCTTTGTGCACTGGCTGTGTCAGGATCCAAGGTCTGGCAGCCATAGATGGCAGCCAGTCTGAATCGCTCACTGCTTGTTTGAACTTTGATGCCAGAGCAGCCTCCTAAACAATTTTTACACCTATCTGTGTCATTCAGATAAACTCATTCCTGTTCCAGTAGAATAAAAGAAACATAGAACCTTTCCAAGAAAAATCACAGTCCAATAGTGTCTTTAGAGACCATTTATTTTTCATTTTGATGAGGACTTCCCACTTGGAAAAGGTATTATGAAGCCTGTCTTTTTCTAAATATGGATATACTGTGTGGAGGAGGAAAGAATCAATTCGTTCTGTTTCTTTTCCAAAATGATTTCTGACGTATGTTATGGAGACTGTTTTCAAAATAAGGAGAATTCCTTAAATCAATAAATGTAAATGGTTTGTTAAGAAAGTATATGATTCTCATTGACAGCAGAGATTTGTGGCTTCCCATTGGAGAATAGCTGTGGTTTATGTTTGAGTTCACTCAGCTAATGAGTATGTGGAGAAAAGGCTTTCAAAAGAAAGGAATGATCTTCAGAGAGGCTTTTTTTCTGGGATACTTACTATTACAGCAGAAGCCTCTGAAATGGCATTTGTGTCAGCTAAGGGGAAAAAATGCAGCACGTTTGTGATAATTTAAAGCGCGTATCACTAACGAAGATAAAGAGAGCAAAGTATTTAAAGCTTAATGATACAGCAATAGCAATTGCCCTGTGATAATGAACAGTGTAGATTATCAGGCAAAGCTTAATGAATGCCTTGCTTACAACAAGCTTTTTATAAACAAATACTGGTTGAGTCCTCTTTCAGAATTAGTACTGACATGAAAGTGAAATGATTTAATTAAAATATGCAAGATAAATAAGGACTTGGGCAAAGATGCTGCATAGTCTGGCAAGTGTTTGCTGACAATAGGCCTTCTAAAATTACCAGGCAGAGTACAGTATGCGTCTGGTTTGACCCACAAAATAACATCAGCACTCGGAGGACAGACTGTGGCTCTATATACAGCTCAGCCCATGCCCTAAGTGGGAGGAGATGGTTTTATTTCCTTCTGCTGGATTCCCACAGTTTGGAGGTACACACCTCTGACGAAAAGCATCAACTGTTTTCCTCCTCGGTTGGTGAGGGGAGAGGTGGGAAATCAGAGCAAATATTAGCACCCAGTGTGGAGGTCTGGCATAGCCAAGGTAGTGCTGGGCAGAGTGAGTGTTTTGCTGATATGATTGTCTTCAGTCTCTGAATTCAGGGACTGGCAGGGAGGAAAGGAAACCTCAGTGCAAGGCTTGTCTGTCATTCACAGGGATTCCTTGTGCTACTCATCGGCTTAGGGACTGACCAGGTCAAGACTGATATCAGAAGTTAAAATGTAGTGCTGGGATTTATTTTATTAATGCCTTAACACCATGTTGTCAAATGCACTTGCAGGTTTCACAAAGCTACGTGGAACATTAAAAAAATGTGCACAAAGAGCTCCAACTTTTCTGGAACGGCTCTTTCCTTTTCCAGCATTACTGAATCATAGAGGTGAGGATGGCAGGTACCTCTGGAGATTATCTAGCCCAACCCCCCTGCTCAAACAGCGTGAGATACAGCAGGTTGCCCAGGACTGGTCAGGTATTGACTACATCTACAGATGGAGACTCGACAACCTCCCTGGGCAATCTGTTCCAGTGCTTGGTCATGCTCACAGCAAAAAAATGTTTCCTGATGTTCCGATGGAGTCTCCTTAATTTTGTCCACATTTTCTCTTGTCCTGTCACTGGGCACCACTGGGAAGAGCCTGGCTTTGTCCTCTTTGGTCCCCCATTAGGTATCAATATACATTGACAAAATCCCTCAGAGCCTTCTCTTCTCTAGGCTGAACAGTCCCAGCTCTGTCAGCTTCTCCTTTTATCAGAGGTGCTCCAGTCCCTTAGTCACCTTCTGGCCCTTTGCTGGAGTCTTTCCAGTATGTCCACAACTCTTTTGTACTGGGGTGCCCAGCATTTCAAGTGTGGCCTCCATAGAACTGAGTAGAGGGGAAGGATCACCTTCCTTGACCTGTCAGCAATGCTCTTCCTCACGCAGATCAGTATGCTGTTTTCTGCCTTTGCTGCAAGAAGACATTGCTGGCTCACTTTCAGCTTGTTGTCCACCAGGATGCCCAGTCCTCTGCAAAGCTGCTTTCCACCTTGTTGGCCACCAGCATATACTGGTACCTGAGTTTATCCCTCCAGGATTTGGTATTTTCCTTTGTTGAACTCTGTGAGCTTCCTATTTGCTCATTTCTCCAGCCTGGGGAAGTCTTTCTAAATGGCAGCACAACCAAGTCTAACGTATCAGCCACTCCTCCCAGTTTTGTGTTTTCTGCAGGCTTACTGAATGTGAGCTTGATCCCATGTGGTGGTTTGACCTTGGCTGGATGCCAGGTGCCACCAAGCAGCTCTATCGCTCCCCTCTTCACCAGGGCAGGGGAGAGAAAATGAGATGGAAAAGAAAGAAAACTCATGGGTCAAGATAAAGGCAGTTTAATAAAAAGCAAAAGCAAAGGCTGCGCATGGTAGCAAAAGGAAAACAAGGTTTTATTCTCTACTTCCCATTAGCAGGTGATGTCCAGCCACTTCCCGGGAAGCAGGGCTTTAGCATGCATAGCTGTTGCTCCGGAAGACAAAACGTCATAAAAAGATGAATGCCCCCTTCCTCTTCCTTTTCCCTTACCTTTCATATCTGAGCTGATGTCATATGGTATGGAATATCCCTTTGGTTGGTTTGGCTGTGTCCCCTCCCAAGATCTTGCCCCCTCCAGCCCACTGGTGGTGGGGGGGAATGTTGGAGACACAGCCTTGATGCTGTGAGAGCACTGCTCAGCAGCAGCCAAAACATTGGTGTATTATCAACACCTTTCTACATACCAATAGAAAGCACAGCACTATGCAGTTTGACCCAATACAACCTCCACCCCTTATTCCATACCCAATACATCCCATCCTTGACATCATTATTGAAGAGGTTAAACACTATTGGGCCCACAACTGACTTGTGGGGTACACCATTAGTAACTAGCCTCTAGCTGGACTTTGTGCCGCTACTCACAATGTGCTGAATCTGGTTATTCAGTCAATTTTCAGGTCACCTCACTGTCTACTTACCTAATATGTATTTCATCAGCTTGTCTACGAGGGTGTTATGGGAGACAGCATCGAAAACCTTACTGAAGTGAAGATAAATAACTTCCATTGCTCTTCTCTAACCCACCAAGCTAGTCACCTCATTGTAGAAGGCTATCAGGTTGGACCTGTTCATAAATCCATGTTGTCTGCTCCTGACCACCTTCTTGTCCTTCATGTGTCTGGAAATGGCTTCCAGAATTAGTGGCTGCATCACCTGTTCATGTATTAATATGCATCGACATCTGCTGCTATGTTCAGTCTTTGGTTGGAGCTGCAAGCAGAACTTTGTTTTGAAGGCTGATGTCAGCTGGGTGAATATAAGGTAATTAATTTAACGATTAGTTAGAACTCAAATTACTTTATGCAGAGCTAATGGCTAGTTGGGGCCATCAGAGCAAGGCTACCGAGAAGATTCCCATAAGATGCCCTTTTGCATGTGTGAGAAATATGGTTCTAAACATCCATTGATACCCTATAACCTGAACATGTTTAAGATATTCTTAATTTTTTTTCCTGAGAATATATGTGACTTCATTAACGCAGAAAACCACTAATTAGAACAGTTTAGCACTTGCAATTTATGGTCAGATATAAAAATCCTTCTTATATGTCTCTGGGCTTACTAGATGGATACAAAATAAAGTCATAGGCTTTGAGAAAAAGACAATCTTGTCTTCAGTAACAAATTCTGTTTATCTTTATGTTAAAACTGGGGCCAGATTCTGGTACCTTGGGGTCAGAGTCTGGTATATATAGCAAGACTGTAGAGAAGGTAGAGCCTGTGGACTGTGCCCATAGTGAAATGTATATGCCTCTTTCTGTTTCTGTCACTATGAGAAGAGACACGAAATGTCATGTTAGTCCCACAGAATTTTGGAGGAGTGGGTGTTAGCAGGTGATTTAATGAAATGGAAAGGACTGGAGCGCTGGAGGAGAACAGTTAAAAATGCAGTAGGGGTAAAATATCTGTCCAGCTTCTTGTTTGCTCCCTTCCCTGTAGTCCCAGAGGGCTAGATGTATTTTTGTGTGTTTTCTATTGTTTAAGCCACAAAACAATTTAACTTCTTTTGACGTCTGTCTTAAACGAAGGATCCTTAGCATGTCCGCTGATCTCAGGATGACCTGTGGTAGCCTAGAGATCTAGGTCTAGCCTGGCTGCTCGCCACCAGAAGCCTCCAGCATGAGAACACACACACAAAAGAGCTTCAGTGAAAAAATGCACAAAAGTGAAAGAGAGACTTTTAGGAAGGAAAGACTTCCAAACTGTAGGGGCAGTGGCTTCAGGAAGGAGGAAAAGCTTACTTTTATCTCAAAAACCTTTGCATAGTTCTCTAGTACTCTGAGGGACATGTGCACAGGTGTAGGGAGACCAGGGTATATAAAAAACTCTGAACAGAAGTGGGAATAAAAGAGAAAAGCTTTTTTAAAATAAACCCAGGCATATTCACACACACATATATATATGCCAAATCATAACATGTTTACTGAGCTATGAGCTTATTGGGTCAAGTCTACCAATTATGCTACACATGCAATGATATGTTAGAAGAAGATCTAGGAGGGGGGGAAAAAAAGCCAACAGCATTTTGTAGCTGAGGGAGTGGTGTTCTTCTAAAATATTACAAGAGCCATTACTGCTAGCTGCATGTGGATAAGAGAAGCTTGGGTTTTTTTTCCTTTGAAAAAGGAGGATGGCAGCTCATTACAGTGACTCCCTCCCACAGGGCACTGTGATGGGATCTTCAAGGCCAAAGATGGTGCTTACTTTTTTCTATTTCTGAAATGGATTCCTACTCAATAAAGTTATGCTCCTTCCACCCTGGAGGCCCTTTGACAACCACTTTGGTATTGCTGGAGGAGAGGTTGCATGGAGCAAATATCCTTAGAAGCCACGTGTGGGTTTTTTGGGGGGGGATTTGTGTGTTCTTTTGGGGTTTTTTTGGTGGGTTATTTTTAAGTCTGGCTTGTGAGTATCTCTCACTTTTTTATGCAGAAGCATATCAGTCTTCTAAAATAATTTGCCAGTAATAAAGAAGGGAATAGTAAGCTCGGCCATCACTGTTCTGCAAGTTGCATTTTTTGTGCATGCATTCCCTCTTGTCATGCCCATCCTAAAACTGGGGTTAGATTTAAGCTATTCTTGGTGCCAGAAAAGGAATTGTTGTGCTGGAAAGGCGAGGCAGACATGGGCAACAGTGATAGTTTCCCAAAGAGGCTGCATTTACTTGACCCTCTTTTGAAGGCCATGGAGCCCACTCAGAATTGTAAACTGAGTCAAGCAAATACATACTGTGCATATTAACCAATTTTGAAAAGGCATTGTGTGTTGCTCTTTTGTTTATTTCTTAGAAAGGTACACTGCAGAGCTCCTAGCATAACCCTAATGGTGAAAAAATCAATTTGATACTAGTGGAAGTAGGAAGCTTTTTGCAGAAAAATAATCAAGGCTGAGTGAGTTTAAGGACATGCAGAAAAATTATGACAAAAGTGAATCTTCACATCTATCAGTCCCAACACTTGTACCCAATCCCATGCGCTCAGTCCTAAAGTTAACCTGAGAAACAACTAGGAATGGAACATTTGAACAGTCTGCTGATCAAACAACTCAAATTTGGCAAAGCAAAGGCAGTCAGTTACTTGTTTATAAGCTAATGATTGGCAAAAAAAAAATTTCCTGGATTTATTCAGTTAAATTCAAATGATGGCTAAATTAAAGATAAGTTCCTGGACAGTTAATTAAAAGGAATGGAAAAAACCTGAAATTCATAAGACAAATTGCTTGTTACAAGTTTTGTGTTTAGCTCCAATTACAATAAGCACAAAGGAAAAATGAGGCCCATAAGCTATCTGTGTATTCGTAACCTCAAGGCTGGCAATGACGAGATGAGTTAACAAAAAAAAATCTGCCCACTGGGGTTAACAACTGTTGACAGCGTGGTGAATGCTAAGGCAGGTGATACTCATCAGATATGGCAACAGCAGAAAGTATTGAGAATTTAAGTTCACTCTCTATTTCTCACTGTGTGACAGTTTCCAGTATCAGAGTACAAAAAAAGACTAATGGGAGCACAAGGCTAGAAAAACTCCCTTTTGTTTGGGCAAAGCCAGGCATATAGTTCAAAGCAAAATCATGGCAGTGAGGTTTTGAAAAGCTTAAGTAGCTATTTAAGGGTTGTTATTCTATGGCAAAAGCTGTACTAACAGTACAAGGAATCGAATTACTTCCAGAGACTTTCTGTGGCTAGACCCAATATGTTGTCCCTTAGTGTTTCAGGATGTACAAGGCACCATGGCTTGCTGGATTAAGGCAATGGAATTTCAGTCTTAAGATCTGGATTTCAGCTTCCCTGGAGCGCCACAGTATAAGTGATATAGGTTGCAGTTGAAAATTCCCAACATCTTCTGAAGTCACCTCCAAGTCATCACCTTCTCACAGGTGATCAGTCACAAATTGTTTCTAGGCAAAGAAAATTGGACTGCTCTGACACCACAAAGCTCATCACTGAGTGCTTTAGATATAAAATTAAAAAAAGGTTTTAGAGTGTAAAAGGATGAAGATAGAAGATGCTGATTTTTTCCCAGAGTGTTAATTTAGGGAAGCCACTTCATTTTCTCCATGCCTGTCATTTTTTTTTTTTTTTGTCTCCTGTTGGAAATGACTCAAACGGAAGAGTCCCTCCTGGTACACATGTACACAATAGATTGTTCTTGGTTAAGAGCTCCTTGTGCTATTGTCATGCAAATAATTAAACATACAAAAGTTTGTGACATGAAAAAAAATAGTATTGTCCTGATGAGTTGCAGAGAAAAAGATAACTTGATTCACAGTTATATTGTATCACAGTATTCTCCAGGTTTTCTGTTTTGCATGAGTGTTTGTAGTTTGTGTTAAGTAAATAAGTGGTTTTTACGTGTTACACATGGACCTTTTGCTGTTTCATCTTCATCAAATACTCCAAGTGACAGAAGAGGACAGAAGTAATAATGAAAAAAGAAAATGAATCCACTTTGAGTTCACAGGAAAAACAGATTACAGCTGGAAAACCTGGGAGCAATGGAACAATATTCTCAAATCTGTCAGAGTGGGAATACATCCCAAACGAAAAAAAAAAAAAAAGAAGTTGAGCCATGCTAAGTACTTCCCCCTTAAAAAACCCACCACTGAGTACATTAAATCTTGCAAAACTGCTGTGTCATATAGATGCATCTTAAGAAACTTCTGAGGGGGGAAATGTCTAATTAAATGAGTGATCTGTCTTTCCTATGGGGGAAATAATCATTTTGCAGTGAGATTGCTGTAAAGGTTACACATGCATTGACAATATTGATGCAGAAAGTACAGAGTCTTTATCCATTTAAAGATGTGTTTGAAGAGTTGGGCTGTACAAAAGGCATCAAATTAAAGTTCCAGCTTGTGAAGTGCTCACCTCTCAGAGCACCATTAGTATTAGGGGAGCAGATTAAACACAATTTAGATCACATTGAAAGACTAAAGTCAATTTAGCAGGTATATAACCATGCATGATAATGGTCTCTAAATCTACAGCAACAAGGTGAGGATATGCTTGGATATGCAGGATAAAGATGTGAAACTAAAATAATTTCCTTTGAGGACTATAAAAGAAGCAATGACGAGGAGGCAAATTTTAGATGCTAGTTTGTTTAAGTATGTAAATTCAATGGACTGATCTGGAAGGGAAATAAATCTGATAGCAATTTTATATATGGTCTTCAGAGTATCGTGAACTTGACCTTTGTTGGAGTAAACGGTTTCTTAGCTGAATGGTGTAGTATTTCATTAGTATTTACATGCTGATAGCAGTGCGCAGATGAAATATGGGGGAGACATGAAAATCTTTTCCAGAAAAGCATATGATCTTCTATCCACTTCTCCACTCAAAATTTTAGGTGTAAGTGTCATGGTTTAACCCCAGCTGGCAACTCAGCACCACACAGCCGCTCACTCACTCCCCCCACAATGGGACAGGGGAGACAATCAGAAGAGTAAAAGTGAGAAAACTCGTGGGTTGAGATAAAGACAGTTTAACAGGGAAAGCAAAAGCTGTGCACGCAAGCAAAGCAAGGAATTCATTCACTACTTCCTATGGGCAGGCAGGTGTCCCCAGGAAAGCAGGGCTCCATCATGCATAACGGTGACTTGGAAAGACAAACGCCATCACTCCAAACATCCCCCCCTTCCTTCTTCCCCCAGTTTATATGCTGAGCATGACGTCATATGGTATGGAATAGCCCTTTGGTCTGTGTCCCTGGCTGTGTCCCCTCCTGGCTTCTTGTGCACCTGGCAGAGCTGAGAGCTGAGAAGTCCGTGGCCAGTCTAAGCACTACCCAGAGACAACTAAACCATCGGTGTGTTATCAACATTCTAGTACTAAATCCAAAACACAGCACTATACCAGCTACTAGGAAGAAAATGATCTCTGTCACAGCCAAAACCAGGGCAGTAAGATAGTTGACATTGTGGTTTGTTTGGGTTTTTTTTTGTTTTTTCTGGTGTTAGATTGCTAACTCTTGCCCATTATATGCTAGAGTGTATAGGTGGCACACAGGGGAGGGGAAAATTTAAATTGCAGCAAAATCATATTGTAGATTAGAAAGTGTATTTATCTCAACAACACATAGTTCCAAAAAACATGGAAAATATGAGGACTCAAACTCATAAAGAATTTAAATTTGTATAGTGCTAAGCTAGCAGGTGGGCTTAGAAAAATGAACAAGCATTGCAGCTGTCTACAGCAGTCTTATTTGATTAAGTTGAAAAGTATCCAAATTCATCTGTATTGCATAGCTTGACAGTTTGCTCTTATAAGCATAAGTAAAGCATGTGATTAGGCACTTAATGTTCAGTCTGATCTGCCTAATGAGGATGCTTAACTTTTACCTGAACTTTAGGTAGGGAGTGAGGGCAGAACCCTAAGAGAAGAGGACATGTTCAAGGAAAAATGAATATATGACTGCACAGCTTTCCTTTGCAAATGATCTAATACTCTTAAACATAAAGAGATGTAAAGATATTACAAGAAAGCTGTCCTTGCACGTAGCTATTGACAATACTGACCTTACAATACAGCTTTTGCCTGTGGGTTGACTTTGCTGTCCTGTTTGTTGGGACCTCCTGTCATGAAGTGACTGGGGCTCTACTACCACCTTCTATAGGCCTTTTGTCACCCCTAATGGATCAGCCATCAGTGAATATTTCCCAAGCCAACTACACAGTCAAACTGCCTGCTTTCTCCTTGGTCCGTGCTGTTGTCTGTCTGATCCCATCTCCGTGTGAAGTCTGGACTAGCAAGTCCTTAGGCTCTGCCCAGACCCTTAATGTCATGTCTTGCGACCCTGCTGCACTTGCGCTCTCCCCACCAAGTATTTTGTGTTTATCAGTACTTGTAGTAACCACTCCAGGAATTGCAAGAGTCTCTAAACTCTCTAAGCCCATAAAAATGCATTACTTTCAGAGTTTCACTGCCAGAATAAGATGGGTCAACATTACCTGCTAATGAAGAGTTATTGAAAGTCTTTCTTCTGTCCATTTCTGAAAGACTGCTTTGAAAACAGCAACATAAAAGCTGAAAAGTTATCTTTTATAAGCTAAAAAATAAAAAGCCATGGTCAGAAAAACTAATTATGGTCCTCTTTGGGGAAGGCTTATGAAACTATAGAGTTGGGTTAATACTCACCCGGCATAACCCTCCTGTTACTAGCTTCACCGAAACAATTAAAAATCAGCTTTCAGTCCATGCAAGCATTCCAGTATAGCTATACGGCTCTAGTTCTTATGCTGTGCTTGTACCCATTATTTAATATGTGTTTTGACCTCCTGTGCTGTTGGTATCATTCTTAACTCTTTTACAAAGAGGATGTGAAAAGCTCCAATATTGTGAATTAACATCCTGATTCAGTTAGGTAGTAAACTGTGTGCTTAATTGGAAGCAGTAGTTATGTTGTAGCAAATGGGATTTCTTGCAAGCACTAAATTAGAAATGTACTTAAATACCTTGCTGAATTTCAGCCTGAGTTTGCATATTGCACTTTTCCTAATAAACAGCGTTGTATTCTATGTCAGGATGTCACATGCTGTAAGTAACCCAGCGTTACATGCAGTAAACTGAGCAGAATTGCAAATGAGAAAAAAATCCCAACCTTTCTGTACAGAAGGCAGGGGGTTAATTAAGGGCCCCATCAAGTTTTTTATTTTGATCAGAACACAAAATTAAGTATAGGTTGCATGGTACATTAGTATGTCTGTCAAAGACTGTGGCTTTGGCCAGACAATTAAAGAGGGCAAAATATTCTAAATGAATTTTTAAATAGCTTCTTCCAGTCATTAAGCACAGTTATCACATCCATATTTTGTAAATGTAGAACACTGAAGTTCTCAAAAGTCTGTTCTCCACAGTAGTTTTTATTGATGATCCATCCGAGCTTCATTTCCTAACTGAAAACCCTTGTCGGTCAATTTATTCCAACATAACACTATTTGGTTGGGTAGTTATTAATCCTGTAATTGTTCATGGCATGCCAGGAATAATTCAGCTAATTATTACAATATGTCTTACTTTGCCATGCTTCTATATGTCAGAACAGCTTCTGCACATATTGGAAAAAATCAGATTCCTAATTTAACTGAAGATATAAAAATTGATTATTAATTCACCAAAAAATGAAAAATTACTTTTTTTTTTCTCTGCCCCAGACATTATTTCTACTGGTCTGGATACATTTTTGATAAATATTCTGCTGCTAACTTTTATTGATCCATCAATAGCACTATGCAGCAAAACCTAGGAGTGCTGCCCTCACTGAACATTAGTTTCAATTATGGGACAACTATAACAGAGCATGCTGTTTCATAATAGAAAGGGACTTCATTTTTTCCAGTTCACCGTAGATGAAAAAAAATACTACTGAAAAGGTGAGATTAAGAGCTCAGTTATCCTGGCAAAAAGAAAAAGTGTTCCATACGTACATACCCTGTTAATTACAGTATACATACTCTAATGCCGTTAAAATGTGTATTTATGCATAAAATGCACTATATTTAATTCTGTGTCAGTGAATTCCCATCAAAGGAGTGCAGTTTGTTGATCTTTGTCTTTTTCACATTTGACAATACATCTGAAGTCAATCCCTAATCTCTCTTTGGCCTAATCAGGCTCTTATGGACTGAAATACTTTTTTAGTTCATGGTACATGCGAGAAAATTGAAAGCACAGTGAATATCAGGGTATTTGCTGGTTTATAGCTCTCATTAGCACATTTCCATAGTACAAAACAACGTTCTTAAATTGTATTCTTCTGGGGCAAAGAAGATCCCTAGCTCCTAATTAATGAACGACTGTGTGTACACTGACTAGAACAATATTTTACACAGTGGAGTTCCATGCTGTGATATATCAAAACAAGGCAGGATATTTGAAAATGATAACCACATAAAAAGTCAATAACGTTTATTCCTGTGAGGATTGTCCCAGAACATTGTTCTCTCTGTGAATTTCCTCCAGAGAAGATGGCTCACTCAAGGCCTTGTATGTTGTTTGTGTTCCAGCCTGGGATTTATCTAGAGATGTAAAAAACAATTTTGAGAAGCTTCTGAATGGAGATGGTTGGGTTTTTTTTAATTTTTTAAAAGATATAACTGTGAAGCCAAAAGAAGAGGCAAAGGAAAAATAGTCCAAAAGAACAAATCAGCTCAAAATGAGCTATGGAAACCAGTGGAAATAAACCTGTTATTGTGAAAGCTGCTACCTTGACTGATAATGGGCGTTTAATTGGGGAACTCCAGAACTATGGTGATAAATCTGAATGAGCCAGACTCAGTAGCAGTGATTGCAGCAAACTACCCTGCTCTAAGGAATATGTCACCTGCAGGAGCCAGTTGGTTTCACTGACCAGATGTAGTTAATACATATTTTTTTGAGAAATCTGCCAAGTCACCAAACCATTTGAACCTCTTCGCTGAGTAAGTTTTTGAAAAAGCTTTGCAATTCACATTCATTTTTGACACACACAGCCAGAAACTTGGGATGTCTGTTTGGTTTAACTGAATTGTGCAGATCCCCTGAGTTTCAAAAATTGGATGGGAATGGGCTTTCTTCTAAGATTCTGTTAGATTTTAAATTGATAGTTCCAAGCAGTATCCCACTGGGAACCACTGTCATGATATTTTGGTATTCATTGTTGTGAAGGGGAATAAATACAGCAAAAAAGCATCAACTCTCAAACAAAACAAAACGGAAAAAACAAACACTAGAAACTACAAAAAGGATTAGAAACAAAGCTCAGAAAATAGAAAGCTGTGAGAGTGGTCTGCCTCTAACTGAGCATAATTCTAAACTAGACATTTTAAATGCTGTAGTGTCTAGACGCTGTGAATGCTGTGGTTAAGTTACTTGTGTCTATTTTCCCTTTCTTAGTTGTAATGGGACTACTGTTCAAAGCTTACTTTTCCATTTATATAATTCTATTTTTATTTTTTTTTTTCTAACTATGGATATTTTGTACTAGCATAATGTTCAGGGATGAGGAGATGCAGATCTGCAAATGCGTATCATCCTGTGTCACAAAGCGTAGATGCTCTTAATCAGTTGAACTTGTAAAGTGAGAAATCACTCTTAGGGGCACTTCAAAAGGGACCTGGCTAGAAAACGGTAGAAAGCAACCCCATTCTTCTAAACATTTTGATAGTGTTCTAGACATTTTGATACTTTATCTAGTTTTCAGGTCTAAACTAAAAGAAAAGACTTAAATTTGTAAATTTCTCATAAAATAGGCATTGTGAAGAAAGCAGACATTCTTCTGAATTTTTGAACATTAAATCATTTTATGGTGGATATTAAAATATGTAGCTTAAAATGATGTTAGAAAGTAATACCATTAGTAGTAATCATAGAGCAACATAATACAGCAGACAATATAGTGTACAATCATATAATAATGAGACTTACAACTTGCCATAGCAGCAGTCTCATATTTAGTATTTCAAATCATATTATAAAAATGAAATTAATGCAAAGTTAATGTCTAAATAAAATGGTTTATGAAGCTATCAGTTGGTTACATACAGTAGAAATAAACTGAGAAACTCAGAAATAGATTTGTAAGTTTTCCTATTTGTTTCTTTTTAGAACTATGTTTCCATAAAAGGATTTAGTTTGAACAAAACATTCTCCTTTGGAAAAGTACTGCTAAAAATGTTTCAATTTCTTTCTTCTGGAGAGCTCGTGTTGTTTGCAAGTTCAAAGAGAACAGCAGTCAGGTCAAATAAGATGCTTGTTAAAAGTACCTAATCTTATCTCTGCTTCAAATTGATCATGTTTCTTCCATGAAAAATGCTCTATTATGGAAGCAAATTGAAAAGTAGGAGACAGAGCATCTCATACTTACACTGTGTTTGACTGGGATTCAGCACCCTTCGGCTTAATCATGCTAAACCAGGGTCTTAAGGCTGTGGCAGAGTGGACATGGGAAATGTTCACAGCTGTAATTTCCATTGCTAACTTCATGCTGCAGCCTACTGCAGCCAGTTCAAATCATTGCTTATGCGGTTACAGAAAAATAAGTGTATATCTATTTGCATATAGATTGTACATCTGCCAAAGTGAAAAACTTAAGAGGGTAAGACTAACTATTTCTACTGTGCATACTGCGGGAGAATCTTTCATTTGAAATACGGGCCTAAAAATTAGGTGGAGCATTGGTCTATTCTTTGTTTTGCCTTAAACTTTCTCTGTGACCTTGAATAAACCATTTAGGACTCCTTTTTTGTAGATATAGTATGTGTGGCAATCTTAAATGTTCTGCTGCTCTAATGGTGCAGAGCTTAAGACAGAAGGGGCTTCTTTTCTATTCTTTATATGTAAAGTAAGGTTAACATCACTCCACTTAATTTGCTTTGTAATAACTAGGATGGTGTTGTGTTGATTCATTAGTTTATGTTTTTGTGCAGTGCTTTGAAAACCACAGTTTTCTGACAGTTATATGTAATTATCATCAAAGGCAGGTAATTTTTCTTCCTTGATCTGTTCTGCTACATATTTATGCCATTATTTCTATCATTATAACAGGAAAGCAAATGGAAATTTTTCGTGTGTATGCAGTTGATATGGAGCTTTTGGGGTGTTCATGGGAGGGAGCACTCCACTGCTCCTGGATCAGGGTGCACACCATGGCCTGATTACATGTCTGAACAAGACCTGAACAGGTGCTGCCTTCTGTCTTCTCCCCACTAGGTTTCTGTCCTATCCTGTGAAGAAATATGACCGTATGGCATGAAGTAAGCCATGGCAAACTTCAGCAGATGTGTTTATTTCAGTGATTAGGGAGCCAACACTGAAACACATCATGGAGTGCATCAGCCCCATGGTTTAGATAGAGTTTCTGGATAACATACCCATATGTAGTTGTAGAGGACCCTAGTGGATGGTGGTGGACTGAGACTTTGAAGACATTGATTCTGTATGGCTGAAGCGCTCTGAGCAATGCATTGCTGTCCTTGGGTTTTGACACATGTAAAATGGATAAATACTAATGCACTTTGAGAACTGAGTAATGAAAACCTCTATCAATTATTATTAATGTTACTGTTACTGCTGTCATTATTAATTGAATTCTGGGAGAATAACTAGAAATTCTCAGATCTGCTGGAATGCCTGTGCTGATCCTGGAGCCATTAGATGAGCCTCTGTACTGCAAAAGATAAGTAAAATGCATCAAAAATGTAGCCTACCTCATCAACACTGGGTGGTGTGGGACAGATTCTCCTATTCTTATTCAAACTTAGGAGATTGCACCAGAGACAGTGGTATTGCTTGGCAAGGAAGTTCAATGTTAATATGAATAAGTGTGAAAGATTCTGGCCTTTCATTGTTAGTACAGTTATTAAACCATATTTTTCTAATATGAAAGAAAAATGCAAGTTCTCAGCTAGTGTGCTAGAAATACCTAAACTGTAGTTATCTGTAGCACTTGTGCTGACTTTAACTAACCTATATTATAAACGCTTCCATATTTTTTGTCCCTGAAAAGCTTCAGGCATCAACTGTGTTTGTGACCTAAGAATAATCTCAAACTTGCTTTCAATTATTTCTAGCCCAAGAGGCCTAGACTATACAAACCTAGTTTGAAAACCTGAAAAAAACCCCATGGTTTTATTTTTCCTGTTTGATACAAGTTATACATAAGAGCCATTTCAGGGCAAAACATTTGTCTCTGATATCTGGCAGTCTAGTATTTCAGTTTTTATGTACCAGCCCAGAAGCTTTGTTGAACTTGGAGATTATCTTTGTAATTATTATTTATAGCTTATATTGCCACAATACCTTGGACAGTCAAACTCCATTTCTGCTAGGTACTCTGCGAGAAAAGCACAGAACAACCCCCAACAAAGATCCCAAACCCCAGTGTGGCGTGGCCACTTCAGGTTACCCTGGTATCTTAATTTTCTTTCCTATTCTACGTGTTTCACAGACATTGAGGATCCTTTGGAACAGAGAGAAGATGCACAGTGATGATAGAGTGCAAGCTTTAAATAGGTGTAAATTGGTATTTTTATCTGTACAGTGTCTGTCTGTGAAACTTCACTTTATTTTAATTTGATTGGCCTCCTTTTTCAAATGAAATGTTGAAGTTTTCTGTGATATTTTTACTGACTGATGTATAAAATAGGATATATTGTATTTCATAACAGGTTTTTATGCTTGCCAAAATAGATTGTACAAAACCTAACGGTAAATAGAGATAGTTTAGTTCTGTCTTGAAGATAGAGTACTAAGAAATTGGGTCCATCACTGTCATTTTTCTCAGAGATTCCTCTCATCTGTCACAACACAGTAGTTATGAAAAATGAAACCATAAATTCAATTTAGAGGGCAATTTGCAGCTAATCTTTGGAGTAATTCCAGTGTGAATAATGCAGCAATTTGGATGCATGGTCAGTCAATTCTGCCTCTGATTTATTAGGATTTAAGATTTTTTTTTTCTTTCATTAATGATAATTACCCAAGAAGAGAAAATAATTTCTCAAAAATTATCTATCTTCACATCTGTGGTCTCAGTTTTGAGAAAGGCTGCAATGTTGTTTAAACTTATTATTATAGGAGGGGGGGGAAAAGCTTTTTACAAAAGATATATGAGGTATTTAAATTCTGAACTGTATCTCTTTACAGCACATGTGTGAACTGATCAGCACTGGTTTATGGCTGCTTTTATATGACTCCCATTAGAGCTAACATTTTGAATATCTCAGCATAAGGACACTGGGATTTGCTATTGATTTTCCACACTTCTTACACCTTGAAGATTGCATTAAAATCCAGCTCAAGCAAGAGTGACATTTTTTGTTCCTGTTTAAAAGTCAAATTTATTATCTGAGAATTTTTCTACTTATTAAATCCCCACTTTCTCTGATACATTATTTATGTATATTTTTTTCTATATCTTTCCTTCAGTTCTCAAGGTCTTCTCTTGATTTTAACAGACATCATCTACATAGAACGAATATTATCCATATGTTTGTGTCTGTGTGTTGCTAATGGGGGCGGAGGGGGGGGGAGGTGGGGGTGGAGGCCAGAGGGAAAACCAGCTCATTTAACATTGACTTTGTGCTTTAGTCAAAATTTTTAGACGTCTAGAGAAGTACTTCTTATGAAGTAAGTGCTTTTGAAAACCTCTAGAGTAAGATCTCAAGCTAGATGCCTTGACTTACTATGCCTTCAAAGCCTCCTGCATCTCTCGGGTGCTGATGAAGGAATGAGGTACTTCAGGGGTGCTGGCTCACAAGGCGCATAGAGAGTAGCTGCTAGTTAGAGAGACTGAAGTCTATCCTTGCTCCTCACACCCGACACATGGCCTTCTTCATTAGCTTTGTGTCAGGTATCTTGACTACCACAGCATTGCTCTCTGTGGGGAAAGCATTTAATGATTTCAGTACTTACTTCACTGCTTACTGAAGGCCTTTCAGTACTTAAAGGGAGCCTACAGGAAAGATGGGGAAAATCTTTTTAGCAGGGCCAGTTGTGACAGGACAAGGGGTAATGGTTTTAAACTAAACCAGGGTAGGTTTAGACTAGATATAAGGAAGAAACTGTTTACAATGAGGGTGGTGAAACATTGGAACGGGTTGCCCAGGCAGGTAGTGGAGGCCCCATCTCTGGAAACATTGAAGGCCAGGTTGGACGGGGCTCTGAGCATCCTGATCTAGTTAGCAGTGTCCCTGCTCACTGCAGGGGGGTTGGACTAGATGACCTCTAGTGGTCCCTTCCAACCCAAAACATTCTATCATTCCATGATTCTGTGATTCTACGATTCTATGATTAGGACCAAGGACAGTTGAAGTGGGACTGGCACTACCCTCCAGTCAGACCGGGATGCTGCAGAAGGCTTAGCCCACAGACAAAGTTTTTACTTATATATCCTTGTTCCTTCCAACCATGGATTCCTATTTCTACCAAAGTAATATTCTTTCTTTTTTTTGTCTTTTTTAAAAAAATGCTACAGGGTTAATTTTCTTACTTTAGGGTTCAGAGCAGCAGGCTCTGGGCTACAATGCCAGTGAAAGCTTGAGATGCAATCGACAAATTTTTGCATCTTCACTTTCCAAAATTAAGGAAGATGATTCCCCCCCAAAAGATCAATAAATGCTTTCTTCCCTGACAGTATTACAGTTAGATATCTAAACAAGAGATCACGTATGCTTGGCAAATTTGTTTTGTTGAAGCATTATGTCGCATATAAATCAGTAGAGTCTGCCAACTGAAACATACTGTCATTTTCCCCATGTCAAGTATTTTGAATATTTAAAATGCGTTATTAAAGTTCCTGCAGCTTTGCTTTTATTTACAGTCATATTTAGCTAATTTTCAGTTGAATTTTCCACCTGACAGAATAGATCTCATATAAATATGGGGAAAAGGAAGAAAGACAATTACCTGCTTTCACACATTTCTTTACACTACACTATGAGCCTTTTAAAACAGGTCTGTAAAACTGTGAAGCTGGAAATGGTTTTTGATTGCTGAAGAAAGTCTGTGTTTGTCTTCTCTGAGCTCGTCATCTTTTATACCTGTGAGAAGAGTTTAAACTGGCTTCATAGGAAATTCACACACTGATAACAATTCTCGAATCAGCACACCACGAGATTAGTGTTACTTAAAAATTAAAATATTTATTTTATTTTTTTTTTTAATAAATTCCATGATTTAATTTTTATTCACTGAATAGGTTTCCAAGAATGTCCTTTTCAATCTACTGGCCTGTTTTACTTCCCCTCTAAAGGTCATTCCTATTAACAATTTTCTATCTGAAGATGTTAGAGAACAGTATTTTGCTCAAGTGGCACAACACTATAGCTTTAAACCTTCACAACTGAAAGATTCTGTGTAGCCTTCTTAATGTTGCAATTATGTTTGATAATAACTTCAGACTGCATAACAACTTCCACCATAATTACAAAAAACGTCTTGGTGAAGCAGTATTTAATTTATTATTAGTCTATCTAAGTAGTTTCCCTAAGCATGTCTAATTAAGACATGAAAAAATTATATTTATTTAGTTCCAGTTCTCTGAACATTTCAAATCTTTTCCCAACTGCAGTGAAGTTGATGATGGGTCTGTGAAGCAGGGTGATTTTTGAGATGGAGCCACCTTACTTGCTAACTTCCAGAAAGCACAAGTTGTTTTTTCTAATTCTAACTCCTGTATCAAGGACTTCTAATGACCTCTTTTGCCTGCAGCGCTGTTCCGCACAACTTGACAAACATGGTGACTGCAAGGCAACTGTGCACATGCAATAAGCAAAATATAGCCTGGGTACATCAGACTTGCTGGGAGCATGCAGTGAATGAACATTCATCCAGCAACTCAGAGGACTTCCTTATGAAGTCCAAAGCTTGCAGGTAATAGTGAAATTCTGCAAATGATGGGGAGAAGGAGGCAAGTATGGGCAAGTGTGGTGCTTGTGTAGAAATCTAGTCCTACATCTGTATGTGCCCCCTAGCAGGCTGTCACAAATCAGAGTTCAAAGCAGGTTTCAGGACCAAATTCTTCCTATACTTCAGAACTTGGGGGAGGTCTAAAAACATGATGCAGAGGCAGTGTGAAGACTAGTCATCACAATTTCATAGGTTCACCCAGCATGGCCTTGACTGATCCACTGGGCCACTCCGATGGATAGGAATCTACACAGACTGACCAGCAGTTCCCTTCCACAATACTACAGAGTATAGAGAGACTCCAACTAAGCAGAGAGTGGGAGCTGGAAGCAGAGTAACCCTTTCACTGGAGTCTCAAGGCAGGTAATATATTATACAGCCAATCTACTAAAGATCTGTGCCTTGTGTTAATGCTGTAAGAGAAAATAAATGGGAGGGAAAGGGGGATGCTGCACAATGTTTTCCAGTTTAATTTCTCTCCCCAATATATGTCACCTGCTAGGTTAACTTTTTTTCTAGTTGAAAACCTTTTAAAAAAATCCAACAGCCTCTATGGCAAACTACCTCATAAGAAATCACTGAAGCAGGGGATGAACTGCTTCTTTCAGTTCCCTGTAAGGGCTGAGCCAAGTGCAGCATGCAAACTTGGATTTAGTGTGACTTTGTGCATTGTGCTGGTTGCTGAATAACCTCAAATTACTTTAGGCAAATGCTTCTGGGAACATTACTCCTTCGTTCACTTATCAAGAGGTTTAAAGTCTTCATTAGTCAAGGGATAAATACATCTGTGGAATTAATTTATCAAATTAATACTTGTGTTGTTGGGCTGCATTCTTTCAATTGTTTATCTTAACAATGATTTGAGGTGTGTAAGTGAGATTCACTTACAAAAATACAAGATTTCTGTAGAGGCACAGTAGGCTTGAGATGGATTCATAGTGTGCATGAAATTACATGCAAAATTAAATTATGGATGGTAATGTGTGCATGGCATTCTCAGCTGAGTGTCCTTGTCCTTAAGTGTAAAATATAAAATTACATGGGCTATTTTATTCCAAAACACACATAAAGACTGTGTTTTGTACCTAGACATCATCAACTGATTGATTTTAAGGAACTGGAACAAGTATTTCTATTACTCCTTAGCATAAGCTATGCAAATGCTTATATGTTAACTGAAAACTGTTGTTCAAAACTTCAACTACTTCACCATTGAGGTTTTTGGTTTTCCCTGAGTCTGTTTTTTTAAAAATCAGATTTTTCCCCAAAGCTATTTGTAAAGCAAATTGTGATATGTTACAAAATTTCAGCTTAAAATTAAAATTATCTTCAGAAATATGCTTTTATCTTTGTATCTTTTATTATTTCAAACACAAACAGAAATGCATGACATTATGCTATAGTATAAAAGATGAAATTGGGGAGAGGTTAATTTCTCCTACATTTCAGGTGCAGAAATCCTAATCAGAGCCAGACATTTAGAATCCTTTTGGGACTAGAAGAGGAGATTGGCATACTAGAAGTGCCAATCTCAAATGAAACTAGACAACTTCAGTAAGTCCGATGAATCATGAAGCACCTATCTCAGTCTATTAACTCTAAAGGGAATCTAGATAAAATGTATGTAATTTTTCTACTTGTCAAAGTGAGGTGAGATAAATTGCCCCTTACATGTCCTTCTATGACATCACATAAAGACCAAAGTATTTAAGATGAATGTGAAGTGTAGTTGCTACTTTATATCTATATGGTGGCACTTGATATACATGGTACATATCAAGCATAATTTCTTATTTCAAGCATCCTCTTCAGAGACTTCGACGATGAAAATAATGGAAGTAGTCAGGTTTATGTGCATCCTGTCTAACCTAAAGCATCTAACTAGTTTAACTTAATAATTAAGTTAAAAGCTTAATTGCCTCTGTAATCAATGGTGATGGGCATCTCCAGAGTCACATCTTAAGTTGGCTGAATAATCCTCTGGAGATACCTCTTTTTCTAGTGACTTTAATGTAGCACAGAATAGCAAGGAACATCAGCTGAAATCCCTGCATAATGGGACCTAGTTTCCTGAAACTCATTTAAGTCCCAGGCATCAATTTAATCATCCAAATTTTCAGGACTGTCTAAGCTTAAGGACATCTAAATTTATTAGCTCTGTACTTATACCTTGAACTTCCCTGGGCACCTAACTCTAGGGACCTATGCATGTTTACTTGGGAGTTAACGACTTATTTCCCACCAAAGCTCTTCTGCAAGTCATATTCAGGCATCTAAGCTCTATCTACATTACAGAAGTAGCTCGCTAGAGAAATTTGGAGTGTTAGATGTGGTTACCACCAATTTTTGCCTAACTTCTGAGCAGTTAGGCCATTAATCATGGAAATGAGAGAGTTGGAAAGTAGGATCTCCTTAGCTAGAAGATGGAATCCACTTCATTCATATTGTAGGAGGGTGTATAACCACCTAGGAAGTAGCCTTCACAAATATATAAATGCACACCCTTTGAAACAGAGTGCCTGTGCTTCCAGGAAAACATGAGTTGGAGAAAGTGAGCTGTAAGGAGGGACTCTTGCTCTGATCTACTAGTGTAGTAAGGTGAAAGACAAGAGGTACAGGTGGAGAACACAAATAATTAATATTTTCTACTCATTGCTTATATTCATAGTAAAGGTGTTGACAACTCTCATAAGCTGATCTGCTGGAGACTCCACGTTTGTAATTAGGGGATCTTTCTCTGAAGGCCTTCAGAGGTATCTATTGTTTTTCTCTTGTCTTCATAGAGAATACTGTTTTAAGGAATGCCATTTTTCCCCTGCAATCCCTCCTGCCTACCACCCTAGCCAACTAAAAGGTCTGTAAAAGAATTTAAAATTAAATTCCCCACAGTTCCCAGGTTAGGACTTCCAGTTTGGTGCCTATAGTGGAGCAGGATGAATCTGGGTTGATAAACTCACCACTGTAGAAGGTCTTTCCAAAATTTTAGTGTTGGCCAAAAATCATCTTTCTAGGATACTGCAAAAGGCTGTTCCTTAGATTTATAAACAGCCATCTAACTTTCTAGATCAAAGTATGGAATTGTTTGATTACAACACAGACTGATCTAGAAAAATAAGGGTCACAGCCTCCTTCAAGCACCTCCCCCTCCTTCTTCACTGACCTTGGTGTCTGTGGCGTTGTTTCTCACATATTCTCACTCCTTTCTTCAGCTGCTACCACACCACAGTTTTTTCTTCTTCTTAAATATGTTATCGCAGAGGTGCTGCCACTGTCACTGATGAGCTTGGCCTTGGTCAGCGGTGGGTCCGTCTTGGAGCTGGCTGACATTGTCTCTGACAGACATAGGGGAAGCTTCTAGCAGTTTCTCACAGAAGTCACCCCTGTAGTCCCTCTGCTACCAAAACCTTGCCATGCAGACCCTATATAACAGCAAAGCAATGGCATTTACAACACAGGAATTATGGGAGCCTGTAATGACAACTGCATACACTAGTCCACAATGGCACCTATGCTGAGGCTGCTAAATTGCACCCCCAAATTAAAATTAAAGGAATGGTATCCAACAGAGCTTCGCATCTCTAAAAATAAACAATATTTTTAATATAGAAAACTGCAAGCCTAGAAATGTACATTTTTAAAGCATCTGTCATGTCTGGATACTTACTGTATGAACCAATAAAGAAAGCATACTCACTGTAAGAGTTGGAAATCAAGCTTCTGCTGTGCCATTAATATAATTACAGCAGATGGAAGGCTTTAGAACATGTTTTGCATTAAACAACCATTTTTTTAAATGATGATAAATAGAAAGCAGAATAGGCTTGGAGAAGGCCTACTAAGATGACCAAGGAGACAAAGAGCCTGTCTCTGGTAAGAGGAAGTTTAAAAATTTAGCTTGTTCAGCTCAGACAAATGCATCAGAGAGGAGTAGTCAGTAGGGAAAAAAGAACTACATAACCTAAGGAACAATTTTGGCCTAAGTGCAAGTGGATCTAAGTTGGCCACAAATAACTGAACTCTAAACTTGATGGGTGTTTTTTGATCAGAGTAATGATTTTCAGAGTATCCTTCCAAGTGGATGCCAAGTGGACTAGTGACATCAGAACTCCCTCCTCTACCCTATCCTTTTCCAAAGGTTTAAAAACAGAAGATGATGAATTTATGAATCAGATTATCTGCTGTGATTGGCTGTGGTAGCGGGCAGTGAAATCCCCTAGCTGCCTTCTTACTGCTAAATAAAAGAGCATCAGAGCTAGACTGGCATGGTCTGGCTCATTCCCTCATTGGTGAAATTTAATCTCCTCTAAGTAGACTGTCCACATGGCATGGCACTTGGTGTTGGTCTCCTCTGTAGCCTGTGTAGTGCCCTTAGGAAATAAAAGCTCTGTTGGTGGGGGAGGGTTGTTTTGGTTTGGTTTGGTTTTTTCCAGTTCTAAGCAACTCAGATGATCTGATGCCTGTGCTGTAACCCACCAGAGTGATGTTTTATAGCGTGAAATAGGTACTTGCTGCACACCTAGGGGTTCACTATGAGCACACTGTACCTGAGGGTGGAAAGCTTGCCAAACTTTTTTGGTTAGTGCTGCTTTTTGTTTGTTTATGCTTAATTTACAAACCACATTTCAAGGCTCAGTTCCTCAGTGGCCATAAGACCAGTGATAGAAAACTGGGGAATTCCATATTTTTACTGGTGACTGTCCGTACAGGACCTCATATGCTTTCTGACAGAACTGTGGGGAGTGTGTCACTTTCAGGGGAATGTGGGTGGAGGAAACCAAGCCTGGTACAATCTTGTCCATAAAGTCTTGTCGGAGCAACCCTGGTGTGAGGGATAAACAAAGTCTTCCCTTGTCTTGGAGACAGCTAGTTGGAACAGCCCAAAGCAGAGTGGGTGAGGAAGCTAACAGCAAAGCAATGTGGGCGATTACAGGTGTAGTTCCCTGGTTCTCTTCTGTACAGCTGTGTTAGTATAATCTCCTGAGTGAGATTCTTTATCGTCAATCGAGATGTGCTTGAGAAATTCACAAAAAAGGTTAAAATATATAGGCAACCTGGTAACCATGGTAAGTGTAAGGTGCGACAGAAAGTATATCTAAAAATGAAATGTTGTCAGTAGAAAAATTCATCTTCTTAAAATTATTGTCCTTACTTAGTCACTCCCAGTGCTGCTGGTAGAAGATGATCAGTCTAAGGAGCTTTGTGGAGGTATTAGTGAGATTGAGAGTACTCCTTATGAAACATATGAACTTTTCAGCCATAGGTGTTGATTTTCATTGGATTTGGTTTTGATAACAGTAGTGGCTATGAACTCTGCTTTGAAAGTAAACCGACTTTGTTGTTTACATGTCATTGGTCCTTCTGTGTAGGGGAGCAGCATTCTGCTCCTTTTGCTCAGACAGCCTAATGCTGTGGGCATGATATACGTTAGAAACCCACTGGTGGCTTGAACTGGAATCTGCTGGAACTGGGAGCTCTGCAGGCTAGCCCTGCCTTTCTACCATGATCAGTTCTGTTCAAAAAGCTGGCATGTAACTTACCATAAATAACAACAAGAAACAGTGCTAAACCTTAACAGGGTTTCCCTCTTTGCTTTCTCTTTTAATGTATTTATTTTAACACATATCAATTATTTATGTATATAAGTTATATTCATATATGTATCATATATATATCATATATATATCACTCAGAAATAATCAGAGAATTAAAATAATTAGTTACACTTGCAACAGGTGATGTCCTATATGTGGATATGGAGGGCAATAGAGGTTGGAAGAATGACTTCAATTCTGACAAGAGAGATAAGGACTGTGTGCAGCGTTGTGCATTCAAAACTAGATGTAAAACCAGTATCTGAACAGAGATTTTACCAAATGTGTCGGGACCAGAGATGGAGGTGATCCAATCTATACTACTTTTTGCTGGAAGAAAAGTTCTCCAATGTTTTTCAGGGGAGGGAAAGGGTAAGAAGAGGAGGAAAGGAAAGAGAAAATCCAATTTTTGTGTGAATGGATTTGATGAATGCATGAGAGTGAAAAACATAAGAAACTTACACTTCTGTGATTAGAGTACCAAATTATTGCAATAAAGAGTACAGAATTACTGCATTAATAACAATGGCTCACAGACCTGAATGAATGCCTGCAATGATTTGTGCAGTTGCTGGATTACATATACTGCTACATACAGACTCAACATACTGAGGTGTATTAAAACTTGGTAATGCTGATGGTGAAATATAAAACTTGCCTTAAAACCTAGATATTTATCAGAAGGTTTCCAAAGGTTCATGGGCCTTTTGAATGAACTTGAACAGAATTATGGCTTTGCAATGACATCATGAAAAATTTGTGGTGTAATATGAAACACAGTAAAACTCCCCACTTACAGAGGCAATTTTCAGACAGGCAGCGCTTAATACCTCCTGCTTGTTAGTGAGACAAGCATATCACAGCCCCTATGCCTTTGAGAATCTCTCTTCTTCACATAAAATAAGTGTTGCAATATAGAGCTTCTTTGCATCTCAGGTTTAAATGGCAGATTGTAATTAGTGTTTAGAGCATGTGAAATGTGACTTGGGGAATCTGCTGTGTACGGCTTACAAATTCTGATTAATTTTATAAAAAACTGTTTCATTTGGTGCCTCCATATGTGATGAGTCACTTAGAGCTGGCAAGATTCCTGACTCATATTGCCTGTCCTGCCTGAAAGATATCACAAATCTTCCACAGGAAGGTTGTTAACATTAGGGACTGAGAAGTGGTAAAACAATGGACGTGCTAAGGAAAAGAGTTAGAAAAATCTAGTTTGACAATGCCACCTGAGGGAATGGGAGTGAGATAATGTATGTTGAATCTCTACACATGAACAAAGACCAAGGGTGTAAAAGCACAAGGGGATAAAGGCACAAAATTTTCACTAGATTTAGGATTTCTTAATCTGCTGCAAAGTTCTTTCCTATCCATCTGTCCTTGCTTCCTAAGCCTAGAAACATCCATGAGATGAGCTATGCCAAGAAATGTCCATTATAATGAATTCTCTCCCTTTTGTTGCTCCTACTCTTAGCTTCATTGCTCCCATCCACGCTTTCATTCATCCTCTTGGTCTCACTTCGTTTAGAAATAGGAACCCATGGCAGAAGCAGTAGAAGTTACTGTGGTATGCTTCAAAGTCCTGCCAAAATGGCTCTTTAGCTCTATGCTGGGACTGCAATACTGAACCTTTGTAGTAGTAGCATGCTTTTAATGTCTTCTCTCCCAGTGTATGTTCCTGTTGTGGTCATCCATAATGATCATTCTGCAGGGTAAAAAAGGTAACCTAGTTCTGGGAGCTCATAGAAGAATAGAGGGGAAAAAAATCACAGATTTCTAGTAGCCCACTTCAAATGCACAGAGAGTTCCAGCTACTTTGCAGAGGATGTCTTACAATGCATATGATGCAGCTCATTGCTATATGATTTATTCAAGGGAAAAAAAAAAAAAACCCGGATGGTATCAATGATTTATACTAAAAAAAAATCTGAGACTTTTTTTTTTTCCCCCCCAGCAGGAGCGGTTACATTGAAACTTTCTTTCAGTGCTTCACACTTGGAGACAGATCTGATCATATAGAGAGAAGGTCAGATTCAATATAATGGGAAGCTGACTAGGGTGGGAAATGTGTGTAAACCTGTTATACTCCAAAGAAATATGAGGAGAAAGATACAGGAAAGGGGACTTTTGAACTTGAAAACATATTGACACAAATCTGAAATTTACTCAGGATGTGTCAGGAAGCTGATATATGGAAAAGGGAATAAGAATTTTACTGTTTTGTTTGGAAGTAAAAATATGCATGCATATTTCCTAAACTCTCTGTGGTTTAAAGTGATTAGTTTTACAGATTTTGCCAAAGTTTGTGTGGTGTGTGTTCAACTGTCTCAATTGCTGGAGAATATAATCAGCTCTATACATCTACAGGGAACACAACCACTCCTGTTAAGTATGAATATAGAAGAAGAATTGCATTGCCATATTTTAAAATATAAAATAACAGCCTAGGAACAAATATTTATTTTTAAAACAGAATCATCCTTCTTGTGTATGTAGGGGAAAAAAAAACCCACAAACCTTTATCTTCAAGGCAGGGGCATTTCATATGTTTTCAAGGCAAATGAAAAACAGTGTTCCTGCATTACTGTGTTACAAGAATAATCTTTTCCTGGTGACGCCTTTTTTTTTATTTGCATTAGCAAAGTGATTCCTCACTCCAGGACTTAGATTGCTTCATCCGACTGAGTAGTCTGCACAGTATTCTCAAGTAAATTTTCTCTTTCCTTGAAATACTTTTCCTTTCCTTGTCTCAACATTAAATATCTTTGCATCACTTAGTCTACAGGGGTTACTAACAGCTCTCTCCAGAAACCAGCATCTTGTATGTTTATTTCCATATTCTGTTCTTCATATGATATCAGATAATACTTGCTTGATGTGCCATGGCTCCCTTAAAAAGAAGTGAATCTTGTTTAAAGTTTCCAGTGTGGATTTTCCCCAGAATGGTGGATGGGAAATGTGGGGACCTTGTTGTGAAAAATCTGTTGGGAAGACAGAAGTAGTAAAGACTGAGACTTAAAGGAACTTGGTCTCTGTTGAGAGAACCCATAAAAAGCTAGTTTATCCTTAAAATGGAGTGGCAGTAGCAATGACAGGCAAAGAAATGCCATGTGTGCTTATTCAATACACCCTTATGGCAACTATTATTAGGACACAAGTAACCCTTTATACACAATTAATATGCTTGCCTTTGTACTCTATGGTCTGATTCTGACCACTGGATCATCTTAAATCTCAAATCTGAATCTCAGTCCTAAACCTGGTGTACAGTGTTGGCCCCTAGGACATTAACACTGCTGGGAGCAACTTAAACTGTGTAAAACAAAATTTGAAAATGCAGGGCTGTGTTTTGTTTTTACCTGGCCTGGTCATATTCCCTACAAAAAATTATCCTAGTTTTACATAAAACAAGACAGAAAATTATGGTAGAACAGTGGCAGAACCTGGGCCTGTTTTAGCACCTCAAAAGTCTGTTCCTAAAGCTGTTTACTGGACCTGGGCTATCTTGAAGTGGAAGTGACAGCTCCCACACTGTCCTCCAGAGGAAACCATTCTCCCAAACAAAAATAAATATTAAGTGGTGCAAGGCATGTTTTGGTTTGTATCCTGTAGCGAGAAGAAAAGTTAGAATCATAGAATCATAGAAACTTTTAGGTTGGAAGAGATCTTTAAGATCGAGTCTTACTATAAACCTAACACTACCAAATCCATCACTGAACCATGTCCCTAAGCACCACGAATGAAAGTTGAATGGAAGTTCCAGTAGGTGATGGATTCTGAAATTTTAAAATTTAACTATATTCTGTATAAGAATTGAAGAAAATTTTTTAAAATTCTCTGAAGGAAATTTTCTTTGAAGTCGTACCAAGCCATTAAAAACATTTTGTTTCAGGAAAATTGAGGCATTTAATTTTGATGTTGACAATTTTTTTAGTGCAAAATATTGTAATACACAATTAAAATATGCAAATTATGATAGATTTTTTTAAAAATTGATTTAAAAATTGAAAAACATTGATTCGCATACACTGTCAAAGGAAATTCAACCTCCTTGACAATTTCCTTCTTTTTTTACTTCAAAAATGAAATTCCAGGAAAACTGACCTGATTTTACAAGGGTTTTGATGGTACTGCATATTCTGGTGGAAAATGGCTCTTTGGGAGTGTCCCTGAGCAGCTCTGGTAAGGAGTTTATCCATGAAACATTTGCTGAACAGGTAATGTCTACTGAATTAAATTACTGTGCTTCCTTTATAACACACTGATCTTTAGAGTAATGATTTCATCTGTTTACTTTCTTATTTTATGGCTAAAGTGAAACTAATCAAGGAATAAAAAAGCAGGACAGAGCACTATATTGGCATGCAGTTTACATTTTCTTGTTTGCAGATCTGCAAGCTTTTCAAAACTAAGGTAATAGAAAATCAGCTGTTCTATTGAAGGATACTAGGAATTGCTCTCACTCCCACCAGGGAAAAGTTTTATCTTTTGAAACATGGCTTGACTTTTTTTTTATTATAATTTTCTCAGTTAATAGAAGGAGGAAAAAAACCCAACCCTGTTGTGAAATTAACTGTAAGACCAGTCAGTTCATTAAAAATAAATAAATAAATTGTAAAAAGCCATGTATTCTGTCTCTGCAATATATCACAAAGGGGAGAAGAGATTATAAAGAGGAAAAAGAAAGTGATTACTTTGATTCATTTTAAGTTGGTGTAGTAAATTTTAGAAATGCTGTACTTCCAAGTCATTCTAACAAAATAAAAGTCACAAGTCACTTATTCACCAAGGTATATTCTGAATATTTCAAATTTATCTTTTTAGGAAAAGTATGGCTTTGCTGTATAGCTTCTTATCTTTTTCATTGCCTTGTAAAAGTAAGGCACTGAACTGGTAGGGACAGGTGTATCAAAAATAATTAAAGAAGTAATCCTCACTCCAGCATAAATGTCCCTGTGATACCACTATAGCATACCACCAGTTGCTAGCAGAGAATTCTTCTCATGACTGCTTAACTGTGATTTTTTTTTTTTGGTCTTGCCTCTTAAGCTACCTCAAACTACACACTGCTGTTCGCGCTGCTACAGCTGCAGACAGGCAATTGTGTGTTGCGTGTGGCATGAGCACAGTCCAAGTACAGCTTCTGCCCCTGAGACCTTTCAATTAGACAGGGAACACAAGGAGTCAAAGAGAAAAAACTTCACGCAGTGATTAGCAGCAGGGTTGGCTTATGCATAGCTTAATCACCATCAATTGTTTTCTGCCAGGAAAAGGAGAATTTTAAAGGACTGCCGGTAGATCATGGTTTTGGTATTTCTGTGCTCCTGTGTAATCTGCAGAGCAGTTGGATCCTGGAAATGTTAGGCAAAAAGGCTCAGTGAGATTAAGGTGTGTTCTGCACAGGGGATTCTGGAAAGATATCTTAACTGAAATTATATAAAGCTGCTATAAAGAGGGAAGGAATAATCCAGTATCTGTGTCTAGGATTGCTGTTTGCTGGTGACACAGGGGGTTTCCACAAGAGGAACAACTCTTTGTCTTTACATGAAGGGTAGAGAAACACTGGAGCTGAATGTTGAGGGCATCTTTGGATTCCCCATCATGGGAACATAAAAAAAAAAAGAAAAACACCTGTCAGGAAAAAACAGATATAGTATAGCAATGAAACTGAAGAATGGAAAGATGATCTACCAGGCGCATTGCAAGCCTATCTTCTATAATTCTGGGATGGCCATTTTATGAGCTTGTGGATTAGGGCAGAGGGAAGACAGTTCTTCCAACCAAACTGCAGCTGCTCATCACTGACTGGGGCTGCTGCTCCCCAGGTCCATTTGAAGGAAGCACAGAGTGCCATCACGTAGTTTCTGCCTGGTGTGGTTCTCTCTAGATAACCTGAGTTTGCTCAAGTTTGGATGTATGAGAAGTTTTCCAAAGTGTGTCCACCCATGCCATGTAGCATCTGGCCCTGTGTCTTTTCTATGCTCTGCATGGTGTCCCTCTAGCCTAGGACACAGTCCCTAAGTTTGCTTTGCCAGTGCAGGCATACAACTGTGATTGATCTGACAGCAAGAGAGACCTGGAGGGGCCAGACTTTTAGCTAGCTTCAGAGCCTCAGGTATAGCCGATCACTAAGCGTGTGAAAGACATCTGGCAGCTGAGCTTTTTAAAACCGCTGCCTCACACTGAAAGGCAGATTGCCTTTGACTGTCACAGGCTCTCGGAACAGCAGAATCACTGCTCCTCCCAATTTCATTTCTCTGAATGGGGCTCCCCCACCAGAAAGGGATAAGGGACGTTGAAAGAGGTCACCATGAGGTTACTTACACTGAGCTCCCACTGCAGCCTGTTCTCCTAATCTGCTCCTTGCCTCCCCAGTGTGATAACATATTAGCATTGCCATTTTCTCGACAACGGTAATGAAGCCAGGGGCTGTAACAGAGACAGTCAAGCCTCCTTATCTGTATGGGTCTTTAGCAGCAACTTCAGTAATTTGGATTTATATGAGTCTCCAGAGACATATGTTAAATATTTTCCCTCAGGGTACTTCAGAGCTGTATTATGCCTGTAAATTTTGTTAGGGAGAGGGTAGGATAACTTGTCTTTCTGTGTGATACTCCAGTCTGCATGTTGGATTTCCATATGGTGTAAATACTGTCACTCCATTGACTTCATAGTCATCTCCTACTGAGATAGCTTCATCTCCTGGCTACGTACAGCAAAAATTAAGACTTGAATGAGAAGTATAAGAGGGAAATTCAGCTTCTGTAGGAAGCAATATCAGTGAGGCAGGGGAAGCTACTTGCAAGAGTGGAGTGGAAGGGGATATTTATCCTCCCAAACCAGACACTTTTGTCAGCAAAATTACTAAAGTTAACAAGTTGAAGGCCTTGTTGGATCTCAGCCGCTTATTTCTGGAATCAGCTTATGTTCTTTCAGTAAAGACTAGGGGCTGGGACTTTCTTTCCCCGCCTTATCTTTGGCTGTGAAGCTGCAATCTATTCTCCATACAATTACCATTCTTCTCTTGTCTCTTCCACTTCCAGGTAGAATCACTGAGGTAAACTTAGTTTAGTGCCAACAGTGAGACTGGTTAGGAACATGAGCATCATATAGCTTTTCCTAATGAAGATTATTTAATGAGAACTCCAGATTGTGCATTGTCTTTGAGTTTAGTTGTGGAAGAAGTACATGGTACTAGTGTTTCTCTATGACACCTTTAATAATTTAGGCTAAAAGTATCCTACATGTCACCTTTTTTACATTTCTTTGACTGGGAAGTTTGAGAAGAAATTATTTGCTCAGGTTTATAATTCCCACACATATTTTCCTGGGATTGAAGCACACAATATCTGTAAAAAGACCCTTTACTTCCAGAAGTACTCCTTTCTATTTTCTAGCAGCCCATACATGTGTTGACCTTCAGAACAGAGCTGTAGGTATCACTGATTTTTTTTTGGTTCAGCGGTTCAAACAACAAAAAAGTCATTTTGGGTCAACCTGAAATGAAAATTTGTTTTGTTGCTTCTCTCCCAGCTCCTGAGAATCAAACCTGAAAATTGTTTTGGATTGAAGGAAATACCTTGTTTGACCCCAAATAACATGTCGGATAAATGTTATGCCACTTCAGTAATGCAAAGAAAATTTGGGAGCAAAGTACTGAATTCACAAGGGAAATTCATTCAGAAAAGTGAATGTATCATGCTGTGTTCTGTTTAGCTACTTTTTCTTGCCCCTTGAATCCCAATGTTTGCAGCAGCTTTTGGGGAAGTGAGAGGCGCATGTTCAAATCCCCCCTCTCTCTGATTTTAAGTATAGATTTTCTATCTTCTGTACTATGCCTATTGGTGCATTTCAGTCTCGCTTGCTGAAGCTATTCCATTTTTTGTAAATAATTGAGTATTCATTTTGACAGACAGGAAAATAAATGTGAAAGCTTGGTTCTTTAGCTTGTTGGTTATGACATTTTAGCTTAGAGGTATGAAAGTCAGTTAAAGTCCTTGCTTCAGTGATAGTTTAACCACTTCTGCTGGTTACAGAAAGGAGAGCTCGTTCCTAGAAATATTGAAATGGCTAATGGTAAGAATAACTTTTGCTAAGAAGGGAGACCCCAAGTTCAAGTTCTGATGCACACAGGGTAGAGGAGAAGTAGAAAACAGCCCCCTGCCCTCTGGCTACAAGTGCCTTCATTGACGCGTAAGTATGATGAGGGGTTGTACCACTCTTCACTACATAGTTCTCATGGAGCTTCCATAGTGTTTTTGTAAAGTTTATGAAATGTTGCTTTCTCTGACCAACAGTGTTTGTTTAAGCCAAGCTGAACCCACAGGCAGTTTCAGCTGCTCCAAAACTCATTTTTTTGGTGAAAAGAAACATCAAAGTAATGTCTACCAGTGCTAATTCAGAACTCTTGTCAGATTTAACTTGATAGTTAGGATTTTTTTGAGGTGCTAGTGGAGTGAAGGAGAGGCTATATACGGAAATTATCAGTGTGTGCAGCTTGATGAGGTTTTCTGTATAAGTGAATAACTGTGTGTGAATTAAAAATATTCCTGTTTCAGTCTTGTTAGACTTCAAGACAGTCTCATTTTATAAATAGAAATAATAAATGTGATCAGAAAATGCTTATAAGCACTTTGAAGATGTGAAGTGCTAAAAAACAAAGAAAAAATAGAAGAAGAAGTTCTAAGTTCATGTCAAAGGAAAAGTTTTGAAAATTTTGACAGTTTGACAGGCATTTCCCATTCTGGGTGCTTCTGCAAGTGATATCCCAGACTTTCTTTTAAAAGCACACCAAGCAAATGCTGAGTATGTATACCAGTGAACTTATTTTAGAATAAGGAAAGGATCTTAAAGATGACAGGTAACAACCTCCTGAACAATTCTTTTGCAATAAATAACTAAATGCAAAATATTCTTAGGACAACACATGTTCAACACTCAGAGGACTAAAAAAGACAACCAGGGGGTCATGCCCAGCCAGCATGGGTTTATTAAAGGCAGGTCCTGCCTGACCAACCTGATTTCCTTCTATGACCAGGTGACTGACCTAGTGGATGAGGGAAAGGCTCTGGATGTTGTCTACCTGGACTTAGTAAAACCTTTGACACAGTTTCCCACAGCATTATCCTAGAGAAGCTGGTGGCTCATGGCTTAGACAGGTGTACTCTTTGAGAGGTAAAATCTGTCTAGATGGCCAAGCCCAGAGTTAAATGGAGTTAAATCCAGTTGGCAGCTAGTCACAAGTGGTATTCTCCAGGGCTCAGTTCTGAGGGCAGTCTTTTTTAATATCTTTATCAATGATCTGGATGAGGGGATTGAGTGCACCCTTAGGAAGTTTGCAGATGACACCAAATTGGTGGTGGTGGTGGAATTGTCAATCTGCTTGAAGGTAGGGAGGGTCTACAGAGGGATCTGGACAGGCTGGATCACTGTGCTGAGGTCAATTGTATGAGGTTTAACAAGGCCAAGTGCCGGGTCCTGCACTTGGGTCACAACAACCCCATGCAACGCTGCAGGCCTGGTGGAAAACGACCTGGGGGTGCTGGTGGACAGCCAGCTGAATACGAGCCAGCAGTGTGCCCAGGTGGCCAAGAAGTCCAATGGCATCCTGGCTTGTATCAGTAATAGTGTGGCCAGCAAGACTTGGGAAGTGATCATGCCTCTCTACTCAGCACTGGTGAGGCTGCACCTCAAATACTGTGTTCAGTTTTGGGCCCCTCACTACAAGAAAGACATTGAAGTACTGGAGAGTGTCCAAAGAAGGGCAATGAAGCTGGTGAGGCATCTGGAGCACAAGTCTGATGAGGAGCAGCTGAGGGAACTGGGACTGTTTAGTCTGGAGAAGAGGAGGCTGAGGGGAGACCTTATCGCTCTCTACAACTACCTGAAAGGAGGTTGTAGTGAGGTGGGGGTCGGTATCTTTTCCCAGGTAACAGGTGATAGGATGAGAGGAAATGGCCTCAAGTTGCACCAGGGAAGGTTTATATTGGATATTAGAAAAAAATTATTTACTGAAAGAGAGGTCAAACATTGGAACAGGCTGCCCAGAGAGCTGGTGGTGTCACTGTCCCTGGAGATGTTAAAAAAACCCGTGTAGACATGGCATTTTGGGACATGGTTTAGTAGGCATGGTAGTGTTGGACTGATGGTTGGACTTATGATCTTGGAGGTCTTTTCCAACCTTGATGATTCTATGATTCTATGATGCTATGATTTTCTTTCAGCTTAAATGCAGGCATGAATACTTCAGGTGTCCAGGTTTGCACTGTTTAAATTAAGCTTAGTTTATTACATAAGAATGGCAGGATGCCCACCTAAGATGTTTCACTGGCAGAACTGAGCTATCATTCTTAATGTGTCCTAACTTCATCAGTTTTGTCTCCTTTACTTTTGCCAGGTCAGGGCATAGCAGGGTAGTAAGAAAATGGAAAAGTTTGTTTTACAGGGCGTTGATTCTGAGAAACTCTAAGGTAATGCAAAAACAAAAAAATAAAGAGAAATATAAGAAAACAGAAAGGGCAATGAAGAGTCAGCTGTGTAAAATGTCCTAATATGTGACTTAAGATTATAGGGAAATAATAATCTTGAAGCACAAAATGTACCATTTTGCTTTATTGCTGAGAAACCCCAAATTTATCTGCTCTAGAGTTTAAAAAGTCAATTCTTTAATGAACAAGAAGCCCTGCTGGTGTTATATTCTCTCCCTTGTTTCCATAGAGTTATATGCCAAGCTATTTCATTAAACTGAGAATGTAATACAACACTACTTAAAATTTTGGAACCTTACTTTATTAAAGCTAATATTCAGAGGTTATTGGGAGAATGAGAAGGCAATTGTTTCAATTGCATTAAAGGAATGGTAATGTTCATTTCAACTTCCTTTTCAATTCTTGCCTTACCAGAACCCTATGCCAATCAAGGAAAACTCATTAATCCAGTTAACAAGCATAACAACAGTTTTTCTTGTGGAATCAAGTAGGCAGAACTCACTGCACATTGTCCATTAGTCCAACGTCTTCTGCCTTTTCTTGTGCAGAACTTATAGCTCTGCTTTGTACAACATTTTCTTGAATTAATTTCAGAAGTATTTTCTCAGGATCTGATCCTGTCCCATTGTACAACAGTGAAGAAAAGGGCCTTTGGAGTACTCTCCATTCTGTGGGGACAGATAATATTCCTTCAGTGTGTCATTCAAAAAGAGAAAAAGCAACAAAACATGTCAAAGGAGAAAAGGATGCAGAGAGGAGAAGTAATTATTCCATCTCCTCAGACAACACCCAGCTATTCTGGCCAGCAGGGTATGACTGAGGATGGTGTATTTGTTGAAGGGGTGATATTTTTTGCATAGGTATGTGAGAGATGGGCCTCCATTACTGTGGACTCTTCATCATCCAGGTAAGGAGTTCCACCTTGAAACCATAACTGAAAAATAAGAACTAAGATTTTAAAGTACCTAAAGATACAGGATTTCAAGTCCCATTAGCTTTCAGACAGGTATAGGTTGCTTTATGTAGAGGTCACTTCCTAAAATTTTTCCTGCATGCTTATTTCAGGCAAAATTGCATCCAGTCTTTCCAATTTATGCAGAAAATCTTCACAGATGTGCTATCTACCATCTGCAAAATTTCTTTTATCGTGACAAGCAAGGACTTCTCAGACACACAAACTAAGTGTTCTCTAATATCAACCATGACACAAAAACATTCTGCATTTTAGCTAGAGAGGTCAGAAAATATGGCTGCAGAGGTTGATACTAGTGATTTCCTCCTTCAATAACCTAACAGTTGCTTAAAACTGAGTGCAAGCAGTAAGTAAATTGTTTAAAATAATAGCTCAGCATTTGATAGATTCACATATTCACACCTCCTTTATTGGGTTTTTCCCCCAAAGACATTTGAATAATTGAGTTCACTGGCAGGAAAACAAATTCTCAAGTTGCAAAAACAATATTGAAATTCACATACAGATGTACTCATGCCCAGAGTATATAAACACTCACCAAATTTGAAAAATCAAATAAAGTCACATGCTTTACCGGACCAATTACAACGTACCGACACAGATCATGTAGCAAGCATTGTATACCAAAGGTTCACAGGGAACCGTTCAGGCTCAATCCATAGGTAAAAATATTCACCAAAGTGGTCAGATGATTTTGATTAACAAATAAACTAGAAAGTAGATTTGCTAGCAGATATTCAGCAAGCAGAAAACGAGGTTACATTCAGCAGATGAATTATTCATTGTGAATTATTTGCTCAGTTCTAATAATTACAGCACGGAAAAATTAATTAATGTTACAGCAAATACTTTAATTTTTATAATAAGAAGATTGATCATTGAAATGAGTCTCAGAAAGAGATTTCTAAATGGAAGAAAGAAAGAGACATGATGAAGAATAATGTGAAGCTTCAACCTGAATAAAATTTACACCTGTGAGTAATTTTACACAGATACAATCCCATACAGATATAGTTTCAGTAACGCACTTGGACATTGAAATAGTTTCTTACTTACTTTCCTTTACGTTATGTTTATGAGAAATGTCCTTTTCTTAATCACAGTTTACAGGTGTTTTCACAGGATAATATCCTAACTGTATTATGTACAGGCTTAATTCTGATCATTTTGCTGATAACTTTATTACCATTTTTTTGCTTCTTGCAGTCACAGTCCTAGAAGCTTTACCAAAGGGAGGGATTCTCAGCAATGAAGAAACCACGGAATTAGGGTTGAAACCGCTAAACCGACAGTATGGATCTCAGTGGATACTGTCAAGAGCCTGGTGACTTGAAACCTTGCACTGGCATGGAAGAAACATGCTTATTCCACCTTAAAGGGAAGTAAAGAAAAACAATGACAGAAAAAGCTGCTTTATCTCAGCCACCCTTTCCACTGTTCAATCTTTTAAAAGAATAAATAGATTGCACTATAGAAAGGAATGTCCACATGGGAACACTTTGTAATAGGAGAAACAATATTTAAGGGAAAGACATTTGAATTATTATATCAACAGCATTACAGAAGGGTTACTCAGTTATAGAGATTAATTTATCAGAAAACTAATGTGTGGAGGCATTCACAACATTTATTGAACCAAAATCTGCCTTTCTATCAAAGCGAAAATTTCCAGAGAAAAGCATGGCAATGAAATTTTTCATGTTTTCAGGAAAATATTTTTTTTTTTATTATTTTGGCATCAAAAGGGGTTAAACCCCATATGTTTTAGAATAAGAATGGAAACAATAATAAAATCTGTTTGGTTTTGCTGACTTTTTTGTCAAGTGCAAATCTTTTCATGACCAAGTCTAATACAACCCCCTGATAACTTCTTTAGGTTGTTTAAAACTTGAACATAAAATGCTCTTTGTCTGTGCAGGGCTGATTGAAAGGGTTGCATTTAATTCCTCTACTGTGTTGTTTAACTAACAGAAGTTCCGTGCCATATTATGTTATTAAACTCATAATTTTAATCTGTGTTCCAAAAACGCTTTGTGAAAACATGGGTTACCATCAACATCCAGCTGCTTTAGAGCTGAGTAACTATTTTCTGGTTTTGACTGAACATGGTGAACGGCAAGAGCAGCGCCTGTCAACATGTGTATGCTGAAAGCTGTCCCAGCAATACAGTGGTAACAGTAGGATTAGAGATCCACTGTGCTGAGAAGCCTAGCAATACATACCAAGGATGTCCCTGCCCCCCAAAATTTTCCACTATGGTATAATCCAAAAACACAGCATCATCACAGAACGGAGGGGCTCTGTAATGGAAGGCAGGGATAACACGACCTTACAGGTGTAGCCACACCAAATACTTGCATGCCTAGTTTGATAGGCTTATGTTTGGGAAGTGAAAAATGCATAAGAAACAAGGAACATTACATATGTCGGTTTCCCTACCGGCTACCTGCCTAAATGTTAGTCAAACTGCTTATTGATGCAGCCTGAATTCAAAGGGAGGCAAAAAGCTTCTTGAAATCAGAGTTCAAACAAATGCAAGGCAAATGTGCTTTTAGCCGACTCGCTTTCCTTCTTCCTAGGGAAGCTCTGGCCCTTGGGTCTGTCCAAATTTAGAATATGAGAAAGTAATAATATTTTTTCTTTTTTTGTGTGTGTGTGTTTCCTGATTTCTGTCCCTTGTGGAACAATTAGCCTCATCTGAGCCCTGGTACAGTTTCCCATGGCAGATCTCCACAGCAATCTCTGCATTAGGTCAGACATCTGCCGAAGTCGCTTGCTTCTATGGTTTTCGTTTAACCCTTTTCTTTGCTACGTGAGGCAGTCATGCAGCAGGGCACCAAGAGGAATCAGAAGCATGGGCATTTGTTAATTCTACCCATCACAGTTCTTTCCAGAGCCTTAGAAGTGAAGTTTTAATCCTCTGAGCCTCATTTACTGGGTATGCAATGTGGCAATTCATGTTTTCAGTTTGAAGGTAGCATTTGGGCTCGGCAGCAATTTTAGCCCTTTGCCTTTCCCTATCTGTCAGCCTCCCCTGCCAGCAGCGTATGCCCTGCTGGATCCCCTCCATGCTCTTGTGAAGCATACTGAAAGTATCTCTGCCTGCATACTACATTTTTCCTTTCCACATTTTTTTTTTTAGTGTAATTTTGCCTAGCCAGTGGCAGCTGTTGTATCTCTAATTAGCAGTGGAATGCCTCTCAAATTACAAGACTGTACCACACATAAAATATCAGTGTTTCTGTAATATTGCGGGGTGGCAACCAATACATTAACTCGGGAGGTTTTATGACATCAGGTGCTACAATTCATCCTTTTAATTTTCCTTAAAAATACAGCATGAGAGGGGAGATTTTTCAATCACAAAGCTAGGTATTTCATTAGTATTCTCATTACAGCTCATACTATTTATTTATGGAGTGCTCAGATGCTATATGGCTCTGCAGACCTTAGGAGCAAGCTTTAGATATGTCAAGGCAAGCGAGACCTCAACAATAGGTGAATCAGTCAATTTCTTTTTGTATTAATTGGATCTGGGAGGAAAACTGAAGCGGGGGGGGGAGGGGGGGAACCCGCCACTATTCAAGTATCTCTAAAACTTCCATGAACTTTAATTGCATTAGTATCAAGGCCTTAACTACAGCTTCGTTCTCTTTAAGGAGCAATGACAATAATTTCTCACTAAGACTCCGTAAAACCTCCTGCTTATTTTTCCTTTCTACACCTTTTCCAGTAAGATTTCTGTGTCAGCTTCCCAAGCATGCCCAGTGGGGAAAGCCTGATTTTCACTTTCGGTGGATTGCTGATGCCTAACTTACAATAATAAAAGCAGTTTGTGTCCCTGAACCCTCCCAGGAACATTGCAGCCTGAATTAGGTGTTATGCATTGCAGCTCGGCCTTTCAGAAGTGCCGATGGAAACAGAGCACACCGACTTGTCAGCCGCTGCTCAATTCTTCAATTAAAATGTGAGCTGTCTCTTTTATAGTTCTGTGTTTTGTCTCCATTTCTTATTGCAGCACCTCTACCTGATGCAGGTTATTTTAACACTTGCTTTCTGGCAGTCAGTTATATATTGAGGATTTTTTGTCCTCTGGGAGGTGTGCTCTGTTGTTTTGATTGATTTTCACTCTTTTTATTACCTGCAAAATACTGGATTCTGAAAGTAATAGCAACCATCGTTAAATAGTATAGGAAATAAAAGATACTTTGGTTGTCTTAAGGCTGTTTCAATCTCCTTTTCCCTTTCTACAGAGGCACATAAGTTTGTCTACGGCTTAGCAAAAAGAAGCCTTTTTTCAATGTAGAGATTTTTTTTGTCCTTTAAAGGCAAGCTTGAAAAGCTAGACATTGTTTGAAGAGAATAAGAAAAATAAGTTAAGCTCCAAGAGTCTGCTTTATTCTACCCACTACATTTATTCCTGCTGTTAGCAGGATTAAAATTTACTACTAGAGAGAGGCATAAATAAAGACCTGTTCTTGGAAAATATATGCAAATGCGAACACACCTTTCAAAACCTCATTTGGCAGTTCAGATGCCTAAGTGCCTGAGCTAGAAGCTACTGTAAAATTGAGTGCAGGGTGGAGAAAATGCATACAAAGTAAGCCAGAGGCAGAAGGCGGCTGCAATCCAGGTCTACAGAGTACCAGTCTAGGACAGCATCCTCTAGGCAACATTGCCATATATTTGAATCATAGAATCCTCAGTTATTTGCATCAGTTATGTTTGTGAGAAGGCATTTATCTTTTCAGGATGGTCAAAATTTGCTGGATGGGAAGCTGGATCTGGATTTTAGGACATAGTCTCCCTCTTAGGATTTGCTCTCTGCTGTCCTTCCAGCAGTGGAAAATAACCCTGCAGGATGTGCTAGGGAAAAGTCAGATTGCTGCTGGGAGAGGAGGGAGACAAAGGGCTAAAGCTGCTTTTGGGAGGGGTGGGCAGCAGGTTCACAGCATCATTTTCCATGTCTGGACCCAGGGGATGAGGCTAACGGAGGGCGGGCTGTAGAATTTGAGTTTGGAGTCCTCCAAAATCAATAACATACGTCTGTATTCAGCACCAGGATTTTCAGGGCAGGTAATTTAATATGGCTCTGAAATCTTCCTGTACAAATATCCTAGCTGTGATAGTTTGAAAATTGCCTGACCTGCCAAGCCGTGCCACACAGTATTGCTGGGAGCAGATTCTCTGGTGATCACCTTAAATCACACCCGGATAATTAGCCCTGAGAGGACTGGGCGTGCCTTTGTCACACAGAAATGGTGCAGGCACCCCATGCCACTCCTGAGTCCTGCGGCTGGCCTCACTGGTAAAAAGAGATATGGCCAAGGAAATGGCGTGGTGGCTGCTGCGCCCTCTTAAACAGGTGCTTGATCTCTTTTCTGGGCACCTTGCGATATTAAAGGCTGGTGTAATTTAAAACAGCCCGTGGACTGCTCAAACACAGGCCAAGGGAATGCCTTTCACACAGCAACAGACCTTTTGCACTAAACCTAGAGTCTCAACCTGTGCAATTTGAATGCACCTGAGGAACTGACCCTTTGAATGACAAGGGCAATGACCTGAACCTGACTTAAAATAGACTGAAAGCTGGTTTAATCCTTCCATTATTTCCTCCCAGAATGATTTCTAATCAGAGGGGCCAACGTGTGAAAAGAGTAACTAGTTAGCATATATTTCATTCTTCCTCATGTATTTATTTGCATTGTTTTCCAGGCATGTGAACAAATGATGTGAATAATGTGGTTTGAATGCTTCAGTGACTGGGTCTTTTAAATAAAACCAAGAAGGGATTGATCAGTGTCATGAAAAAGCCAAAGAATCCCTTAAGCAGCAGCTCACATAACTGCGGATTGCATAATTCAAAGCTGTCCTGGGGCATCTTTAAATGATGCATAGATTTTGTTTTCTTGCTTTACATTTTTGAGAGGAGAAAGTTAGATGAAAGTTTCTCATTGGCCACAGCGTCACTGACAGATGTGGAGTGTATTCCTTAGAAGAGACAATGCCTTGCCTGCCTGCCTGCTAGCTAAGAGCGAGGGGGGAAATTAGCTCAGCTATGTTCAATAAGAGATGCCGTCTGAGTGATGCTTTCTCCGTGGTTAATTAAGATATGTGTTGAAAAGGTAACACAGGGAGACAAGTTCAAGCCTTTTAAAGTCACTATTGGCTATTGTTAGCAAAGACTGTGTGAGCGGTCCTGGTTTGCCAGGGAGGGGATTGGCAAGCCAAATTGTGGTCTGGTGCAGGAGGGCTGCCAGAGTCTCGCTGAACTCACTGAATGCTGCTCGGGGCAACAAAACCTGCAGTGCTGGGCATCAGATGGTGCAAGGCAGAAGGTACGGTGCAGAAATCCGAGATAATGATTTTATTTGTTCAGGACATTTAAGCTTTTTAAATCGGCAAATTAAGACAATGTAATTAGTTATCAACAAACCGTATTTGCTTAGCCCGTGAGTCTGAAGAACTGGCATCATTAAAGCAGCACCTGTGGGTTATGTTTAATTACTGCATTTTTGAGACAGCGGTATACATTTTAATTTTCTGCCTTTTAAAACTGAAGTCAAAGTTTAACAAGTTGATATTTATGAGAGGGGAGATTTTAATTTACAGCCTAAGCCCTCCTCGCCAACATCAGCGTTTTTTGTCCCAAAAGCCACTAGGTGGCACAGCCCACTCACAATTCGCTCCCCAGCAGCACCAGGGCTGGGGCTGCTGCAGTCACAGCTGAGAGACATGTAAAAACAAGCAGGAGAAACGGCCAGCATGAAAAATTGTGTTGGAGGCAAGAGGACCCTTCAGGTATGGAGCCGCATTCTCGACTCCCGCTGGCAAATGGAAGTGGAGGCCTTGATGTAGGAGAGAAATAAATGGTTCTTGTAAGTGGCGGGCGTTGAGCGAAGGGATAGAGGAAGAAGGTGTCTGCGTGATCTTGCACCGGTGCCCTAAGATATTATATCATGTGCGTGCATGTGTGTGTGTGTGTGACTGGCAATGCAGTATTCAGTCACTGACTTGCTTTCAATCTGCAGCTCCCTTTGCAGTCGGCTTAGAGATATTGTAGAGGTTGATAAATCTCTAAGTAAGAAAGGTGGGGCAAAAAACCCACAAGCTATTGTGTGTAACACACATCTTTTTTGGCATGCTATGGGGATTGCAGCAAAGTGATACTGGCCATACAGTGATCAGTTCTTGAATGCCCTTTCTGTAATCACTTTGGGGCAGAGATTGGCTTTGTTTATGTTCAGGGCAGCGGTAAATGTGCTGGCAGTGCTTAAACAGCACGTGGCATTTCATAGCAGAGCCTAATTTTAAGTACACTTCAGTGATACACTGCCAATAGATTAACATGGGGGTTCCCACAAAATTATACCCTGTAGCTTGTAATAAAATCCATTTTCCAAAGCAAAATGCATTTGAAGAGAGGGAAGGATGGCAAATACGCTTGTTTTTTTACCCATTTAAACAAAAAATATCCTTTCAAAGCACAGAAAGGAACTTGGCAAGTGAGCTGATGGGAAAGGCCAGATTCCATGATGTGTAAGGGGATTGCTGCCCTGTGAGAGGGGCTATGGGTCCCCTGTGGAGCATCCGTTGGGTGCAAGGAATCTCCTGTATCTCTTTGGATAAAGGGGATTTCTAGACACCTCTGCATCTCTGTGCTGCCTTATGACAGTACAGAGGGTAGTTTGGGAGAAGGGAAGGTTCGAGGCAATACTCTCGTCTCTTGGAACAGCTGCGGTGTCCCTGGAGGAAGCTCACAACAGAAGCACTGTGAAGGGGCTGTCAGGCAGCAGCTCTGAGTTTCTGCATAGGAAAATTGGGAGGGTGATTGAGACACTGATAAACTTGTGTCTTCTCGGGGGTTTGGGGCTTACTGCCAGACTGAACAGCCTGGGGTGTGCATATCTGCCTTTTCCAAAACAAGTAATAGGGTATCACAGTTGTGCTGTTGCTTAGTTCCTGTCAGTATAGGATTTTCTGATCCTGAAGGCTGTATTGCAGGTGGGTTGGGTCATTCAGGTACAGACAGCAGGACAGGATCCTGAAACTAGAAGCCTTTTCCTCTTCATCCTCAGAGACTCAGGGAAAAGATGAACTCAGGGCTTGCGTGCACCTAAAGTGCACAATCCCAGCATCCCCACAGCAATCAAATATTGGGGCAACTGGAGCACGAGGACTGAGGCTGGCACATACGCATCTACACCCTGTGCAAACCTCCCATGTCCAGGGTATGAGGTACTCTGAAGTGAGTTCAGTCTTCACTTTTGAAGCTGTGTTACTGGGCAGCTGAAGATGGCAAGATCCCATGGGCCAGCAAACACAAAAAAGATCATTGTGGTATGGACCAGGCATTAATGTACCCGCATGGGAGAGGTTGATTTTGGATTGCAGACCTTCTTCAGGTTTTTGGTGGCTGCTTTTTTTTTTTTTTTTTTTTTTTTTTTCCATGCAGTGGCTATTTCGTGTAGAGTATGTGTTAATTTTTTCATACTGTATTACGGACACTTGTGGCAACATGCCAGGAGCTCATCAGGCCATCCCTGGCAGGAATATCACATCGATGTTCAAATGGGGAATGAATGACATCAGAAGCTGAAAACTACCCCAAACCTCCATCCGTGTGGGAGCAGGACTGTAGCCCAGAGTTGCTGTCAAAGACCCCCATAAAATACCATTTGTAGCCTTGGTAGTACTTGGTTTGCACTCTCTCCTGGATGCTGAAACTTTAAACAGTAAGACCTACTTAACCAAAATGCATGCAATCAGGTTTTAAACAACTTTTGGAATTTACACCGTAAAATCGAAATCACATAAAGATTTTGTAACAGGAAGACTGGGTGTTAAAAAATGACTAAGACAAAGCAGAAAGAAAATAAAACATCAGACTGTATCACAATCAATCATTTCAGTATAATTGAACTCAGAAAATATACATTTTCTCACTTGTACACTGGAATTTTGTTTATAAGGATATCACATTCACTAAAAAGTAGTTGCATTTTACTGTCTATAGCTCCATGGTTTCACAGCACAACTTACTGCATTGTAATTAAGGCGGGTTTTTTTCCTTTTTTTTTTTTTTTTTTTTAACAGACACACATTGTATTTTGTTTCTATGTGTATAGGATTTCAGCCTGTATTTCTTGATCCTGAAGACAAACCATCCTGGGAAATGTGAAGAGGTTAGGCATAGATCAGTCAGGAATTAACAGGTTAGTTAATTTCAAGTGACTGAGCTTTAAATGGCATTTGGATTATCCCGTGCAAAAACACCTCAAGCTGTAAATCACAGTGGTAAAACACAGTGATTCCTGAGGGTATATCAATTGCAAACCTTCCCTAATGATTTTAAAATCTCCCAAATGAATTGGTATATTGACACAATCTGTCCACAGTGGGGAATATTTGTAGTTCAACAGCTATAAATCCTAGAACAGTTGAATAATCTTATACTAAACCCAACTCTGTAAATGTTCTACACACCCACTGTACGTTCTCCAACCATATTAGCTTATTTAACAGCTCTAACAGAGAAATGCTATCTATTACTGCTGTCTCTGCCAGCAGGCTCACAACAAGGAGGACGCGCATCTCGGGAAGCTGCAGCCGTCCCACCCTGTTCATGGACCAGGTACCAATGGGTTGTGTAGGCACCTGGCTGTGCATGCTGGATGAAGGTGCTGGGAGGTTCCTGCTCCAGCTCTGATGGGGACAGCAGGCATCAGTTTTATACAAATGTATTGTTGAACCCCTGCTTCCTGACAATTCACCTTTTCTGGCTATCTGAGCTCTTTTGTTTTTAACCCAGAGTCCTCACTCTAAACATAATTTTGGAGGAAAATAGAAGAAATCCACCATATATTGGCAACTGTTAATTTATGCTATCTACAACAACCTGAGTGCAAATAGGTGCATCAGAAGTATTGCCAATGCAAAAGTGTCCTGACTTTGATGGAAAGAGGGCAAATTTATGCCGGAGGTTGAGGTTCTCATGGTGCAGTATTCAGCTATGGCAGTGACAAGTGTTGATTTAAAAGTGGCATCTTTCGTAGTGTGAGTAAATGTAACGTGCTGCATACAGCTGTAAGATAACATTTCTTCTAATGAAATGACATACATAATTAATGTTATGGACCTCATTATGCATGGACAGTGGAATAGTTCTGAAATATTTGAGACCTCTGTCTAAACAAATCAATTAGAAGTCTTGGTGATCTTTACTAGAGAAACCTCTTAGGATCTGAATGTAAGTTTTTTCTGTTACAAATGATGATCCTGTTGCTGCCTTTAACTTCAACTTCTATAGAGAGTGAATTAATGCATCATCAAACTTCCCTGAATTGTAATTACATATATCTGGTAGCTGTATATCCTTTTTCTAAACAATGTCACATCATTTTATGCTGATCCCTGATCCCACTTTCAATATATCTAGGATTACTGTACTGAACAGTACATAAAGCAAACATTCCCTGCAATCAATACTATAAAGGCCTGTCTGAGTCAGCTGAAGTGCACTTTAGAAACTGCCTCTTCTTAAATCATGGCGTGGCATTGGAGATCAAACAAAGCAGTGAAGAGGCTGGTCCCTGAATTTACATCTCAGGCTTTTACAAAAGGGCGTTTACGGTGGAAGAAAACTCACATACCCTGCACTGTAAGAGAAAGGACAAAGTCTGTTTATTCATCCTTGTGCTCAAATGGCCTGATCCAAATCTCACTGAAGTTAATGAAGAGACTCTGACTCAGATTATGATGGGGTTTGGATTAGACATTTATTAAAATAAGTGTAAATATTTCTATTTTGCTAATGTAAAATTTCTCTCTAAGCAATTACACCTACCAAGTCCTCAAGGTGTTGAAATTTAAGGTTATAATTGAAGTCTATTAATTGTTTTATGTTCTGAGATTGTAGTGGCATGTTATTTTTTGGCTGTCTGTGATTTTTTACCACCTGACTGCGGTCCATGTAAATAAAAGCCATATACACAGACACTTAGACATCCTCTACTATTTGCACGTTACCATTAATAAATACAGAAGATATCTTGCTCTTTCCTCTCCTTCTCCAGATTCATTCTTCAGCATCTTTTTTTTACTACACAGGTAATAGCAAGAAATAAAATAAAATCTGATTATTGTCATCTGATGAATTAAAAGATAAAAATCTCAAAAATATTGCTAAACAGAAAGTAAAAACTTAGCAAGCTTATATTAAAAGCCTGTGATGAAGTGTGCATATCTTCACTGAGGACATATATGTCCCATTACAGGAGATGGTTTCTTACAGTAACACATTGAGGGGTGCATGAAGTCCTCACATTTTCAAGCCCTGGTCAAAACATGGAGCTTTCATCTCACGGGAAGCTCTTTCATTTCAAACTATACATTGCAAAGTTGAAAACTCAACATTATTTTTAGTGATAGGAGTACCAGAAAACATTTGGTAGAGTACTATAAGCTAGTCTCCCTGGACTTCCCCTGGAGAAGGGTTAATTTGCATGCCTAATATTCAGAGTGTAATTCCCTCCCCTGGGTTAGACTTCCCATTACACTGACAGGCCTCTGGCTGTTGCTTTGAGCAGTGTCTTCTCCACTGCCTCTGCTCCTGGAGGGATAAAGATCCCAGACAACAAAAGAAACAGGACATTGACACTAAAACTCTCATGAGAGACAGCGGGAGTCCAGACAAATGCAGCTTTGTATGTATCACTTGGAGAGAAATACCTCATTTAGGGGTGATAAGTCGAAATATTCTTAGCCTGCTTTCTCAAGAAAACACATCTTTTGTGACTGTGCTCATTGTCTGTCTACCCATTCATCTTTCAGTCGTTTTCCCCAGAGCAATAACTTTTGAACTTTTTTGGCAATGTTGATCTTAGAACCTGAAAAAAAAAAAATAAGAAAAAAAGAATACAAATTAGGTCCCTACATGTTTCATGAACATAGGCAGCTATGTAGGGGAAGGTGGCCTATGTCAGTGACCCAAAGAGGAAACATTTTGCTGCAAGGGGAGCAGCTATCTGCACTGTTTCACCATGAGGATGCCCATCACCAAACTCATCAGTCAGAGCATACCATAAACAGGGACAAAGCTGCAGGCAGTTAAAGATACTGTAAGGAGAAAGTGGGTAAAACTCAAACAGAAATGTAGGGTTATTATGAGAAAACACTGGGGGTATGGAATGTGGTTAAGGATTTTAAAAGAATGCGTGGATGTGATATGAAGATGACTGGGAATGTAAGAAATATATGGAAATATACTGCAGTAGGCTGTTCACTCACTTCTCATCTAATATTGTGCATGTTTGTTGTATCCAAAGCAGTGTATTTAAATCTAAATCTAGGTATGTATGCATTTGTTGTTTTGGATCAGACTAACCCCAAACATGTTTTTATTGACCCAAACTGAAACATGTCACTATAGATGAGCCTCGTCTGAACAAGTATAAACACCTACCGTGCAGAATTCACTATCAGCCTCAGCCGTCTGCACTCCCTTTTTAATCAGTGGAAGCTGTAGACCCTTCTAAGGAGTGATTCATGTCTCAGACATTCATTTTCCTAATGGAAAATTGGAAAGCTTCAGCACTCTTGAAACTCTCTGTCAGGCATTTAGAAAACTCTCAATAAACTCCAGTTATTTTTGTGTCCAAGGTAATGGTTCTCTATATACTTCATTTGGAATGTGAGGTTTGTTAGAAAATGCTGAATTTCTAACGTCAACCACTTTATGTTCTGAGTGACACCCTTTAGAGTTCAGAGGAGGAGTATCTCCATTTTGCATAGCAAAGGACTAGTCATAATTGATTGGTGTCAGCAGAAACAGGTAGACAGACAGCACAAATGTAGAAAATAACTGAATAATAGGAACAACATCCAGAATTCCAGGAAAGACAATATCTCATATAAATTGATGTAAGATGTATGAGGAGATGCACTCACCGAGCTCAGACATGAATCTACACAGACACTGCTGCTGTGTACCACTTTTACAAGAGCTGTGGTACGTTATCACTTCTGACCTATACCTGAAGAAGAAATAACACGTACTCCATAAATGATAGTTCTATATGAGAAGAACATAAGTTATCTTGGCATTTATTTCTACGTTTGTTGCCGGACCAGCTCAATTTGTTACCGGTTACAGATCCAGACAGCCTAGATTTTAGTACCAGTCCAGGCACTGCTAAAGCACTGGTCCCTCCCTGAAACAGCCTTGCAGAAATCCTTTTCCCAGAGCAAATGTGTTTATATAAGCCAATACAAAAGTAAAACAGAAGGAGGGCATCGTACGCAACTACATCTTTCTTATGAATTCAGTTCTTATGAGTTTTCTTTAAAGAGAGTGCAGAGAGTAGAAGATATGTTTGCTTGTAACATAATATAAACTAATATCCTAAGTTTTCATTAATGCCAAGACAATCTCCAATGACATACTTGTTTTTCTCTACTTTTTTTTTTTTTAGCTGAAAGTAATTGAACATTAAGAAAAGTGGGAAATACAGTAGCTGCAACCAGAGTGAAGGTTTTATTTTTCTTTAAAAGAGAAATTATTTTTCATGGATTTCAAGTATTATTGCACTAGGAAAAAGTATCCTTTGGATTCCTTGTATTCCTTCAGCAATTGTAGTAAATTCTATTAATGTGTTATGAGCTGCTTCTCTGATTTAATTCAATGTAATTGCACCCATTTGGTAGGACTTTCAGGTTTCAGTCTCTAATTCCCACTTAAATGGCTAAGATTTCAGAGCCTAGCTGCTCACTGTCTTTGGTTTTCTTATGTGGGAGTCACCTCTTGGCTATCTGCAGAGAAATAGGCCTACGGTCCGTGAGCATAGATAGTGTGGCTAGCACATGCTTTTGTGCATCAGATAAAACAAACCTCCTCATGCAGCTAACTGAAGATGCCGGCCACATTTTCATTGCTTATCATAACTAATGCCAGAACCAAAGCCTTTTATTGTCACCAACCACAGGGGAAATTCTTAATAAGTAATGGTGTAAAAGGTCTCAATTACTTGCTCTGGATCTATCTGTATGCACAGTCAGTCTTCATTCCTGTTTGCAGGGTCTTAATGCAGGTATAAGCTAAACTCAGTCCACGACACCTGCTATTGTCAGAGAAAGTGGAGAAAAACACTTCCCACACATGCCTTAGCAGTATTTCCAGAGACCTAACTCGCATTTAGTCCTCCTGCTGCTCCCTGCTGTATCCAACCACCTCAGAGAGAGGACACTGCACTCTTCACAGTCTTCACAGTCTTTCCTATGGAGGACTCCAGCTTTATACAGATGTTCCACCTACCCTTCAGTCTGATCTTAAGCTGCCATCCAATGTGGATAGGTTTACAGTTTTGTGTGGACTGCAAAAGATATTGAGACTTTGCCATGTATCCCATTCAGAACATGTCAATGATTTCCAGCAGTACTGTGATTTCACTGCTGCTCTAGAGCTTGAAGAAGGCTAGAGTCCAGATTTCATATCACTCACCTGTTGCTTCTGTTGATGACACACTGACAGTGCAGAAATATCCTGAGTCCAAACATGTGAGGCAGCTACCAGCTCTGAACATGACAATATTGTCACAAAGTCCATGATACCAGATATATTCCCTGCTTTGCTCCGTCCTGTGAGTACGAGACCAGACCAGCTCTTCTCTGTGACACCTCACCATGTGTTTGTCCCCTCACCCCAGTACCTTTCGTCACCACTGTAAAGAAGGAGATAGATTAGCATTGGACACAGCTCTTCCCCCACCTCCTGATTCACAAAATTTACCCCACGCCAGTGAAATGCTGGAGCAGACCTGCTGTGTATGTTAGGTCAGTTGGTCCCAGGAGGGGAACATTTGGGAAAAGGAAGAATCTGAGCAAGGGTAGGAAAAAACATGGACTGGGAGGTAGTCCCTGTGCTGTAACTTTCACACTAGCATACGCTTCCTCCAGGACAGGTCTTGACTGCCTGATCCATACAGATTTACTATAGGGCAGTAGGACCTCACCGCATTCAGAGCATTCCAATACCCTACAGATGCCTTTGCCTAAAGGTTTACTGTGATCCCTGACATTGTCAAGAGTCTTTTCGGGTATTGTTACCTGGAAAAACTTGAGTAATATTGCCCATCACTTACAATTGTTTCATAATTATCAGATTGCACAGCTGATATTACCTTGGCCCCCCGACTGCTATGCTTACCATGCCAAATGGCACCTTTTTGAAAAGTTCGCTGTGGCATTCAGCTGCACTATCTATTGTGGTCTGAAAGAATCTGGAATGTGTTACTTGTCATCAGAAATGTATCCAGGATTTTCTAGGATTTGAGAGAGTTCAAATTTGAGAATCAGGTTTTTCCCGTTAGAGTGATCCTTAGGTGCCAAAGGGAAAGTCTGAGTTTAGAGCTGCTGCTCTTCAAAGTTTGGCAGTATTTAAAGTGGATGTTTCAGGCCTAACTCTGCTTGTTATATTTCCCAAAGCTTTCCTGCCATTGTACATTCTGTGCTGTAATAACCAATGCTCTAGCACTCGACTGCACTACTTATAATGCTCCCAGTGCTACTTGACTCTGCTACTAAAAATGCACCTGATGATAATGCCACTTGCCCACTACTTCCTAATGCACCACCGGTTGGCTCATTACTGGATGCCTGGAGGCAAAGTGAACTGTCCCAGTCTTTCCCTCCACGTTGGCAAAGATAAGGGTAGCATAATAAATACCACTCAGCCATTCGATTTCCCAGTTCCACTGAGTTCACGCATTTGGAATAGGTTGTAAATTCTCTTGAACACAATCACCCATAGATTATCGCTGATGCACATACACTGAACTTTGTGCTCTTTATTTCAAAACAAGCACTGTCTTCCGCAAAGCAGCTCAGCTCCGCTGCTTTCCAGTCTTCATGTGCAATAGATTGTATCTTTAACAAATTATTAATGTTCCTATTAAAAACTGATTTGATTTATATTTTTGCTGCTAGCAATGGTCTAATTATTTTCGTATTACTGTGTGGTCATAATGATAATTGTCCTCAATTTACACACTGACTAAGCATTTACTTTCACAGATTTGGAGATTGTGAGATTACTGATGAGAAAAAGCAGAGAACATAGAAGTTTAATATAATTAGTTGTAAGGGGAGTCTCTAATAAGGAACCATAAAAACTCAATTTTCATTGAAGGGATCATTTTACATGGCATGGTTTTTGTGTTGGCTTGTGTGTGAATTTTTTTTTCCCCCAGGAGCAGAACAAGCTGATCTTACTGTCACAGATATTTTATTTGATCAGTCTATTTATATGTCTTTTGCAGGTTTTTGGTTTTTAACTTCTAATGTCAGACTATGACATGAGAGAGAATACATAGAAGTTAATGCATTATATTAAGGACTGGGACCTAACTGTTTGGTACATTTTGTGATATTTAAGGGAGGACAAGAAATCCTGGCCCTGTCATCTTCAACAGAGCCAGGATTTTGCTTTTGGATTGGTAAGATACACATATGTGTATAAAACATCCACCAGGGAGAAAGGGGCAGATAAGATAACAACAAAATAAACAAATTATCTCACAAGAAGTCTGAGCTTGCTAACAGCTTGTCCATTGTCTGTAAGCCCTGTAGGTTTCACAGGGGAAGCACGTTGTAAATAGTGATTTGACAGTAATTACGTGGATTTGTGAAGGAATGTTTGCCATGTGTATTGGAGGTGGCAAGTTAAAGCCTGAGCTCATCACCCTAAGGTCTTTTTATAGTTAACAGAGAGACACAAACATCTGCAAAGAGGAATTCATCTGGTCTTTGCTAGATCTGAGGTTGAGTACCAGCTGGGAGGTGTCTACTGCTCTCCATTAACTCCAAGAGAAGAACAAGAGAGTTATACTGTACTTAGACAACAATTTTAGATGCCTGATTTAGGCAAAATCAATCCCACCCATGGAGGGATTATATTGCCCACCTTCACTCATAAAATAGGATAAAAGACAATGAAAGTAAGTGCTTTTTTCAATAGTTTCCAAGCAAATACAATCATACTACTGGACTTTTGGAAGTTTCAGCTTGCTGTTCTGTCCTCATAAGATGGAATTACAAAGGAAAAAAAAATTGCTTTTATGGTAATTATTATTCATTTGTACAAGAAGAGTGTTATTTCTACTACATTATATGTACAGAAGAACCTGAAATCATGCATGGTTATGAAAATTTTGCAGAAAAATATTCACAGTATTTGTGTAGTAAAACCAGTATTTTGTGCTTATTCTAACAGGGTTTGAACATTTTTAATAGATTATCTTATGTTCACCTGTAAATTCATAACAGTAGATTTTTGAAACTGCAGATTTTCATCATGTGACATCAGAACCACAGTATTTAGGAAAACAGCGCAGTCTATGAAAGAGCAAGTAGTTGTTGTAACACAAGTAACTCCATTAATTAGAAGCCTAGTTTGACAAGTTATAACCCTTCTTCCCAATTTTAATTCTACCTGGTGGATCTGTAGGAATGAGTTATTAATGCTGATATTCTGAAATGCCACTTAGGTCTTCTGTAATCAAAGAACTGTATTCTCTCAGAACACAAAGGAACCCCTAGTGTGAATTTGTAATTAACATGCTGAAGGGGATGTTTCCACCCAGGTACTGAACATGGTTGTTGGGGCTAATAAACAAGCACAATGGATTCATCCTTTCAACATGATCAAGGAACACACAAAGATACAGGCACATGCAATTTTGGGAAGTGTGGAGACGTTGCTTAGCATAAGCTTATATCAGAAGGAGGATGTTAAATCTGTGGTTTTGGATATGAATAATTTCCAGAAGAGATACAAAAACATCTTGCCTAGACTAACAGCAAGATGCACTGTGTAGCATTAGATAACAGGTAAGGCAACACCTTTGGTACAAGTGAAACCCAGCACCACTCTATAGCCATGTCTGTATTGCAAAGATTGGGAAGACTCCTGAACTAACAGGTCTATAGCTAACACAAAGCTTTTAGGAAGAGAGAGTATCTTTGATTAGACGAACAAAACAGACAGCTTTCCAGGCACAATAGTCTTTCTTCAGGTCACTTCAGGTTCATGAGTCTATCTGTTGTTTGGTGGTTTGTTTTTCTTAACATGTGTCAGTTGGTAGTAAAAGATATTGCCTCCATACAAAAATTGCTTTGCTTGTGCCCTTAGGACATCATGGTTACTATATATGCCACTCTAATGGCTGCCTTAAGCAAACCAACCAAAGGCATAACTTGCCATGTCTTAGTTATGTTCCTGTAAAATTAAGTCGAGCACAAAATTCACAGAAGTTTTTATCAGGAGGTGAACCATGTCCAGGGGGTAGCCTCATTTAGCTATCTCACAGTAAGAATACTGTAAAGATACAAAAGACTCATCTTGCCTGTTAGATTTGAGAGTAGGGTGGCTACTGCTGACAGAAGTACCCACCATTTTTCAATGAAGATACAGTCCAAAAGTGCTGACATGAAACAACACTTATTCATTACAGCTTGTTCCATTGCTAAAACCTCTACAAGAGAAAAAATCTTGTATTTATAGCATATTTAATATAGGTTAGATTACTGCTTAATAATCAGTGTTTAAGACACAGTCTAGGAACAAAATCATATTCAGGCATATTTAGACATGTACGAGTAACCGTACCATTGAGCTCTGGTTATTTTTAATCCTTCTCCTATGGATACTTGGATATTGCCAACATTTGTAGAAAAACAATTTCCGGACTAAAAAAATGCAGTTTCTCCCCTTACAATAGTAAGCCAAAAATATTCCAGAATTCATATTCAGTACTTTAACTCTGGAGCATTGTGCCAAGGTCTAAGGATATGACCTCTCTTTAAAATACCTACTAGTTTTCAAAATAAGAAATCTATAACAAAACACATACTGCAAATAGGGAAGACTAATAAATTCTGCTCATAGCTGAGCAGTCAGAAAAGGCCTGAAAAGTAAAAAAGTATTTGAAAACCTAAATAAACAGAAGCCTTATCTATCTATCTATCTCCCAGGAAGATAGCTAGATAGTATCTTAGGTGTTTCTGGTTTTTTGTTTGTGTTTTTTTTTTTTTCCCCCCCAATGTAGAGCCTATTATCGCAAAATTGAAACACCTAACACTCTAAACAACATGCAAACTGAAGAAGCTGACAAAATACTTGCCTGGAACATTGCAAATCTTGCTATTTTGTGCTATGTTTGCACAGATCATGCATGAATGCTCTCCCCATATTACTGAGATTTTTGTTTGTTAAGATAGTGAGGATAAATGAGGAAATATATATTTTATGACTTGAACTGAAAGTGCAGAAATATTTCCAGTGCTGCACATTGCAATTTATTTTTTATTTTTAACATAAAGGAGTTCATGGACATTGCTTTCTCTGTTTTCCAAATCTTATTTTATTTATTAATAATTTTAAAATGTCACGAAGCCTCAGTTTGCTACATGTGACGCTACTTTATCTGGAAAGAAAATCATGTGGATTGTTAAATTATCAATTCAATTGGTTTATCTTTGAAACTAAAGAGACTAGAAAGCAAAGAGGAGCCTTGGGGAATTCATAGTAAATCTAATCAGATACAAAAGCATTTGTGAATCTCTGTGCATCTTCAAGTTATTTTTCTATGTGGTAACTGTATTCTCAGGGAAATGGTTGTGGTACACAGTTGCAAAACTAAGAACAGACATTCCTTATTCTCTAATAGGGTATACTATATATGTAAATGTACTCTCTCTATACACCATTCTCACTTTTTGAACAGTATTTGTTGCTTGTTTTGGAGGATCCCATAATGGCTTTTCTTAAGCAGAACTTACTCTGGAAGTAGTATTCAACTCCTGAAACTATATGCAAAAGATGGAGCACAGTGCTATAATGGCCACTACTCTAACTTTGAGCACCTCCAAATTCTGTATGTTTTCAGTTTGGGAGTCTATACCTACTGCATAAATTCTTGCTGGTGGGTGCTGCACACTGCCAGAAGTGCCGTGCTGCTCAGCTCCTCCACTATCAGGCTGTGAGGCTCAAATGCCGTCCACCTTTTTTTTTTTTTTTTTAAATTTTTTATTTTTTATTACTGCTCTCTGGTCCTCTCTCAGGCTTCAGCAGTCAGGTACCTCAGAGTCAACGTCACACCAGTGGAGAAGAGGAATCTTCTTCGAACAGTTTTGCTGTCAGTGAGATCCATTTATAAGTCATTTGCCTCTGCTGTTCTAAACCCATCAGTAGTTATGCACATGGATAATTTTATGGACTGGGCTAAATCCTTGGATGGGTAGAGACACACTCTGATAGTTAGGCTACGTGAGTGCCAAGCTGTTTGCAGCAAGAAGGCTTTAGCCTTTAAGATTTTCGGACGAGGACTATGTACTATGGATATTTTTTACAGCTCCCAGCATATGTCCTCCATTTTATTGAACACCATTCTTGCCCCAGTTCATAAAAGTTCAGCAGGCACAGGGATGGATAAAACTCACTCAGGAGCCAAGTAAGTTTGGCACCAGGAGTGTTTGGATTATGGACCACCTAATGAGCAGAGGTGCAATTAGAACAAATCCAGAAATTTTAGGTGAACACAGGGAAAGTGAAAGAGTTGGAGAATTCTCGTTTGGCCCTGTTGTTATTCATGGGCAGAGAGTAAAGATCTGTGTCTGTGACAATTGCATCAGTGTTTATCAGCAAGGCAAGGGTTTTTAAAATGAAGGTTAAAAAATGGCATTGCGTGTTCATAGTATCATATCAATTCTGTCTAGTTTTTAATGGTATATGTAAATTATGTTTTGGATTTGATGTAATCTACAAAAATATGATTAAAATGCTTTTTTCTGTTTATTTCATTCTATCATCCATGATAAGATGGCATCCCTGAATTGAAAAACCATATTCATTAATAAATAATCCCATATTTTCAATAACTGCTTAGGAAAAGGCGGTTTTTATCCAAACAACTAAGTAAAAGCTTCAGCAGAGTTTCATTCCTCTGCAAATGGGAAAGAAATATTTGGAGTTTGCAGTCTCCACTCAGTGCACACTATTTCCACACAGCTGTGTTACCTCCTACAGAGCTTCACTCTCAGGACCTGCCTTTTGCCAGTTATTCTCCAGTCTGCATTTATCTTCCCTATCTGTACTGACAGCACAGGGCTAGATCACCCCCTCCAGAGGCAAGCCCCACATCTATAGGATGAATCTCTAGCTGTGGTCACCCTCCACACTGCTCCCAGCATCTCTTCAGGCAGCACAGTGCACTCGAGGGTCTATGTTATTGTGGCTGCCTGTTTGTGCTTGCTTGCGGGACTGGAGGTAGGGCAGGCTCCAGGGAAAAGAGAATGCAGATTCAGTTTGCTGTTTCCTAGGAGATTCAGTCGAGAGCAATGAGAGTAGCTGAGCCTGTTTGGAAATCCTGGTCCCTCGCTGAACCAGCAAGGCCTGCTCACACACAGCTCACACTTCGAAAGACCAGCTCTGCTGGGGCTGCTTTTGTGGGAAATCTTGCTGCTGAGCGTGGCCTGGTGGGACAACTGAGCTTCATGGGCTTGGACCAGAGGACCGCTGAGAAGAGAGGATGGCAGACAAATTCTGGAAGAATCTGGATGCAGTGACTCTAGCTTCTAGTAAGAGCTACAGTGCACAGATAGAGCAAAACTGTACTTGGTGTGTATAAGAAAGGGATTAGAAATGGCCCAATAAACCCCAGTAATCTTACATTAGTTGTATATGAAGCTTAAGTACAACTTTTCAATGATATTTAAATATACAGAGATGAATGAAAAAGGGGGTGCAACGGCCCATGAATTAACAAGTGGATTGCGTCTGACTGAACTTTGGTAATTGAGCTTGTCTGAAGAGATTAATTTAGCACTGAATCTACGTGAATTCAATGCACATGGAAAATTATTGCATACTTGGAATAAAAGGTGGATTCGCACAAGATTGCAGTGTGGGAACTACAAAAATTTGTGTTGAAATAAAAATGAATTGTTCGCTGTAATTCCTCAAGAATCAGGATTAGATCCAATGCTATGAAAAATATCAGCAATATCTTGAGTACAAAAATAGGAATGCGTTAATAAATTTTTTTAAGAAATACAAGTGTAACAGACATTAACAATATGGAAGATGATCAGAATATCACATGGGAAGACATGGATAGGCCTGAGAACTGGGACAACATATGTGATTTAATTAGTTTGAAATGCAAGGTAATGAACATAGGGAGCGATGAAAATTTCTTCAATCAGAACTTCTGTAATCATCCTAAAGCCCACTGGTTGAAACAGGAAGACTTCAGGGTATTAGTCAGTCAAAGTATTATTATGCACCACCTAGGTGCATGTAGCAGTAAAAAATGGAAATACAATTCTCAGATGTATCCAGTGAGGCTTTTACAAAACGAAGGCATTAAGTATTAATTATAAGTTGCACTGGTGGGACATTATCTGGTGTAGAGTTTAGAATGCCAGTCATAAAAACTCAACAAGTTAAACTCCTAATGGAGCACGTGGAGAGAGGAAAAGAGTTAATAGTACTGCTGTAGGAACAGAAAGCCTGTTTTGTGGCCAAAGCATATAAATTTTTTTAATGTAACAAAATAAAAAGCGAGAGTACTTTTGGTCTATTTGTATAAAGATATGATAAAAGTAGATGGAAAAGAAAAAGAAGGCCCATTAAAGCTAAGGGACATTTTTGACATAAATAGGACATAATAAATGTGGCACAGAAATTGGAAAAAAGGTGTTCTAGAAAGATCTTATAATAGAAGTAGTGGTGGCAAAAAACTGAATTGGTTTCAATGCATAACATTTTCAGTGAAAGGGATTTGATAATGTGATTGATTATGATGAAGGAGAGATGGCATCAGTGATGCAGAAGTGTCCCAAAGCAAGGGACCTCATGCTGGAGCTGGGAAAATGAAGCTAAAAAAGACCAAGACCCTGATTTTAAAAAGACCTGCATTGTCCTTATGCATATAGACCTAATCTATTGAAATGAATGTAGCACTTGACTGAATGAACCAGCAAACAATGTGCAACAATGAAACTGAAACTAGCAAAAGACTAAGCAATAGCAAGGAAAAAAAAATTACTAAAGAAATTATTCAATGGAAAATAGCCACTCTAGTTTACTATATGCATATCAGTGGTATGTATTAATATATACCTATCTATAGATATCTACCTCTATTGATCTATCTACCTATGTTAATTGTCAGGGCCCCATGGGCATCACTCCCCATCCTGGGGCCTAGCTGCCTGGGCTGAGGGCCAGCTCTCGCAGTGTGATGGTCTATCCATGTCCCTGCTTTGCTGGCCTGGCCAGGACACTGCCCCTGCCCCCCTTGCAACCACACAACCTCCTGGATGCCCTTCCTCTGCGGAGCACCCCTGACTTTAGCAGCCCTGACACTAAACTACTTTCATGATCTGGTATTGCTTCTTTGGGAGGAAAGATTTTTCTGCTCTGGGGGCCAAGTTTGCCATTGTTCCTTTCTAACCCATAAGCCCAGGTTTGCTCACAGCGTTGAGGAGCAGCAGGAGGGTAGTTGAGCAAGGAGTCTGGATCTGGGTGGGGTGTGCAGAGTAGCCTGGCAGCTGGGAAGCACTGTGGAGCTCTCTCTTTGGCAGCTGCTTACAAGCCCAATACTTGATTTGTTCTGTCAATACCAACCTGGAAAATATCTAAGCAAATGAAATCCAGATGGTTCCTTCTGAGCATGCAGCTGAACCCGTTAGGAACACTGAAGACACAAGCGCTTCACAACACAATATGCTAAAGCTCTCCCTGACATCCAGAAGTGCTGAAAACCTAGCCCTAGTGCTGATTAAGTGCTGGTGGATATAGCAGGGTTAGCAGAGAAGACTACAATTCCTCTACAGTCCCAGGAGATGCACTGGTGAGTGTCCTGTGTATTTTAAATTTTTTTTTGGATATTCCACATAGCTCTATTTGGTACAGACTCCCCTGCAGTAGCATTCTCATTTCAGCAAAAGCAGTACAGAAATGATTCACATTCCTAGGTAATTTCCCTCTGCGCTACTGCACAGAGGAAGGAAAGGGAGTTCATTTTCCTTTGCAGTTACCAACACTTGAGACCAACCAACTTAAAACAAAGATTTTTATTTTCTTCCTCTCTTTCTCTGTTTTCCCTCCTGGAGTGTAAAAAGAAATTGTATTTGTGAAAATAAACAGCGTGTTGCTACAACACTTCCCCAGTCCCAAGCATTTTCTCAGACTGTTTTTTTTTTCCCCCTGAAGATCTACAGCACTGTGCTGATGTATTAGAGACCCCCCCAGGATTCTTGTATGTGGACTACATTAATGAGTTCCATGTAGACTGAAGAATATTCTATGTATGCAGGAAACATTTTAATGCATTCTCCAGAAGCAAAGTTTCTCTTAAATAGGAAGTGACTGAGTTCTCAGCAAAGTAACTTCTACAGCTCAACACATTTCATTTTTCTGAATTCACAGTTGTTAGCATCTGTGTGTATTTTGCTGTTTTTACTTGAATGCACTGATCATATGTTAGTATTTGATTTATGTTAATGAAGATGGTAATTGGATAATAGTGGAAGAGGGGAAGAGGAACCAACATAAAAAGAAAAATGCTGCAGGGGGAGCAAAAGACCAAGAAGGTTGGATCCATTTCCCATTAAGGTCTTTAGGAGCGTCTCCACTGATTTCATTGAGCTTTAGATCTTGTCCTTTCATTTTTTCAGTTTCATAGTTAGCATGTTCCCTGACACATTGCTTGGTTGAGAACATGGACCCACGCATGATCTGGAGCAGACCTGGATGTGCAGCAGAAATGAGGCTTTGTGTTCAGAGAAAGGGAGGTTAGCTGCAAGGACCCCAGCTTTGCCTTGCCATAGAATCATAGAATCATAGAATCACTTTGGTTGGAAAAGACCTTTAAGATCATCGAGTCCAACCGTTAACCTAGAACTGCCATCCCACCACTAAACCATGTCCCTAAGCACCTCATCTATCCTTCTTTTAAATACCTCCAGGGATGAGGACTCCACCACCTCCCTGGGCAGCCTATTCCAGAGCCTGACAACCCTCTCAGTGAAGAAGTTTTTCCTAATGTCTAGCCTAAACCTGCCCTGGCGCAGCTTCAAGCCATTCCCCCTCGTCCTATCGTCTGTTACCAGGGAGAAGAAGCCGACCCCCACCTCACTACAGCCTCCTGTCAGGGAGTTGTAGAGGGCGATCAGGTCTCCCCTCAGCCTCCTCTTCTCCAGACTAAACAATCCCAGTCCCCTCAGCCATTCCTCGTATGACTTGTGTTCCAGACCCCTCACCAGCTTGGTTGCTCTCCTCTGGACATGTTCCAGCAATGCAATGTCTTTCTTGTAGTGAGGGGCCCAAAACTGAACACAGTATTCGAGGTGCGGCCTCACCAGCACTGAGTACAGGGGCACGATCACTTCCCTACTCCTGCTGGTCACGCTATTCCTGATACAAGCCAGGATGCCATTGGCTTTCTTGGCCACCTGGGCACACTGCTGGCTCATATTCAGCCAGCTGTCAATCAGTACCCCCAGGTCTTTTTCCACCAGGCAGCTTTCCAGCCACTCTTCCCCAAGCCTGTAGCGCTGCATGGGGTTGTTGTGACCAAAGTGCAGGACCCGGCACTTGGCCTTCTTGAACCTCATACAGTTGGCCTCGGCCCATCGATCCAGCCTGTCCAGGTCCCTTTGCAGAACCCTCCTCCCCTCCAGCAGATCAACACTACCACCCAGTTTGGTGTCATCTGCAAATTTACTGGGGGCACACTCAATCCCCTCATCCGGGTCATTGATAAAGATATTAAACAAGACTGGCCCTAGAACTGAGCCCTGGGGGACACCGCTTGTGACCGGCCGCCAACTGGATTTAGCTCCATTCACCACAACTCTGGGCTCAGCCATCCAGCCAGTTTTTAACTCAGTGAAGAGTACACCCATCTAGTCCATGAACTGCCAGCTTCTCCAGCAGAATGCTATGGGAGAGACTGTGTCGAAGACTTTGGTGAAGTCCAGGTAGACAACATCCACAGCCTTTCCCTCATCTACCAGGCGGGTCACCTGGTCGTAGAAGGAAATCAGGTTGGTTAGGCAAGACCTGCCTTTCATGAACCCATGCTGACTGGGCCTGATCCACTGATTGTCCTCCATATGCCTGGTGAGCACACTCAAGATGAACTTCTCCATAATCTTCCCCGGTACCGAGGTCAGGCTGACTGGTCTGTAGTTCCCCGGATCCTCCTTCCGGCCCATCTTGAAGAGAGGCGTCACATTTGCCAACCTCCAGTCATCTGGGACCTCCCCTGTTCTCCAGGACTGCTGATAAAGAGAGAGTGGCTTGGCAAGCTCCTTTGCCAGCTCTTTCAGTACTCTTGGGTGGATCCCATCTGGCCCCATAGACTTGTGGATGTCCAGGCGGCGTAGCAGGTCAAAGACTGCTTCCTCTTGGATTATGGGGGGTTTATTCCACTCTCTGTCCCCATCTTCCAGCTCGGGAGGCTGGGTACCCTGGGGATAACCACTTCCCTTTATGACCAGAGAACAGACACTTTGACTCATTTTATACACTGTGAGTCCTGAAAACTAAATGCTTTACCCCTGTGACGACTTTTCTGCATTCTTAATACCAAAACTCATGCCTGTTTTTAAATTGGCATAACACTAATGATGCCAACACAGCAAACACTTTGCCAGGACTCTTCAGAGTAGTGTCCCCTGACATAGAACTGATTATTTATTTTGAAACATTTTTGACATTGCTTCTTCTGTCTTCTGTTATGTCAGCACTTACAGAGTGTCATTTTTCTAATAAATTAATCTGTTATTTTGAATTTGCAGAAGTAAAATATGAATGGGGTGGAATGAAGCAGACAAACAAACAAACAAAGAAGGATGAAAAATGTAGAAAACTGTTTGGGAATACATACTGAAGTAAATGGATTTTAAAATATCCTCTTGCTTGTAGTGTTACTTGAAAAGCAGTGACAACCCTAGCCTCTCAACATATGCAGGGCAATTCATGCTATAAAATAACTGTGGTCTTTTGATATCTTCTAGATCCATGGGACGAGAGGGGCATCTGCATGATGTGGAGTTTCAGGAGTGTGGAGGGAAAAACTCTGATCTGAGACCGCCCTCATATTACATGATGATGCATCCTAACATAGAGAAGGTAACTAACCTGGCTTTTGCCTTGAGACTTACAATATGAAGATCTCAGAGCTAAGGATTCCATCTGGCTTTACAGTAATTTTCCCTCTGTCTTGCTATACAGCATCCACACACCTTTGATTAAGTGAGAAGTAGCATCAAGTGCAGGGCAGAAAAAAGCATGCATTATCACACAGCTTTGGGAGTTAACCCAAGTTAAGTTTGAAGTTCACCATGCAAGAACATCTGCAACTCTTAACTCCAGCAGCTGTTCTATATTGAGAATGTGGGTACACACTGATCCAGTGTCGGGCATTACCCCTAATTTTGGTTGCAGATGTCAAGACAATGTTTGTAGGTGAAGCAAGAATGTAAGAAAAAGAGGTGTGGGTGGGCTACCAGATAGGCAATACCTTATTTATCTATTCAATGGAGAAATAATGAATACTGTTGCTTCTATGTTAAGGCTGTTGCAGAAGAAATCTAGAATTTTCAGGGTCTCCAAGAGGTAAGGGGACTAAATCTAGTGTCCCATTGCTCTGTTGTACACTCTGTATTTTAGAATTAAGCTAGAAGTTTGGGGTACCTTAATATCATAGCCAACTAGGTAGCAAATTTTGTAGGACTTCTGAATGATGCTCACTAAGTTCACATTTCAGCAGTCTGCTGCCATTCAACAGAGCTCATAAGAAGGTGAAAGGTCCCAAGCCCTTACTCTGGTCTCATTGACTTCATCCCTATTCCTCAATGCCTTGGTGTTAGGTAGATATGTATACTCCACAGTTTTGTAAAGTGATGATCCAGAGCACTGTGGGATGGCACCTGTAAATGAGCAAGGCACTGATTCCCATGAGTAGTCTGATTACAGAGAAGTACATGCACTATGGATTTAGCTGGATCGAGCCCCTTGGCTCCACAGGGGTAGAGAGTATGAAGTCCCTTGGAGGACTCAGCCCTGAAGACTCTGGGTTGTTGACTTACACTGGCCATGCTGGGAAAGGAAGGAAGGCTAAGGGCTTCAGCACATCATGGCGCTAGAAGAAAGAACTGTGTATAGTCTATTCCCAGTGAAGGGAATAATGCTGCAGAAAGGTTATAAAGCTGCCCTCCTCTTGCAGAAGTTAAAGTGACAGCCATTCAATCCACCTCAGCCAAGTGTTCTCAGGTCCCATTTTAGGGGAAGCAGACAATGATAAATTGAACAAAGCAGGTGGGCTGGTGAGGGAGAACAATGGCAGAAACAACACACAACAGGGCAGAGCGGTCCTGCAGCTGTCTCTGCTTTGTCTCCTTTTTCCAGTAGTCACACTTGAGGATGGACATAACTTAGCACTCAGAGAGATGGTAAAGACTGAGAATTGTTTTGCAGGGATGTTTTTAAACTTGTTTCTCTCTCTCCTTTTTTTTTTTTCTTCTTTTATTGACCCCAGTCTCAAATTCTCAATGACCTTTTAACATACGAGGAAAATAAGCAAAGCATTTACACTCATGTCAATCTACATGGATTTATTTTTTTTTTTAGATTTTTGCAAGTTTTATTTTATCATTTAGTTTCTCTTTTAATCCCCCTTTGTTTCATTTGGCAGCCGCAACAATAGTTTCTAGCCTCTGGCAAGGAAAACAGATGAGCAAATATTCTCTGTCTTGGAAGTTAAATGCATCGCCCCAGCGACAGGCCTCTCCAGCTTTCCAGCTACCATGAATCCTAAGCCTACTCTTAAATTGGTAAGTCAGCAGCCATGCCAGCACAACACATTGCCAGAATTGTTCAATCAGGCCAGTCTATATTGATTTATTTTTAAATGTATTCAGCATCAGTTCCTCTGTTTTCTGTCAGTTAGCTATACTGTCACAGGCTTTGATTCACCACCCCTTCCACTGCAAATCCTATGAACACATTATCAAGCAGCCAGTGCATCTCGGAGTTGAAGCTGACAATACAGGATCAATGTCCCAGGGGTTCAACCCTGAATTTCAATAATTCAATTAAATTCCCTGAATACTGGATTCAGCCAGAACATTGATTCCACATTGCTTGCACGTTCACGTACAAAGCATTCTCTGCAGAGAACCTGCGTATAGTCCCCTTGTTGGTGTATAACGAAGGGAAAAGAGAAGATATTGAACTGGAGGAAAGATAATCAAGCGTTGAACCTGCTGAGCCTATTATGTGAAAAACTGTTCAGGAGGATGCTGCAGCAGCTGAAGCCACTGGAGGATATTGTATGTAAAATCGGGGTTCTATTAAAAATGTATAAACATATCCAGGATTAGGTTTTAAAGCTATTGCTACAGGTATGAAATGAGCTTAACTGAGAACTCCTGGGTTCCCTCTAGACTCATTTACAACTAACCAAGGGAAAAAATAAACTCTTTTATTGCTTGAATAATTCTATGCTACCTATAACAGTAGTTAATAGTTAATAAGGATTTATGCCTCTCATAACTGAAAGGTGTATCTAGTTTCGGCAAGTGGGAAGGCTTGTATTACAGATACTAGTAATTCATCGCCCATTACTTTGTTCACAAACTATATAGGAAGAAAGGACAAAGAAAGAGTCTGTGCAAGCAAGTGTATGTGAAAACGCAGTTTATTACCAGATAGAAATAATCTTTAAAGAATGCCCCAACTTCCAGGCCCAACCCCAAACATCTCTGGAGCTGTTTGGATGCAGAAGCATGTGATTGCATGGTGCCCTCAGTGAATAGTTATTCACTCCAGGTGTAACCGTAACAGCCTCCCTCCCATCCGGTGGCAGCAGATGCAAACCTGTAACTGCAGGAGTGCTGAGTAGTGATAAACACTCCTTAGTCTGCAGCTGGAAGATCCTTGGGACCCCCAGTACCTCTTGGTGGGTGTTTGCATAATGCCCAAAGTAAGAAGTTAGGGTTTTATTTTAAGAAATAGCTTCAGCGCTTGCTGTAATGGAAGAAGGTAAAATAGCAGTAATTGATAGTAATAACAACTGTGAAATCAAGAACTCAGACAACAGGAAGATTGCCATGGCTAGAAGACCTATAAGTTTAGAAGATGACATTTGTCCTTATGGTCTAATTCACAGGTCATTTTTCATTGACTTCTAAGGGACAAGTCATTCATCTTTTAACAATTTTACTTAAATTAAGAAAAATTCCAATAGTTTCTAATTAAGCATTGTGGTTATTGAACACTTAAGCAAAACATCAAATAAGGTTCTGTAGCAAGTGGTCCATATAGGACATAGCATAATAATACATTTCTAGGGTTTTCGATCTCAATACTTGTCCTAGTGTAGCCAGTATCAGTGAAACAAAAGAGCACTGTAATTTTCAAAGGACACAACTTTTTTTTTATATACTAAAGTCATTTCAATTCCACAGGTTAGATTCCTGTATGGCTGTTCTGGTTCTTATTTATTTATTTGTTATAGTAGCAGCCAGAGACCCATTCTGAACTGAGGTATTGTACAAACACTCAGAAAAACACAAAAATTATTTTTACAAAACATGAATGAGGATCAATAAAAGTTGAAAAGGATAGAGCTTGGAGTAAATATCATTATGAGATGGGTAAACCCATTTACATATACAACAAATGAATACATTGGGAGAAGAACTGACTGGGCAATAGTCTCAGCTTAAAATGTCATTAACACAGTGAAGGGAGGAGGATAAATAGACGGCTATTGTGTTCTTTTCAAAAGAAAACCAATTTTGCATTTATTTTTAAAAAAATGCAGTCTGCTTTCTACCTAAGAAAAGTAGTAATTTTTCTTTTTAAAAAGCTTTATTCCTTTTGTTGACATCTTCTCAAACCGCAGTGAGATTTTCATTGACAATATCTCCAGGGACACCATTTTAATATCTTTTGACAGTGAGGACCTGCCCTCTGACTAGTTGGGTCATTGAGGGTAAGTCTCCCTTCTATGCCATCATTCACCATACAGGTCTTTTTTATTTCAATCATTAGTTCACTTGTGCAGGGACTTTTTAAAATTTGTGCAGGTAAAGTTAGAACATGAGCCTCTTTTCTTATTTGTGTCCTACAAACTGAATTGTGATGTTAATGCTATAATAATCCTTGTTTGAATAAGATTTCAGGATCAGTCCCCTCGTATACAAGTGCAGATATGGTTCATTATACAAATATGCTTGTCACACAGACTGTTGTCCTTTGTGGCTGAAGCAGAGCTAATCCAATTAATTTGTTCATGAAAGACAAGTTGGTTTTAAAACAGGGTCTAGCACAAAGAAGAAAGGACAGTTTTTTATTAACTTTCTCCCTTGTCTCAAGACATATTTATTGCTTTCTGCTCAAGCAGAAATAATAAAAGCCTAAGAGTATGACCACTTGCATGAAAAATCTTTCAGCTCTTGTGCATGTAAATAGATTGGACTTCTGATTGAAAACACTCTATGCATTTCTTAAGGCTGAAACTTTAAGGACTTATAAAATGCCTGATTTGGAAAGATAACAGTATGTGCAAAGCAGTGACTTTCATAATACATGGCAGCAACATTATTAATTAAAGAGGAGGACATTGCAAGGATATGTCAAAGCAAAATAACCTTCAGCTAGCAGAAACAGAGTGGGCTATAGGTCAATTTTATTATGTTATAGAGGCAGACACTGTTTTTCATATTGTGTTACCAGAGATACCAGTGAGAGACACAAGACAGGTTTTTGCTAAAAAGAGAGACCACATAGAAAGCCTCAGTAGTGACATAGAAATTATGTGATGGAACAGGGATATTTTCTCTTCCTCCATCTATAAAGACTCTTGCCAGTGGTGGCCTTTATGTATCTCTGAAATAAAAGTTGAACGCAGCAAAACAGAGTAAATTTGCCATTTAAAAGGATTAATGTGCATTTATTCAGGCACCAAGTGACAACCATGCATTGGTAATTGCTCTGCTGGAAGACCTGTGAGTTGAGTTGCAGACTCAGTCATGGCATCAGCTCCCTTTCTGGGTCCTGAGCGCATCCTCCTACTGGGCTGAAAACCTCCAGGAGGATGCTGTTAATGAAAGAGACTTTTCTCAGTCCTGAAAATACAGATTTATCTGAGTGTCTGGCAGCAGAAAGTTCTTGCCCTCCAGATTATGACACTAATAGTCATTAGCAGGTCTAAAAAGCTTCACATAAGTTAGCAACCTAGGATGTACCAGTCACCTCTGGATACACCGATGCAGAAGTTGGGGCAGTATTCTCAAACTTATTATTGCATTGAGAGATGGGGTCATGCTCAGAGAGTTTTATTGTCTGTCTAAAACACCTGCCTTGAGAAGTATTTGTCCAGTTATGATCAAACTGGTTTCTCTAAGACTCATGGTCCTCCTTGACCTTTATATATTGCAGCTATAAATAGGACAGATATTCACCTGGCTTTATTTGTCATGGGTACACTGATGTTCAAATACTTCAAAAATTTTCACCAGGCAGCATCTGCACTTCTGTTTAGGACACATTTCCTTTGCACAAACAGGCTGTACTGAATTGTGCTGCAGTAGCGACTAATAATGCAGTCCAGTCTGGAATAGTGTTAATTAGCAGCTGCTGAAAATATCAGTTGGTTGACACATGGCTTTCAGGGAAAGTTTATGCAAACCCACAAATGCAGCCTGAAGTATGCAACGTTCTGCTGCCCAGAATATGATTTGGAGTCAGGTCATTTTTTGTGTTAGGTACGTTAAGTAAATATCATCAAAGATAATTCATACTGCAATAATCTTGTAGACTGTTATGTGGAATTCCACATTTTCCATTGAGACTAGTAAGCTTTCAGAAAATGGTCTTCTTGACTTGTAGGTAATGATGGAAAAACAAAACACTAGAGCTCATTGGATTGCCTATATCTGGGCATGATACTCTGATTTAAAAAACAAAAGAAAACAAAATAACATTCCCAGAACAAAACAATGATTTAATCTGTCTGTGGCATATGAAAGTATTTACATGTTTTCACAAGCTGGAATCAGAAACACAGCAACAATACAGAAGTTGAGAGAAGCATCAGATACACAATCCTCTCACTTGCCTCTTTGTGATGGTACCTCATTTGCTCGATGACTGTCCACTGGTAGAGAAGATCCAACCATCAGAAGCAGCTGGTCTTTTGCAGGCGGGCGTTTCTACATGTGTTGTGGGGGCCACCTCAGCACCCGTGCACGTCCTCTTGTTTGGCTGAGGTCAGTGTGTTTTGGATAAGGTGCACAAAAGAGTAAATACTCTACTTGCAGTGCAAAATGTTTATCCAACCCCACTGTAGTCTGCTGTACAGAATCAGCCCAGCATGTGATACATTCCCCTTGTGCTCTGATCTGTGCCACTGTTGCTTTTCACTTGCACTGCTGGCTGAGGGTCACCAGCCACTGGTGATTGTCAGACATTCATTTTCTCTGTGCCTTCCATAGCAGCAACACTGGTCCAAAGCTTTATAGCAATGCATTTTCCAGCAAATTTGTCCCTTTCTCCCCTTCTGTGGCCAAGACGCGCTTAAAAACAAGACCTCTGCTATCAGCTAAGGTTTAAAAAGTTTAGAAGTGTTTAAATTGTTATCCTGAATGTACATCATCTGTGCTAACATGGCATTCTTTCTTCATCTTATTTCAGGAAAGGTACTTTCCTTTTTACCTTCTTGCTTGCTTTCTTTGTTCATTTTATGCATCTTTTTTCTCTTTTTTCATCTATAACAACATCTTATATCCTTCATGTACAGATTTTTGTGAGCATCTATTCTGACATCCTTCATGACATATAACGAAGAGTGTAAGTACTCATTCCTTCATCTACAAGCTTTGGTGGATTGAAGAATATCTTTTACAAAATGTAGGACCTTCAAGCAGCAGAGGCTCCACCATGTCGCAAAATAAATTCTTCTACTGATTGATTGCTTTCATTGTTAAAAATTACTTATTACTAGTCTAAATTTGTCTAGTTTCATTTTCCTAGCCAGTGGAAGATGTTTTGTCATTGTTTGCTTGTCAGAAATATTTACCTGACACACACAGTGATCAAACCAACCAAGCCTTTCCCATGTACGTTAACAGGGTTGAGCACTAGTCATGTAGAAAAAGTCAGATTTCCCAGGTCTCAGGTAGCTCTTTGGGGTTTTCACTGAACATTTTCAATTTGTAAACATCCTCTTTTGCAGACCACAGGCTTTTGCTACTATTTTATTAACATTATTAATGGGTATATATGGTGGAATAAACAGTTTTTACTGTTTACTCTCAGTTCTATTTTTTATTTCTGAATATAACTACTGCTTGGCTTTTTACTTATTCCATCATACCAGGAGCTCATGTTTGGAACATGATCTATTTATCACTTCAGGAACAGCACTTTTTCAAATGCCATCCCCCTTCCTGCAACTCTGACCTAAATTCCATTTTCACAGATGCTTGGCCTTACATTTGGTTGTTTTAAGAGGCATGATGCTCAGATGGTCTCAACTTGCTAAGTGAACTTGATTACTCTGTAGAACTGACCTGTCCTTATCCTAATTTACCACTTCACTGATTTTGTGTAATCTACAGACCTTACCAGCAATGATATTTTCTTCCAGATCATTGGTAACAATATTGACTAGTGTGGAACTAAGAATAGGTCATGGTGGGATCTGACTTAGAACATTCCCATTATATGATGATTACCAGTTATTGGTTACTTTTGCTATCAGGCAGTTTTAATCCATTGAATATATACCACATAGATTTTTTTTTTAATAGACTCAGTTTATTAATCAGAATGTGATGAACTACTAGGTATGTATGTACTCACAGAGAACTTTGCTAGCCATATTTGTAATCTCAACAGGACATAGTTCCTATTGATGAGATCTGTTTCCCATTAAGCCCTACTGATTAGCATTAATGTAATTGTGATTTCTTTTTTCATCCTGTGTGTACAGTGAAACTGAAACTCTACCACTTTGTTAAAGTTCCCAAGTACCCCTTGGTGGTCTCTGCTCCAAGAGCTGATTCTAGGTTGAGATAAAATCCCCCCTTGGGTGAGTTTGCAGTGATCGCATTGTAACACAGAACACAGCTTCGGGGGTGTGAGGGGAAGTAGGAACTGGTAAAAAGGGTTACATGACAGTGTAGCCAGCATTATGTCTGATTTTATGTTCATTTTACTCCTTGGTGAGGGTTTTCTGTTGTGGTTGGTTGTTGTTGTTGTTGTTGTGGGTTTGGTTGTTGGTTTGGGGTTTTTTTTAGCTGTTTAATGCTTTGTACTTCTCAATGTTCTAAATTATCCATGACTTTTCAGGATTTTTTTCATTGCTTTTTCTCATTTTTAGGGGCCCATGAGAGTAGGTACATCAGTACATGTGAATAGTAATTTACTTGTACGGCATTATCTTTTTCTTGCTTTTTCTTGAGCTATTGTCAGCTGTAGCATAGAGGTTTCATAGTTACTGTGCAGACTTTGGTGAAAACATTCAATGCTTCTGCATTTTTTTAGCACCTCACCACCCCCTATTAGCACTAGATATTACAGACTCAAATAGCTTTTTTTGAATAAACAATCCTGAAGATGATTTACAGTAGTATCTTAGAAATTTAGTATAGATGCTTTACAGTGGGCTTAGTAGAAACATTCTATTTTAAAGACTTTTGGCTTCCCCACACTCTTAATAGTCTGGCCCCAAATACCACCTCAAAATGACATTTCTGGCTCAGGAAATCTGAGAGCCACAGATTGCTGGAGGCTGAGAAAGCGTCATTGTATGCTTGACCTATTTTACTCCTTTCTATTGGCATCTGTTGCTGGCCATTGTTAGAGATGAACTGTTGGGTATTTGGTTTAACCTAATTTGTCTTTCTTGTGGTGTCGATAATTCATATATATTCTTTAGGGGTACCGGCATATTAGCTTTCTTCAGCTTTGCTGTGTAAGTTTTCAAACCCTGATCATTCAGGCTGAACACAGCAGCTATATCACTATGGAAAATTGTGGCATGATGCAGATTTTCCCTTTTTCTGGTGCTACAAATGCAGTATTCATTAAATACAGGAATATTCTCTTTATATTTTATGTTTGGGAAGGCCAACCGTATTCTGGGCTGCATCGGGAGAAGCGTGGCCAGCAGGTCGAGGGAGGTGATTCTGCCCCTCTACTCTGCTCTGGTGAGACCTCACCTGGAGTACTGCGTCCATCTCTGGAGCCCTCAGCACAAGAAGGCCATGGAACTGTTGGAGCGGGTCCAGAGAAGGGCCACTAAAATGATCCGAGGGCTGGAGCACCTCTCTTATGAGGACAGGCTGAGGGAGTTGGGGTTGTTCAGCCTGGAGAAGAGAAGGCTGCGGGGAGACCTGATTGCGGCCTTTCAGTACCTAAAGGGGGCCTATAGGAAAGATGGGGATAATCTTTTTAGTAGGGCCAGCTGTGACAGGACAAGGGGTAATGGTTTTAAACTAAACCAGGGTAGGTTTAGACTGGATATAAGGAGGAAATTCTTTACAACGAGGGTGGTGAAACACTGGAACGGGTTTCCCAGAGAGGTAGTGGAGGCCCCATCCCTGGGAACATTGAAGGCCAGGTTGGATGGGGCTCTGAGCAACCTGATCTAGTTAGCGGTGTCCCTGCTCACTGCAGGGGGGTTGGACTAGATGACCTCTAGGGGTCCCTTCCAACCCAAAGCATTCTATGATTCTATGATTCTATGAAATCAATATAGCCTCAAATATACTCAAATTCTGTTCATGTTTCTGCCACAGAGAATAGCCATCATTTGTTCCATATGTATATTTCCACTAAACAGCAAAGGGTTTTTTGGGGGAAAAAAGAAAAACATAAAAGCTAGAAGGAAGTGCTAGATGATATTAATTCGCATTAATGGAGGGTATCATTAACCATCAAGCTTGTCAGAGTACAACCTGAATAAAACACATACTATGGAGTTGAAAAGAAGTAGTAATTATTATATTTCTTTTACAGTCCTTCAAAGTCTATGCTTTTGTCCAGCCCAAATTACTTGCTGATGGATGCATAGATGAGTGCAGTGATACCCCTAGATCCAAGGTTTGAGGGCACTTCTACGTGCTGCCTATTGAGACCATTTACATAAAATTCAAGTCACCAAATGACAGACTTTGATAAGATTCAGATGAAGAAAGGCTTCAGTTTCCTTTTTTTTGCAGTAATAGTAGACCCATCTGGTCCCTTTCAGTGTTCTCGAGCTATAGCCAGCTGAAAACTGGAGCAAATTTAGTATAAGTTAAGTGGATTTATAATTGAATAAAATAAATAATCTGTCTTCTAGTTTCTATGTCACTTGACTGGAGATATCCAAGACATCAAGATATAAACACACTATAAACCACCAAATCAAAAGAGCGCATTTTAAAGGAAATGTAGTGCAGCCACTATCATCTGTCTCAGGAGTCCTTTGCAGTTCATGGTACTCGCTTACAATCATACCTTCAGTACTCAGACATATTAAAGTAAGAGTGCAACATTGCAGTGGATTGGTAGCTACCCAGGTGTAGACTGTGACACAAATACATGGCAGAAGCCAGAGTCATGAACTGAAATTGCTTTGTCAGTAATGTTGATTGTTCCCCTTAGAGAAAGGAACGTTATACTCGTTCTTTCCACATTTTCTCAAAATATTTGCCAGCATGCTGCTTAAGAGTCAAAACTTTTCCACTTTCTACACTTTGCATTCAAAAGCCAGAGTGGAGAACACGGCTGGACGTTCAAACCTGCCTCTCGTGCACACTGAAGGCAGCAGCAGGGTGATTTCTCCACAATATAAGTATGTGATTTATGTCTCTGCTCTGCTCCCTTGCACCAGTGCCCAGGCTGTGCCATGCTTTGTTCTCATGCATACTGTAATCTATATAAAAGCCTCTGTTCTCATATTGTTAACTGATCTACTAGTCTACTTCTAGCTTGAATGGAAGCAAATTAAACAATAGAAGAAGCCTGTGCATGTGAAAGGTTGCACATAGGTTATTTTCCTTCCTAGAAGCCTTACAGAGAGTTAAAAGAGTGGCAGCCTGGCAGGAAGACAAGAATTTTTAGCACTGCTTAATGAAATTAAAGCAGGTCAGACATAAACAGGAGGTGGCTGTCCTGCAAATTGTTATGCACATCGATAATTATGTAACTGTATATGAATATATGTCTGTGTGTGTGTCGAACATACAAGCTGCTTCACTGAAACCAATGTGGATCTACTGGTGTGGCTAAGGTTTGGCTCTGCAGGTACAGGGAGAAAGAATTATGCTTATGTATCTTTTGTTGACGGGAACTAAGAGACATCTTTGCAATCTCAAAATAACCTTTAGAAGAAAAGCAGGATGAATCACTAACCAACACCAGATTTCTTTTTTAGTTAATTTTTTTTTCTTAATTTTTTTTTTTTCTTCTCATCACTCCCTCATCTCCAAAGCAGTAGGAGTAATCTTAATTTGGTGCACTACAAGAAAGAGCAAAGTTTATAACCTGAACATAGAGGTCTTTGTCTGCTAGTGGCAAGGCAGATGCTGTAAGGAGTTCCTATTCATGGTTATGAAAAGAAATATTTTTACTGAAAAAAGTTATTTCTAATCCAATATAAAATCAAGAGATTCTGGTTATGCTGCAAAAGGGAATTCGACTCCCTCTTACTGATAGGACAGTGTGTGCTGCTCCCAAAAGTATGCTTTCTTTTACACAAAGCAATAGTTTGGCCAAAAAACCACAATGAATCAAAAAGTTAAATATTAATCCTCCTCACAGTTAAGCAATCTGGCTATCAGACTTGAGTCAGAGTCTTTCTAATCATCTCTTTTTTGCCTTTGGAGCATTGCTTCCTTGCTTTCATAGTAGCTCAACTTTGTTTACAAGAGAGATAGAAACTAGTTATTTATGCAAAATACCCTATAGCACATATATATACACATCATGCAGGTTTTCAGCACCCTCAGATCAAAACCTTAAATAAACCTGTCTCTCTTTTAGGGCAAGTTTTGTAGTGAAAAACACTGATCTCTTGTGGAGGTGCCTGGGTGGTTTTACTTTCCTTCTGGTTCTCAGTGTTTGCTTCCTTCTCAATGATGTTACATTTGGTTTGTGATCGGCTATAAAAGTATATTATTACTGAATAGAAAGAACAATTCCCAAAATGAGAATTTTAAACTGTAAGTGGTAATGTTTGCTTTGAATTACAGTAACTCATTCATGGAAAAAAGTAACATCTGAGCTATATGTCAAATTCTGACTTTCCCATTTCATAAACTAAATATTTGCCAGAAACAGCTGTAAAACCACATAAAAGCCACAGGTTAATTCTTATAAATTATAATTCTTTGTTTACTAATCCAAAGATTTTTTTAACTTTTTTTATAACGTGTATCTAATACTCATTTAGGGGCTTGTCACTGACCATGTAATGCTAAAGTGTGTTTTACATTTAATAACCAGGACTGCAATCAAACACTCCAATTTAGCTTTCATTTCAAATAAGAACCCAAGTTTCTTAATGGTCAAAGGCAACATTTTAAATTTGTTGGTTCAAACAGTTCTTGCCTAAAGAGTTACTACAATAGAGGCTAGACAGCTATTGCTCTCAGGTTTTCAGATAAAGAAAGAAAATCACAGAAGAAAGTAGAGCAACTATATTACAAATGCTTAACTGAGAAATCCAAATAAACACACGAAACATCTGGGCTTAGGTCATTTTCAGAGACAATTCTAGGACTTCAATAGTTTCATGTGTTCACTTTGTTATTCTCTTACTCTTGAAAGGTGGTATCACTAGTAAATGGTACCACTTTTTACACAATATGCTTCTTGAGGAATCAGGATTTGTCATTTTCCCAGTAAGAACTTGAAAAAAGTAATAATAATTAATAAAGTAAGAATAATAAAATTTTTAGTTTTTCTATAGTGCTGCAGTCACAACTGAGCTTGATTGAAGGCAAAGAAACAAAGCACCTCTGAAAATGTGATCTTACAATCTGAAGTTGGAAGCAAATCCTGAGGTATCCAAATTTCTTGGACTTTTCTGACAGTTTTAGCCCATTATTTGAACACTGATAATACAATATAAAAGAAAGAGGGGTTTTGTTATTGGTTTTGGTGGGCTTTTTTAAATCTCCATTTATCAGCTATACTGAAAGATTTAGAAACAAGGAAGCAAACAAGTAAAGTGCCTGAAGATAGACTCCAAAGTAGTTTCCATTAACTTCAATGGGATTTGGTGGAGTTCAGCACTTCTGGAAGTCAGACTGTTTCCTTAGTAAGATACCATGGTTTTATGAACCTAACTTTAGGCTTGTACTTACTAAAATCATGTCCCAGATATTAAGTTTGCATTTTAAGGTATTTCTGTAAGTTGAGAAAAATAAAATTAAGAAAATTAGCCAACATAGCGCTCTCAACAGGCAGCTAGGTTAAGCAATCTTTTAAGGTAATGATAACCTCAGAGGCAATGTTTTCCCACAAAAAAAAGATTATTTTTTGTTAACAAAGGGTCAAATATGGGAATTTAGGAGACTGAAGATTTATCAACAATTTTAGGCCTTTTTGTCTTTCCATCTTCTTAGTGCAACACGTTAGTTAACTCAAAAGGAGAATTAGGAGGCAGTGATGTTGCAAGCTTGAGACACAGTCTAATTTCCACCATATGGTGTTTTTGTTTTTATCACCATCTTTGGAACAAAGGGTAGATCTTCCTAACTTGTTTGGTTTTATGTTAATTTTGCTTTTTTTTTTTTTGAGAAGATCGAAATGGTTGACTTAAATCCCATAATTTTTGTTACTTTTTTCCCCTTACTTTTTTCTTTTTTTTTTTGAGCAGCTTTCACATATTCAACATTGCATAAAATACCCATTTGTAATTATGTTTAACCTTTGTAAAGCCTCTGGGTAAAGTCTACTCATTAATCTTTAACCTGACAAGCCTTGGCGGTGGTGGAATTGGCACAGCTATGTATTAGAGGCTCAGAGACCACAGACTAGAGGTACAAAAGGGGTAATTAAGAGGTGATATGAAAGGAAATGGAACAAAGCTAAAGGGAAAGGATCATATTATGGCACATGTCAGGCAGTAGTAAAGACAATGGAATGCAAATTCCTATAGACACAAATCAAAAAATAAACAAGGCAGTGCATTTAATGATCTTCTTAGTCAAGCACAGATAACCTTCACTAAATTAGATCTCAAACATTGTAATAATCACACAGCATGGACACATGGTTAGTTTTTAATAGTGTGCCCCTATTTATCTTTTGTTTGTTTGTTCTTAAGGAACACGCTGCCTTGCAGTAACTGTAAAAGGCATGAGTTAGTATATCTCAATATGTCTCAGCAGAAAAAAACATCACCTGGACAAGTGTCATCCTGTAACTAAGGAACAAATCCTGCCCCTGGCCACCAGGCTGTGAGGAACGCCTGGCTGCTGGGCAGCTGCTCTGTGCTGACCCCAGCTCTCTATGGGCTCACAGCGCAGATGATCGTTAAGGTAGCTTGGAGGGTCTGAGATGTGTGGCATCTGTGGGAAAGGAGTCGGGGCCAGGATTCAAAACACTATCTCTGATAAGCCTTTATGGATTTCCTAACACCTCAGTAGGGAGTACTCTGAAATCATGGAAGCTACTCTCTTTGCTGTTCCTAAAGGACAAGGTCCTGTCATCTTTTTGACTGCACGCAAAGAAAGGTAACTGATTTTAAGTTCATAAATTATTCCATTGACCACAAACTCTTCATTTGATTGGACACTTGCCTTAGTACCTTTCTTGGTCTGATCTCCTCTGACCAATGTCTAAAGTGGTGGCATTAAATGGAGATTTTCCTCAGTCCTCTGCAAAAATCCTCATCATTCCGTTGTGATATTTAGACTTGACTCCAGGGGCTGGGTTTCCTTTAAAGAAAATTTCATTTTATGCTTCTGTAAGCCTTCAGTGTATTACTGAATAAAACAAGACTGTCATGCATTCATAAGCTGATAACGTTACAACCAGTGAGTCCCACACTGGGGAAGGATGGGGTAGAATACAAAACCCAGCATTACCAACTTTGGGGGTTTTATATCCACTTTCATGACAAGTGAACATTACTTTCCCATTAGGTAAAGCTGCTTTTATCAAGAGGTTACATGAGAACTTTAGTTTTCATCAGAAATAAAAATAAATTTTAAAGAGCGCTATCTCTGGTCTTTCTGTTTTCTGTACCTCTGCCCTTGTGCATGGAAGGAAAAGTCCCTATGATCTCCAGCATAGTGGAGTTGCAGTTTTGACAGTCCTTGCTTGAGGAAGGTCCTCACCTACTTTCAGTGAGGTAGAGGACAATTAGAAACCAATCCTGTATCTGAATATGTGTCTAAGAGACTTACGAACATTTCAAAGTGAATGTATTACAGGAATTTTGTTTTAAATACCCAAGGAAGTTAAAACGGTTGTATTCCAAAGAGGAAAAAGTCTTAAAGGGAGTATGTTTCAAAGTGTTTATCTAGCTAGACATGTGGGTATTAGAAAGTAGGAAAAAGTTGGGGAAAAAAAAAAAGGAAATTATTGTAATGGTGAAAAGGATGCATCTTAATTTGTCTTTCTCAAGGGCAAATACTAGACTTGCAAATATAATTAAATCTCCTTTTAAAAAATGCCACAGAAACATGAGTAAGCTGGCAGAAGGAGACTTCACCAGTTTTGGAAGGGGTGACATGACACACAATGTAGAAGTTGTCAACTTTGCACATAGAGTGCATATAAAATCTAATAAATCAGATGCTTTAGTCTGAAAATAGTAGAATAAAATAAGGACTTAATGTTTTGCATTAATTTTTTTCTGCTTTACTGCTTGCAAGAAGATGGGTAACTATAGTAAGTGGACAGAAGGCCAAGCACTACCTTGTTTGTTAACGGTCAAAATCATCTCTCTGTTCCTTAAATTAAGGTGTAGGCTTTTTTAAGGCCAGATCCTCGTATTTTGAAGATCCAGATCTGAAATGCACATTAGCGAGGCACTCTTATTATGACCAATTAATGTGAAAAAATAGAATTATTTTATATTTCATTAAGGGTGTAAACCTCATATACTGAGAAGTATCCAATTCTCCTGATTTGTATGAACTCCCAAGTTTGTTGATTTTAGTTACATCTAAAGAGTTAAACCAGAACGAAACCAATTTAACAATGTAGAGAATCATGCCCTGTTTTTTGAAAGATCACTGTAAATAAGAATAACCCTTCTCCTTTCTTGCCTTAACCCAGCACTTTTCATTCCTTAATGAGATAGAGAACATGTGTAGGTCCTACTTGTAGGATTTGCTTATCTTTCTCAGTCCTTCAGGGCTCCCAAGAGGAACTAAATCAAACCTAATCAAACAAATTCTTACTAAATTTAACAAATAACTAGGAGATACTGAAGCCAGAATAATGGATGCAACTAATATGTGAACTCAGGATATAACTGTAAGACAATTATGGGAAAGAAAAATAGGTCAGAAAAAATAAGGCAGAAAATGCTGTGTTTTTAACGCTGTATTTATTAGCTGTCTGGGTCAGATACTTTATCTCTTTCTAATCATCTGTGTAAATAAGACTAGCAATGTCATATTCTTTCATTCCTGCACTACATTGACAATTTTTATTGCTTAATGAGATCGAATGTTTCTAGGTTCTACATATGTATACTCATTCTCTTCAACCCTTCAGGGCATCTTCCTTCCCATGATGAAAAAAAAATCCTCAAAGAATAATAAACAGTTTGTAGTGAATTCAGCAAATAAGTAGGATGTGCATGCAATGCTTTAACTTTTCAGTTATAATAAAATTACACTCAAAACCCACAACATAAATCTCTGCTTGAGGTGCAGTATGGCATGAATCAGAGCACTGGTCATTTCCTCTGGAGTCTGAATGTTGGATATAATAAACGTGTCTTGATTAACACAGTGATAAATACTGTGTTACCTTAAACGTGAATAGTCTTTTTAGACAATCCCATTGTTTATATTGATAAATGCTTATAGTGATGACTTTTCAAATGGATAATATAATGCAAAATATATCAGTACTCTTTCCCGTCTGGCCTTTTTCCACATTCATGCAAAGGAGTTTACACCTAACTTCCTTAACTTTGATTCTCTTGCCCTCTTTAAATGAGTGGTCCCACAGACAGAGCAGCTCCTCTGAATCCCAATCCAAAGAACTAGTAAACCCATAAAATGTCAGCCTAAAACAAGAATCTTTTCAAGACTCTAGGATAATGTCCCCAGAATAAACTTAATGTCAAGCCAACACATTATTTGTTTGGAGTGGAAAAGAAACAGAAAGGGAAAAATTAATACCCAAAGGCAGACTAAAATAACACAGAAACCAGTCAAAAATCCAGAGGCAGCAAAACCAGGACCATTCAGAGTTGAACATTGCTTCATGGATAGGCATAACCCTTAGGAGAAAGGAGCTTTGAGCAAATTCGCAAAGAACCCACTGTCAACAAGACATGAATATCAGCGTCGTGGGGATGCTGGTATTGGGAGCAGAGGGAGGAGCAAATGCTGCCTCTGCTGGTCTTGGTCTAGCAGAGTAAACAAATTCTCTTACGAATCACAGAAAACATGAATAATAGATTCATCTTTTCACTCCTAAATATTAATTCCTGGAAAGTCTCTGTAAGACTGTTTGAGGCATTTTTGCCAGGAACAAATACGTCCTACCTTTATGTTACCCATTGTAACCTCCACACTGTTACATTTTTAGGTTTCTTGAAAATTGTCACCAAAGGCTGACTGAGTAATTTGAGATTTATCTAGAACATGAATGCGTTTTTGCTGTCCTTAGCCTACCTTTTTAATTTTTCCTTTCAATAATTTTTTATTCACATGGATCAGTTAAATACATGAAAAGGGAATGATTTGTCTCTGATGATCTTGATTAAGTTAATGCATATTTCATTATCACATTTTATACCTACCTTTTAAAGTGATTTTACCCACTCACATACTTAATGACTGTGAATCCTAGATCTTGACCTAACTCCTTACTCTGGGTTTGCCTCCCTCTGCTTGGTTTAACAAGGTGATGTGGAGTTCTGACATCTCCTCGTTAGATTGCTACCAATCCCAGCTTTACATGGCCATGCGTGATCTACTGTACTGCCTTGTCACTGCTTTCACCCCTCCTCTTTTTATTCTGCCACTTCTTCTTCACTGTCAACTCCATCATCGCACTCCTGATCACTCAGCTCCATAAATAACCTATTCATTCCCTTTAACCCTTCCTTCTCTGTGGATTTGTACCAGCGCACTACTTTCAAGTCCTCTGTCTTCCTCATTCAGAGCATTTCCAGAATGTGGACTCCATTAGTACCTTTAGTAATTTAAGATTTGGGCATCTAAGCCTGACCTAGTCACCCTAAGATCTTTTTACAATCACTGAGAGAAAAAGGCATATGCAGAAATTGATTTACCTCATTTATCTTGAAAATCTATTTTAAGTTGAGATGAATTAACTCCAGACTATCTATTCCTCTCCATATACTTATGGGGAGTGTTAGGTGTTCTCTTCAGACTCAGATATCTGAAATGTCTAGGTTTAGAACATATGACTCCTAATCCTGTTGAATTTATTGCTCCATAAATTGCTGACCAACTTTGTCTACTACTATGCTAAATCAGAGATTTCCTTGCTACAAGTAATAGTAAATATATTTGTGCTGGTTTAGCAATATGGTTGCTGTCACAGCTCAGCACAACAGTCCCCTTTATGTAACCATATGATCTTTCTCGCAGTTAGATTTCTTTCTACAGTGCACCCTCTGATTTTGGCTCCTTGAATGTAATCAAGCCAGAATTATGTGCTGCCATGGCTGTGAGTGACGACATGAGTTCGGGTAGGTGGAAACCATAGCCAGTCGATAATAACTTTCATCCCCGGGTCTGACTCTGGACCTTTGATGTCTGGGCAGCTATGCTTTGTCAGAGCAGTCTCTATATGGTTGCCATCAGGCAAATTGTTTTGCTGTTTAGCACTGATAAATTAGAACAAGTTATAATGCATATTAATATTAGCATAACGTATTAAAATTATAGACAGTTCTGTACAGGTGGGTGGCCAAGGATGTGGACTGAAAACTGGCTGAACTACCTGGTTCAAAGATCACTGTAATGAAGTCCAGCTAAAGGCCAGTCACCAGGATTGTGTCTCAGGGGTCAATACTGATTCTGATACTGTTTAACATCTTTGTTAACGACCTGGATGATGGGACCAAATACACTGCCAGCAAGTTTGCAGAGGATACAAAGCTGGAAGGAGCGGTTGACAGACAATACGGTTGTGCTGCTATCCAAAGGGACCTCCACAGGCTGGAGAAATGGGCAAATGTGAACCTTACGGAATTCAACAAAGGAAAGTGGAAAGTCCTGCATCTGGGGAGGAAAAAGTCCATGCACCAATGTATGCTGTGGGCCCACAGACTGGATAGCAGCTTTGCAGAAAATGGCCTGGGGATCCTGGTAGCACTGGTATATGATAACTTTACGGCCTATTCCCAATGGCAACTGAGATATTACACTTATTACACTTAATGTTAATAAATCCTATTGTGATTTTGCAGAATGACAGGATGGTTGAGGTTGTCAGCAACCTCTGCAGATCATCTAGTCCAACCCCCACCACATTCAAAGGGTCAGCTAGAGCAGGTTGTCCGTGTCTAATAAGGTTTTGAACATCTCCAAAGATGGAGACTATACAACCTCTGTGGGCAACATGTGCCAGTGGTTGAGCACTAGCACAGTAAAAGAAGATCTATTTCTTTAAGGTGTGCATGCCTTATTCAGAACATGTTACTGTGGGGAGGCATAGGTGATAGCCTGGACAGAACTCTGTCAACTTTGTTTCTAGTAAAGCAGAATTGCATTTTTTACTGAGTATGCTTGTAATTTCTAAGTTTGGAACATAAAAGCTGGCATAGTAGCATATGCAAGTGCATGACCGGTACTGTTAAAAAACACCTGCCTCGGCTGTGGCACAGGAGTTTTTTACTGGCTTGCTGATGGGTATATAAACTCCTAGGATCATACCTAAGGATTGAGTTTTGATCATACTCTTGAATTTATTATTTCTCCTCCCTTTTATTTGTAATACAGATATAGCCACAATAATGAAGCAAGGATTGTCCTTTCTGGACTAATCCACAGAGGCTGTTGCAAAATCATTCAAATCCCTCATGACAGGCTTGATGTTTATGATTAATCATGACCAAAGAAAATATATGCTTAAGTACAAGGTCACTTTGAAATTGGATCTATACATACTGCTAGTCTGTGACTTAATGCTCCTGGCCCTATGACCTTCCCTCTCTTTGCTCTCCGAATACTTGCATCGTTTCACAGATTAGATCCTGACTCCTTGCCTGACTCTCCCCCTGTTTTTCGACAATGTCACTGTTTGGTCCTACTGAGTACTGTTATTCTGCAAATGAATAGAAATGAGAATATCAAATGTATGTGGCCTATGACGTGCAGCTGAAGAGTTCACATTGTGTCTGGCAGGGGATTCATGAGCTTTCTCTTTCTTTATGGTCTTTTGGCCTGGTCTATAAATCTTTATTCATGTCTGAGTGGCCTTGCCTGTGCAAGAATGGGGTTGTAGCACGCAAAGTTATGAGTCAAGTGATTTAAGAGATTCTGTTGCTAATCAACAGTTTTATGTTATTTAAATGTGAAATGCAATTAAACTAAATATGTACCTTTGAATCTTCAGTTCTCATTTTTTCTGATGGTGGGTGGTGAGACCTAATAGGATTTCTCCTCATCCATCAAACTGACCTCTTTGCTAATTAATGAGAGTGTGATAATCTACAGAACTTGTGGCTAATGAGGATGTTTCATTTATTGGTGTATGTGAAAGCATTCACAGCATTAAAGCATCATTCCAGATGAACTTAGGTGAACGTTTGGCAGAAAAATTCCTCCTAAATGAACAGACCAGAACAGTACCACTAAATCACATCCCCACTTCAACACTCATCTGCAGCCTCATACCTCATTGCATTTTAAAAACTTTGTGTTGCTGCACTCTTGGACTTGATTGAGGACAGTACGTAGGCCAGATTCATCCTACGTACTTCAGGTATGTAACCAAGGCAACTAAGTCAGAAGAGTGTTGTCTTATGCTCTCTCTGTGGACAACAGACAGAGGCAGGCACTTCTAGAAGTCAATCCAGACCCTACGTGTACTACATCATGCTCTGGAATGGCCTGTTCTCTTTATAGAATAGAAATCAAGGCTAAGGTGATGATGAAGGGCCTGCTTCAACTTTACATGGATGCCACAAGAACTGTGTAGTTAATAGACCAGTGGAGATCATCCTCAGCTGCTTTTAACACCCCAGCTGCTGTTGGGAACAGCTGTCCATTGTCCATCAGCTAACAATGTTGAATTGCAAGGGGGTGGATGCCATGCCATAATAATAGAGATAATGTAGCCTAACGTGACAGTGGCTAACGATGAATGAACAGCTCCCACAGCTGTTTATAGCTTCTCATTACATTTCCAAATTCCTAGTGCAAAACTGCTTCATCTCATACAGTCAATTTATATAAAAAGAAAATAAAAAGATATAGTTCAAATTCTCACTCATGGCATTTTCTCAAGATCTCTGGTGTTTTTAGCTCTCAGGTCTTTCTTCTTGTTGGTTTGCCTTCTCCATATCTTCTACAGCTAGCTCCATTCTACATTAGCTACATTCACCGTCTACTTCAAATCTGTCACTTAGGCAGAATTCTGGCTATCACAGGCCTTTCCATTTAGTAAATTTTATTCACTGGTTTCTGTTCAGGAAAATTAAAAAAAAAAAAAGTCAAATACGTGTTATATTGTTTGGGAGATATTTCTTTTTATTATTATTATTCCCTGAGGACAATCTGTACTCCAATGTGCAGGAGGCCTGAGTAGGTGCAGGTAAGTGCAAGAACCTTTGTTTACATTTAGAGGTATATTAGTACAGATTATTTAAAAGTTGCATTTGTGAGGGGACATACATGCCCTGTATTTCAATCCTATAAAACACTGATATTTTTGTGAGTTAGAAATAACTCCACAAAAAGCTATTCCATAAACTACTGGAAAGGTTTTGGCACTTACCTCTGAAACAGCTGCTGCTAGAAACTATTGCAGATGATGTACTTGTTTAAATAAACCATCAGTCTGGTCTTTTATGGAAGTGTTCAAGAACAACTACTTAAGAATGGCTACTTCAGTTTTCAACTGTTGTGACAAAAATGACAAATAAAGTAAAACAAGACTGTAGTTCCCAGAGAACCTTTTAACATTGCTAGATTTCTCCTTGACAAACCTGAGTGGGAAAAGCCCCCATCAGCTAGCAGGTGCTCACAGAAGGATGGTGGTGCACAAAGCAGTGTGTGGAGCTTATGCTCCTTTCAGTTAATTGGAGGGAATGCAAACTGCTGAAGTTTCATAAAAAGCTGTATCTACTTGGTATTTTTCCCCTCTTTCAATCATGCCTGAGTAGGGAAAAAAAGTTGGAAAAAAAAATAAAAAGGAAGTAAAACATGCTAAACGATGAGATTTAGTAAGATGGGGCACACAGCTGTTTATGATATTGCCGCCACATAATTTCCAAAGCACAGCATAAATAATATTTTTTAACTGGAGTTAGACATAAGCCATCTATTTCTTGTGCACATTTAAGTGTCAGTTGCTGTTTTAATTTTGGCTGTATGCAGTTAGTAGCGTGGCCAACATATCTGTCAGAGAAAAAAAAAAAAGTTTAGTTTACACATTCTTATAATGACAGAGTGTGGACTCCTTTGAAGAAAGAGAAGTGAATGCTTCAAGGAAGAAAGAGAAAAGTTTAAAATAATAGATAGCAGCAAATGCTTCTACCAAGAAGTACTGCCACAGTAGAGACAGGCATCAGATGTCTCTTGTCTCATACCTCTTTCTGCGTGGCTCAGCACTTAAGTCTGCCCCACAACCTTTTCTACTCTCATAACTTTAAAGGAGTGCAGGAAGTAGATCAAAAAAGTATCACACTGCAATGGATCTTGACCGACTAAATGTTGAAAAGTTGGAGTGTACTTCTGGAGTGGCCCAACAAAGGTCATAGAGTCCTAAACTTTCTTGATGTCTGATTTCCCCTGGCCTTGGGAATTAGGTGTTTAAATGCATAGTTAGAATCAAACTGACTTCAGGTTATACCACCTAGAGTACGTGTACACGAGTTCTAGACTAATAAAATAATCCCAGACATGAAGCTCAGATTTATTACAGCTCTTTGTAAATGATTTAGCAGAAGTACCTAAGTTAGAACATGCTTCATTGCATATCAACACATACCACCAAAGAATGACTGAGGTCTTAGATAACTGAAGGTCTTAGATAACTGAAGGTCTCCAATAACTGTGCAGGCAACCTGCATGCTCATACTAACTTACATGTCTGATCTGAAAGTCTAAAACTGAGTGATTTAAATGTCCTCCATTGTCACTGGAAATAAGTTTTTCATTAAAATTTACATCCAAAATAGAAATACAGAAAATCTAAGTTGCTCTGAACTACCTCCATGCCTTATTTTCAATGGCTTCTTTATTGTGCTGACAATATATTACTAAGACATATAACTAAATAGTACAAACTAAAATTTGGTAAAAAATTGAAAACTCTAAAAAGACAGGTGGAAACCCATTGCAATGTTTCCTTAAAATTTCTATATTTCTTGCTAATAAAAGGAATAATTTATCTTTTGAATAATTTATTCATATAAATAATAATATTCTCCCTTTTATGTTCAACTAAGCTACTAAGTTGGAAAGAGCTGTTGGGGAGTTGTTAATCGAGTAGCTTATAAAAGCTTATACTGAAAGAAAATGAAAATCACGTGTAATTGTTCCCAAATATTCCTGTTAATTACAGTACACCTGTGAAGTCTGTAGACAGAGCTGTAAGATTTTTGTTGTTTTGCAGTGGTTGTGATGAATTTGAATTTTAGTTTGAATTTTCATCTCACAAAGCTCTTAAAAGTAGGAAGGAATTGCTGGAATTCAGTAGTACACAAGACTGGAATACATAAGCCAGTCAAGTACAAGCACCTACCTCAGAAAAATAACCTTCAGCAATATTTCATGTGCCTTCTAGTCACATTGTATGCTCTCATTCAGCATTAACAACTGAAATCTAGTGGCAGGTCATGGCTAAACAACTTGTGGACATGCTTGTCAATATGGTCCATCTCAGAAAATTAATGACATAAGATTGATATTAAGAGACTCATGTACTCCATCTGGGACTTTAGTTTTCAACTGTTGGTGTGTTTTCACTAAGGACATAAATTCTTCAAATCATCCTTGGTGTTGGGTGATAAAATCATAAGAAGACATACCAGCCAAGTTTTTTATGTTAGTCCTCGGTCCATATATTTTGCATATTTAAGAATGCGTTTTCAAGATTGTTGATAACCCACCAGTTTACAACTAATTATCATGTCAAAGGACTCAACAGAAAAATACACTGAGGAAGATGTGGGAAAGATGGGTTATGAACAAAGAGTAAAAAATAATAATGTGTGTACCACTGGCCAGACAATGGCTACTAGAGGATGCAATATCTGTCCACAAGTATTTGAACTGTGTAAACACCTAGGAGGCACAGGATTTGTTTAGAGAGATCCAAGGGAGCATAACTAGGAATAACGGAATGAAAATGAGCTAAGAAAAATGCAGACTTTACATCAGAAAAACTTCCTGTGAGGTCTATTAGTCTATAGTGATCTCCCCGAGGAAGAATTGGAAGCCCATCACTTGAATAATTTAATACTAGACTGGATAAAGAACTCGAGAATATACTGTAGGGAACAATCCTGTACTGACTTATTACAGCTTATAGATGGATAAACTACATGCCTACACTGCACAGAGTTCCCATGGAATTGAGGGTCAGGCTGTTCAGTATATGACAGGACTGCGGTCTAGAAAGTTATGCCAACTTTTCACCCTGCAACGAAAGACTCTCTGGGTCTCAGTATGCACCCACCTGCTGTTTTCCACTTCAGTATAGTACATTGCTTCTTTACAGGCCCCTCCCACCCCTACACCACCACCACCCCCACCCCCCCCCCAGTGTTAGATAGGTGAAATTTAGCATGGTGTCAGGCTATTCATATTGTTGACATGTTAACTGCTTTACATCAGTTATGAACTACTGATCCTCCAGAGTTCAGTAAGATCCAGGAAGAGCTGTATTTAAAGGATTTTTATAAAGCTGTAATAAAGTCCCAAGCCGTGTCCTGGATCTGCCAGGGCAAAATTAACTGTTTCTAATATTGCCAACTCTATGTGCTCATTGTGAAAATTTCCATTTTGCATTTTCTTATCATGTGGTATTTATTTTTATCATTGTACTAAAAAGATGTAGAATAAAAGTAGCTTGCAGTCATTGTTTTCTATAGGCAGTCATTGTTTTCTATAGGCAGTACCTATCTATAAAGTTATTTTAATTTTACCATCCTTTAGCAATGTTGTGTTAGGCCTTCAGTGGTCTAACTTAAACTGTAAACACACTTATAAAATCTCAGTCCCAGTCTGGCTTTTAGCAGAATTAAGAGTGTAACATGTTTGACTTTGGAATATACAGTTCCAATAAAGAAATACTGCAGTGTTAGAAAGTAACAGGATTAAAAATCAAGTTCTTGTCTTTTTTTTTGGCCTACCAACAGGGTCCTGCCTTTTATAGACTAACATGACCACTGGGGATCACATCAAGGACATGTTCAGTGTCTTCCACTCCAGCAGTACTGGAGTGCCTTAAAAGGATGATGCAGCTGATGTGACTTCATGGAGGCCCAGGAAACCGTGACTGCTGTGATGGGGAGGCCAGGCCTTGAAGGACTTGTCAAGAGGACAAGCAAAACAAGCAAACTGAAGCACTACAAAAGTATATTTACAATTCTAGCTTTGAAATACTTTTGGAAAGCAGATTAATCACAATAAGAAGTATGTCTTCCACTGTGAAAAAGAAATAGCTAAATATTGATTGCGGACAGTACATCCAGAACCCCAGATGCAATTTGGCTCATTGGCATAGTACTATCTGTGAGAAGACTGACCTATGTCCTTCTCAGTTCTCAAGGAAAATTCTATCATCTTTGTATGGTCTGTTTTTTCTGGGTGTAATATGCAAATGAAAGTAGCAGAGATTACAGGAAGAAGGGAAAATGGTTGCTTTCTAGCCTATGGCAAGAGAGATCTTCAGTTCCCTACAGGGTCATAGTCTTGCTTTGTGATGTTCAACAGCTCTGCTTGCTCTGTTTGCTCTACTTCCCCATTTATTAAATAAAGATAATCCACAGATGGGTGTTGTGTTTTAACCCTAGTGTGCAGCTCAGACCCACATAGCCACTTGGTCATTCCCCACCAGTGGGATGGGGGAGAGAATCAGAAGGGCAGAAGCATGAAAACTTGTGGGTTGAGATAAAGAGAGCTTAATAGGTAAAGCAAAGCTGTGCATGAAAGCAAAGCAAAAGAAGGAATTAATTCACTACTTCCCATTGGCAGGCAGGTGTTTATCCATTTCCAGGAAAGCAGGGCTCCGTCATATGTAACAGTTACTTCTGAAGACAAACCCCATCACTCCGAACGTCCCCCCCTTCCTCCTTCTTCCCTGCATCTTTTATTGCTGAGCATGCCATATGGTATGGGATATCCCTTTGGCTAGTTAGGGACACAGCTTTTCCGGATGCGTCCCCTCCCAATTTCTTGTGTACTCCCACCCTACTTGCTGTCAGGGAAGGTTGAGAAACCAAAATGGCCTTGATGCTGTGTAAGGTCTGCTAAGCAATAGTTAAAACGTCCTTATGTTATCAACACTATTTTCAACATAAATCAAAAAATGAGCATAATATAAGCTTCCATGAAGAAAATTAATTCTATCCCAGCCACAATAGTACATTATTATGTTAATACATTAACAGTTGTGAAGTACTTGGGCATTATAGTAATGGTAGCTATAGCAAGAGACAAAGTCTTTCTCATAGTCTATGAGAATTACAGGAGCTAATCCTTCCAGAAAGTACTCTATAAAGATTATGATTCATTTTCTCAACCTTCATCTTGTCCTACAAGCCTGTGATAGCTTTAATTAGATTTTATCATTACCTTCAGGTGAGTTTGTAGCATGTTCAGAATATTCAGTAAACCATGAAAAAGTTTCCCCAAGCAGTGTGATTTCTTTGTTTTTATCACAGCTTGGCAAAACAAGTAAATTTCAACAAGCAGTACATTTCTCCAATCACTGACAAATTTGGAAGTTCAATGATATTCTCAGTCCAGTTGTTTAATTTTCTGTTATATAGGAAAACAGTGCACAAAAATGAATGAGATGAACAAAACTGAAACTGCCTATGTTTTAAAAAACTTCTTTTTTACGGAAACAATTCTTGGATTTATTTTCGTGATAGATTAAAAAAGTTTTAGAAACTGAGATAGGCATTTCTTTGCCCTAGTTTCTTAAGTGTTCTCTAATGGTTACAGATCTACTTGTAAAACTCCTTCCTCATATGGCAAGAAAAGTCTATTTCTATGGGCAAGAGTTTGCAGGGTCAAGGCTTATAGTTGTAATAGAAAACTCAGGCAGAACTAAATAACAAAGAATAAAGTGAAAAACACCAGTAAATTAAAATAAAGCTGGAATACACTCAATTAGCTAAATTACTATTGATATCTGTCATTATAAAGTACCCAGGGCTGTATAATTTTGTTCTAATCCCCTAAATGTGCAACTAAGCAAGTGAGAGAACATATATTCCTACAACCCCCAGTGGAGACATTGAGATTATGCATGCTCTCACTAATTTAAAGAGGGACTTTCACACTGGGATACATTTTAAAAGGAGAACATTTAAATAAAAAGCAATTTGGTCTGCCTGTAATTGTATTCCCCTTGCTGTTATTGCTAATTATTGAAGATATTTGTGCTTGAATGGGTGAACTCCTTTTTTTCTTTTTAATTTTAACAGCTTAGTTTCTACTTCAACTCAATCCTGCTGAAATCACAGGGTCATTCTTTCAAATTCCAGTTTATCAGTGTCAGTCAAGAGTCAAAGTCAGCATGCTCAAATGGAGGGAATCATAGAAATATTTGGCTAAAATATGAAGCCAGTCTAGAGCCAGCCATATTCAAACTAGAAATAAGATACAAAAATCAAAAATTTGAATCATAGGGGTGATGAGCTCTTGAAACAAAGTCCTCAGAAAATTAGTGGATTCTTTCTTTCTGTATGCCCCTATGTAAAGACCAGATCCTTTTTGGATCTTGATCTTTTAAATCAAGCTATGTATCAACCACATACATGCTATTGGGCTCAACAGAGAGGTGTTGTGATTATTTTTAATGTATAGGGACAATGGGCACAAACTGAAGCATAAGAGGTTTCAGTTGAATATGAGGAAGAACTTCTTTACTTTGAGGGTGACAGAGCACTGGAACAAGCTGCCCGGGGGCGTTGTGGAGCTCCTTCTCTGGAGATATTCAGAACCTGCCTGGACGGTGTCCTGTGCAACCTGTACTGGGTGAACCTTCTTTAGCAGGGGGGTTGGACTGGATGATCTCCTGAGGTCCCTTCCAACAACCCTTGCCATTCTGTAATTCTGTGATTCTGTGAAAGGAAGCTAATTATCTATTGGCCCTTTCTGGCCTTAGAATAGGCTAGTATAAACTTTGACCTTACTCTAGTGGAACTGAGAGGTGATGAGCAGTGCAGTAAAGATGGTTATACTTAGAACATTCATCCTTATTTCATTCTATGATTCATGTCTAACAAAAAATACCATCCCTTCTTTCCATACAGAGCAGAAGAGCAGAAGGAAAGCCCTGTGATGAGTGTAACCCTGTGATAAGAGTGTGAGTTTGTTCACATTCTCATCCAAACTATGGACGGGTTTTTGTAGTCATTTTATGTAATGTGGAGGTGTGAATTTTGAGCATGGTGGGCAACTGTTGACTCCTCAGCAGTTCAAGAAAAATTCCCATGCTGGGGGTACATCACATAACTATCAACAGAGATGTCTTGGCTCAAAGCTTCTGAGTGATTCAAAGTCTCAGCTGTGGGAGAGTGTGGGATACTCAGAGTTGATCAGGCCAAAGTTACCAAGCTACCCCTGTCCTCTGACATGTGCTGATCTCGCAGTAGACGACTTTATAATTCTTTGGTGGTGAATTACTCACAGAGTTCCCTTATTATTATCCTGAAACGTGGTATGGGTCTTATATTTTTGCAGCCGTATGAGGGTTTTCAAATGTGGTTAATAGGATCAGAGAGCCTGGATGTCCTCCAAATTAATATATCTGAAGGCTGAATTTCAGAAAGCATAGTTTGAATAAAATGTCCCCAATATTTCCTAACTGAATTACCAGATCTAGCAATGTGTTAGCATGATTTTAAAGACACACTCTGCTTTGCAGGCAGTTACAATGTCCTTTAATAAATTTCATTGTTTATCCTGATGCGTTATACATACACTTATATGCTATATATCTGAACACTTTCTCAATACATTTTTACTAACAATAATAATTTAGTAAATCACCATGTTTAAGTAAAGATACCTCATCTGGCTTTAGTTTTCTGCTACATTAGCCTCAGATCTGGCCATTAGATTATTTTTTAATACTGCATCTATTTTATACTTCTGGTTACGTGGCTTAGCAATTACATGAACAAGGTAAATAAACAGGAATTAGGTAATGGGAGATGAAAAAATTATGTGGTGGTATATTTGAAACAGCCTGGAAAAGTTGCTTTTAGTACACGTCAAGAGCATACTGTAAAATTCCTTGCTATGTCAGGATGCTCAGGGTAGATATGTTAGATATAGATATACTTAGGCCATTGTTTCTGGCACTGAGGATGACTGGCAAGGAACAGCTAGTATTTACACTAAACTCTTGTAGCCTCCAAGACAGAGTAACTGCATCCAAACTACCTATTGGGAATGGTCCTAGCTTGTGCCTAACTCCCAAATTGTGCCTGGGAATTATTTGAAAGAGCTGTAATTGGTACAAGCCAAAACTGTGCTAGGGACTGTTATAACAGCTTAATAGATGATCTAGTTCCAGTTTTAGGAATATTTCCTGGCTCTGTTTAATTTCATACCACTGACACAGCCTACAGATGCTAAAAACATAAATAGTTAAAAAAAATCAACAAATAGTAAAAAAAGGTCTATTAAATACAAAGATATATATAAAAGAAGGACTACATGTTATCTGCAAAACCAAGAAGGAAGTCTCTTTAAGCCACAAGTAGCTGAAGACTAGAAGAGTGCTTACTTTATTCTTACACTTGTCCCTGGAGATCCATTCTTGGCTATTGCCAAGAATAGAATATTAGGATGCACTAGGAAAGGTAAATTTTTGCTTTTTTGTTCAACAAATGCAGGGGCAGCTGCAAAAAGTGGTTGGCCTGAAGGTGGTTCCATAAGAGGGGACTTTCCCAATATCAGGGCATATGTTAAATAAGAGGACAGCATGGAGTCTAACTTTGAAAAAAGCAATCTGTCCCAGACTTGTGGGAAGAAATTATACTTGTTGATGATTTTTTTGCATCCAGCACATAAGATTGTGGAGCCAGGCAGGTGTTGCCACACAATTCTGGGAAAATGGATTGTACCTATGCCATAGGAACAGAGCAGGAGACAAGACATAGTAGATGGTGTATGAGAGAGCATTAAAGGTTCATGGCAAATCTACACCTCGAGCTCTAGAAAAGCAATTACAGAGGTGAGCTCATCACTTCCCATTACAGATGGACTGCTATACCACATAACCGTGCCACTCTAATACTTTAAGAAGCAGCTGTATGGAAAATATGAGATAACAAGAGTATCTAGTGACTAAAGATGTACAGAAAATACCTAGATTTTCAAAATACTGACATTTACCACTCAGACCTTTGAAAATGTAACAACTTTGGCAATTGCACTCCCCCTCTGTCTGTATACACACACATACGTGTATATGTGTACATGTATGTGCATATATGTGTGTATATATATGCATATATATATATGCATATAGCTACCTATCTAGCTCTCCATATATAAAATGTGCAGCCAAAAGCAAAAAAGCCAATTGATGTCATATAATATTGTGTAATGGAAGGTCGGGATATTGTGCATCCTTCAGAATTGCAAAGACAACTCCAGATTGCATTCCTGAACAGAAGAGTTAACCTCCATATCTTTTAAGTGTTACATGTCAGGTATGTATTTGCGTTCAGGTAGAGTACTGTTTATTTTCATACTAATGTTCTCTTCTTTGTTTAGCTATTTAGTTTTCTGATGAAAGAAAGTATCCTTGTTTTGCAGCCATAAGCCCGGGTGTATTTTTGTGTCAAAAAGTCATTGCATATAACAAAACCATCTTAGTGAGCAATTGAAATTGCAGACTAGCACATACCACAGGCCTGATTCCCCTCTGCCACTCGTGTAACACTCTCAAACTCATTACAGCTGCACTAACCTAAAATATGTACACTTGTGATCAGAACTAATCTCAAACAAAAACTGCATCACTTTATGAATTACTGTAATTTCAAAGGTATCTTTATTAGCTTCCTCGGTAAACAGTCAATGTATTTACTGCTAATACAATGGGGAGGACCAGTAACACTCAGCAGAATCAGACTTAGCAAGTGGAGGTGTTTTGCAAATTCCACAGTTATACCCTGTGCTACATGCTATCTATACAGTTATACCCTATATATCCAGTTATATCCTATATGTTCCATACCACATGGAATTTAGGTTTGCTGTTCCAGTTGTATCTTCCTTTTCAACAATGACTGAAAATTGTGCCTGTGTTTACCTTTACTTTTTAAACTGACAGGTATGAACAGATAACATGTTGCTGCTCAGGGACTGACAAGTGTGACTAACCAACCGGAGGAAAAAAAAAATCCATTGCTTTTAGACTGATCAATATTAACCTTCCCAATTGTGTGATCTTGGATGTTGCAAGAATGCATCTGTAACCTCTTTCAAAGAAGACACTGCACATTTATTAAATCTGAGACAGCACCATTACAATCAACTAAAACTCGAGATCTGCTGAACACTTGAAACTATAATTTCCAAATATCTTTCTTTTCTTTAATTGAGGTTTGTTCTGCTGACAGACGAATGCACCCTCAGCTGAATTTGAATAGAACTACTGCAATAATCAGTGGCTCTACTTGAATGAAAAAACACGTAGCCTGGCTCTCTGCATGGTTATGTCTAGGAATGTCTCTCAGACAGACCTGACTCCTACTTTTCCTAATTAAAAGTGGTAATAACTGTTTTATTGGATCTAAATTACACTTTTATTTGACAAACTTAATTTAAAGTGTGACCTACCAACCTAATGACATTTTGAGGCTGGGCACAACTATACATAAATTAGAGGAAAGAGAGATGCTTTGCAATAAAGAGGTAAAGTGAAGAGAGAAAAAAATATACAAATGAAGGATAAACCACATCAAAACATTGTCACTAACGAGGTTTGCAGTTTGGAATGGAATCAGAGCTAACTCTGCAGAATATTGCTTACCAGGCTAATGGCTAAAATCAGACATATGGAACTTTGAAGTTTCTGATAGGTGTGTTTTTATTTCTGTAATATAAATGCAGGAAGTTTTAGAATTGAATTTGCAAATAAAGAATGAAAAGATTGCTTTAGTTTTTTGAATTCTGGCAAGAAGGATGTCTCCCTTTTTCATGTGCTTTTCATCCATAATTCTTTAAGGACTTTAAACAGACAGTTGAGCACCCTCATCCACATTCTCCAGGTGAGGGAGCTACTGAGATTGTACTACAAACTGGACGAATATTTGAAATAACACCTAAGAACCTGATAATGTTATATCCTATGGGGGAAAGAGATACTTTTTAGGCAGTGGTATACACAACAGCTTCTAGGGAGCAGAGGACAGGGACATCATCTGCCCTTAAGAGTTAAACCTGTGATAGGGATTCTGCTTATGAATGTCAAAATATTCCTGATAGCACAGAGCCCCTCCACAGATGAAATGAAGACATGAGATGGTAACAAATGTTTGGAGAAATTGTTGGGAAAATTTATGTTGCAGCTATGTCAAAGTCCTAGGCTGAGATTTTTTCAGGAATTGCAGAATCATTGGAAGTAGTCATGGAAACATTTCAATACATTCTCTATTTCAAAGCAAGTTTGGGAATGAAATGTTGAAAATTATCCTATTGTGACATTTCAATGTATCTTTTAAGTTTGAAGGAAAAATTTTTTTTTTTCCAATTTCTTCTAAAAGGTTAATTAAAAAACAGGAAATTAGAAATTATCTAAATTAATGTTTTTCAAGTACTTCAGCTGAAATTTTGGCTGTGGTTGGATTCACTTTCTTAAAATATTTTAGATTTTGATTTACTACTTTGAAATAGGAAAAGAAAAAAGCTTACATTTCTAAATCACTTAGGTGTGACAGCCAATGTGAAAGGGTAAGATTAGGTTGACATGACAGTAAGCAATCGAAGTGTTTCAGCAAGTCAACTTTTGTTGGAAGAGCTGTGACCTCTGGCTGTGCATGTACTGTCACTCCTTTTACTTGAAGTTATTCCAATAAGCATATGGCGTGTTGCCTTTGCCATAAAGAATGGGACTTTAATTGTCAAAAAAGTACCTTTAGAAGTATAGAGAAAGGTCTTGAGAAGCATTGGAAGAGAGCATCAGGTTTTTATTTCTCCAGAAGAATTAATTTTTCCAGCTACACATTGATACAGTGACACAATTAGTGAATTTCTGAAGATTTTCACAGAATCACAGAACATTTGATGTTGGAAGGCACCTCTGGAAATCGTATAGTCCAATCCTCCATCTCAGGCAGGGTCAACTAGAGCAGGCTGTTTAGGACTGTTTCTACCAGGGTTTGGAATATATACAAGGAGATGCCACGATCTCTCTGTGCCAGTGCTCAGTCACCCTCACGGTAAAAGGGTGTTTTCTTGTGTTCAGATGGAACTGTGTTTCAGTTTGTGCTCATTGCCTCTTGTCCTAAAGCAATAACCTTTTAGTAGCCTTTTAACAGTATAGTGATAACAGATTGATGCGATGCATATATCTCCCTGGAAAGAATAAACTTTCTACAGTTTCTGTCAACGGCTAAGTTTACCATATGTTTCTGGTAGATTGAAACTTTACAGTCACCAATATTAGCTCAGGGAAAATATTCTGGAAAGTATTTGTCAACAGACAAGAGAAAAGTTTCATATCACTTAATCATTATCTTAAACTTTAAGCCTATGTAGGAAGGAGTTGTAAATTCAGACAAGCAATAGAATTGTGTTCCTGCTATGATCTAGAAGTAGTAATTAAGTTATTTATAAAACAAAAAGGGAAATAGTCACTAGAAGGACACATGGAACTTTGCAAAAGACACAGGGCTTGAGGTTTTTTCTGCTTTAGTGAGAACGTGTTCTCAGGCAATTGTATAAAAATAGTAAGAAAAAAAAAGAGAAAATACATGGTGTATTTATGGTGTATTTATGGTGTGCGCAGTATGACTTGTCTATTTAATCTATATCTTTTCCTGAAACTTGGAAAATATTTTTTTGATAGTCTCTTTAGCCTGGGACACACACAAACACACACATTACCTTTCAATGAATATACAAGGAATAATCTCCCAGAAGAAGACATATTTCTTTCCTCTTAATATTACCACACATTGAACTCCTGATGACCAGCTGAGCTTATCTGGAGAGTACAGCTGTGAACTGTGGGATCAGTGATTACTTATATGAATGAAACCCTAAACCCAGCAATGAATCATGATTGCGGCAGCCTCACAGCTCAGTCCAGACATATTTGCTTGAAATATCTCACCCATGAGCTCTGTTTTTGCCTGTCTTGAACAAGTTCCTCATGGAAACATCATCCAGTTCAAGTTCTCCAGGCTTGTTTCCAAAGCCAGCTAAATCCCATTTTAATAACAACAGTGTGTACCAGCCATCTCGGGTTGACTTAAGGGGAAGTTGTTCCTATTATTACTTTTACTCAAATTCAATGTGAGAAGAAAGTCATTAGAAGTATTCGAAGGGCATCTGAGGGGTGGGAAGTAAGAAGAGTGACATGACAAGAGAAACACGATAGGTAAGATGAGGAGAGGGACTATAATGGATTAAATCTGCAGTCAGTAGCGTGTTGCCACTTCCTGTTTTGGATCCCTTAATGAAAGGTCTAGTTGTCTCACAATCTTAAATCTGTATCTTCAAGATTCCCCTATGAAGAAAATAAATATTCTTCCCTTTATTTTATAATGAAGAACTAAAGCACAAAAGCTATATGTACACTGTTGACATGAACAGCACCTAACCTGGGCTTGAAGGCTGGTTGCTGGGGTTCTCTGCAGGGAAATTCTATGGAGAGTAGGCCGCTGGCCATTGTGGAGGGGAAAAACCCAGCTGTATTCTAGTTTAAAGCACACCCTCTTTGCCGAGATTCCTGAGTCCCTTTCCAAGAAATGCAGAATGCTAAGTACCTCTGAAAAGCAATTAAAAAAAGCTAAAACTACAGAAGAAAGCCTAGACTTCATGATTTAGGACTTCTAAACTAGGAGGGCAGTGCCTCCAGCACTAATGTGGATTGATTCATAGGTCTTCCAAATCAATGAAAAACACTTTCCTTACACCAGAAGAAATACACTAGTTGAAATAACACTAGCTTTTTGATGTTTCTGCAGTCACTGTCATATAAGTATTTCTTTATCACATATATTTCAGTCGTTGACTGCTTTGTTTTATTACTTATTTTCTTTTGTTTCATTTCCAAAAGTAAAAAAAACCCCACAATATTGTATGGAAAAGATACACATTTTCACCACATTCACCAGCCTGAAGAAATAAGAAATTATGACTAATCTGGATTGTATGGATTAGTGGGTCTTCACCGCTATTGCCCATGACATTTGAAGATTTGTTTGGTAAATTACAGGGGGGTTTTTAATTTTTATTTTTAATGGCTGCATTAGTCTTTTGACGATCTTTTTATGCAAATATAGGAAAGTAGGCAAATCCTTCCTTATTAAAATTAATTTATCCATGGCTCCAATAAACCAATAAATGAACATTTTCAAACATCACCAAATGATTTTACATGGCTAGCAAATGAGAGATCATTTCCTCCTTTACATAATAAGACAGTCCTAACAGTAGGATGTGTGAACACATCAGTAAATCAGGAAACAGGGAAGTTTTACCATAGGAAGAGTAGCAGTATGAACTGGGATTTATATTACTGTTCATTACACAAGCAGGAATCCCAGCTATCCAGCTGAGGAATAGATTGAAAATAAAATTAAATGTAATAGAGCTTGTTTTTTTTTTTCCCTGGAAAACTTTGAAGACAAGAAAATGGAAACTAAATATGTATCTCTGTCTCTTTCTTTATATCCTTGTTGATAGGTCTGCATGTGTAGATAGAAAGAAAAAAATGAGATAGTGCGGATGATATCACACTTTCATTAGTATATTTTGAAGGGGGAAAAGCTGGGTTTTGGTAGAAACAGATACTTATGCTTCCTCTTCCCATATGTAGTTTTGGCAATAGCTGCACTATCTTAGAAACACAGCTTATACTTTTGTGTGTCTGGAATCAGACCAAAATTAACCAAAGGTACAGCTATAGTGACAGACTGAAATAATAGGTCTTTATAGGGGAGGTATTCTATTTCAGTGCACTTAGTTAAGTGAGAGGAATCCCTTGCAGACTGTCTATAACCTGTGGGTTTGCAGTAAGAGTCCAGTGGAATAGTCTTTCCTAGTTTATTTGTATATCCAATTTGTAAGCACCTTCTGCTCTTCAGGCTGCTCTGGCAGAAAGAGACATCTCACTCCATTCCTGGCTTATCAAGGAGACAAATCGTATTTCTCCAAGCATGTACGTATGTATATATTCTTGTTAAATACATATGTGAGCACATTTGTATTCTGGGAAGTAATTTTAACATTTTTTATTTTGTTTCTTTCTTAATTTCACAATCCAGCCCAGTTTCTACAAAATTTTTGGCTGGAATTACCACATATATATATGGGTGTGTGCACATGTATATGTACATATACATTTTAGATGTTTAATGGTGTTAACAGATACATAGTAGGATTGATTAGAACAATGAAAAATAGTTTCCAGTAGAAACTATGTTTCCTATTTACCTTTTTAAGTACTTGTTAGTATCTCTTCTTCAGAGCCTTGCAGTAATTCATTCAGTTGTGTGGTTTTTGTGCCTTCTCTCACCATAGCAGCAATATGAAAATTTCTACTGCAACACAATATTTTCTCCAAAGATGCAAGAAGAGTTTTGCTACCATAGACGGATTTGGTCACTGGCAATTTCTTCACTCTTGTTCATTTTTAACTATGGCCTTGCCATTGCCATTCTTCTGCAGGCTGGGACAGATGCTCTGGTGTTTCTTCTCAGCTGCTTCTAGTTTAAGAGCACTGAGCCAAGAACAGATATTCATGCTGTTAGTAACGAAGTATGTGACCTTTCATTTGGTAAAAACTTGCTTAAAACTTTTTGTGATTTGGGACTTACAGACTTCTCATCTCCCAAAACCAACACACAAAATGCTTAGTTTGCATTTCTTTATGAAGAGGTTGCTTCGACACATTTGTTGAGGGGCTTTTCTTAACCTTCTTACTCGTCTTTGCTCATTTCTATTGCAAATCCAAGCTGTCTTGCTGTCATGCATCCTTTTGTAGATGCAGACCTCAAGGAAAGAAAAATGACAACTACCATATTTTTAATCATATAAAATCTGCAAGTTATCTATGCAAAAAAGCGGGGACACTCCCCCACCCCCCCCTTAGGAAACTGAGTATTCAGCAGCAGGATAGCCCATGCAGCTACAGGTAATCTTGCAGAGCCCACTCCATCTCACAATCTTTCACAGAATCACAGAATGGTTAAGGTTGGAAGAGACCTCTGGAGGTCATCTGGTCCAATCTCCCTGCTCCACCTGAGACACCGAGAGCTGGGTGCCCAGGACCACGTCCAAAGAGCTTTTGAATCTCCAAGGAGGAAGACTCTACAACCTCTCTGAGCAACCTGTGCCACTGATCAGGTACCCTCACAGGAAAAAATGCTTCCTGATGTTCAGACAGAGCCTCCTGTGTTTCAGTTTGTGCCCATTGACTCTAGTCTTGTCACTGGGCACCACTGGAAAGAGCCTGGCTCCATCTTCTTTCATCCTTTCAGGTATTTATGTACATCGATAAGATCCCCCCTGAGTCTTCTCTTGTCCAGACTGAACAGTCCCAGCTCTCTCAGCCTTTCCTCATAGGAGAGATGCTCCAGTCCCTTCATCATCTTCACAGCCCTTTGCATTGAACTGTCTCCAACATTTCCATGTCTCTCTTGTACTGAGGAGTCCAGAACTAGACACAATCCTCCAGGTATGTTCTCACCAGTCTTGAGTAGAGGGGAAGGATCATCTCTCTCCACGTGCTGGCAATGATTTGCGTAATGCAGTCCAGGATACGAACCGCAGCCCAAGATACCAAATGCAGCCTAAGATACCGTAACCTCTTCTTTATGCTCCAGTAGTTCTAATATCTGCTTTTCTTAATGGTTTCCTTCTCCTTAATACCTGGGATCTCACAAAACTGTTGGATCAACAGTTACTTCAGCAGGCAGAAAAGTCTGGGTTAACTGAAGTTATTCATTATCAAGAAATAGTATGTACAGTGAGGTGGGGAGATAAGTCCATGAAAATACTGTCATCCTTTCCAATGTTTTGTTGTTAATAGCATTGCTGTGAGTGGAAAAGTAAGGAAAATACAGTTTTTTAGTTATTTTTTGAGGTTTTTACTGAGTCTTGTGCAGGGGAGAAAGTCATTGGGGTCATGAAAGTGAAAGCAACTGGTTATAAAGAGACATAAAAATAATTCCAATGACAGGTTAAAAAAGATCCTAATGCCTGTGTAAAATAGACTTATGTAAGGTATTGACAACTGCAGAATTTCTTATTATTAGGAAGGTGTTCACAAGACCTTGCTTAGGGCAGTATACATACCTAATACATGGCTGTCAGTCATAAAAGGGTCACAAATTTTCCATGTCATACTATTTCAGGACTCAGAGGGAGTCACAGCTGAGGAGTCACACCTGAAAGATCAGCTGGAAATCTGCCTTTTCCTTAGGCTAAATCTTTCTGCAGGATTTCAGAGGAAAGATTTTTTTAAATAGGTTTTTTTTTTTTCCTATACATAAAAAGTTGTCAGACTAAGTAGGATTTATAATTTACAGAATCATAGAATTACAGAATAATTCAGGTCGGAAAGGACCTCCACATTTTGTCTAGACTCACCCCTGATGCAAAGCAGGTTCAAATAGACTGGGTTGGTCAGGGCCTTTTCTGGTCAAGTTTTGTGTGTCTGAGGAAAGAGCTCCTACAACCAGCCTCTCTGGGCAGCTTGTTCTGGTGTTTGATCAGTGATATTTTTTTCCTCATTTAGAATCATAGAATCATAGAATCACTTTGGTTGGAAAAGACCTTTAAGATCATCGAGTCCAACCGTTAACCTAGAACTGCCATCCCACCACTAAACCATGTCCCTAAGCACCTCATCTATCCTTCTTTTAAATACCTCTAGGGATGAGGACTCCACCACCTCCCTGGGCAGCCCATTCCAGAGCCTGACAACCCTCTTGGTGAAGAAGTTTTTCCTAATGTCTAGCCTAAACCTGCCCTGGCGCAGCTTCAAGCCGTTCCCCCTCGTCCTATCGTCTGTTACCAGGGAGAAGAAGCCGACCCCCGGGGGTCTCCCCTCAGCCTCCTCTTCTCCAGACTAAACAACCCCAGTCCCCTCAGCCGCTCCTTATAAGACTTGTGTTCCAGACCCCTCACCAGCTTGGTTGCTCTCCTCTGGACATGTTCCAGCAATGCAATGTCTTTCTTGTAGTGAGGGGCCCAAAACTGAACACAGTATTCGAGGTGCGGCCTCACCAGCACCGAGTACAGGGGCACGATCACTTCCCTACTCCTGCTGGTCACGCTATTCCTGATACAGGCCAGGATGCCATTGGCCTTCTTGGCCACCTGGGCACACTGCTGGCTCATATTCAGCCAGCTGTCAACCAGCACCCCCAGGTCTTTTTCCACCAGGCAGCTTTCCAGCCACATTTATATGTACTCCTTGAGTTTCAAATGACCAAAATGTACAGATTTGTGTTTCTGCTTTTGTGGTGCGTGTGTGTATATACAAGGGAGTAGTAAATTACAAAGAATATTTAATTCTTCTTTTGTCTGCTCTCAAACAACAGCTTAATGATAACCACCAAAGCATAATGGTAAAGTTTTATACTTACTTTACATGAGGTAATTGCTTCCATAAAATTCTAGCTTAAATTCCATAAAAATGCTGTTTCTACATTAAGATTAGAGGTCAATATTCAGGTGGTGCATTTGACCTTCATTGTGAGGAACTGTGTGTGTGCAATTTAAGCATTTCTTTCATGAACTTGAAAGTTATTTTCCCCAGAAGTTGAGTTCATTTAGAATTGCTGGAAATTAGGTGAAACTTCACACAAATTGAGATCAGTGAGTGTTCATGTTGTCTTCTCTCGTGGTGTCCTTCTTAAATAGCTGGCACATAGAGGGACTGACTGCAGCTAAAGATTAAAAAGTTATATGAGGATATTAAAAACATTTTCAAATGTTCTATCCCAACATGCAAATACCCACTGAAAGTTGAAGATGGCTTCTAAGATACTCTTCAGTCCCCTAGGGTAAAAAGAATAAAGGTACATATATATAAATGTAAGTTATTGTAACACGATAGAGGAAGTGTCTTGTAATTTCACTGCGGCATTTGAAACACTCTGTGATAAGCATGCAGTGAAACTAAGTTGATAGATTTGCTGCATGTATTGCAGATGTATTTTTCAAGTTGAACTATTTGACTGTTGTATTATAATAGAGGCGGTATAGCTATATATATGTACCCATGTTTGCTGTATTTTACTTCAGAAGTACTTTCCAACACAAACCATTCTATGATTCTATGAACCCCAAACCAATCCACATCAATTTATGTAAACCAATAATCTTTAAAATAGGTTTTCAGAAGTCCTAAGAAGACTTTTGCAACATGATGAAATTACCTTGTGTGTACAGTGTCTCTGAAAAGCTTGCTTTACCACCTCCACTGAGTCTCTACCTCAGTTAGGAATGCCTTTTGAGATTCATGAGAGTTTATTAAAGCTTGCTACGAGTTACTTCTAGCAAAAATGTCAGTGGTTAATATATAACTATGTTAGGATAACTTATAGCAAGCTTGAAGCAATTTATGGCTTCTGTGTGAGGGGGTGATATAGAATCTTATTATGTAAATTTGTTAAACCATATTTCACTTGAAATTTTTTCCTCCTCCCATGACCAGCAGACTGAACTAGAGAAAGCAGTACACCCCTTCCTGACACATTTGAACGTGATGATCATATTGAACATTCAGTTATTTCGATGTGCTCTTTTAATTTCCACAAAGAAGTGGAATATTAAATCCAAGAAGTGCAATGTGTAGAGAAAGAAAACATTTGAATGTTCAAGGCACAAAAAAAAAGACCTTTAACATATCTCATTTTCTTGGTTCTTTTTTACTTCTTTTTTTTTTTTTTCCTGTGCTTGATTATTTAAGAGTTTTATGCTTGCCATAACTCATCTGTAATATTTAATTGATTCCTCCAGTTGTCTCTTACTGCTGTGGGCATTCTAATCAATTAAGGATCTTCATTGAACTGTGGCCTTCTAGTTTCCCTCCTCCACCTTTCTTCCATTAAGCCTCTTGAGCGTGACCGCATGCCTACTTGTGTTTATGTATGGATGTGCTTGTTTGTTCTTTGAACTTGAATCAGGTTCTTTCATTTTCTTTATCTTAACATGGCTTATCTCCGCCTGAATTTCCTCAAGTTCCTGTATTCTGTGGGGCTCGCTTTAATTTTCAGCTAACCAAAAAGCTGCTTGCACAGCATCCAACAGCATAAACAGTATTTCTGCAGTGTTTATCAGGCAATCTTGTGATATTATTGCATCGATATATCTATAATGATTCAGTGTCATAACCAATGTTATCATCAGGCAGCAAGCACCTAAATAATCCTCTAAGATCCCATAAAGCCTTTCAGTTTATTTAATTCTTTCTACATCTCTTAAATTCAACTGGATAGCTAAACTTCACGGGTTTTCTTCCTTCCTTGCAGACCTCTGTTTCTTTTTCTCATCCCATATATTTGAGAAATTATCTTTTGATTTAATCTCTATGTACTCCAGAGCTGTAAAATTCTAATCGTTAATGCCTTTACTGATGGATTATTGTTGTCCTTGACATGTGGTGTGCTGAATATTTAAAGTTGAGGAGTCAAATTCCCAGACAGGTCTAACCTCTGGCCTCCATATTTGAAAAATGCTGCAATTCAATAATTATGAACCAGAATATGTTGCTTTAATATAGTGGCCTTTTTATAACCAAGGAAGAGAAACAGTCTTTGAGAATTAAGTAATTCGATCTGCTGCTGTGAGGTAATACAGTTGTTTGTCTACCATAAAAAATTTCTCTTGCAATAATCTTTGCATTTTTTCTTGCATTAGGGAAATATATGTAGCATAATTGTTCCTGGGTATTTTCATAATACACATACCTTGTATTAAGGGACAGTTTGCATATAGACACATCTCCTTTGGCTCTAAAAATTGTATACGTTTTTTCAAAGCCAGCACACAGTCCTGGCCAGCACATACCAAAAAGTGTGCTGCACTCTCTTAAAACGTGGCTCATACTGTTTCCTTCCCACTTTAACACCTGGAGTCAGGGGGAGGCTCAGCTTCTGGAAAAACAGGGGCTTCCTAAAGCTCCTGGTGGGGCAACATTTTTCTGTGTCATGTATTGTTTTACATTTTAATCTTGCGCACCCAGATTCATGAAGTTTCCAGGCTGAAAGTATCTGAGGGGGTTTAACTAGTTAACTTGGACTGGAATTTGCATTGGATCAAAGTCTAGGCATTCCTCACCACCACCACCACCATTACACCCATTTTCTCTTCTTTAGCATCCCCAGGGAAACATTAAAAAGTATTGTAATGCCAACTTGCTGGCTCAGGCTTTTTTCTTCTTGGAGGGATGGCATTAAAATCTTTTCCCCAGGGATTTCTGCAACTGTTAGCAATAAGAAAATTTATCTGATGCTCTCTTTTTTCTTCCCAAGCTTTATAATTGCTAAGCTGGTAAGCAATGATTCTTTTCTTCTTTTCCTCTGAGGTTTTTTTTCCCCTCTGTTCTTTCTTTTGATAAAGTTACAGAGAACTCATGGGAGACAAGAAGAGACCTAAAAGACTTAAATTATTTGACTGGAAAATGTGCTGCCTTTTTATTACTTCAGAGTCTCAAGGAAAAAATATTCATTTTACTTTTATGGAAGAAAGCATGACACTTACTGGATTAGGATACTTTTCAGTTAACTACACTTGTGTCATTAATTGAATGAAAAACAAATTTATTTGCCAAGAGTAGATAAAATGCTCATTTGAAATTTAGGATTTTATACAAGGTTGTTTCCTTCAAATTTAACCAACTGCAAAATCCAAGCTCTCTGTGCACACGTGGCAACTGAGAACAGACTTGGGCTACACATGGCTTCAGTGGCCAGTTATGGTGATTGTAAGCACTATGCTTACGGACAGTTTCAGAGCTTCTCTCTTTCTGTTTTGTAGAGACTGTGGATGATGAAAGAGACTTCATGACAGCTGTATATGTCCTGATATTCTTCCTGTATGAAGGCGCTGCCTCAGTGTTTGGTGCAAACAAGTTATTAGAGTGTTTTGGTGCCAACTCAGCCCTGATACAGCCCGATATCTAGCCTCATGTTTCTTTAATTTGTGTTTGATTTGTCCTTCAAATGGCTTCAGAAGCATTAGAACAAAGTGGTCACTCACATGTAAAGCTCAAGCATATATACCCATAGAAGTAGGATTTTGGTATACTCCCCTGCTGATTTTAAACCAGGATAAAAAATCAAAAGCAACCCCTCAAAACCTCACCTAGAGTACTTGAATATTTTTAAAACTTTCTTCCTGGAAACCAGGTGAGAAAATACGTGCTCTCTCTCTAGATATGTATCATGCATTATAAAAGGACAGATAAAGAACAATTCCCTGGTTATCTTAGTTTAAGACGGGAATTATCATTAGTCTGCCTAAAAGTTAGGTGGCCACTTGTAAGCTAGCCATCCAGAATCATTCCATAGGAAACAGACAAAGATTGCCAGTTCCAAGAGTCTTGCATACCTGTTGTGGTTTGACCTGGCTGGCAACTAAGCACCATGCAGCCGCTCGCTCACTCCCCCCCCCTTCCCTCAGTGGGATGGGGGAGAGAATCAGAAAAAAAAGTAAGACCCATGGGTTGAGATAGAGACAGTTTAATAAAAGAATAAAAATAGTAATAATAATAATAAAACCAACAATGGTAAGAGAATATGCAGAATATATAAAACAAGTGATGCACAATGCAATTGCTCACCACCCGCTGACCAATGCCCTGAGCAGCGATCACTCCCTGAGCCGCAATCACTCTCCCCCCGACTGACTGACTAACTTCCCCCAAGCATGACGTTATAGGATATGGAATAGCTCTTTGGTCAGTTTGGGTTGACTGTACTGGCTGTGCTCCCTCCCAGCTTGTTATGCACCTGGCTGAGCAGGAGAAGCTCAAAAAGTCCTTGAGTAGGCTAAGCACTACTTAGCTACAACTAAAAACGTCAGTGTGTTATCAACATTCTTTTAGTCCTAAATCCAAAACACAGCACTATGCTAGCTTCTGTGAAGAAAATTAACTCTATCCCAGCTGAAACCAGGACAATACCCAGTCAAAATGATGGCATGAATGACTGTCCATTGGAGGCACCTGTCTCTTCATTAACATTAGAAAAAATCTTGAAAATTAACTTGGGCTTTATGCCCGACTTTTAGACAGACACATTTAGATGAGATGAATCCTTCGTCATTTCAAGTTGAAGCCAATTCCAGGTAAGCTGTTTCTAGTCCAAAATTGTAATTTAAATAGCTTTCATGCACAGATCATGCTAAGTTGTTAATAAAAAAGGAAAAAAAACCCAACAATTATTTGGCCATACCAATTATTTTAAGAGAGTAATTTCACCCCACAGCATTTTACTCTACATTGGCAAATTAAGCTCTCCTGTTCCTCATTGTCTCTGGGAAAATAGCAAACTCAGCAAATCTTAGACCTAAACAGAAAATAGGAGACTATGAAATGTCTGCCTAAACCAAGCATAGCAACTATGGCAAATTAAAATATATACGTGTCAATTGCATCATGTATCAGACCTATTGTGCATATCCAACAGGTATAAGACATTAGTCTTACTGCATATGCAATGTGCCACTGGTCTGTGCAGTCATTCCAGGAAAAAAAAAAACAAAGACAAACCTCAGAGTGGCAGAATAGTACATACAAGAAAACAGAGGTGAGAGATTTGTAATTTTACCAGTTATCAACAAACCTCCAGTTACAGAAGAAAAAGCACTGACAGGTTTTGTGTTAAAGTTAGGGTTCTCTCCAATAAGGAATACAGTTGTGCATACTTTGCCTTAGCTTAACAGAAAGCTCAAGCCTGACTTTGTAAGGATGAATTAGTGCGAGATCTGAAAACAGGAAAGTAATAGTATGTTTTCAGTGTTCAGGTTTAAATGCTGAAAAGCAAACAAACTACTTCAATTGTAAAAAGAAAATAAAAAATCTAATTCAACTCAAATAAATGTTTAGACTTTGTTTGATAACATGAGTAAGACTTGTGTTTAAATACTTTACACAGGAATCCATATATAAGTGAGAAAATGTGATAGGGAGGATTAATACCTTTTCACTAAACAATTCAATTTTTTACAAAAAAAGACAAGGTTCAAAGTACACAAACATTTTGATACCTTCTACATGGACAAAATATCTTATTTTTCTCTTTTTAAAGATCTGTTATGAAAAGAATTATTTTTCCATCACATGCCCAAATGGCACAATTTCAGTTGAGAATATCTTACATACATAGAGATTTTAGAGGATTGTGATTGAAATAAATGAAAGTAAAAATAACCCTATTTTAACAGAAACTCCTTGAAATTTAGTCTGGTTTCTGAAAACAAAATCATATTTTCATTTTTTTTGTTTATCAAATAATTTTGGGAAGGGAAAGAATGAATTTCATTGATTGTGTTAACCTAAAATAAAAGCCCCCACAAATCAAAGACTGATGGGCTGCCTTCAAACAAAACAGGAAATTAAATCTGGGACTTAAACATCCCAAATAGATATTTGGACTGTTGTCCTCACAGGGCAAAAGAGTTAGAGCCTGTGCACGACTTTTCTCCTTCTCCTTCTCCTTCTCCTTCTCCTTCTCCTTCTCCTTCTCCTTCTCCTTCTCCTTCTCCTTCTCCTTCTCCTTCTCCTTCTCCTTCTCCTTCTCCTTCTCCTTCTCCTTCTCCTTCTCCTTCTCCTTCTCCTTCTCCTTCTCCTCCTTCTCCTTCCCCTTCCCCTTCCCCTTCCCCTTCCCCTTCTCCCTCTCCATCTCACCTTCTCTCCCATAATTCCTTTTACTTGAATGGAATTTGTGTCACTTATGTTTGTTGGAACATTTCTTTCAACTGGTAACAAACTTCTGGTCCCTTAGTTAACACCTCTGGTTAAAAATAAACAATTTCCAAAAGGGTATTTTCTAAAAGGTGGTAGGTATGCATAGGAGACTTGATTGCAGTATTTTGATGTACAAAGTCTTCTGAACTTCTTAGATTGGTACATAATTTCACTTTGTAGGCATAGAGAACAAATGGTTGGTGAGATCAAGGTGGTAAGCTACTGTTGTTTTTTTTAAGCTGGAAATGTCAGCAACCATTACAATTTACTATTTGATATATAACATTTTTATTGTAATATAGGACCATGCCACAGTTCCCTTTATGATTTGTCAGACTACAGACAGTTGGCTCTCCCTATTTATATAAATACATTGGTTAGCTTGCAAATCTAGTTAGTTATATGGAGTTGCTACATGAGGAATTGATGCTGCTATAAAAGAAGAGCCTCAGCTGTAAATATGTAAGATTAGAAATAACAGTGCTGCAACTTGCAGAAATCAACAGACCTGGAGTTTTTGTGTAAGCCCAGGAATACAGCAAATCTAGGACATTCATACAGAAAGGGAATTCCTTTGATATATATTTTTTTTAAAATATTTCTGACCTGTTTAATTAACAACCTATAAAAAATATATACCTGAGACTGAACTGGGTAATAAGATGCCACTTTGTTCTATAAAAATACTTTGCTATTAGGAAAATGATTTTAAAAAGAGTAGTCAGCATCTGAACCAAACTATCTGCTGAAGACTTGCGCTTCTGATCTTCTGATGTTAATAGCTGGGAAGGGCAAAACTTACCCACCTTACATCCATCAAAAATATACTGGGTTTTATTTGTTATTGATTCCTAAGGTACAGTGAAGTGCTGCCTCTGGAGTGTGCTTGCTGACGTGGCAGATGGTGTTTATTACTCCTAAAGGTCTGTTTGGTTAATGGCACTCTAATTCTTTAGTATCTCCATCTATCTATCCTTCCCTTCCAATTAAACATTAGTGACACATTTTTATGGCCTCTAAAGCAGCATAAATTAACATCAACTATGGACACAATAGAGCAATCCACTAATTGTAATCTGATGACTAACTTGAAGATGCATAAAGACATACAGAAGTTTTAAGATTGGAGAGTTCCTGTGAAAGTTATTCCAATACGAAGAATATTTAAAGTCTAAAATTTTATAAATTTTAAATTTTTCCATATATAGTCCTATAGGCAGTTAAGAGAAATACTGGAAAACTAGTTTAACATACATCTATTGTTCAAATTTTACCAGAAGTCTGTATGTTGGTAGTCATACTGTAGAGGCCCATTATAAATGGGGATGTGCAGAAAAGCCCTCTTCATATGCTGCAGAAGCCAAAATATACTTCATGGGCATCCAAGCAGGGCCTTCCCCTAAGTATCTTTAAGTTATTCCAGGAATCTACTGCCTTCTGGGGGTGGGGGTGTGTTGGGGGTGTAGGTAAATGCTGTAATGGTTGTTTTAAGTCACTACACAGAGTCCCATAAAAGTTTCACATCCAAGCATTTCTTATCAGAACAGGCTAGATTTGCGTTAAAATAATTTAATTAACTCAAACTGTAATGAACTATAGCCATTTTATTATATTGATAACTCTTTAGCTGTATTTAAATGTCATATTTTCAGAAAGATTAATTATGTTTTCCTTCTTCCCAAAACAAATGCTGACCTTATGAGTGTTATCCCCATTTCTTAGGTGAGAAAACTGTGAGGAAGTGGACTTATTTTTTTATGTTGGCTAATGTGGAGTGCTTCTATTCTTGGCAGCCTTTGAAGTGAACATTTAAAATCAGAGGGTACTTTCAAAAGACTTAAGCCAAAAAGTACTGGATGCTAAGCCAAATCTAGGACCCACTTGCACTATTGTCTTTCTTGTGCCTCATCCATCAGATGATAATTTTAATGCTACTTGAGCATGATGCTATCTCTGTCTCACAGCATTACTGAGATTATAGATCACTGAGAGATAATGTATGCTTGCCCTGTATGTTTGCCCTGTTTTACGCTTTTGCCTAAGCTTTCAAGATTGCCCATTACTGAGGACAGGGTACTTGTCTGGAAGGAATTTTGATCTGACTGAGAACATTACGTTCTCAGCTGTGCTGCTCACACTAAAGTGAACTGACTTGTGGAAGATGACTTTCTTTCTCTCTTTCTACATATTTCTTTGGTCTTTGTCCACAAATTTCTTGTGACAATTAATTTTCCTTCTGGATTATCTAGAAAACACTTATGCAAACAAATAACAATACAAATAAATTGATAGGTGCATAATTCTGTCACTGGCAGTGTTCAACTGAATAGTTTTAAGCTCTATCAGATATAAGAATAAGGAAGGTTCTTTGCTTTTAAATAAGTTATCCTCTGATGTTCTAAATGAGGACGTGTCCTGTATTCATACATTGCAGGGGTGATAGCATAACTCTAGCTATAAATGACATAATGTTTTTCTGGATAAGGAAAATAGTCTACCTGTTAATATGTGCGTACTTGATCAGTATCCTGTGGACAAATCTCTGTTATTGAGAAAAATAAAAAAAAACCCAACCCACATACCTGTTTTTACTAACATAAAAAAAGAAATAATAATTTCAAAACCTTACATCAGTTCCTATTTATGCTTATGTACCAGTGGCTTATATTCATAAAGGAAAGATAGTGTTCATGATTTTTGTTGCTTTGTACTGTTCGAGTGTTCTTAGCCTAGTTTCATGTGTCATTTTAAAGATGGATATCTTTTTGCTTACAACTGCTAACAACGTTGCTGTTCTTAAGTTTTTGAATAAAATACTCATAGTCCCATCCTTGCCAGCAGCAGCAGCAAGAATTATCGGTTTCTTATGATTTTCTGATTCTTTCTTCAGATACTGCATATTAAAATTCACCACAGTTAGAATTTGTAGGGTAAAAGTATTGGCCTGTCTGGATGGTATATGAGCTAGCTGTGGATGTCACTCATTATAATAACATTTCTAACAAATGACAGGTCAAAGTCTTGGGTTTCAAACTATTTATGCAGACTGTCAATCATTTACTCTTTGCCAGTTCAAATGCATAATCATATAGGTATACCTTTAAGGGATGCCCCTGACTTTTCATCAAGAATTCCTTCTTTCCCTATCTCATCTAGTGGGTCTTAATGACTGGAACTCAAAAAGAGGGAAATAACAATATATTTGAAAGGAAGACTTGAACAGCTGTACTGCTTTTGTTACTATTACTCACCACCTCCTAAATTTATAGTGCAATTTGACTCTTTTCCCCTCTCTACTTTTTAAATAAACAGAATTTCCTTGATTTTTTCAACAGAGAGTCACCTTAGCCGTTTAAGTTCACAATGAAGAACATCATTGAAGAACTAACAGAAGCTGCAACATAAGGGAGGGTCATGGCAAGACGTTAATTTAATAGCATCCTACAGAAAACATGTAATCAACAGGAAGGATGAAACTAACTTTACGGGTAGTATTTAAGATGATATTTAGAAAGTAACTTGGAATGAAAAATAAGTTTCTTACTTTGTTTCAGTAATATCTATGACAAGTTCAAATAGTCAAATGACGTTTATCTTTCCAATTGGCATTTTTCCTGATGGTATTCTGATGTCTGTTTGCAGTGTGAAATGCATAATGAAGGATCCAGTAATCATGCAATATATGTTTCATTGCAGAAACTTACCACTGTTTCCTGAATATCTATGTCTTTGAAAGAGGTTTTTCCAGGAAAATTGAATTCCTTGAGTATTTCCTTTGCAAGTAGCACAAAAGGCAAAGAAACATACTTATCTTTAATTCATTACCACATTCAAATCAGTATTTATAGAACAACTTGTGATTAGTGAACCATCTGTATTAGTTAAGGACTGAACAGCAAGGTTTACAAAAGTCTGCATTTAGTCAAAAAATTATTCAGAAGTCTTCACTATGGTACATAAGCTTCTGATGAACTTACACCTTTTTGTATGATATTTTTTCAGCATGCCTGCCACTTCTTTATGTCATTATTTAGCACCTTTAGCAGGTGAGATCCACCAGCAAAGAGCTGACATAGTGATTGTGGGTAGTGGTTTTCTAAAGTGTTTAGTGTTTACTCTACTTTGGTTCCACTGAAAGCACTAGAAATTATGGAACAATGAATTTACTGGAACTGGTGGTGTATGCTCTAGAAAATCCCATGATGATGAAGATTCTGACCACTTAAGGTTTTGTTGCACTTTAAGGAAGCTTCTATGATGATTTCAGTTGACATGGGACTGAGCAAAAATAGTATTTTGAGATCAAACAGAAGTTCCAGAGGTCTCAAAATAAAAAGTATTTCTCCATTAGTTCTCTATGTCTTAAATTACTTGTGTTAAAGTCTTCATGATTCACATTTATGACATTTTTCCATCATGCCTTTATGCATTTAACCTTGTGAAAGTCTTATTCTTGGCCAAGAATTTAAAAGTAACTTTCACATTAAGTGTCATGAACAGTAGCTAAAATCTAATATTACAAACTGACATTATTGCGTACCATTAAATATTAATTTAAATCTACTTGGAAAAAGACAAGTCTCTTCCTCCTTTGCATTCACACACTTCATTTAGTGCCTTTATGGAAATTAGGGTGTTCCTAGAATCATTCTAGTGTGCTGGTCTTATTGCATAGACACTGATGCTCACAAGGAATGTTATTTATGTCAGTATTTCTGCCAAAGTCTGTGGGACAACTCCCTGCTGTAAAGTTGAATACAACGAGTAAGGTGGAATTGGGCCTACAGACTTTAATGATTACCAAGCACCCTAACTTAGAAAGCAGGTAACTTAATTATGTAAATCAACAGGAGACTGACCTTCAGTGAATTTTTAATAATACATTAATTGTCTGATAGAGAAATCAAATTAGACATTAGTGGCAAATCTTCATCTCAGCAGGCAGAGAGTTACATCCCCAAATCTTGTTACTAATAGAAGAACTACACATAATTCTTGAGGCAGCGTAAGAACAGTTTAGGTTGGATTTTTCCCCTCTTTTTCCCCCTATGAAAAGAGTTAATATTGAACTTAAGTCTGTCTCGGCTCTTCTGTATTGATCTCGAGAGTGACTCTCAGCTGCCCTAAAGTGTTATCTATTGTAGTCTCCTACAGCTTTTAAATTGGTTATGGGACAAAATAGTCAAGATCTTTTTCACAGGACGGTTTTCCAGTGGAAGAAAAAGCTGTTTTCACAAGGAGAAATTCTGTGAAACCAGTGGAGAAAATTAATCTTGAGAAGAATAAATAACTATTCTAAAATTCCATAAAAATTCTCCTGAAACTTTCAAAATTACGTTTTACAGTCTCATTGTACAATTTATCCTTAGTTGCAACAGACATCTAAAATAATTCTGCTACTGTTATGTCACAATAATGAAATGTGCTATTTGTATAATCACTTTTTTTGTAGCTACTACTGATAGAAGCGTCATCTGGAGATCAAAGTGTCTTTTGTTCTGTTCTGAAAAAAGCTTCAAACTGCTGCTTGAAACTTTTCAAAAATAACTTTTTGAAGATATTGGCTTTCATATACAATCTCAAAAGTATCTGGCTCTTTATCTGAAACCCTGATTTTTTTTAACTGCATAGATATTTGGATTTTCAGCCTGATAGTTGCTAGTATCAGCAGCTGGTAATTTATGATTGAAATAATAATAATAGCAAAATAATATTCTTAAAATAATGAATCGGATGTAAAAAGATCTTGAGATATGTTTATCATCACAAAGTGTCTAAAAAACAATTTTGGAAATCAATTGTCCCTTAGGGGATTTTTACAGTTTTCAGTGTCTTCTTCTCCAATACAAAGATGGGAAATGTCTTTTCTTATTATCTGAAAACTGAATTATTATGTGATTCCAGGAGGTGGAGCTTTAATAAATTTAAAAAAAAAAAAACAACATGAGAACTATACTAAGATTATTAATGGTAGTTACACTGAAGCTGGGAAAAATATGTTAGTCTAAGTTATTTTTTATTCACCTGCTATCTCTGTTAAGTACTATTCTATCAGCTAAGCATCAACTACTACTGGTTTCAATAACACTATCTCTCAAAAGAGAACTCCAAGAAGAGACAATGATTAGAGTTTCATTTCAAGATACGTGTAAAACTTGAATTATACACCATGATAAACACTTCCTTGATTCACTGTATGGGGATTTATAAATATGGTTAGCAGAGACTCATCACACTGTTTTAAAATTAGGACTAAAATATATTATTTGATTTCATAAACTTCTCTATTTTTGTTCTGGTTTGGTTTGGTTTTACAAAAAAAAAAAAATAAGGTACGATCTATTATGATCAGTGTTAATTTACCTGTGCCCTCAATTCTGAAAAGAAACATTAGTTATTATGCACAAGAAATGTCAGTTATAAATGTCATTTCCTTACGGAAAGATTTAAATTACACCTTCTTTCTTTTCACGGATTTAAAATATTTTGTTTACAACCATTATCCTGAAGTAGTTTTGTGATTTAAACAATTAATTAGTAAATTGCCTGCCTGTCACAGAATTTGCTTTAACCAGCTCAGATTATGTATGAAATGGTAGCTGCAACATTTAGCTGTATTGAACTGTAAACATTAATATCTATTCCAAAATGAAATCCACTTGATAATTCCCGTTTTCACTGAGCAATCACACTCTCAGTCAGAGTCCATACAAAATAATCAGTCTGGACTTCTGGCAGTTTCTGCTGCCTTTAGTACAAGAAGTGGAATAAGATTCTTCTCCCAGGAGTATCAGCAATGAGGACTTGTGGCTCTTTCACTCCTCTTTCTTGCATGTGTTGTATGATATGGAGCTTTAGGCATTCTCTAAGCAGCGTAGGAGTGGTGAATTACAAATTAAACAATTATTTTGACTTGTAAAGTCCTTTGACAAATATTCAGATGGCAGTTATGGATCAGCTGGCAAATGAAGCTTAGCTACATTTTAAGTGCACAAGATAATAGACCTGAAGTATGCTTGTCTCCATTGGTTTCTCATGCACTGGCATCCAAAAATCTGTCTCTTCTCAGGCTCTGAGTGGTAGCTGACAGCCTTACTGAAAGGCTCTCTTACAGCAGCTTTGGATGAGCTCCGGTATTGCCCTGCTTTATCCTGTTGTTTTTTCTCATTATCACAGTTTTAGGGCTTTTGGCATTCTTAGGTAATGCTTCTCAGTACATGCCTGTTTCTGTTTCATGTCCACAGAGCACCATCAGTTATATCTAATCAGTTACCGTGTTCAATCCTCATCTGAATTTCCTTTCCTTTTCCTGTAAAGGTTGGAGCATTTCTTTTAAAAAACCCTAATTGTTTTGTGAGCGGAGTTCGTCAGCTGTTTTTTTTGTTTATTTGTTTTGCTTTTTTGTTGTTGTTGGTTTTGTTGGTTTTATTCAGGACTATTGAAAGATTCTTTTCTTGCAGTAGAACAGAAATATCCTGTGGTTCAGATTTATTTTGGAATATGGATGACAGCATGAAATGTTCTACATCACTATTAATTTTGTTTTCATTTTTGACATCTTTTTTCTCAGTTAAACTCCTTTTTAGTGTAGAATTTTCCACCATGACTTTATTGCTTTTATATACACATAGTTTGCTCCATTGTAGTTTTTCCTCTTCTTTACATAGCAATGGTTCTTATTTAAAGTCAACAGGTTTTTTTTATTCATTTGTTTAATTAGAAAATGGATCATTGCTGCTCAAAATCTTAAAACCAAACTATATTTTTGTGTATAATAAGGAAAATGTTTCTCCCACACCTTGTTTAGTCAGACCCAAGATTCTCTCCTTCTGTTTGAAATGAACACGTTGAAAGCATCTTCCTGAAATCATGGGCTAGTCACTGAAGAAAACTTCTTAGATTTGCAAAGGGCCTGCCCCTGCAGCATGCTAATAAATTCAAAAACCTTTCACAGGGCTTCCTCATGAGACAGATTTAGTCCCTTGTTGATATCAACAAAATCTTAAGAACTCTGCTAGTACAGCTGCATGTGAAGCATTCTTGACCAAACTTGATTTAACCTAGTCTGACTTTGGCTTTGGCCCTATTTTAGCAGAAATCTGGTGCTTCTGCAGATACCCTCCAGAGGTCCCTTCCAGATCTAAATTATTCTGTGGATGGTGCGAAAGCTAGGGGTAACATGCAAGGATAACATTTTCAGTATTTCCCCTCTGACATTCGCCTTGGCAGTTTACTCTTACTATAAATGGAAACTGGAGTTTTCATGATATTAGTTGCCTTCAAAAGACTGGCCTCTAAGAAGGAGAGGCTTTTAAAGAGAAAACAACAGAAATTTCCCCAGGAATCACAAGGTGACCACTCAGCAATAAGTAGAATAAAACTTGATGACCTACTGTCGTGGTTTAACCCGGCTGGCAACTAAGCACCACGCAGCCGCTCGCTCACTCCCCCCCCTCCCTCAGTGGGATGGGGGAGAGAATCGGGAAGGGGAAAAAAGTTAGAACTGAGGGCTGAGATAAAGACAGTTTAATAGGAGAAAATAATAATAATAGTAATAATGAGAATGATAACAAAATATACAGAATATACAAAACGAATGATGCACAATGCAATTGCTCACCACCCGCCGACCGATGCCCAGCCCGTCCCGAGCTGCGATCAGTACCCGAGCGACCGACCGACCCACCAACCCCCCCGAGCATGACGTTCTATGGTATGGAATAGCTCTTTGGACAGTTTGGGTCCTAGCTGTGCTGTACTCCCAGCTTGTTATGCACCTGGCCGAGCAGGAGAAGCTCAAAAAGTCCTTGAACAGTCTGAGCACTACTTGGCAACAACTAAAAACATCAGCATGTTATCAACATTCTTCTAACACTAAATCCAAAGCACAGCACTATGCTAGCTTCTGTGAAGAAAATTAACTCTATCCCAGCCGAAACCAGGACACCTACTTTTACATATCAAGGTAATGCTTTGCACTTATTTGAGTCTTAAGAGAGAACTTCATCTGATGGCATATATACTCTTGGATTTCTGTCTTTTCCTAGTTTTTAGGAGCCAGATCAGAAGATTTGTTAACTTGCAAGAAGTTTGAACTTACTTACATGCAGTAAGTAGTGTTTAGAGATACTGTGCTGCCGGGTTTTGTTTGGTGGGGTTTATTTATTTATTTATTTATTTTATATCTGTTGTTTGTTTATTTTTAATGAGGAACACTTATTTTCTAATATCATAGAATACCAGGTTGGGAGAGACCTCAAGTATCATCTGGTTGAAACTTTCTTGGCAAAAAGAAGGTCTAGACAAGATGGCCCAGCACCCTATCCAGCTGAATCTTAACAGTGCCCGATGTTGGGGAATCCCTCAGTTCCCTGAAGAGATTATTCCAATGGCTGATTGTGAAAGATTTTCCTCTTGTGTCCAGTTGGAATCTCCACAAGAGTAACTTGCACCCTTTACCCCTCATCTTCTCAGTGTGACTCCTTGTGAAAAGGGAGTCTTCATCTTTTCTGTAGCCACCTTTTAAATACTGGAACATGGTGATAAGGTCTCCCCTAAGCCTTCTTTTCTGTGGGGAACCGTATCAAAAGCCTTGGAGAAATCCAGGTAGACAATGTCCACTGCTCACCCCACATCAAGCAAGCAGGTTACTTTGTCATAGAAGGTGATCAGGTTTGTCAAGCATGATTTGCCCTTGGTGAATCCATGCTGGCTTTTCCCAATCACGTGCTTCGTTTGACTTGTTATAGCCCCCAGGAGGATTCATTCCATAACTTTCCTGGGGACTGAAGTAAGACTGTGTATACATAATATGCATATTATGTACCAAAAATAAGGACACCAATGCTGCTAGAGAATATCTATCCCCTCATAAATCAAAGGAGTAAACCTGAAGATATAATATATATGTGTATGTATGCATGCCTGTATGTATATACACATATGTATGTATGCATGCATGCACAAAAACGTGCACAAATATGTAGACATACCAACACATGCATAGCTATATAGGGGCCACATATATGGCTTAATCTTAGAGGAAACAGATGAATAATTGTCTTAATTCTGCTCTTATCAGAGTAATGCAACAGAGTAATACAACATATTCTAATAAAAAAGCTTAGACTACAGATACTTGTAGTAGATCCCCAAATGGCTGAAGTTGCATTCCCTTTTTATTATATTTAATTTCATATATCTGAGCTTGGCATAGTTGTGAAAAATTTTGCAATTCTTACATTTTTAAAGTATAGCATTTTTGCTGTACAATAGCCAAACTCATGATTTCAGATTACATTTCTGTAATACATATCCATAATCATGACAAGTCATAAGAAACATGGACTCTTCGGAGTTTTCTCTGTAGCTTGCAGAAAGAACACGTATCTCAAAAAAACTGAACTACAAAATAACCTGAAGCTTCAAAATTACAAAAAGAGACACCTAAGAATGGGCACATGAGAATATATGGGCAATACTTGCAAATGCTCCTATACTTGTTTATGTTAGAACATTTGTATTTTTCAGAGTGCTGACTCGCCAAACACTCATCTGCCAGAAACCAAATTTTATATTCTACCCATCATACAACCAAGTTATTTCTGGACAGATATATATCAGACAGCAATAATTAACACCCCCACCATTACTTTGAACAGCATCACTAGCAAGAATGCAGAACATTCATGTTACTTATAGCAGTTGAAAGTACATTGAATGTTTCTGAATTAATTAGTGTTCCTTTGAAGTACAGATGTTGGATGTACACGAACAAGATGAGCACTAACAACCTGTGTCTTGTTGCTGTTCACAAGTATTCATTTTGCAGCTTTGCCATATGCATATATTATGTGTAGTGGTTTTGAAAACTCCCTTTCACAGATCTTAATGATACTGAAGTGAAAGAGTAAAGAAAAAGACAACATGAATCAGATAAGCTTCTTTGCCATTCTTCTTGAATTCCCCCTTTAAATCTCCTTTTTGCTGTGATGCTTACAAAATACCAGCTGCAGTACTGAAATTCCATCTATCATGCTGCCGGACATACTCCTTGTATTCCTTCTATGTCTATCTGTATACCTAACAGATTATCTGATTATAAACCATATAAAATGAGGATGACCATTCAGTTCTGTGCTTGAATCCTGTCTGCTTTTAGGGTCTTGATCCACAATTAAGGATTATGGTAAAACAAATAGCTACTAATAAAAGATTTGATGTTATATCAAATTAGATTTTGTGAAGTGCATAAGATATTTACAGATATATAAGAACGTGATTTCTTTAACATCATCATATAAAACAAGGACTGTTTGGGCGAAGGAGGATATACAGCTAATCTAATACATGCAAATACGCCTTCTCATAGACTACTGCTTAGGGAAGTCATTGGCTTTTGGTCAAAATTCTTGTTAAATAAGTATTCATTGTCTGAAACAGCAAAATTTTTATAACTGTTGTCAAAGATATAATGAACATTTTCATTAATGATTTCTAATTCAAAATACCAGGACTCAGCACAGACAATATTGTCTCAGTGAAGAAAGTTTAGTCCTATGTTGTTTATATCACTGAGTAGCAGTCTAGTTGCCCCTAGTCTACTATAGAAGATCTATCGCTCTGACATCATGTTAAGAACATGAGAGAAAGCACGAGGTTTTAAACTGTTTCTGTGTGGAGCCAGAAGTTTCAGTATTTTGTACTTTCTGCCAAGGAAACAGAGATGTTTACTTTCCCACACTTAATGACTGAACATTTTTAACTAGTGTATGACATACATAATTTGTATACAGATGTGTATGTTTGTATGCATATAACTGTACTGCCATGATGTTGTTGCTTATAGGACAAGTTAATCATTTAAACCTCTTCAGAAAAGTAATGTAAAAAATGAGGATGTCCAAATTCAATGACTAACTATAAAGAGGCATATTTATTTTCTTCACTATCATTTCTTTCCAGTACTTTTCTACGTTCTTTTCCAAATGTCTTTGTCGATATTTTGCTACTCTGTATAGCACACAGAATGTTTTGTTATTGTTTTTAAAAGACCTTCAGAATTTTCTGCTCCTTTTTCAGTGATTCTTTTTTCTTTGTTCCTGTGTTTGCCAAAAGCTCCAAATTGCTACAAATTGATGAGGCCAGCCTCTGGGCTGCTTAAAATATTTTTACAGGGGTCCTTAGATAGGACATCTGCCTGTACCTCTTTATTTCAGCAGTCTCTCTATACACCATTGACCTTCACTGCTATATCCCAGAGGGCTTTGTTCAACCTTTAACTCAGTTCTACCAGATTTCCATTTGATAACACCTTTTTCTACCATAGAACATTCCAGTTCAAAAATCTAGGCCCTATTTCTTTGTCTTTTACTCAAGTGTGTACTTCTTACTACAGACATAATTGGGAATATCATTGGCACAAACAACTCAAATAAAATAACTTGATTAAGAGGCTGGAAAAAAAATATTTCTGTTATTCTGCATACAGGACTACACTGAATATAAGAGGTATCAGTATCTGCTAATGATAAAACACATGACCTCTTTGTCCCTACTCTCCCTGCTAATGTACAGAAACAATCTCCATAAAAGCAAGATTTATTTTTGCAGTAATTTTTGTATTGATCATGGCTACTAGTATCTGATCCACATGTGGAGAAATTATTAGAAACCCAGTTAACTCAAAGAGGTGTTCTGTATTTTGAAGTGCTTGTAGGATTGCATTAGAGAAACCTTTAGCTATTCCTCCAGCTTGCCTATTTCAAAATCAATATGCTTTCTGATTATAAAGTAAATGCCTTCTTTTTTTTTTTTTTAATGTAGTACTTCAGACAGTTGAATAACAACCCTCTTCTAAAAAATATTTATCTCGAGGACATTTATAGATCTTCAACCTGAATTACTGTATCAGCACAAAGATTTGTTTAAGAAGAAATTACTTGCATTCACACATTTAAAACATATGACTTTATGGAAAGACTTCACAGAATTTACTCTGTTTCCCCAGAAATCTTCTGTCCACTGCTTGCATGCATGTTTGGCATAAAAATTACTCTTCTGGACAGCGCGCGGTTTTCCTGTGTGACAGGAGTGGCGAACATAGAGCATAGAGCTGGATATGCACAGGCTGTGGACTGCAGGCTTGATCTTAACCAGGGAACGATGAACAACATCTCATGGATACCAATGACCAAGGCAGCAGCAGGCAAATTATATATAAACCCTCCAGGTTATGGAGAGTGAATCTAAAGCAGCACATGGCAGCAGCCAACTACAAATCCTACTGTTCAGGACTTGGAAACCTGAGTGTGGCATCTGGGCCCTGCAATTGCCAGCTCTACTCTCAGATAGCCTCAAAGGTTGACTCATCTGCAAAAATAGGCAGAGGAAAATGAAGGCCAAGGTGTCCATGTACAGCCTGCTCCTGCCAGCTACACGAGGAGGGAGTGCCAAATACATTTTTGGAGTGTTTTAGTCACAATCATGTTGATGAGTTCCAAGGATTTTAATACACATTAGTGTCAGATGAGACCTGGGTTGTATGTATTGGTTTTATTAAAACTGTATTAGGGATTATGTTCTCAGAACACGGTATGTTTGAAATCATTTTCAAGGCTACCCTTTCTATCTATCCTTGGCCAACTTTGTGATCAATCATTTCACTGCTTAGAATAGATGTCAAGCAAGTCAAGAGAGATTCATGTCAAAAGATCAATAAAGGACTGAAGACAGAGTCAAAGCAGTTGTGAATATAAAAAGGAAATTCACATAAATTCTGATCCCAGCTCCACTATCTTTTAGAAAACATATACATCGTGCTGACATGAAAGATTTAAAAAATAGAAAAAGAACCCAACCCAAAACCTAAACCAAAAGCAACCTGCTCCTTCTGCCCAAACCATCCAGGAAAATAACCAAAAACAGGATTCTAAAGGCATGTTCCTTGAACTATGTATTATCACATAGGATGTTCTCTTTACCCAATGTTAGCCCATACAACACAGACCACACTTGCTCCCTTTGTATGGGACTACATGAACTGGGATGACTGACTTCCATCTTTTTGCAATGTCTCTGCAACTGGGGGCATTTTCTAGAACACAACTTGAGAGGCAGAAGGTGGAAAAGTCTCTGTTCTTGACTAAGATCTTATAGTACTGTTGCCTTTGTACACACTAAGAAAATAAAAAATACATGAGGAAACAGAAAAGACTTCCTGTTGGATGCTGGAACAGAGAATGCAAAGCCTACCTCAGAAAAACCAAGACATGGACCCTTGTAATGAGGAGGTTAATCAGTGATTAAAGAGTGTACTAAGACTCAAAGAATTTGGGTCAAATTCCTCTATTTGACCTGGAGAAAAGAAGTTAATATTTTTTCTGCCTCTTTCGAAAAACAGATTCAGAATTCTCTCCTTGTCATTACACATTAAAAACTATCTTTAGGCAAATGATTCCTTTCATATGGACATGTCTTTTGTCCAGAAAATAAAGCTGTGACTTTATTTGTTCCTCTAGCTGTCATTGATATCTATGTAGTTAACTCAGAAATTTATCTGAATAAAATACCTGGATAGACACTTCAGATTCTAGCTGAATTTAGCTGTGGGTGCTCTTACTCAGGTTTGAGATTTAGGCTATTCATCTAACTAGTGCAGAGATGGGCTGCTCTGTAGGAAAGTCAACTGTTTTATACAGATGCCTCATAACAGAATAAAACACTTTGTCATGGTACTTTGCACTGAATATATAAGCCTAGACTATTGTCTTATGCTAAAGGTCTTCTTTCCAGAGAGCCAACAAGAGTTGAGATTCATTTTGGTCATAGAATCTCACAATGTACAAGGATGGTCTGGAAAGTACTGCAATGCTTAAAAATTCCAGCTAGAAATAGCAACAGTGGAACAAGGCCTCTGCCCAAAAGCTCATTGGAATTCAGAGCTCTGCTGAGCTTTGCATCTCATATCCTCAGAAGTATTCATTCAATCATTGTGAAAAATCTGAGCTTTTTCCAGAAGGAAATAATTCATAGAACAGGGCTGTTACCTCTAGCTATGCATCAATCTCTCTCTATAGTATGTAGAAACCAAAGAGTTTGACCTAAAAATTTCAGTTTGCCAACTGTTGATGTACTACCTAACTTAACATTAAATATTAAGTAAACCTGGTCAACAAAATTATTAGAAGATTGTGATGAAAAATGTCCCCTTTGTAAAACAATATTTCCCTGGAAATTTCTGCCAGTTGAAAAAGAATCTAGTCCTCAATCCTTCTTCTTATTATTCGTCTTTCTTTCTCTGCCTCATTTTGTCCAGTACAGAAAGGGCTGTGGAAGAAGAGTAGTACAAAGTATTAATATTGTGTATTTCATTTAAAATGTAAAAATTAAAACCACAAATAATTCTAAATGCTCAGGAATCAATGTTATAAATTGCTGCAAAACTATATTACTATGGCAAAATATATGGCAAGTGTAGATGGAAATCCAGTCTAAATAGGGCTTCTGTGCTGTTCTGGCATAGGAACAGAGCTCATGGCAGAGAAAGACATAAATCTAGTATAAGGGAGACTTCAGGCTCCTGAAGATGTCACTAAAACCCTTCTAGACCCTATGGCAAATCCATGCTATTACTTGGCTTCACTTCTTGTTTTATTCACAAATAACATGAGCCCAGGATACCAGTAACTGTACTACCACTAATAGATTTTGGCACTGTGATATTCTGATCATTCTGAGGACCTGCGTGAAATTAGTAGACCTATTATCCAAGCAATTTCCTGCTCAGTATAAACAGCAGTGCTGGTCCCCAGTCATTTTCAGATCACGTGTCTCTGGGCTTAAAAATCTTTCTACCTACCCCTTTTATACACCACCACACAATTAATTAAGTACATACTGTGATCAATGGTTTTACCATCTCCTGAAGTATTTAAGCATCAGATGCTACTGCACACAGGAAGCATATAGAATGATGTTCTGATCTGAGATGCCAGTGTCTGAACTCCTAGCTGCAAACCTACATCAGCACGCAGCCTTAAATTCTGTGTTTGCTAGAAAGTGCTTAAGGTTTTAATTGTAAAACTGCACTTTTTCATGCATCAACACTGGAAATCATTCTTACTTGGAATCTGACTATCCTTTAAAAGTGATGTCAAAGGAAGGAAATACAGTTAGAGGAAATAGAAACAGAGGGAAAACTGAGAGAAGCTCCGTATATTCCAGAGGGACTTTATAGCGATGAAGAGTCACCTGTTATTAAAAACTCAACTATTTTTATTTCAAAAGTATTTTCCCTTAGGTAATGGTGGGTGATGTCTAGAATGATGATATCACATTGCCCCCTTTGTTTCAGCCCACTTTCTAAATCCTCACTTTCAGGTAATGTCTAGTTTTCACAGATTCTTTTTACAGACCATGTCTAAGATGTGGTTTTTGCTATCTATCTGCACAGCTGAAATATCTCATGTCTCAGCTACTGCAACACCCTTTTTCCTCTGACTTTGACAAATGCAATCTTGCTCGGCTGCTGCAAAGATCATTTTCCTGGCCTGTCATTTTGACCATTTCACCTCTCTCTACATCTCCCTCTGCTAGCCACTGCTTTTCTGCCACTTCAAACACAAGCTGCTTGGCTTCACCTTCAAAGCCCATTCAGAACCCATCCCCACCCCCCAAATGATCTTTACATTTAGTGAAGAGTTGACACTTGCTACCAATTGGCACACAAACCCAGTCTCTTAACAGATTTTTAATCAAGTGCCCTTCTGATTTCTCCTACTGCCTTTAAGATTGGGATGCACTTCCTGAAAACAACACCCACATTTCCTCATTTCTCCCTTTTCAATCCTGTCATTAAAATTTGCATTGCCATGATGTCCAGAGAGAGGTAAGGACAGAGAAATGGCAGAAGTATAGTCTTTTATTCTTCAATATCACATTATTATCTCCTCATTTAGGTCCGTCTGCCTGAGTGCAAGTGCTTTGCAAAAGGGATTGCGTGAGGTTTATAAGTTTCTCCTACAATGGCTTCCTAGTCAATTATTGAGATTCTTATACTTGAAAACAAAAAATGAGAGAGATCTCCTGTGAGCGTCTTAAATGATTTTCTACATTGTGCATTCAGAGTAGTTTGAACAATACTTCTGCATTTCCTAGACCTTCTAATCTTTGGGTGTTGTTATCGTTAGCTTTGCTCTTCATCTTCCAGTCTAAATATTCATCAGATCCATTTGGGTCATCCTAAGACTTCAGTTTCATCTCAGTATAATGATAACTACTAGAGCTGAGCCTATCATCAACATTTACACAGAATGGCTGGGTGCTTCTTAAATGTAGAATCTTAGGCATAATGATGGTACCTGAAATAGAGATTTCCTCAAAAGTGATACCATATGCAGTGTAACTGGCTGGCTCCTTCTGTCTTGCATCATTGCTCGGATAAAAATGAAGTAGTTCAGGCATTTTATGGGAAGGACATAATGCCTATAAAATTTATTTCTCTCTTCACACAGTGAGAAAACACTCCAGGGTATAACAGAGAACAAACTTGCCCAGATCATAAGGAACATAGCACATTGGATGCAGGCCATTAAATTAGTGCTTTCTAAACTCTCTAATCTGATGCAGCAGGCAGCTTTGACTGTTGCAAGAATTAACATGTGTTTCCCCTTCTTTCTCCCTTCCTCTTACTTGTGTTTTTAAACATAACCTTAAAGCAATTTCTAGGCACAGGTTCTGTCACACTGATGGCATCTTTTCTATGAGTATGAGTAGAACATACTGCAGAAGAACACAGCGCTGTGGTTGACTAGACTGTCATCCAGGATCTGCAGAACCATAATGTTGTAATTATTGTCTTTTAAGAACCAGTGCTGAGGAAAATCAAATCTTTCTTTAGCTAATATAAAATACAAGCTTGAACTGAAAAGATACCTGCCAAGAACCAAAAAAAAACCACCAAACGACAACAAAAACCCCCCACCCAAACCACCAAAACATCTAGTTTTCATGTAATGGTCTGAAATGACTAAATGGATACACATATACCAATATGAATTTCATCTTGGATCCAATTAGAACTCACATAATGGTTTGATATGAATCATTAATAATGGTATTTGAAAATTGGTGTGTACTGGTGAGTATCTATATTCCTAGACTTCTATCAGAGGCTTTCTTTTTTTTTTTTTTTTTCCCCCAGAGCTACTGGGGTGAATAATAAGGTGAATATTGACCTTTCAGCACAGTAAGTGAAAATTTTGGGGTGGATATGAAGTTAATTGTAAGGGATGGAAGTTTTTCAAACTGTGTTTGATGCCTCATGCATCACATCTTGGTGTTCTGGTCTTCTGATCTTCCAGATAATCGACCTCTTATTTTGTGCTTCAGAGTATGTCCTTCAGTGGGAAAAGAAGCAAGTCAAAAAAAGGATGTTGTGTGTGAATATTTATAGCAATACAAAGTCAGGGCATAGTCTAGGAAGAGACTAGACTCAGGAACAAGGAAGCCCTTCTGACATCTTTAACATACATGTAACTTCAGTTCAGTAATGATGTCTGGCCCATTCATCTAGAATATATTGACGCAGAAGGTGAAGTAAGTATTAATTATTGCAAAATTTTAAAGACCAGAGTCAGACTGCAGTTTGCTTACTACATGCTTAAAAGCCCTACACTTTTACTACATAAAAAGGGGACCTTTATTTTATACAAGTAGTATTTGGTAATATTGCAGAGTCAAGATAGCTGTAGGAAAGTGAGTTCAATTATTTTTTTGTTTGTGCATCTGTTGCATTCAATCAAGAGCATGTCTAAAATCTTTTCTCCTGTTGGTAGTGTGCACCCAGAGTACAGACCACCTTTCTCATCTTGAGTAAATTATGCCTGGAAGTCATCTTAAGTATAAATTTTTTTACATTAAGGGACTGAAAGATAGCAAAAAATGAGATTTCAAAACTAATATGTCAATATTATATAGTGAACATTTACAAGGGAAAAAAAAAGTGAGAATGAGGTGTTCAGTTGCTGGAACTATGCTTAAAGGTGCACAGATTTTCATTCAAATCCTGCGGAACAATGTCCTGAAGTACAGTGAAAATATATTTTAACACACAAAATTATAAGTAAATAGAATCATAGAATCATAGAATATTTTGGGTTGGAAGGGACCCCTAGAGGTCACCTAGTCCAACCCCCCTGCAGTGGGCAGGGACACTGCTAACTCGATCAGGTTGCTCAGAGCCCCAACCAACCTGTCCTTGAATGTTTCCAGGGATGGGGCCTCCACTACCTCTCTGGGCAACCTGTTCCAGTGTTTTACCACCCTCATTGTAAAGAATTTCTTCCTTATATCTAGTCTAAACCTACCCTGTTTTAGTTGAAAACCATTACCCCTTGTCCTGTCACAAATATAGGAGGTAAGATGTAGAATCCCCATCTAAGATTAGGAGTTTAGGATTGCAGTATTACTGAATTGCTGGGAAAATCAAAGAAACATTGAAATTTCTAAGAAATGTATGAATTCACTATATATGGTATAAAATATACTTTTTTTGTATAAAACGTTTTTTTCTATTAAAAAATCTCATAAGATATAAACAAAAAGGTAAGTAGAAAGAGCATGTTTTTTCATCATCCCAGCGAGATAATGTTCTCTAACACATATAGATCATCCTTCATCTACTCCTGTTATCTACTCCATGTTTGAAGTTATCATAGACACTAGCATAATAAGGAGCGTATCAGTGAGTGAGTGAATTTCACATTATCCAGCTAAAGCCTAAGTAAAAGACTGTGTGAAAAAGGTCATCTTTCTGCTGGAAATGCAACTGGAGTTTTGATGACGTGAAATCTAACCTCCGATGTCTATCCAAAGTCTGGTTTGCAGCTCAGCTCGCTCCTTCTCTATAGTCTGAACTAGATACAACACACCATAGTGTGTGCCAGTGCTTGGCATAATTAATAATGACCAGAGATGACCAGACTTGTTTTTGTACATGCAGGACTTGAAGAATGTTACTATACTTTGTTAATTTGTTCCTCCTTGATCAATAACAAACAGATTCTGGTTTGTTTGTTTGGTTGGTTGGTTGGTTTGTTGCTTTGGTTTTTGCTATGGCATTTGAGTTTTAGTGCGTGTGTGAAATACTTGGGAAAGAAATTAGCAAACTTTTCACTTGAACTGCCTGTTGTTTGTTCTTGGTGTCTAGCTTCCTATACTAAACAGTGCTGCCTTTGACCCTTGATCTGGTGACTGAAGCTTCAACATGGAGAAATAGATTCAGACCAAACCGCAAGCAGCTCCATGCATATTTATGCTGCAAATACGATAGAATTTCTGCTCAAGACAAATGAAGAGCTGTTAGTCAGCTTTTTGGTGTGTTCCTAGCTCTAGTAATTATCTACACATATTTTGACAAAAATCTTTTTCATGTTTAGAATATAGTTTTCCTGATTTTTTTATCCATGAGGGAATAACACCTCTCTATATATGGTGTACAAATTAGTATGTTAGAGGTGGCAATATGTCTGGATCCCTAGAAAACGCAGGAGGATTCTTTGACATTCAGAGACAGCACAAGGTGATCTTTTGACCACCTAATTAAGCATACTCGGTTGTTTTGGGTTTTTTTAATTTTAATTTGCTTCCTGTACAATTTGTGAATTTGACTTTACAGCTGGCCGAGGTGGATGGCATGACACAGCTTGACAATCTGTGTCAGAACGGTAAGCATATTTCTGAGTCATTGCATGGCACAAAGATGTGGACTGCTGTAGAGACAGCAAGAGTATTTGTAAAAATATTCACATAAGTCTCCTTTTAAAGACAATATGTGAGGGTCAGAGATAATAACAGCTATAGAATAACTAAAAACTAAATGTTTGTACCAGGATCAAAAGCATTATAATTTTCTTTCTTAGCAAAACATAGATACAGGACCTGAGAAGTATCCTGCCTATTCTCTACTGCACTCATAACTTCAACATACCAAAGCACATTTGTGGGACAAGCTGACTGGATGTTAAAGGTACTGACAAATGTTGACATACTCTTACTCAAGGTGATTTTTTTAGTTTTTCTACAAACTGTTTTATGGAAAGAAAAAATTACCTTTCTGCCACTATGCTCAGTATGAAAACCATGATTAGCTGCAGCACAAAACACATAATTTATAAAATGGAGTTATTTAACTTTGAGATTGTTTTTATATAACTAAAAGACACTGCGCACAAATGTATTGTCTAAAGATGGTGTAATTTTCTTGGACCAATATAAAACCCAGAGTATGCAATAGTTGTTGGGGGACACAGATACAACAAAGGCTGGTTTAAGTATGTTTATGGAAATTTTAGAGGACATGTTTTTCAACCATTTCTAATTTCTATCCATGACAGGAAAAATAAAAAACAAAATTAAAAAAGATCTGAAATCCAAACCATGTGATTTTGGGAAATGCCACTGCCATGTTTCACATGAGCTGTAATAGAGGTGTCTCAATTTCCTTCCCCTTCTCTATGGCAGACTTCATGATTGGCAGAAATCTGTCATGGTTCACAGTAGCTTCTGTACCTTTGTGATTCTTTATACTGACATAAAATGGTAGGAACCTAAAAGAGGTATACTTGGACTCATGCTTAGAATGAGTACATCCAAAATATGTCAGAAGTCACTCTGGTGGCATTTCTGAATTAGGAAAGCCCTTTGCTGCTTAAAAAGTGAATTTTATTTCATGGGAGCAAAGTACAACATATCCAAATAGCTCTTGTTCCATTAATTCATGTAGTCATTCCCATAGAAGTTTTAACATTACCCTATTTTGAAAATAGGTTTTCTCCATGAAAAGGGATGGTAAATGAGGTTTACAGGAAAAAGTATGGACAAAAACATGAACTTGAGTCCAGTCCATGTATATGCATCTTTTTGAGACTGCGTCAAAGACCAGTGGTATAATAGTTTCATTGTAGAAACAAAGACTGTTGTGCAGTAAAACTATGTATATCCCAAAAGATTTAGTTCACTAAACATTTATATTGATATTCCTTGGCAGAGAGGAAGGGAATGGGAAGGACGGGGTTTGTTTTGTGCACATTGTGGCAATTCTCCTTCCTTTGCTAACTAGAGTTCCAATTTAATTGTAAAAGACTAGTTTAACAACACCCATTTTCTAAAAATCTGTTAGCTGGTGTTAATTCTGCCTTCTATTAGTTATGACCTGAGTCATGCAATATCTGTTCCACTATTTCACCCACAAACTGGCATGCCTATAATTACCTGGGTTGTCCTGCTTAATCTTTTACAATGTCATAACCTTAATTTTGCTCACTCAATGAACATGGGTGAAAGTTCATGTCTCTTCAAACCATTTTTCAAAAGTTTGTACACATCAGGATTTTGTGGTTTTGAAGGAGGAATCTATAGGACCAAACTCCCTACATCTATTACTCTGAATACTCTTTTGGTGAATTTTCTTTGTTAAGATTATCTTACACTTTATAAATGGAAAAGTTTTGGAGCACATTCTGATCAATTCTTGAGTATCAAAACTAATCTGGTGCTGAAAAATGCTATCCTATATCCCTTTTGCACCCACTGACTTGAAAAGGAATTGACTTAAATTAAGGTGCACGAGGAAAACACGGCTGAGTCCTCAGAAGTAATTTGCTGAGCTGAAAATAAGTTGCTAGTGAAACATCAGAGGAGAGAACTAAGTGCAGAGAAATCCTACTTTTGGAGCTGCTTAGAATGGATACAAATTATCTTTACACTGTTTTCCAGGCTTGATTATCTAGAGGCAAATATCACTGCTTTAGAATTCCTCCCAAATTCATCTCCAGGGTTAACCATCCATGTTTAATCATTGCTGATAATGAGACTTGTAAACTTTCAAAAATCCCTTAACTAGAACTCTATGAATAGGTTTGTGCATAAAGCGAACTGGGAGGAATTTTCTTTTTCTTTCCTTTTTTTTTTTTTTTTTAATCTAAAGAGTTTGAAAGAGTTGACTGACTTTTTTTACCATGTTGTACTTCTGAAAATTTCACTATGCAAAGAGCAAGTGAAAGCAATGGGGAAGAAATGCAAAGCAGCTATTCAGTTTCCTTCAGTATATGAATATTCCTTACATAACATTGATTTCTGCTGTGCAGGTAGTCAGAACATGCATCTATCCAAGGGCCTATGACTGGGGGTCCATGTAACACATTAATTAGATTAAATGAAATCCCCAAAATTAAGTAAATTAAATCTCCAAACCCTGCAAACTGACATTTCCAGATACACCCTGGTCATCTTACCAAGAACATCCCAACAGGTTGCATTTCTAAGATTTCTCCTGTTACAGTGATCCTCAAATTGCCTTGAAAGAGGGCCCCAAAGCAAGAAAATTGAAACAATACAGGGCAGAATCCAAAACAAAATTAAAACAGTAACTAGCATGAAAAATGACAGTACTAAAAGGAAGGAGTTATGAGAATGGCTGGAGCTGCATAGGAAAAATACAAAATGGGTGTGAAAAATGAACCAAAGCACTGAGAACACCAGAATGAAGCACTGAGAACATCAGAAAGAGGAGTTGTCAGGAAATGAGCAGCTGGAAAGGGATATGAATTAATGGAGAAGTGAATTAATAGTATTGCTTTCCTGGTGCTCTAAGAAAGATGCAATCAAAATGAATATCCTGCACCTGGCTCATATACCTATTTAAGGTTGTACCCACTTGACTCCCAGAAGAAAGAAACAAAGAAGACCCTCCTCCCCCAGATGCAGCCACAGACTTTGAAAGTTTACGTGGGGCAACAAAGTGAACAACACTTGAACTCTAACAGAAAAAAACACAATGCCTGGAGACTCTTCTTCAGTTTTGTTTGGTTTTTTAATGTATTCAGTTAACCCAGCTATCCTGAGTAATTTCAGACTTTTTTTCAGTATCACTAGATCTAGAACAAATAACAGCAGTTCCCAGAAATAGCCCTACACTTCTGAAGATCTTCATTAGCAAGTTATGTTACAGTCATGTACATGGAATAAAACCATGTGTGGAAGAATACAGCCAAATCACTCAGACATGCTCCATTTCAATCACTGCTTCTCTTCTTCCCTTTGAGTTTTCAAACTACAGAAAAAAAAAATCATTTTGAGTGTGAAATCACCTGGACCTTGTCAATTCAAACTGTAAGGGTACGTGGAAGCAGAGTGTCTGCTCTTTTAAGGGTATCTGGGCAAAGGAGCCATAAACAAGAACAGAGACAAACTTGACCAACAACGGATAAGGGAGGTCGTGATAAGAACAAACCTGGTCATTCACACTAATTGGTATGAATACCTGGAGAGTGAGGAGGTGGGGTTTTTTGGGAGGATAGGGAAAGGAAAGGTAGGAAGACAAACACATACAGGCATAAAACCTGACCAACTAGCTTTAACAAAGACAATAGTTAGAAAGAAACCTAGTCAGACAAAATATCTGATGGGCTATCAAGAAGCTGCAGGCAAACTGGGACCTTACAACTGATAAGGTGCAAACTTGAGGGTCCTGGGTGTTGGAGGGGGTCGGTGGGACTATGCTGAGTGCTGAGGCAGTGTGCAAGGGAGAGGGGACCCCGGAGGAACAAAGAGGGGTGGACAGAAATGTGTATAAAAGGGGCCAGTCACGTGTAAAACAGGACCAGTCACTAGGCTTGTCTGGCCGAGGCCTGTGCCTGATCAACCCAGTGTGTCCTGTCTTCTTATGCCTTTGTATTGAATGTTTTCTCAACTATCTCGCTACTTAATCTCACTCTCTATGCCATGTATACTTGTGCTAACTGCCAGCTACTGAAGACCTGAATGTGAATGAGTGAAATTTTGTGCAGGCTACTGGAGTCAGACCTGGGGGGTGTTGATGAGCATCTGCATCTTCCCAAAAACTGCATATGTGTGTGCGTGCCTCTGTGTGTGTGTGTGTGTACCTGTATGTATGTGTCTCTCGGATATGTGCTCAGCTCTGCTACTGGTTGAATCTGCAAATAGGAAAGTGGCAGCCTGGGCAGGAAGAGTCCTGGAGAAGCTCCTGGACAGCTGGAGATGGTGGACACTTTTAGTATCCCTTAACACTAAAATGCACATATATATATATATATATATATATGTAAAAATATTACAGGCACACACCCAATCTTGTGATATGTAAGCAGTTGATTGGTTGAAAGTATGGAGGCACACAGTTAGTTCTGTGTTGGCTTTCTGAAGAATAAAAATATAGTTTTTAATCTGAATGCATTGCTCAGCTGGGGACCCTGAAAGAACAGTCTAGCACAAACACTACTTACCTAAAGGAAATGCTGACATTAAGTTAATGAAATTTTGAATCAAGTGTTAAACAATTGATTTTCTATAGCTTTATTAATCATTTGTTGTGAAGGAAGAGTGACACAATGCATACCTTTCAAAAGGATTATCATAAAAAGAAACAAAATTATAAATTCTTCTGATAAATCAAAATGGCCAGTGAAGTAAGCAAATACACCCATTCTCCTCATTATTCAGGAAGTCTGTTCTGACAAAGAAATTAGCTTTATTTTGTCACCTCATTTATCACAGAGAGAGAATTTAAAAAAAAAAAAAGAAGAAGAAGAAGAAAAGAGAGAGAGAAATAACGTACTTTGCCCTAAGCCTTTTTCAACTAAATTTAAATTGTTATTAGAGTTCTACTTTGGTGTCGCTCAGTTTAGTGATCTGTTTCTCCTTTGCAGCTTCTAAACTTAATTACTACAGTTGTATATCTAAGACATGGAACTCTGCAAGAACAAAAGTCTTCCTTGGTGCATTTGTTGGGTAGCATCACGCTGCCTGTGCAGTAAAATGCCGGTTGCTAGCAGCTTGTGATGTGTGTGTTTTCTCAAGTCAAATTCTTTTCTTTTCTTGACCAAAAGTTTTAGAATGTGCAGAATTTCTAGGCTCTGTTCTTAAGTTCTTCAAGCAGAGTTCTTTGTCAAAACAGTTGCAAAACTCTATTACCAATGTCTCATGCTTTAGCCTGAGTTGTTAGATCTGATGCCAGTTGTATAATGTGACAAGACAGGCAAGGCTACCTTTTCTTTTACTTTGTAAAAGACCTTGGTTTTCCTCTAACTTCCCATGACAATTGTCATTGCAAGCTGCAGCCATGTTTTCCCACTTACGTTCTCATCAATGACAAAAAGAATATTTCTGACTCTGAGGAGATCTTACACTCTCCTGCCGAGGCACCCCATTATCTCTCTCCTCACGAAGGTCTTGAGTGAGGCAGTCAGACCTCCTGTCATGGGACACGCTGCTCATGCCCAGCTGCGAGCCCAGCACTTGAAGTTGCATGGCACAGCCACGTTTCAAACTGGTTTCTGTTTTCCAGCAGGAATATGCAGTCAGAATGCATTCTGGGGGACGCACAGGAAGTGAGGGCTCCATTTAATCCCTTTGGGTTGGTATTTATTTACTCGGGGAAGACGAAGAGACCTCCAGAAGGCAGCAGCACTGGCTCCGGCCCCGTGGCCTCCCCTGGCCTCCAGGGGGGCGCCTGAGAGGCCTGGGGCCGGACCAATCCCACGTCACAGTTGCTGCTCCCAACCAATCCCCTGCTGCCAGGTGTCCCTGCCGGGCGGGGCCCTGCCGGGCCTGGCGCTGCAGCAGAGCCAGGCTCCTGGCCGAGCGGTGCAGGCTCCGCTGTGCTCTGACAGGTTGCAAAGCCATCAGCAGGCAGAGCTCAAATAGCTTCTTTTATTTTTTCCCCTGATTTGAGCTGTTTCGTTCTCCCATTTGTCCCCCTTGATACACGCCCGGTGTATGTCCTCCCACCTTTGTCAGAAAGGAGAGGAGGCGTCACTGCACAGGCTGGGCGAGAGGCACGTAAATGCTGGCAGCTCTGTCTTCCCACGTCTTGGGATGCTCCTTGGAGCCCCGGTCTATTTCTCTGTCCTCTTCTTGCAAGGTGTTTTACCTCCTCCTGCTCTGTAATCCATCATTCTACGTGCATAGCCTGTGGCTGATTCATTTAAAATGTCACTGGGTAGCACTGTGGCTTGTATAACAATGTGGGTGATAAATGGGAAGTTTATCCCCAGAGCATTTTCTTCTAGCTTTATAGGCACTTTACATCTAGAAGGTAAGGGTCGACTCCCACCCCTCCCTGGTGCTTTCTCTTCCACCTTCCTCCCCAGGTCTTGTAGACAGTGGAGAGCAGGTGAGAGGGGAGGGCCTGTGTGGTGGGGGTGGCTTTCCAACATAGAAGCAGGTGTAACTGGATGTCTTCCATTCAGCCAGTCTGCTCTTGGATCCATAGAGGGACAGGGACTTACTCTGTGGAGAGGATGGCCGTCCCATTCTGGTAGAGCGATGGGAACAAGGAGGCTTGAATGGTAGAGGGTCTCACGCCTACCAATTGCAAGATGTAGGGAGTGGCATGTGGCAGGGGTGGGAGGGGGGTGAGGAGCAGGGAGGGACTCTGCTGTCACAACAGTTTGGTTGCTGCCCTGAGTGCTGTTTTTGTATCCAGGGCGTGTGCACCTAGATAATCCATGGGTTATTTGAACACATTTGCAGAGAGAACAGTGCTTTTACAGGTGCTGTTTAAGGGCCAGGCTACACCTATGAAAATACAGTTGCTAGGTCTGCTTTAATATAATTCATCCTTTGAAGAACAGTTCCAAAGTGATTTCTTCTTGCACTCTAAGTGCCTCTACCTCTTGAATTAATCCAACTTGTTTGATCATTTGCTGTTACCTTTTTAGTCTGTTCTTGTTATCTCCACTGATTATTCACATCTCTCTCTGCTTCTATAAACCTTTCCCAAATCCCAAATTGGATCTTAAGTATACTTTTCTTCTAACTCATCGTGTTACTTTTTCTCTTAATCATATCCTTCTATTACTTCTTTCATTTCCTTCCATCTCTCACCCTTTTACCTTTCCTTTTTCTACTGCTGTTAATTCTAGCTTTTCTCATTTCTCTTTCCTGCTTGCTTTTCTGATGCATAGGAACCTTCCTCTGCTTTTCCTGCTGTTGGTGATACTTATTTGTCTTGATCTGCTCTTGTTCCTTCCCAAACTTTTCTCACCTGCCAGTTACTATCCTCTGTTTCAGGATTAAGTAACCTCTGCAATTTCTTCCAGCTCTCTTGCACCTCAGGAATGTCTGCTTACTCTCAAAATGTCATAAACTTATGACATTTAGCTTGGTGCCTTCCTCTCTTTTTCTTGCAGCCTCTCCTTTGTGCATATCCTGCTCTTCCTCTGCGTCTCCCAGACTCTCACGTAGGTTTTTCTTTTCAAATTGTAGCTGCTGAAAACTGTTATGTTTTTTGCCTCATATATAATTAACTAGGAGAATGTCATATTTTCTGCTTATCAAGCAATTGCATTCAGAATCAGTAGACAAAGCAGAATTGCTTAGAATTAGCACCTCTACAGGTTGCTAACAGAAATGTCATGGTCTCTGCACTGGTTTTCTAATTCAAATTTAATTGTTCCTTTATAGACACCTCAATAGAATGAGCCCAGGCTTTCTTTCCTAAGATTGCCTAAAGCAAGATTGCATCAACTTTGATACTTATATACAGGGTGATATTGGAGGGCAAAAGTAATGTTTTTCTCAGTCTGCTAGAGGTAGGCATCCTACGCAGGGCAGAAGGCCCATCTGTTTATGCAGAGATTTATTTTACTAATGGTTTAGGCAGAGTATTTTGGGTCTTTTTTAAAAAAAAAAAAAACTTTTGCAGCTATGATTGAGTCTCTAAAATATTGTGGCATATACCAGTACAAAATTATGTAAATTATGTCCCCCTGTATTCACCTAACAGTATAAGGTGGGGTTTTTTTTAAGAAGCTGAGGATGGGGAAGGGAATTATTGGCATGACAATTAGTTTGGATGTTGTATTTTATTCCTTATGGAAGTCATAAAATAAATTAATATTTAATTATAAATTATGTGCATAAACACTTTAAGGTTAGTAAAATGCTTTATTAAAATGTATGCATACAAACATGAGCTTCTCGCTGGTTTTATGCTTGGTAATATCATGTGTTGTAGAATATTGTACACAATTTTTGTATATATATTTGTGCACATGTAGATAAATAGGTTAGATTTCATTATATGGGTGTATGTATGTATATTTACATATGTGTCTCTTTTTACTTTTGGGTTGAATTTTTCTCATGGAGAGGACAGGAAATCAGTTCTTTGCTCCTTAATTCTCCTCTTTGATATTAGTACAATTTTGTCTTTCATTTGTTCTCTCCATTTTCTCCTAGCACTATCAAATAATGACATCCATTGATCATCCTATGGGTGGATTCAAAGTTCCATTTCTGTGTTTGGGTACTGGAAAATAATATTTTCTAGAAGAAACAGCTTTTGTTTTGCAGTTACCTCTGTTAAGATGAATTATTAATATTTGCAGTGATTCTGGATTTTTTTTTTCAGTTGCCAGTCATAACTATATGGCCAAATTTAATACCTGCCCTATATTTTTGGAATCTCTGTAAGAGAAATAACTCCAGTAACTCTGAGTAAGTTGGTTTAAGATTCACCATCCTTACAGTAATCAGACAGAGAGACATTGATAGTCTCTCTGCAAAGTTCATTAGGTGGCCAGCATCTTAACCCTTATTACTGGGATATTAGTCAAATTCTCACAAGAATATCAGAGTATTTTTTTTGGGGAAAAAAAAAAGTAAATTAATTGCAGGTTTCAGAGAAGTCCTGGAGAAAACAAGAAGTGCTTTACAGACTAAAAGCTATTCAGCTTGTCAAAGAGCAGTTTAAAAGGCTGGTTTTATTACCTCGTGCATTGGAAAGAGATTTCTGACGACAGATTGTTCTTCATTTTATGCAAAAGACATACTGAGTTCCAACAGTTGGATTAGGGAACTAACCAAATGCAGGCTAGAAATAAAGGACATCTTTTTTAAAAAAAACCAAAACAACTATGTTAATTATTCATTGGAAGAATTCAGCTACATGTAGGGTAACTTCTCTGTCAACTGCTGTTTAAATCAAAAATAGTATGTCACCTCTGAAGGTTCAACTCTCTTTCTACTGACTGAAGAGACAGAAAGGCTCCTAAGTGTCTCTGAGTGTCCTAAGTTAGGTAAGATAAATCACAAACTATGCATATCCACTTAAAGAATAAGATATTCTTCAAGTGTTGTAGTCCAGACCAAATTTAGTACCTCACATGCATCATCCACTTAGACGTAAAAGAGAAAGTAATTTATGGTCTGGATTTTAGAGGCATTTCTCATGTTGAAGAACACCTATACAAATTCTGAGACATAATTCAATGGGTCTATTCTAGTGGTTAGTACTCCACCAATATGACTAAGAGCTTTGTGGTCTACCCTAAAGTTATTTAAAACATCTTAAAACTCCACTCCTTACCTTTTCAGTATAAGTAATTTTTCTTGCTGCCCTGTGGTGCCCTTTTTAACCAAGATCATAATTCAAATTCTCATTGGCTAAATAGATAGCAATCTGAAGAAGGGCTTAGTAATTTTGTCTAAATTCCAAAAGCATTGTACGGAGGATTTGCAGAGGCTCCAGAGAGAGCCTCTTATCTTTCTCCACTATTGTTAAACTTCAAATTTGCATGATAAAAAATACGAGTAAAGAAAAAATAAAAGCCCCTTTGGTCTCAATGTAAAAGCAAAGCTGATGGAAAAACAACCCAGAGAAAAACAAATTCACACCAAAAAAAGAAGGAAAAAGTACTAAGGAAAGAGATTACATATACATAAATGCATAAATCTAAGAAGCTCATGGAATATACCAACAAACAAAAACTATCTTACAATGGCACCATATCCCACAAAGGAAATAAATCATTATCTGTTTTCATTTGGTGTGCAATGAGGAAACAATTCACTTGTGGAACTATTTCTAATCAGACAACCTCTAACAAAAACTTTTGTCTTCTTTCACCTATTTGGTGTACAAAGATTGATCTGTCCTGCATTATGAAACTGACACCAGACGGAAATTATTTTCAACACTGGCTGGCACTGGGACAGAATGAAAATGATTTGGGTCAAACCCTGACTAATGAAAGGAAAATGATTTAGAAGTCATCATGACAATCCATAAGTGACTACAAAAAAAGTGGAAACATTATAAAACAGAAGCAATAAAGAAAAATAGGACAAGCAATGGAGACAACAGCTAATCTGTGTCGTAAATTAGTGTGCTGCATCCTTGCTCTCCTCTTTGTTTTTTCTCCCCTTCCAAGTTTCTGTATAACAAAATGCTAAGGATAGGTTAGAAGTACAAATAACATCAGTTAAAAATTGTGGATGCTATAATAAGAGGTTGGGTAGATATACTTCTTGTTCCCTTCCCCCCTCCCCCAATCTGTTCCACGTATGGTATTAGGTCCCAGTTCACTGTAGGTTAGCAAATGTGACACTCATGTACAAGAAGGACTGGAGGGAGGATCCAGGGAATTACAGGCCTGTCAGTCTGACCTCGGTGCCAGGGAAGGTTATTGAGCAGATCATCCTGTGTGCCATCATGTGGCATGTCCAGAACAACCAGGTGCTCAGGCCCAGTCAGCATGGGTTTACGAAAGGCAGGTCCTGCTTGACTATCCTGATCACCTTCTACAACAAGGTGACCCAATTAGTGGATGAGGGAAAGGCTGTGGATGTTGTCTACCTAGACTTTAATAGCCTTTGACACCATTTCCCACAGCATTCTCCAGGAGAAACTGCCTGCTCATGGCTTGGTTGGGTATACTCTTTGCTGGGTAAAAAAAATAGCTGGGTGGCAGGGCCCAGACAAATGTGATTAAATCCAGTTGGAGGCTGGTCACAAGCGGGGTTCCCCAGGTCTCTGTATTGGGGTCAGTTCAGTTTAATATCTTTACCAATGATCTGGACAAGGGGATTGAGTGCACCCTCAGTAAGTTTGTAGATGATACCAAGTTGGGCGTGAGTGTTGATCTGCTTGAGGGTAGGAAGGCTTTACAGAGAGATCTGGACAGGCTGGATCAATGGGCTGAGGCCAATTGTATGAAGTGCTAGAGTATGTCTAAAGGAGGGCAACAAAGCTGGTGAAGGGTCTGGAGCACAAGACTTATGAGGAGCAGCTGAGGGAACTGGGGTTGCTTGCATCTGGGACAGAGATCTGTATCTGACACTGAACTGGGACGCAGCAGAAGTACATAACCAGATTCAGGAACTTGGAGACTCTGTTGTGATGTATACCTAGCCATAGATAACACTATTTGAGGGCAGCACAGCAGAATTGAACCCTGTGAATGTTATCAGGAAATAAACACAAGTGGTTTCACAGAGTAGCAAGGCCATAGCAGGTTGTGTGAAGGAAAATGAGAAGGCACATTGGAGCCAAGTAACCGACAAAAGCTGAGGCTGCTGCCATTGGCAGAATGTATGTGGAGCAGAAGTGGTGGAAAAGACATTGAAAGACAAGAGCAAATCAAGGGGTACCTACACAGGTAATTTTTCTTCTTGTCTGTTTCCTTTTTTGTTTCTGCTGAGAAGAATGGGACCTAAATCACCTAAGTTCAGCTTCAGGTTTCTCGTCACATTACTCCTCAGCGTATTAGCCATCATCAGAATATGCTTAATCCATGCCAAAAACATTTAACCTTAGTCACTTTCATTCACAAATGTATCTGGAGATAGTGGTGCTCAGTCTTGCATGATACCTTGGCATATACACCAGTCAGTTGGGAGATTATTTGAGTGCTCTCTTAGGGGACACTGGGTCAAATTTGTGACTTTCACCTGGTGTGTGGCATCCACTACAAGCAGATAAGAGCAGAGAGCTCAAAACCCCCCAAGCTAAGAAGGGCCTAGAGCTGGGGCTGGTTCTTTTTTTGATAAGCAGTCTAACTACTGGGAAATTGTATTAATGAAACAGATTGCTGTTCAAGACAAAACAGAAAATCAAGATCCTCCCACTGGAGTATTACTCCTATTTAAATTTTCATGCTAATTTCAGTAAGGCTTGCATTGTGTTGCTGTGTATTGTTAAACAACAACTGTATTCTGCTGAAGAGACGGCTGCAGTTCAGTAATGCCTGAAGGCGTTCCTGGGTATTGTATGCAGTTTGAATGATACATATAGCGTGCTAAGAAAGTGTATTGAAATCTATTTCCATGACAGGTGCTAGACAAAAGAATAAAATCTGTAATGCAATTAGAATTTATTCCAGATTAAATGTGCTGTATGAAAGTAAACCCTGATTTTAGTGGTTTTATTCAGATTATTAGTGCTTAGTGTAGTACTTAATGATGCTTCTGATTAAACAGCAAAGGTATTCATGCATAGTTTTACTGAAAGGTAAATTTGATACTTATCAAACTGCTGTATGAGACAGCGAGGAAGGAAAACTGATGACTTTTTAATAGTATTTATGTCTAAAACTGTTACACTCAGATGTGAAGACCCCCTGTGTCCAAATAATTTAAATGCTACACATCCCATTTTTAGGACAGGTCCCTACCGTTTCAGTGCCATCTCAAGTAAAACTGTGACAGGTGGCCTGTAATTAAAAAAAAAAAAAAAAAAGTGGTAGTTCTGAGCCCTGATATTACAGTGTACATTTTTCCTTCCAGATTTTCCCTTTACACAGATGGTGTAATTTTACACCTCCAAGTTTTGCCTCTGGAAGATATTTTTATTTATTTTCTACAAGTACACCTTCAGGCAATAACAGCAGGGGGGCAAATCCTTTATTTTACGCTGTCAAAACCGATATACTGTGAGTTATTCACATCACTTTCTGAAGTGTCAGTCAAGGGCTTCGTGTTTGGAACAGTGTGAACCACTAACAGACTCAGAAAAAGCAGTCTCTGAACTGGTAGCACCAGAGTAGGCGTTAGTATGGAAAGAAAAGGGAAGGGGGGGGGGGGAGGGAAGAGTCTTTTTTTGTTGCTGCTGTTGAAAGTTTTCTAATGAAAGGAGGTGAATCAGGAACTTTGTAATAACATGTGCCTGGCCACTTAGCTGTAGCAGCAGATCTGGAATGAAGCTTACTCAGCACAAGCTTTGGACCTTTCAGACCTTATGTATCATTTCTCATCTACTGAGCTTCTCACATCTGTACAAAATAAAAGTAGGAGTAAAAAATCATTTTTAACAATTTATCCAAAAAGAATACACATATTCAACCATTAGACTTTTAGAAAAAAGTTGGCACGTAGTCCAACTTTTTGTCCACAAAGTATTTGTCTTCAGAGACATCAATTTTAGAGACTGATACTCTTTTGTCCTTTTTCTTTTAAAGCAGTTCAGCTCAAAGCAGCAAAGAAGAGAAAGTGAAAGAGCAAACATTAAATAATGAGCCTGTAAAGGAAATATCTGCCAAATTCTTCCACTGCATGTTAGAAGGTTGCTGAAACCTGAAACTGCTGTTATTTTCCATGCAGAGAAGCAACTCTTCAGGCCTTCTGACAATGCAGAGACCTCAAGACAACATTTCTGGAACTGTTACAGCAAAGTCTTGTAACCATAATAAATGTCTTCAATTTTTATTTTTCTTTAAGGGCTGAAAAAAGCCAACTTGGTTTACTAGAAGGGAGTACTGAAAAACTTCTTCTAACTGCCTGTTTGCTGAGAAATGTAACCTTCCTAAATCCTACCTTCAGGTTGAAGCTGACAGGAAAATCTGTGGAAAATTTACCGTTTTATCTAGGGAGCTGCAGCAGTTCAGTGGAATATAATAGTTTTCTATATGAATTTACAGCACACCAGCCGTCAGAGATAGATAACTTTGTACAAGTCCAGAAAGCTCGATTACTCAGAGTGTCTGAAGTACAAGAGGACGACAAGCAAGACAAGCACAGATACTGTTCTTTAAGTGACTTATGCCTACATGGTTTGCTTTCCTACTTTGAGTGTTGAACAGGGAGACAACTTCCAGGTCCCAGCTGTAGAAGTTTTAGAAGGTGGGTTAATGGAAGAGTTCACATGTCTCACAGTTACAGACTATTAGCCTGGGGTTGAAAGCTTTTCCTTGGTCAAACCAGCAATAAATGGATACCTATTTGCAAAGGCAGGGAAAAAAAAAGAACTGCATGAGATGAAAGTATGTGGTTTTTTTCTGTTCTGTGTTAGTACACAGTATGCCCACCGTGATACTATCTGGATAAAGGATTTCGGATGAGGTGAAGTGCTGATCTCCTAAAATTTTTCTTTGCTGTTTAACCCATGTTATGGCTAAGATCTCCTTGGCTTAGTTATAAACTGTAAAAGTCTGCTTTTTTAAAGTAATCTGTAGGATTTGTTTTCTCCTCTGCTATTGGAAGAGTCAAAACAATTCAGATTTAATATTTTTCAGTCAAATCTTGGCTACTATGACGCATAAGATTGATGGATTTTAGATTAGAAGGAACTACAGAAGTACATCAGAAGCTATTTTTGCATGGAATATCAGAAGCTTTTTTATACAGACATAGAGATTAAACTGTGGTGTTTTTTTTTCTTTAAGTTTCTAGACTGCTGTACCCTTGGTAAAAAAAAAAAAAAAATAAAAATCTTTGGTCATATTTTTCTGGGGAAGGAAGTTCCCAAATGCTCTAAACTGAAACCTTTTTGGCAGTGAGATCAGAAGTGCTATTTTAATAATGTTTTACAAATGATTGATTAAAACAGTCTAGACTTCCATCAGATTAACCCTTCTCTTCTAGTTCATTTGGTATTGAAAAACATTAAAATACATTTTGAGCTTAAATATTTGAAATAACTAAAATAGACATGGTCCCTTCCAACCCTTGCCATTCTGTGATTCTGTGATTATATGATGTATAAAGGTGTAAAAGAGACATCTAGTATGAGAAATTTCCAAATTTCCAAATGGCATCACTTAGAGTTTCTCAGAAAATTCCAGATTAATTATTTTGTGTCAAGGAAAGAATTCATATTACAGTGAAATAAACAGCTCTTTATAGACAATGTTCTTACTCTTCAAAAGTTCTGCTGAAATTAGGTTATACCACATTCGGGAAAAGTGATAACAGTGCATCTATTGCTGTGACTTTAGTAAAAATCAGACACACTGGCACCAACTGAATCAACATAGTTATTCAGAAAAACATGTAGCCAATACATTTCAAACATATTGGAGACAATGGTGCTTAAGCACATGGTTATCTTCATTCCTACTAGAGATCTGTGTCATATGCTCATTTATTATTTGATTTCAATTTTATCATACCCTCATTCCCATACTAAGATTTCCTCTTAATATGAGTATAGCTCTCACTCAATACACATTATTGCTTTATCAGTAATTTTAAAGGATAAGAATGAATCAGGTTGAAGAAATGGGATTATAGAAGATGAGAGTACCAGGTTAGAGAGAAATAATTTGAAGTTATCATACTTCAAGGTGCTGTGACAATGGTAATAAGATGGAAGATTTGTTTGGATAAAAATTCTGTTATCATCTGTTAATGGTGATGCCTTGATATTTGGTGCTTTTGTAATTGACCTGGAGAGGAAATGTGAATATCAGAAGCAAATCCACATTGCCTGTAGGTTGAATTTATTACTTACCGAAATTCTTACTTTACTCCCAATTTTTACTTAGCTTGTTAGAATTAAGAATGATTCTTCAATAATTTCTCAACAACAATTTACTAGAAGAACTAATAAATATGGATAAACATCCTTACATTAACTAAGGGAAATGGGGAAACCATTTACTACACCCATTTTTACAGTTGCATAACTGAGGAACTGAGGCTAACTCACTTATCCCTTGTTCTGAAGTCGGTGCCATTCTTAATTTTCAACTTTTCTGAGCGTTTTTGTTCAGGAAACCACAAAATGCTTGCTAGCTTCAAAATGAAAACCTCTGGGAACTTGCTTGTGCAATGGTTAATACAGGGTAAATACAGGTCTGTATTTTGCCTACAGATACAATGTTTGTTTCTAAATATCTAAAGAATGCTAAAATCCATATAGTTTCAATAAGGTCATCCGTCATGCAGTGTTCCAATGCCAAAGTGTCCCATCCTTTATTCGAACATTTGATTGCATTGTTCTTCTTAAATTAGAGTCCTTTATTATAATAATTGATTGTAATAATACAGATGCTAAGTGAACCAACCCTAGTCATTGTTCTATTTAACCATCTTGTTTGAATGTCATGTGTGCAAGGTAAGTCATCTAGTTAAGAGGAAGTCTGATAACCTAATGTAACAACTTTGACATCAGGGATCAGATAAAATCTTTTATGTTTCATTGGCTCACAAGACTGTGCCTGGGCAGATGGTGTTGGTTTTATAAGACAGACATACGTTGCCTGGAGAGTTTCAGAGAAATATGGGCATTATTTTCAAACTCCAGTAAAGGAGAAAGGTGTCATTTCACTGACAGCCCCAGAGAATATTTCCCTGTTACTGCATGCTTGACAGATGCCAGGAACAGATTGATGTGTAGAGAAAGGCAAGGTACAAGGAAACCGTACATTAAAACTCATTAACTTTAGATAGGAAAACTCTGTTGGGAGCAACACTAGAGCATTTTTTGATGTACAGTGAATGTTTAACATTCTAAATATATGTGCTTTTTAATGTGTTGGGACTGCATTTACATATTTGGTGCAAATCTGAATGAAAATGAAAACAGTGACAAGATAAACACAAGAGAAAATGCAGCAGTAAAATGAATCATTAAGAATCTGAAGGAAAATACAGGAGACATTTTTCATCATCCTAATTCTGATCCACCAGAAGTTATAGCTGTGGATTTGGAGTGGATCACTTGAATTTCCAGTATTAATTTTCCCAGAAGGAAACATTCACTCTTGTTTATAATGTAACTGTTGTTTAGAAAAAATCAGATGTGCTTCTCAGTCCAGCCAAATTCTTATGTATAGCCTTAACTTTTACCATAAACATACGGAGATGGAATGTTATTACCTGACTTACCACAGAAACTAATTCTCTGGCCAACCGGTCCATACGTGTTGCCCCTCCTTCTCATACATAGAGCAAATTCCCATATTAAAGCTTATAATTTACTTGTTTGGGTTTTTTTTCTTAAATGAGCTGTAAGAAGAGTACTATAAGACAAATAGAGCACTGGATGATGAACATAGAAGCATTACATTTTTAATATGGAATTAAAATTACAATATTACATATACATAACTATAATTACTTCATAATAAGAATCACTATTCCCAACCACTGAATGGGACATGGATTTGAGAAAGTGTTTTTAGAGTACAACTTAGAAACAGCACAGATTCACAGGGGAAAGAAGATGTATGTGCATGTGAATTACATAGGCATCCTTAATTTTAGTAGTTCTTCATCTGAGCACTTGACTTTTCAACCTTAATATTCTTTTAAGGTAGATCTCATTAGGAATTTAGTTTATATAATTTCTGTTTTGATGTAAACAAATTTGATGGTAATTTTGTAGATGAAAACAAATTTTAAAAACTAAACAGTATGGCTGAAAGGAATGTTTGTAAGAAATTCTCTTTTCAATGCAAATGGGACAGTGTTTAGTGAACTGAAAGTGGAAAATACGAATAAACAATGGCATGCTCTCAGTGTGTGAATATCTACGTATTCTATATCTTCATGTTACATTTGAAAAGGCTTCTTTTAGAAAGGTAGAACTTAATTGTTTTATTAGAGATGTGTAGGTACTAAATAATTGAAATAGTCATGCATAATTCAAATAATTGCTTCCAGTAGACACCTAGTCTGAGAAATATCTGATGGAAATGCAGATTGAATACTTTTCCCTGATATGAGGATTTTTTATTTTAAATTCATGGAACGTTGTGTTAATATGCATAATGGCATAACTGTCACAGCAGGTTACAGGTGATGACTTGGACTCTGATGCTACCTGATGCAGAATGACCCGTCTCTTACTTCAGCTTGCAGGCTGCAGCTAATGGAATTCAAACCTATAAATATTGTGCAATTATAAAGATGAAAAGAACCTATCTTGAAATGTAGTAGCCAATTAATACTCATTTTTCATTGTAATAAATGCAAATGCCTGGGTTAGATACCATGAAGGTCTGTGCTATGGAAGTTTACCAAGAGCTACTTTCTTTTCCTGAATAAGATCATATGTGGTCATCAAAACAACGGCATTTGAATGACTTCTTGGAGTGCTTTGAACAACATTGGCAATATCTGTTACATCTGGTTTTCTTTCTCTATCTCACACACATTGTCTCTCCACGAGGGGAAACTGAACAGGCAGGGTAAAAATGCATTTGGTAAGATATACTATTCTGTCTTAAATGCATTCACTATATTTGTGATAGAAAAGGCAAGATCCTGCATTTGAAATAGTGTATCATTGGGTTTAAGGAGGCCCCTGTGGCAGTCTCAGACTGCCACCCTTCTCTCAGAAAGATCTTTCTCCCATGTGGTAAATCTTTACCCTATAGTGAAAGTTTTTCTATGGTTAGGATTTAGAACTGGCCCACAGTCTTTCAGCTACACAGAGCAGACAGAATTAGAGCATCCTGGATAAGAAGATTCCAGGTTGTTTATGGCTGACAAACACTTAAAAAAGAAACAACTCTATCTTCTGGTAATCCTGTATCTCTACCACCTAATGCTGGACCTTTTCCAATTTCATCAGTCTGCAAGGCCCTCTTTTCCATTGACATACCTTTAAAACACCATCCCTACCCTCTTGTTGACCTTCCTTTTTATATATCAGGCTGAGAGATACCTTTTTCTTCTCCTAGCATGCAGAGACACAGCTAGAAAAATAAGGTTTGTTGTTTCTGAAGTCTCTTATTTTTAGTCCTGAATAAGGAGAGGAGGCAGAGGAGGGAAAGAAGAGGAAGCTGAGGAAGGGGTAGAGAATAGGGTTTTCTTTTCAGAACTGAAAGCCCAAATAGGATTTTGTGAAATTGCCTGCACAGCTATTTTAAGATATAGAGAAGAATTGGCTAGTAGGATAAAAGAGGGCTAGATATCCCACAGAAGAGTTTAGGCAATATAAGGATTTGCATTTTCTTAGTGCATTATTGATAAGGACGTCTTTTTATTGTGTATGTGAGCATGAGTAGAAAAAACCACAAATCCTGAAAGTTCACAGGCCATGTGAAAATTGTGCTAAGACTTTGCAGATCTAAGTATTCTAAGTAGAATTGGAATCATTAGCTAAGTTTGGATTGCTTAAATGACTGAGACAAGGTTTCAGTGACTTTTGAAGCCTGCTCATCCCTACATTTTTGAAACTGAAGAAGTAAACGTGAACCAGAGGTGCTGAAGAAATTTTATACTCTGTTCAGTTTACACTTCCTTCTCCATATCTCTGTCCTAGGCATGTAGGTATTATTATTTTCTAGGAAATCCTGAGAACTATATTAGGTTTTGAATGAAGTTGTTTTCAGGAAACTCAGAGAAGATAAGTAATTTGTAGCAACCCAGTCTCTTATAAAATTACTGGACAGAGTGCGAAGTAGCTGTGTAGCAAATGAAATTCAGAAGGTTCTGAAGGTCTCTGTACAAATTATTTATTTTTTTAAACATAATTATAGTTGTATTTAATGATGTAGCAGAATGGTAAAGCTGTCAGGAAATGCTGTGGAAACAACATTTCTTGAAGGAGCATATTAAATAGTAATGCTGTCAAACATCCAAAAGAGTGAGCAGACCTTGCATGGTTTTCTAGTCATAGGAAATTAAAAAGGGGTTGGAATGTTGCCAGTTGACTGATTATAGGGAAAAAAAAAAAGAGACCCATAATAAGCAACAGTTGTAGTTACAATATTTGCTGAAACCAACACACATTAAATAATAATGAAAGCAACCATCTAAAAATGCTGGCAGACTATATGGAACAACTGAGCTGAAGAATCTGCAAACAGGGTAAAAAAAGAAAGAGGAACTGGTATATAACCAGTGTTCCATTGGAGATTAAATGGTGAGATCAGTTTCAGACAAGTATTTATAAAACAAAAGGTGTGAAAGCAAAAGAGTTAATTCTTAGGTTGTGTAAATGACAAAATCTTCATAGATAAAGTGATCTCTTCAAAGAAGAACTTATTTAAGTAGAGCTCTGAAGATTTTTATTTTCCTGGAATTATTTAATTAGAAAAACATGTGGGCAATGAGGATATTTGTTAACACGTTGAAATACAGCATGATGGTGGTTCTGTATAGGAATCTTACGTAAAATTATTTTTAAAATTTGTGGAAGACTTTAAACTTCGTTCTAGCCCAGAGGACCTTATTATCTTTACACCAAAGAAATTAAACCTAATAACCAAAGACACTGAGGTTTTGTGCTTGCTTGTAAGAATTAAAAGGGAAATTCAAGAAATAGGATTAGCTGAGGATTTTTTAAAGATTCCATATGAGTGTTAGCAATGGAGCTGTTGAATAGGGGCTATGTCTTTTTGGTTTTTGTCCTATATGTACTCTAGCAAAGTATTAGACTATCATAGGCACTGGGGGGAAAAAAAGTCTCATTTTCAGTGTTATAAAAAGGCCAAATAAATCCATTAAAGTGACTGGGATTTGACTGATAACAACACAACTTAGATCACTATTAGGCCTGATGATTACATGCAGAACATACACCTCTATTAAAGAAAATATATGTTACAATGAAAATGAGGATTTGAAATGGACATTGGAAGTGTAAAATGTAGAACCTCTCAATGCCTGCTCTGCTGTTGTAGAGTAATAGAAATGCCTATATTTAGACAGTGCTTTGAAAACAATTGACTCTTACCCAGAACCTTCATGTTCTGTTTTGGACATCTACCAATGGTAGCACTTGCATGTCCCTATTTGCAGATAATATTTAGATATTTTAGGATTAGAGAGAGCATAAAACAAAAGGGGCCACTCATCTGAGCTACAAAGATGTTTAGGTCAGGTCTAGCAAAAACCTAAACCAAAATGTTCTTTGGATATTTGCAGGAACTTCTTGCTAATCTTGTCCCCCCTGGACTTTGAGCATCCAGTCTTATTCAACTCTCTCTATTCTACGTATTAAAGAATCAGCCTTAGAATTTGGGGTGCTCTGGTGCTCAGACCTGTGATATGTAAGTTTCTTTGTGATCTGGTCTTTGCTATTAATATTTACATTTATTTTGCTTGACTGAGGGCACTACAAAACACTTAGGTCTCTCTACCCTGCCTGTATACTGGTTGTATGTATATGTGTAAGCAAACACACACATAGACCAAGCTCCCCTATGATATTAATTCCTTAAGAAGGACCCGAGGGGGAATAATACAGACAATCTGAATAAGGCAAGGGACCTGGTTTGAGAAACTCTGCATTACATGGCCCAGAAAATCAGTTAAAGGTTACTGAACATGACTAACAAGAGGTGCCCAGTATTCCTTGAATGATCTAGTCTCTCTGTCTTTGCAATCAAACCTGATATCCTTTAAATGCTTATCTTTTATGAAAAGTTGTTCTATACACCTTTTTTGCCCATTTATAAGGTTATATGATGCATGAAGCAAAGAACATGAAAGATATTTCCATGTTTGAGTCCTCTGCTAGAAGTCAAACTGCCTCTGAAAACCTTAAAATTACTGACAAAACCTTCTGAAGGTTATGACAGACCTCCTGCTTCTTTGTTCTTCTTGGTGGTGGTAAAAGCTGGACCCATGCCCAGTGCAGGGAACATAGTGTATACAGCATTGCTGCAGATTGCTACTGGATTGCTCAAAACATCAGATGGCTAGAATATGTTATTATCAACAAGCTGTTTACTGGCCAATCAATTACAAACCCTGATGGAGCACTAGGCATTTTATTGTAGGCTAGCCAAATAGATGGAGAAAACATATGTCAATCTCTCTGTTACTTTAAGGGGCAAATTCTGCTCTTCTTCTGCTTCAGTATGTTGCAAAACCTCCCACAATGGAACCACACTGTTGTTCGTATGGAAGGGTAGAATCTATGGCAGTGCTGTGGGAATCACTATGACAATGCAGTTCTCAGATATTTAGGCAACTTTATGTCAACATATATTTGCATAATAAGAGTCCAGCTGAGGCATCTGTGGGTAGTCCTCCCCTCAAAGGGGTTTTGCATGCATGAGTTACTCATTTTGTGTGCAATACAGAAACAGTCAGGAACTGTTGGTTGTTTTTTACATTTGCATTAGTTCTTACATGAAGTGAAGTTTCGAGTCTTTTGTTCTCCTTCCTTTTATGTTTATTTTCCTCAAGTCTGTAAAATGAACTAAGTTCATTCCCTGCAATCCCAAAGTGGAAAATACTACCCAGAATCAAATGCTTCAAGAGGAAATTTTCCAGTTTTTATAGAGAAAAATGTATCTGTTTGCCCACAGTACCTTAATCAATAATGTATCATTGGAAGGACATTTTTTTTGCCCCTGCTACTTGGAATTTCCTTCTTTTTTTTTTTTTTTCCTGGAGAGTGTTTGGTTGCAATGGGGAACAGGATTTAGGGAAGTAGAACAGAGTCATCATGATAATGAGAAGAAAAGTCAGCTTTGTTTGGAAACATTTATGGTTATATTGGTGGCAAGCAGTTATATATGTCCTGTCCAAAGGGCTCTTGGACAATGACTAGAAGGAACAGGACTCGTAAATGTGCAGTCATTCAATATGGCTGCTTATTCCACAGTATGTCTGTGACTTGCAGGCGGCATTGGAAGTTACTGGAGTTTCTCACCTGCTAAAATCTAGTCAGGGAGGACCCAAACTGATGTTCTGATTTGGAAAGGAGGAGAGAAAACTCTGCCTTTGAAATCCTATTAAATATTACATAAGATCTCTTGGGATAAAAAAAAAAAAAAAGTATTTTCAAGTGTTCATTCTTCAGAAACATATACTGAAAAAAACTACAGTAAGTGAAGGGCTAAGCAGGTGAACAGATCTTTATTTCTACCTCCTCTTGGCTCCAAAACCAGTAATGTGCTAATGCTGAAAAAACTATTAAAGGGAAAGTATAAAAACAGTTGAGAACTCTACGATACCTATTTTCCCAAACTATCTGATTTAATGTTTTAGAAAAGTTGAATAACAACTTGCTGATTGTTCCCTTTGGGTAGTTTTTTGCCACCATCTGTGAAGGTGAGTCACTCTGCAAGTTGTTCTTGAAAATGCCAGCAAGAGAGAAAAGATCTGGTCTACAGTGAATATACCCCACAAGAAACTGGGGACCAAAGATTGTCTATATTCAAAAGAAGGAAAGGTTACCTCTTGTGGAGATGACGAGCTCCAGAAGAAAAATACAAAAATTAAAATCATACCTGCTTTATGCTGGAAAGAGTTCATGGATGTGTCCTACAATTAAAAATTCAAATCCTTGCCCAAAACTCGCTACTTAGGTTTTAATTTTTGTTTTTAAATTTGAGGAAGAAGCATATAAGATTTTTTGTTGTTGTTGTTCATGATACTGCAGCTTTCCAGTTGTTTGTAAATCAGCACAGTTCTGTTGGCTCTAATAGACCAATGCCAGCAAGACCAGAAGGGCTGGGCTCAGACAATAGAAAAATCATTGCCACTTAAACTATGCATCAACAATGCATAACTTTAAAACATGCTCTTAATCTCAGTGAAATATTTTTCTTCAGAACAAAGCTGATGAAATTTACTTAAATACATCTTAAGGAGGTGGGAGGATATGAAAATTGTTGAGCTTCAAAGGGCATTTTTTCTCAAAATTAGAAGCAGAAATCAATTTTAGACATAGTTGTTTAAAACAAAATAAAATACATAATGCAAGCAGCTTTACTTAGGCTTATAAACAAATAAGCTTATTAACACATAAGCATACATGCATAGAGTAGCCCTATTGCAGAAGTAGCTGGTGTTTGATCTTTCATATTCTGTGAGATTCCTTATCAAACAGAAGATGGACTTGACTAGCATCTCTTCTCCTTCTGTTTCAAAAGTTTAAATGATAATTGATAACTACTAAAGGCCATACAAGATTTTAAAGGTGGGATACATGTACTAAATTTGTTTTTATTCTTATCTTTATTATGACTCAGACAAAATTTGATGTACTGTACAAAAGAGATGCCAACGTGACCATAAGCAGGAGATATTTCACACTAAGCAGAAACTTCTACAATCTAGCAAAAGTGTAGGGCAGATCCAGGAGAAAAACTTCAGCTGATAATACTACGCATCTCTGATTTCCCTTCTTCAACAGTTAGATGTTAATTAATGCTATCGAGAGGCTTTCAAATTGAAATCAATGGGAGTTTCATTATTCACTTCAATAGGAGTGGGATGAAGTTCTAAATAGTAAATGGAGCAATGAAAATCTAAGAAAACAAGAGGCATGCTAATGTGTGTTTTGTTTAAGAATTCTCAGTTTCATTGGCTCTGTTTAACAAGCAATTGAAGGCAATGTGCTTGGGGGTGTGTGAAAGTATGCGTGTCTCATGGGAATGGAAGACTATACACCTTTCCACTAATCTTGGATGGAGACAAAACTAGAGGCAAATAGTTTAGCCTGCATTCAGAAAGTGTTGGAACAAGTGCCTTCTAAAGTTTAAAAAAAAAAAAAAAAGTGCATTAAGTGTTGTGTGTGTTTTACCAGCTTGGGTTTTTTGGAACCATTAAATACAAATAGAATGAATAATTTAACATTTTGCTCAGTATGTGCATCTTGCACCACTGAGTTTTTGGAACAGTTTCACATAGAGAAAATGTAGTGGGTGCTTGCCTTGCTGTTCTGTAATTTTACTTTGTCCTTATTTCAATTGCATTTCAAAGCAAATGCTCTTCCTAATTGTGAGGTGAATTTCATTCTGGTGAGCTAGGTTGGTTTCTTTTGTTTCTCTGTTTTAGGAATTCAAAATATGAGATGTGGAGAACTGAATGAATATTTCTAATGATCTTATGCTAAATGAAGCCCTTTTCTGTGTTTATTCTTCCATCCAGATTCATTGGTGCACAGACCCTGTTTTACTTCACTCTAGGACAGTGTAAAACAGCAGTGAAGGTGTGTTTACAGATGCTTTGTCTGGCAATAGCCACCCCAGCTCTCTCATTGCTCACATCCTGCAGATTCTTTCTGCTCCTCCTCTTCGCATTTGCAAAACATCCACTTTCACAGTCTCATTTCTCCTTTCCCTTTCTTTTTGTCTTTGCTGTATTGTCCTGCAACAGTCAAGAGTTTTGCAAAGAGAAGCTTTAGAAGCATAGTCACTTCTTGTTATTTTCATAAATGTCTGTCAGAAGATACAAATAAAGTGTTCTTAACAGAACTTCATGAAAAAGTATTTCTTCGTGAAGATGTGAAGTCAGTCTGCTCCTGGGAGTAATTGTTCTAATTCCCAAGTTTTCATTCTGTATCAGAGCAGACTGGCGTGTACACCAACACTGTCCAAATCTTGATTATTGGAGGAAGAAACCCCAATATCATGGGGCTGCAAGAGAGCTATAGAATACTCTAACAGGGATCTGAGAGCAGGCTTCAGACCAAGATAGATCAGTGGGAGAGATTTTCCTTACTTAAAGGGGTCACTGACTCATTAGAGTGGATTTGAAACAGGCAAAACTAAATACATATTCACTTACAGGTCTAATGAATCAGTGATCAGTTCAACCAGCCTTCCATCTATAGTGAAAAGCTCAAACATTGCAAAAAATGCCTTACATTAAATGTTGCATTTAAGTTTTTTGAATCAGAAATAAAAATATCTTTCTTTCAAAAAACCAGTACATTAAGAGAAAATTACTTAAATATCAATTAGAACTTTTAGAAATGGTAGAAAATGGAACATTTCGATTTACCCATGCCAATGTTCTTCTGCATATTTTTATTTTTACAGAAGCTTCTGAATGATGGCTCTTTCATCATAGTACCAGATTAAAAATTCTCTCCATGTCTTAAAAACCTCTGTGGACAGGAATGACTATTTTCATCTCAGTTCTGCCATCAGTTCTTTAAAAGCTTTTATTTTACACGTATACGAGCATGCCTTCCAGTGGCAAGGTTAAGTCTATTAACCTATTGTTAAGATTATTTGAGACAAGGACAAAACAAGAAACTCTGCAGTGGATATTACTGTTTTAAAGGACTCTAAACTGTTTCTGTCTCAAAGCACATCTGCTTATCTGTACATTTTTACTGAGAATAAATCACTATGCTTAAAAATACTTTATTTGGGTAATGTCTTCTTTATTTTCTTTCTGCCTGCAAAATGGTTGAATCCTTGCACTGAATAAAAATTTAAGTTGGATCTTACTGTGAAGCTGGGAAAAATACTTCCACCTGGAGAAAATGGTGACATTAATATTCCTCTCATTGTTACAGGACCTCTGAGTACTACTGTTTTAAACATTGAGACTTCTAAATGAATAACATGACTGACACAAGGGAAAAAAATCCTGCCCTTTATTCTGTCCAATTTGGCATTGAATCTCTCTTCTATCCAGCAACAGTTGTTTTCCAGAGCTTGCTTTTCAGTACCTGTAAGGAATCAGTGTAAACTCCATTAGCTGATGGTAGAGTAAGAACTGAGGTAGAGTGGTACTGTGAACGACAGTCCTCCAGGTCTGAATAGCAGAGCAATCAGGTGTATGTTTACATGTTGTATTAAGTGCATGCTTTTTGCCTGGCCAAGCCTCTCACGTGCTTCTTTTATGTCTGCAGATGGGCATGTTTTCTCTCACCTGGGAGACAGTAACTACATGTGGTCCAACTCAGACTAAGGCATGATATTTTACATTTTATTTGCATGAGTAAAGTGTGGGCTCAGCAGATCAGCAGTGCTATAAACTGCTGTTCATCTGATACCAACGCCTCATGCCAATGGCAAACTCAGTGGACAGCATCCGTGGTAGCTCTTGTCTCCCAGCTGGGACCTGAGTTTCACTATGGCTTCAATCAGTAAACTCGCCCAAGTGAAAGGCCAGGAGTAAGGTGGGCTTAATGAGTGATTAACGAGTAGGCAGGGAATGATCCAGACTGACTTTTGAAATGTCTTGATCCAGCCAAAATGAATGCAAGAGTAGAAAGGAATGAAAGCACCCAGAGATGAAAACTGACTGCTGTTAATACGCATTTGGGGAAAGCCATTGGTCAGGGAAGACCAGCACAGAGACTGAATTCACATGTAATTGCACTGGCAAAGATGACCGAGGAGTGAGCACGTGGCTGCTGCTCTTCTGAAGCCATTCTCTAAGGCCCTGTTGTAATTACTGCTGTCAGGAAGGAGAGGGGGGCTGCAGCGGCAGAAACAGACAACTTAAACCGCATGCAGCGGGATGTGTATTAATCGTGCTGCTTTCACCAAAGGCAGTAGAGTAGTTTACTTTTCAGCTATCAGTCCAGCTGGTTACAGTGACAAGTGCCAATCCATTGTTAACAGAGGTAACAAGATGAATTACTTTTGGACTCAAAGTGTCTGAAATAATAAAAGCCGTAAATAGTCTGACAGTCAGTGTCCTGCTACTTAATACGAATTCTATCTTCTAAAATGAGTTCAGCATTTATTGTTCGGCAGGTTATGATAAGGGTCTGCATGGGATGTTTTGTAAGAATTCAATTAGCTTGTGTTGTGAGTTAACACCATTTGCATGGTAATGAAACATTCTTTCTACAAAGTGTTGAAGGAAAACACACTAATTAGTTTTTTGAACAGCACCTGACATTCATAGGGCCCAATGGTGATGTTGGCTAAATGCCTGCATGACTGATGCCCCTTTTTTAGAGCTGGCCAGCATTTTTCTGTCTATGAGTTTATGAGAAAAACAAGCCAAAAAAAATCTCCCCAGTCCCACAACAGCTTCTTAAAATGATACAAAGCCAATTTAATGAAATTTGCCAGTCATCCCTGTCCTTCCTCTCTCTGGGTCCCTTCTGCTGCCACCTCTTTCTTTAATATACCACTTGTTGTTTCTTTTCACTGTTACGGACCTACATTACTTTTCTTCCTCTATTATTTCTTTTTCTGTATAAAAAGATGACTCCTACCTCCTAGTATCCCCCTATGACCCTCCATGTGCTATTCACCTGTACTGTAGGAATCACCATGGCAGCACAACGGCTGCCAATAAGTCGCACTCTTCTTTTTCCATGCAAGTAGCCTTCAAATTGCTGACCAGTGAGAGAAAATAAGTTACAACAAAAAATGGGCTGGCACAGGTTATTTCCCCACTGGGGTTCCTGAGAGCAGCACAATTGTATTTAGCCCTTCCTCTAGGGGAGGTGGGCAGGTGCCAACCTGCTCCACAGTGAATAGCACAGCAGAATAAATAAAGCCAAAATATTCTTTCAACCACCATCACTTACTTGAATTAAAAAAATAAATAAATAATATATTTCATCTTCTGATCAAATTTTGCTCAGATTTGTTCCCACAGTGTTTCTAACAGGTTGCCCATTCTTTTCTCCCTCCCCCCACCCCTCGTGTGTTTGTTCAAAAGCTTTTTGTTCACAAAAGCTCTCACAAACTGAGGTGCGTTTATTCTGAGGTAAATTGTCATGCTGGAATTGGCTGCCCTGTAATTTTTTTACTATCTTTCATCTGTAAATGATTCTGCCTTACAATTAGGAAATAGCTATGAACAAGGTAACTAATGAAGAAATTGCAATAGCTGTATTCAGTTACACCTAGTGGAAGGTTTGTGGCCTCATCTGAACAGGCACATGTGACATTTGTGTTACCTCACCATGATTCACTCCTTTTCTATGGTAGCTGAGCATGGAAGAAAGACACTAAAAGGCACCACGAAAAGACATAGTTGTGTCCTGACAGACCTGACCTAAGGCAGACCTGCAGCCACCACCTGACTCCACGTAACCAAAGATGCAGCCACCTTGGAGGCCTTGCCAGAAGGTTTTCCTGTTACTACAGAGAACTCTTGAACACAGTGGTGCATACAACAGCAAGGGAAAAGGAAATTTGCTATAATTATGTGTTATTTGAAGAAATATGGTGATTTGATTGAAATGAAAGCTTGGGTTATCAGCACTTAGCTGAGCTATTGAGTGCCCTCACAAGACACCACCCACAGTCAGTTCAGCTACTACTGTTTAGCTGATGGCAAGTAACTGGATGTCTTTATGTCCTGTTATTATCCCTAACCCATATAACAATTATCTATACCAGCTGTCCCAGCTATGAGAAGAGAAATGATGCCTCCATTTATTTGGTAGACTAAGATAAAGAATTTTTTTTTTTCCTATGGAGTAGGGAATATTGTTGTTTTTATTGTTTCCATAATACACTGGTATAATAGTACTTCTAAACTGTTTACCATTTACCTACCCTAAGAATGCTGTAAGCACCCCTCCAGTATAAAGAGAATGGCTTTAGTACAGCTGAAATAAACATCAAGCCTATGGGGAGAGAGTCAGTCCTTGCTGAAGTGCTGCTTCTTGCTGCAAATACTATGGAAATGCTCCAAAGCCTGGCTGCTGCCAGGAAGGTAGGCACAGACATCTGTAGGTGAGTTATTCCAGTGAGCGTGCAGCAGCTCAGCCAGCTGCCAAACAAGCTACCTACAAGTTGTTTGACTTTGGGTGGTGGTGTTAGAAACTCGGTTGAGGAAAGAGAGTTCGTAGCACAATGGGGAAGGTTGTTTTCTTATTATTGTTCTCGCTCTCTTTTATTATTGCACTTATTTTATCTCATCACTTAGTGTGTGCATCATCTATTACGTAATTGCTGTAATACTCAGCAGCAGCCCAATAATACTTAGTGCATTTTCTGAGATGGAAATCCCCCTCACTCCTCAAAAGCACCTAAGTCAGTATGTTTTGTATGAGAGCTTGGGGATAAACAAGCAGCTATAAGGCATAGTGTATCCCTTCACGTCTGCCGTGTCCAGGCAGAGTCTAGGGCAGCTGTGCTATTCTGCAAAAGCAGGCAAAGCCTCTCCTGATTCTTTCTCTTGGTTAGCCCTACCATCAAATCCCAGATCTTCTAGCCCTCTTGCAGAGTTAGCATGTTTTAGTAATATTGCTAATGAAAGTGGAATAGGGGAGCAGGGGTGGGGGGAGCGGGGGCGGGTGGAGAGGGGGTGGGGGTGGGATTGTACTAAGAGGAATTTCAACCTTTTTAATTCATTACTAAGTAACTGATACTGTCATTTCCAAATATTCCAAAACTGGCATTTTTCTTAATGTTTCATTTATAAAACTTGACTTTTTTAATTTTGGGGGTGTGCTTTTTTTTTTTTAGTTTAAAGCCCTAATCCTGCAAGCTGTTTTACACACATATATATATGTAGCCCTGATAAAGGACTGAGAATTCTACAACTGCTCACAGCTTCTCTCTTTCACTTGAATTTTCTCAAAATAATAACCAGAAAAGTCTCATTGTCCTGACAAGCTCATTCAGGCACAGGTTTCTGGCTGTAAGTTGCCATTATTAATTGGAGCATTCTGTTCTTACACAGGAAAGGGCTGAAACAGAACTTAACTACTTTCTTCACCATGAAATAAGTGAGGTGAAAAAACATATGTCTAGCCTGTATGTTCTGTTTATATAGCAAGCTGGTGGCTCAGTCTATGCTAATGAAGACTACAAAGGACGGTGAATAATGGAGAAAATTTGTGTTCATCTGTCCAAAGCATGACGTGCTATTTTTATTCAAAATTTATAAAGTCACCAAGAATACAGCTAGAAAATGAAGGAAAAATCAGAACCTTGAATAATTTTGATTTCAAAAGGGAAAAGGTATTACAGAGCTTTTTTGACTGCACTTAGAAGATGGCATGTTTCACAGCAGGGATTTTGGTGCATTCTATAGAGTTAAATTTCTTACTGAATGCTAAGCTAATGAAAGTGGATGTAGTATCCTTGCAGGTAGGGTTATTATGTTGCTGTTTAAAATCCCACAGTAGAAAATTTTGGGAGGGTGAGCAGGGGGGGGGCCTGTTGAATGTTTTATACGGTGGCTTAGGGAGTAGAGCTACTGCAAGGATACAAAGGAACTCCCTAACCTGGGCTGAGAGCAGTGTAGAACTAGCCAGAAGAGACTTTTTGGCTATCTACATTCCATTCACCTTTTGTGTACCACAGGCACTCAGGAAAACAAGGAACACAGAATCATAGAATCGTGGAATGCTTTGGATTGGAAGGGACCCCTAGAGGTCATCTAGTCCAACCCCCCTGCAGTGAGTAGGGACACCTTTAACAAGATCAGGTTGCTCAGAGCCCTGTCCAACCTGGCCTTGAATGTTTCCAGGGATGGGGCCTACACTACCCCTCTGGGCAACCCATTCCAGTGTTTCACCACCCTAATTGTAAAGAATTTCTTCCTTATATGTAGTCTAAATCTACCCTGTTTAGTTTAAACCATTACCCCTTGTCCTGTCATAACCAGACCTGCTAAAAATATTGTCCCCATCTTTCCTATAGGCTCCCTTTAAGTCCTGAAAGGCCGCAATCAGGTCTTCCCACAGCCTTCTCTTCTCCAGGCTGAACAAGCGCAACTCTCTCAGCCTGTCCTCATAAGAGAGGTGCTCCAGCCCTCAAGTAATTTTTGTAGACCTCCTTTTGACCTGCTCCAACAGTTCCATGTCCTTCTTGTGCTGAGGGCTCCAGAGCTGGACGCAGTACTCCAGGTGAGGTCTCACCAGAGAAGAGTAGAGTGGCAGAATCACCACAGGGAACAGTTTTACAAAAATCTTTGTAATGAACTGACTTTCAGCCTACCTTAACTGGAAGAGTTGTGTGATTTCTCATGAACTGTTGACATACCACAAAAAAACAATTCATGGCAACATGAGCTGTTGAGATACCGGATATTTACATGCTGCCTCAGAATCATTAGTATCATTTTCCAAAGACATTTGTGATGTACCTGTGTTACTGAGTGTATCACTGTTACTGATACCTGTGTATGCTCAGATTCTTGACACAGGCACATGCAGATGGAGAACATCTTTTATAAGGACACTCTCTGTGTTCTGAAGTGCATTTAGAAATCTTTGTGAAGTGTGTTATAATTACATGTGTACATAAATACAGCAGCAGGGTCTGAGGTCTACTGATTCTGAAGACAGAAAGGATGTTAGCTACATGCTTTCAGACTTGTTACGGCCAAAGAAATGGCATAATACAGCACTACACCTAACTGATCTGTCTCTATAATCTGATATCAGATCAAAATGGAACAATTTCAAAAAAAACAAAGCCACAACAGTTATTTAGAGGTGCTGAATACTGTCACAACTAATTTTAGGTCTTTTTAGCTAAGAGTATGACTGTGTTTGTGGAAATGTGGAGCACAAGCAGTTTGTCTATTTACAGAAATGTCACATTTAGGGCTTCAGAATCAAAACCTAGTGCAGGTAACTCACAAAATTTATCTTACAAAATTTGATATTTAAACTGTATTGGGTTGATCATGTACATTTTGATATAAAGTAGCATTTCTGTCTGGGGAGTTCCTGGTATTAGAAAACCACTCAGAGTGCCTAATCACTGAACAAAGTTACATTGTGGTACTGAAGTGACTTACTTTTTGTAAAGCATTCAAAGATTCAAGGGTAGAAAGCTATGTGAAAGAGTTATACATTATCTTCATTAGTTTACAGTATGAATATGGTTCTAAAAATTTTTCCTCTGCTTACTAAGAGTTCAAGCTGCTTTTAATTGTCAGGGCAATAGCTTTCTTTCAGACTGAGATGGGCACTCTGTCTTTTTAAAATCTGTTTCAGGACTGAAAAAAGATAACTTAGTTAAAAATGGATGAATACAGAGGAAAGTATAAAGGTGAAATGGATAAGAAAGTTAATATAAAGTGACAGTGTGACTTAGGCATAAAGTATATTTTTTTCAAACAGCATTTTTTATCAAAATCTAGTGCTACCAAGTGTACTCAGATTATTTCAGGTGAAATAATATTAGGTCATTGAAAAGGGAAAATTGAAACACTTTTGGCAAATTCTGCCCTTAGAAGTACGTACACAGCTTATAAGGGCAGAATTCAGGAGAAGGTGTTCCATGGTGCTGCAACAAAACTTCCCCATAAGTCAGGAAGGGAAATCAATGTGTCTACATTCAGGAGTGAATTACAGCAGTGGTGAAGAGTCTTTCTAACCTTTTGGTAGAATAAAGATCATGTGTTATCTAGGATCCCTTTATGGAGGAGCTTTCGTTAAGAATGAAAACAACATCAAATCATATTTCCCTGCAGGCTTTCTCCCTCATGTGTTATCTACACTAGGATCTGTTTGGCAACCTGATGCAGTTTGTCCTAAATGGTACTTTCTAAAATCTTTGTCATGATATGGGCCTTCATGAAAATGAACAAACACAATCTAACAGCACAGCTGGAAGTCTTGTCCTGATACACCCTGAGTTTATTTGGTATGAAAGGTCCTACCCGAACATTCATCACTTGACTCTCTGGATCAATGGTCCCCACATAAGGATGTGTCTCCTCAGGCAAAGGCTTCACTGCAGCAGATGAGGAGGGGAGAGGACAGCAATAACGGAGAGCTTGGGATTGCCCTCAGTAGCCTTGCACAAGGCTCTGCTTTGCCCCGTTGCACCCTTGCACCTCTGCCTGAGTGCTCCAGCTACCCCTTTCTGCCTCGGGGTTGCAATAGTGATGTGATGGGTCTGGGAGGCAGAGTGTGGCTGGGAAGCGATATTGAGGGTCACTGTAGGGGGGAGAAGAGGAAAAAGATAACTTCAGGGATTATTGGAAGCTAATATCCTAAATTTTCTCCTCCTTCAGAACTGTTCTGATATATCCAGGTGGTGTATTGACACCTCTGCTTCAGCCAGTCTTTACGGGGTCATCCATTGATAGGACGAAGAAGATTTCAGCCAAAACCAACTAACCTGCCGTGTCAGATTTCTTCTCATGACAATATCCAGGCTTCATTATTTATTAAAGAATGTTATCAGATCTTGGATGGAATAGTATAAATCCCACAAATGGTTTTGGATCCTGGCTGAAGTGAAATCAGAGGTCTTCGTGCCATGGAGCTGGATGATAATAAAGATTTTATCCCTGGTTACTGAAAAATACTTAGCTTTAATTATTTTTGCTCCACCTACAGTAATGATTTTTAATATCGTGATGTATGAATTTTAAGATTTAATCAAACTATTTCTATTAGGGAAAATTAAGTGGTAAAAATTTTGAAGGAAAGATGTTTATTGATATTTAACCTCTATGAGAAATATAAGAAAAATCTGTTACTGACTTAGAAAGAACAGAGGGTTACTTGACCTTAATTAGTATCTTGAAAATCCCAAAGTCTCTTGAAGACAAAAACTAGACTGCATAGTTTCCTCTTGGAATGTATACTGTACACCTGAGCATTAATCCTGTCATCTGTCATACACGACAGTGTATGTGATCATAGCAAAAAGCATTATAACACACACCAAAATAAATTTAAAAAAAAAAAAAAAAAGAAACTTATGCTGTAAAGTTGGGTTAAAGTTCTGAGAAAAGACTGGGAATAAAATAAAATTTCAAAAAAAGGAACTAAGTATGTAGAAAAACACTTTTTTCCAAGTGATATTGTCCTAACTCAAATTTAAGTCACTCTATCTGCAGAGATTAAAACTTTCCTGACAACTGCTGGTACAAATGCACATAAAATGTTGTCTGAATTCAGCCCAAGATCCCTCAGTTATTTTGCGTAGTAATGGAAGTACAGTGCAATATTAAGTGAGTTCTGTCATGCACACTTTCTTTGGATTACAGGGTGATAAGTAATTTTACTATATTGTGTTTTATATGGAAGCTTTAGCCATAAATCCATATTTAAGTAGCTAAAACAGAGCTGGGTTTTGAGAAATCAAATAAGACATTGCTTAAGCACACGTTTGTCCCATTGACTCTAGTGGAATTTCAGCAGAAGCTTGAAAGCTCAAGAAGAATTTGAGTGTTATTTTGAATAGGGAACCTTAAATTGTTGGTTTAAAACCTAGAAGAGGAGGGATATTTATCATTTGCTAGAGCCAGTGTTTAATAGTTACGAATATCAGTTTGCTGACAGCATCTGGATACCTGAGTTCATGCAGCAAACGGTGGATAGCCTCATGTTTCTCAGTTTGTATGCATGTGTTTTGGAGGAAAAATATAGAGCAAAAGAAAACTGAAAGAACTAAATAGACAAATAAATTGTCCACTTTAGCATTTTAATTTTGCTGATAAGGCTTTGAAGTTCACAACTTATGTAGAGGAATGCTTTTTGGGGGAACTGTCAGAGCACACATGATGAGATAAATGAGATGGGGACACATGGGTTTACACATTTGTTCCTTCTGCTTGGTTGGTGACATTTGTTCTCCAAAGCTGGATTGATAGCACAAAAATGTCTTTGAGGAAAAAATGTGAAATAAGACCCTGTTCTCAGGCCTTCTTCTTGCATACCTCTTTGACAGTGTGAAAAGGCATGAGAGTCAGTGAAAATAACAGAGAAAATTCCGGCTTTTTAATTACTACTGAGCGTATTACTTGCTCTCATGAGTAATTCCACTGGAATCAGGGTATAAATCACTGTGCTTGGTTGCAAATGTTTTCAAGACTGAGAAGTCTTCTGAGTCTTCTGGGGTATTTTGCGGGGTGTGTGTGCCAATTACACTTTTACAACTCATCTCTCTTGTGCACATTTTCCCAGCAGCAGCTCCCTTTCCTACTAAGTTATGCTGGCCCAGCAAGCCACGGGATGTGCCTATTAAGCAAGATGCCAATAGGTTATGCTCAGAAAGGTCTTTTTTTTTTTAAAAAAAAAAAAAGCGCTTAACTGTTTTTGGAGGCTGTGGGGGATTGTGCAACAAAACCTCAGTTCTCTAACTCTGTCATAAGAACTTTACTGACTGACCTTGCTACTTTAGCATATGTGGAAACCTCTTTGAAGCAAATGCATGTAAAATAATTCAATGCCAGTTCATTACAGTTGTATGCAAAAGCAAAGCTAAAGGTTTAGGAGCAGGGTGTTGAGAATACCTGACACTGCCTCTTTTGTTTCTGGTTGTATGTAATGGTGAAATGCTTTTTATTTACTCACATTGTTTAAAAAAAAAAAAACAAACCACAACACAAACCAGAAAGTAGTCTCTTCTTTAAAGAAGGGAGTACTCTAAACCCCACAGTGGGTCTGAGGTTATCAGTAAAAGTTTAAGTTTTGAGAAAAGAATATTACACAATTTAGGAAAAGCACGTCTGGGTCTATAAACCTAACAGTTTTTTAAATTTGCCTTCCGTGCCTATTATTCAGTATACAAACAGAAAACACATGAGAATATACAAACATTTTGCTATCACTGTACCTCACCAATGATATCTTCCAGCTGACCTGGACCCAAGTAACTTTGCACTGAATAAATGTATGCTTGTATGGTGCTGATTTTTTCTCTTATCACCCACCTCCTTTCTTAGCCTATATCTGGGGTATATGCATTGCACTGTTAGAGAGGGATGCAATATTACCTATTGGCAGATGCTACTTAGTGAGCAGTTTACTTCTGTTTCACATGCATTTAAAATAAGCTCTTCAGACCAAAAGTAAATGGTTGCTCCCTCTCCAGAGGAAAAAAAAAAGGAAAATTCTCACTGCTACATCTGGCACTCAACAATCTCATCAGAGGACTGGAAAAAATCTATTCATTATTAGAAAAATTGTCTATTGTTAATAGAGTAAGCAATGGATTCCTGTTCTCATATCAACTGGGAATGAAGCTGGCTTGCCTGTTTGAACAGAGGTGACAAAAAAACATTTCTTGATTGAATTCACAGAACATCTGCTTGCACAATCAATCCAGAATATCCTTATGCATAATACTAACTTGATCTGGATTGAATTATTTTTCTGCTTCCTATGCCATCAGAACTTATAATCTCTACACTGACAGACTATCACTGCATATAATGTGAACTTGCGACATATTTTTGAACCCCTGAGTGTCTTCATAGTGGACAGATGCCTTTTTACTTGCTTTTGACCATCTTTCTCTGTTTTTCAACTGAAACAAGATTCAGAGTTTCCATTTTTAATGAATTGATATGCTTCTGGTTTGAGTACGAAACCAAATTCACATTTAGGGGGAAAAACATTTCCTTAATCTTTCCTTTTTCTTCCTTTTTTCTTTTTATTTTCAAAAATATTTATTTTTATTTTCACATTATTAGAAAAACCTACAAGTGATTGCAAAATTTACAATCAGAACAAATATGAATTCAGGTTTTCTGATCAGTCCAGCATTTCATTGCCACAGATTGTGATCTCCTATGTCCTGTTTATTGTATCAAAGCTTAGTTAACTTTACAGTGAAATTTAACAAGTAGTCAACATTATTTATATATAAGCTATGTGCTTAAAAAAATCCAAATGTACTGGGCCAGACCTTCATGTGGTACCAACTAACAATGCTCCACTGACATTTGGAAGATACAGATTAAGCAGGGGGAGGTATTACTAAATGAGATTAACTATAATAAAGAAATAGGTGGGGACTGTAAGAGACAGAAACCCCTCTGCACTAGCTACAGTACAAATGGACGATAGTTCCAATTTTTACCTCTTAGTTAAAGAAAGCAAGATTGGGTAGAAGGGGAGCACTCACAGACAGGTGATAGTGTGTCTCCAAAGTCGTACCAAAAATCAAGGTTTGAACTGTGAATAAAACCTGTATTTCCTGAGATTCTGACTAATACTGTCTTCCCCTCTCTGATGCTGCCTGTAAGGTAATGAAACGTGTGTAGATCTACACCCCCATCTTTTCTTTCATTTGCTTCAATGTGTGACATGAAGGTTAAAACATTCTCAGTGGAGTTCTCACTTGTGCATCGTCTAATATTTAGGAATGCCTGTACATTCGTACAGACAGCAGAGTGCTTGATTTGCAACAGGATATCAGAGCACATAAATAGCTAGTGAGACACAAGGCGCTGTCAGTGCCTGTAAATACCAGGGAAACATGCAATCGAGGTGACTACATGAATGACATAGATTCACTGTTTTGCAGGTGCAGTTTTTGCAAAGCCGGGTGAGGGAAAAAGTCACAACACATGAATCATTTTTGCTCATGAATATAGCTCCTGTTGTCAATTCCAGTTCTGTTTGTCATCAGACAAAGACACTCAAGACAGTAAACCATTACGGCTCTGCATTCTTCTATCCCCAAGGGGGCCTTTTTAAAGAGGCAAATTGATTTTTGCCACCAGACAGTGAGTCATGCATACAAACGAGGAGAGTACTTATGAATCCCTATATTCATTTTCCCATGGTGCTTGGTAAGGTGAGTTGTTTGTTTAAGAATAGATTTGGGGAAAGAAACAAAACAAAGCAAAACACAAGACCTTAATGTTTTTAACCCCTACCTCAAGAATACAATATACCTATCAGTATTCAGATGAATGTTTTCACTCCCTATGGAGGGCTTAAATTTCTGGTTTACACAGAATTGATATGATCAAATGGTTTGCCACGTGCTGTGTATAAAACTTTTTAAACAAATATTTGCTTGGCTATTTTCAGCAAGAAAAGGGAGAAGAAAGGAACAAAACCCAGGTAAGAGGGATTGATTCTGTTGCCTACACAGAGGCCTGTAGTGAGACACCCTAAGGTCCAAGGTGTTCACTGGAGCTGTGTAACACCTGTATCCTTTTAGAGGAGCAATTGGAGCCCAGGTAGAACACTCCAATTCCTACAGAACCATGTGGATGAGGGGAGATTTGGACCCAGTCAAAGAAATGGAAAACAGACTTGTTAAAAAAATACCTCTACTCAAAGACTAAAACTGAATTTGCCCTACTCTTCAGATTGAGGAATCCTGGATTTTAATATTTACATGTCCTCAAAAAATAGTTTTCTTGCTGCAACAGAATTTCGTTTCATTTCTTTTATTGTTCAGTATTATTTTTCAGACATTTAATATAAATACATGATGTTTTAAAAAGACTGAATATCTGAGATAATTGAATATTACTGAGATGGCTTTAGCTTTCAAGTTATGTTTGTAAGATTTCAGTGGTGCGAAAAGAGTGAACCAAAAAAGCATCACCTAGACAGACAGACCTGCAGCAAACACTGAAAGTTGCACCTATTGATAACAGATGGAGCAAAAGTGGGCTTGCAGGAGAAAACAGGTGGAGGCTGGAGAGAATAAAGTATAGTTTCTGAAGGCTGCAACTGCTTTTACTTTAGTAGTTTATATCACAAACTTTGCATGCTCTTCTTGTCTTCCTCCTTTCTCCTTTTTTCCCCATCAATAATCACTTAATGCTGATAATGCCAGTACACATAAATAATGTATTTTAACTTGTTTTGTTTCCCTGCAGAGGTTCACATTCCATCCCAGTGCTGCATTTAGTTTTTAACCAATTACTCTTAAATAAAGATGTATACGTTTTACCTAAATCTCCCCAGCCTCTCACGTAAAAGATATTATTCCTCCACACAAGCCTAATGCACATCTCTATCCACCATCTTGCCCCAACTACCCCTTGATATGAGTGCTCTAATTCACTTCTTGAAGCCTGCCTTTACTCAATATGCTTGCTGGACTTTACCTAACAGCTAAACTTACCTGACAATACCCACCCACATTGGTCCTAGCTCTCTGCGCTTACTCATCTCTTTTGACTAAATCTTCACGTTCTAGCAGGTGCTTGGACTCTGTAGCTCACACTTACAAACCCATATTTAGATGTCAGCCATTTGTAGCTGAATCTTGTCCCAGGTGTATACAGTGTGAAGTTGACTCTCAATCTTAATGTCTAAAGTCGGTGGAATAAACACTGAAGACATTAAGAAAAAAATAGGTATGAAAATAGGACTGAATATTTTTGAGTTTGTACCTAAAATATCAGTTATTTCATTTCAACACATAGCACCATAATGAAAAACCTGAGTATGATTATCACAACTCCCAATTTATGCCTTGAACAAATACATTATCTTATTCCTGTTTGCATGTCTCCAAATTCTGAAGTTGTCAATACAAGAGGAAAAGATGCCAAATGAAGCTAACCTTAATGTATGGCTGAAATGCACTTTTTAAGTAAAAATTATGAATACTGTGATCTGTTAGAAAAATATGAGAATTTCAATGTGCCATCTTCATACGCTATATAATAGGTTTATATATACGTACAGGACACTTATATATAAACCTGGATAAGAGTCTTATTTATACTGGACACAGAAGGGCAGGTTTTTGGCCCACCTGATGTAGCTGGTAGGACATATTGGTCACCTGTGGAGAAAGTAAACTGCCTGGAGAAGAGATACTCAGCTGGTCTAAAATATCATAGCTTTCTTGTCTTCAGCTGAGCCCTAATGATTCATACCAATTGAGGATCTGGTCTTAGATAAATAGCTAAATCCAGCTGATTGGTCACCAGCTAGCAAACACAATGCCCTCAGCATGACACAGGAATCATATTTCAAATGCCCTGCTATTTTTTTATTTGCTTTAATGGGAGATGCCACAGAACAAAGTAGTAAGAAGTGGGAGCTGCAGACCTAAAATCACACAGAGCTCTCTAGAAAAGTAAGACTCCAATGCATATTTTTCTTAAACTTTCTCTGCATAACCCAGAATCCAAGGCCATCTTTTGTCTTTTTTTTTAAGCTGTTTTATATTTATATTCTTCCCTAAGTTCACAATTATCTTAAATATTTTTATATATTCACAGATCCTAAAGCTCAAGTAAATGCAAAACATAAAACAGTTACAAAAGTTAAAGGCAGCTTTGTTACATCAAAAAAGCAGACGGAGTTTTACATTTACTGGTATAATAATGGCCCTTGAGTTTAAACAGAAATCAGAATACTTCAAAGGATGACCAACTGATGGAAAACACTGAAATGAGAAGGAGAGAAATGAAAATAATTCTATAGACATCTACCAGTGAGTTTTTTAAATATACAGAGAAGCAAATGGCATGGAGAATATATAGTAGGATGAAATTGCAATAAAGAAGGTGAAAAAAAAAGCTGCTACTAAGACATAGGAGTGAAAAGATATAGAACAGTCAAGATATTAGAAAATAATTAATGAAGAGTGAAAATAAGAGGCTGCACACATTATTATTACAAAGGCACAGCAATGATGTGATCAGGACAAAATAGAAACCAAATCAAATCTTCAGTCCAATTTGTGCTATACCTTTGAGAGTAGGTCGTATTTTTAATGTTTTCAGGAGAAGAATGCATTGTACATTTTTGATTAGGATTGGAATACGACACAGAGTAGTAACAATACTCCAAGGAAGGCTTCTTTTTTTTTTTCCCCTGGTCCTTCTGATAGAGGTAGGAAGTATGAGAGCTATAAAAAGGAAATTAGCTGTGGGATTGGAAGTAGATAATCGAAGACTAAATTGTTGAAAAAAATATAATAGTTTGTATGAAAAGCATTTTTTTGCTGTTGAGTTTCTAGTAGGAAATTTTCCATATTAAAGCCATGAGTAGAACATAGATCAAGAATCATATGAAGAATTTGTCCCCCATGAGAATACATCTCAGGTTTATCAGCCACTCCTTGTAAGCCTGGAGGCAGCTGGAAGAGGTTGCTTTGCTGATGCATGTGCTGTACTAATTCTACATTTTTATTGTATTACAGCCTGTAGTTTGTCCAAAAGTAATTCGGTTTCTACTATGGTGGTTGAGTGAAACTTGTCCCTAGGATAGCTCTCATTTACTTCTTTCCTCTCAGAAAAAAACTCTTATACTCTTAACTGCCATTAAATACTAGTCATCAGGTTATGTTGGTAACATGACATCTTCAGGTCAACCTTAGGATGATGTATTGGAAAAGCCCTGCTTTTCACTGGGTCATCCTAGGGAATATGTATTTTCTTTTTCCCAAGGAACAATTTTGAGCACGTGGGTTCTTGTGCTGAGTTAACACTGGCCAACAGCTAAGCACCCACCCAGTCACACGGTCACTCCCCCCACCCTACAGCAGGACTGGGGAGAGAATCAGAAGAACAAAAGCTGAAAACTTATGGGTTGAGATAAAGGTAGTTTAATAAGTTGTGCTGATTTTAGCTGGGATAGAGTTAATTTTCTTCATAGTAGCAAGTATGGGACTATGTTTTGGATTTGTAATGAAAACAGTGTTGATAACACAGGGATGTTTTCCTTATTGCTGAGCAGTTCCTTGACACAGAGTCAAGGCCTTTTCTGCTTCTCACATCACCCCACCAGCGAGTAGGCTGGAGGTGCACAAGAAGTTGGGAGGGGACACATCTGGGACAGCCAACCCCAACTAATGAAAGGATATTCCATGCCATATGACATCATGCTCAGCATATAAAGCTGAGGAAAGAAGGGGGGGGGAGGGGCATTGGGAATGATGGCGCTTGTCTTCCCAAGTAACCATTACGTGTGATGGAGCCCTGCTTTCCTGGAGATGGCTGAGCACCTGCCTGATGATGAAAAGTAGTGAATGAATTCCTTGTTTTGCTTTGCTTGTGTGCATGGCTTTTGTGTTTCCTATTAAACTCTCTTTTTCTCAACCCACAAGTTTTCTCACTTTTACTCTTCCGATTCTCTCCCCCATCCCACTGAGGGGGAGCAAGCAAGCAGCTGTGTGGTGCTTATTTGCCGGCTGGGGTTACACCATAACATAAGTGAAGCAAAGCTGCATGCATTAGGAAAGCAAAATAAGGAATTCATTCACTACTTTCCTTTGGCAGGCAGATTTTTTGGCACTTTCTGGAAAGCAGAGCCACAGCACACATTAACATTTACTTGGGAAGATAAATGCCATAACTCCAAATGTTCTTCCCTTCCTCCTCCTGTGCCTTAGCTTTTATTGCTCACAATGTCATGTAATATGGTCAATTTTGGTCAATTTGTGTCAGCTGTGCTGGCTGTGTCCTCTCCCAACCTATTGTCCTCTCCTAGACTACTTGCTGGGTGGGCAGCATGACAAACAAAGTCTTGATGCTACACTCTTCAGCAATAGCCAAAACATTGATATGTTGTCATCACTATTTTAGTCACATATCCAAAATATAGCACCATATGGGCTACTATGAAGAAAATTAACTCAATCACAGCCAGAACAGTTCTCCTTTAAAGTACAGCTGAACAAATTCTGCAGCCACTTGTGCCAATCTTTTGCAAATGATTCCTATTCAAATCTGTAGGCAATTAATTTGGATTTATTCAGTTATAAATAGCAAGAGGAATAACTACTGGTTTTGACTGGTTACTTCTAGTTGAGACAGGTAAAAATGAGACAAGAACTAGGTATAATAGGATTTTTTTCTTTTCTTTTAAGATAGAAACTTGCTTGAATTAAACTACAAAACCAGAAAATGCTTTAGAGAAGCAGACTTAAAATAATTCCCAGTGATTTTCTCATGTAGCTGGGGAACATTTCAAATTCTATTTAAGCTTTAGGAAAAAAAAAGGCAAGATAGATTCCTTATTACTGTAGGTTAACAGTGTATTTAATTCTAATATTTTGCATGTTTATGATAGGTTTTTGCAGCATTATTTAATCTAGAGAAGTGCATCGTCTTCTGCTTGAATAGAGACAGAATACTGGGTTTTGGTAACTAAAAAGGAAGATAAATTTCAGGACTTTGCTAAGAATACAAGAGGCTGCAGAAAAATAAAGTTTCCAAATGACATTGCTATTGTTATAAATCCTTGCAGTATGTCAATATTCTTAAATAGTATGAGTTCTAATATTTGAACAGAGTCTACAGTATTAATACTTCTATTTTTACACCAAACATACCTACAGAGGATAGGCAAAAATGAATCATGTCTAAGGGGCTGGTTTAATCCATTGAGAAGAATGACTACAGAAAATGTCTGTGACAATATTCAACAGTGAATAAAATAAGTCAGTAAAATGTAGTATTTCACCCTTTGGAAGCCTAACTTATACCTTGTCTGTATGATGAATATTCTAGGAGATATCTCACCAGTGTACCTTAATTTTGACATCTGCACACCTGAAGGCAGTAACTGCACAAGCAAGGTTTGTACCCTCATGTTCAGTAAGAGAAAAAAGGTTCCTTTTATCCAAAGTATAATCTAGGTTTTTGACTCATATGCTTACTGGGATGCCTTTGTTTTGATGTATAAAGCACACACTTAGGGAAAACACCTCTCTTCCACCTTTCCCAGACTCAACTTTACTCCAGACTCTTCTACTCCCACCTTGTTATTGATGCAGTTTATATACTCTGTCCCTTCAGTGAGACAACTGGTATTGTATGGGATGGTAGCTGTTTCTCTCTGCTGCTCCTTCCCTCTCACTCTATTCCTATGCTCTGGTGTGTGTCCTTTACAGGCTGCAATCCCTTTGAGGGTATAACTGCTCTGGTATGGGATCGTCCATGTGCCATTTTTCCTTTGGGGAAAATTTACTTCTGCATGAGTCCTCCACAAGATACAGTCCCTGATGGGGTGTGCCTGATTCGCCATGGAGTACCTCCTGCTCCTCTGACCTTGGTGTTCTCTTGTTGTTTCCCTCTAATTCCCCCCTCCTCTCTATCTCTCCAGTGTTTCCTGCTCTTTCATAAATGTTTCCATTGAGGCATCACCACCTTTGCTGATGGAATCAGCTGTGTCCTGTGGTGAGTCCATTGTGGAGCTGGCTGGAACTGTCTGTGTCCAGCACAGGGCAGCCCCTGGTCTGTTCTCATAGAGGAAACTGCTGTAGCACACTACCAAACCCTTGCAACCTACACTTAACATCATCAACCACTCCTCTCAGTTTTGTATCACCTGTAAATTTGCTGAGGGTGTGCTCTGTCCTATCATCCACATCATTAATGAAGATGTCACACACTATTGGCCCCAATATTGCCTCCCCTTGAAGTGAAGACACTACTAGTGACTGGCCACCAGTCGGACTTTGTGCCACTGATCTCAACTTTTTGAGCCTGGCATCTCAGCTAGTTTATCTAGTCTCTACTTCATTTTGTCAATAATGGAGTTATGGGAGACAATGCCAAACGACTTATGCAGGTGCATCTTAAGAAAAAAACCTTTACAACAAATCTAAATTGAAAAGAAGGACAAAAAAAAAAGAAAAATGAAAAGTAAAGGAATTTACTATCTTTATATCATGGCTCAGAAGAGATTAAGTGATTTTCCTAAAGTCTCTGAGGCAGTCTATGACAGAAGAAGTCATTAAGCCCATGTCCCCTGAACCAGTTCTCACATTACAGAAGAACTTTTTCATTTTGTAATCACTTTTCTATTTATTACCTACTCTGCCTTGAAGCTGTTCTCATTCAACTGTATTTTGAAACTATCCTTATAACTGGTCACTCATATCTTTCATTTTTCACAGTCCTGGAAGAGCCTGGGTATCATTCTTGCTGCTCTCTTCCCTATCACGCACAAAGTGAACTGCAGTAGTTGCAAAGTACTGCTGAACTGACAGGTTGGAGTTGCTGCTGATGCTGTAGAAAAAGACTTCCCAAAAGGTTAAACCTACATTTTTATCAAAGAAAAAAGCAATGAATTATTTGAACTGTTCTGTCTTGAACTACAGGTCTTTGAGATAACATATGGAATCACTTAATCCTTCTAAACCCATCTTACTTTAACTTTTATATAATCATCTGCTCATGCAAGTCTGCATTACACTTCAGGAAATTTTAGGGCTGGTAGTAAGGCTAATGGGCTGAGAGTGAGCACAGGCTAGGAAGATTCAAGGCATAAGCAGAAGTCTTAAGTCCAGGAAGAATATGTACATGGATTTTTATACCTTTTGATGGACCCAAAGCACAAATTGCCAGGTTATTTCTTATATGAGTGAGTCAACTGGTGAAAAAAAAAAAAAAAATGTAATCAGCCCAGTAAATACTTTTTTTAAAAAAGTAGTAAACTTATTGACTGAGCCCATCTTAGGGAAAATACTATAACAGTAGTTGTGCCACATAACGTTGAAATCAATTAGACTTGACTGCTTTTCTCATGTGACACATTTAGTAGAGCAGATTGATCTGTTTTTCGCAAGGTAAGTACTTACAATTAAGTTTTGCTTTTGTCATGTTACTAGCAGTGAAATAAAGGGGTAAGAGATGAGAAGTAACACCCTACTTTAAAGTATCAAAACCTTATTAAAAGAATAAGACCATCATTTTATAAATATAAATAAAAACTTCAGTCATGATCAAAAAAGACCCTATAATAAGATGCTCCTTTTATTGGTGCCTATGTTTAAAAAAATGCTGAGTCAACCTGATGTAGGCAGCTAAAAAGCTGCTGTCAAGAGGTCATGGAATAGATAAAAAACAGCAGTACCAAATAAACTGTAATCTGATAGCCACAAAATACACTTTTTTCTTCCTAGCCTAAGGATCTGTCTGCACTTAATCAGATTTACAGCCATTTAATGACAGAGCTTCTCCACAAAGTGCTGCTACACTGTTGGCTGAGGGTAGGGGCAAAGTCCTCGCTCATGTATGAGAAGGGGAAAAAAAAAAAAAAGAAAAGAAGAGGTGCTGCATGGACAAAACTATATGCAAAACAAAGAGGTCAGCTTAGGGAACCGTTGGTATGTACGGCAGTGTACTTCTTCCTTGAGGCACATTCTATTAATTGGCAAATGCTCCATCTCTTTACAGGCCCTAAAAGAATTTATGTTTCTGTACATTTAGGAACTTTTCAAAAAAGGAAAATGTTCTGATGTTCTCCCAACTCAGATGTTGAATAAAAGTGACCTGGCTGTGTTAAATAAACTATGTGAAAGAGCTTGGTTTTCTATATATTCCAGGCTTTGAAACATATGCTACAGGTTCTATGTTTCATTTTAACAAGGGTAAAATGGAACCATCAATGGACACTCACTTGAATAGATGCTTTGGGTGTCTTTTTGTTGCATGGAACAATTCCAGTTACACTAGCTTTGTAGGGTCTGTATCATTGCAGGCACCTCATACTGAATATTGAATCTTACTGTATGAAAAAGTGTTGCTTCTCAGACACAGTATATACCTTTCTATGAACTTTAGTACAATCCATCATTAGGAACCTATGGGGCAGGAAAAGCAAAATTGACAGAAAAGATTAATTTTAAAATACAACTAGATACCATGTTCTTTCACTTGAAACAGAATGAAACAACAATAATTGCAATATGAGCAAAACCTGCAGAACATTAACCAGCTAACCTGAATTGAGTGTTGGCTTTCCATTATTAAAATGGGTGGATCTGGCATTTACCACTTCTTTGACGTGAATCAGCACATCAAATTGTCTCAAACACTTAGTCAGTTACCAAGCACTTTTGTTATAAATGGCAGATCAAATGTGAAGAACTCTTGCTCTAGAAAGTTTTTTTTTTGAAGACACCAGCTGTTTAAATACAAATCTGATCTCCCAGAACTTTCTTCTTTCATATTTATATATGTATTGGGTTTGTGTAGCAAGGCTTTGGTAGTGGGGGGTCACAGGGGTGGCTTCTGTGAAAAGCTGCTAGAAGTTTTCCCTGTGTCTGCTGCTGGCCAAGGCCAAGCCAATCAGTGATGGTGGTAGCGCCTCTGTGATAACTTATTTAAGAAGGAAAAAAAAACCTGCTGCAGCTCAGTAGCCAGAGAGAGAAGTGAGAGAAAACAGCCCTGCAGACACCAAGGTCAGTGAAGAAGGAGGGGGAGGAGATGCTCCAGGCACTGGAGCAGAGATTCCCCTGCAGCCTATGGTGAAGACCATGGCAAGGCAGGCTGTCCCCCTGCAGCCCATGGAGGTCCACGGTAGAACAGATATCCACCTGTAGCCTCTGGAGGACCCCACGCAGGTGGATGCCCAAAGGAAGGAGGCTGTGACCCCTTCGGAAGCCTGCACCGGGGTCAGGTTCCTGAAAAGACTTTGTGGACCTGTGGGGAAGGAGCCCATGCTGAGGCAGGTTTGGGGCCTGACCACACAGGGGACCCATGCTGGAACAGTTCATGAAGAACTGTAGCCCATGGGAAGGACTCACGCTGGAGAAGTTCATGGAGGACTGTCTCCCGTGAGAGGGACCCCATGCATGAGCAGGGGAAGAGTCCTCTCCCGAGGAAGAAGAAGCAGCAGAGACAACATGTGATGAACTGACCCCAACCCCCATTCCTGTCCTTCTGTGCCGCTGGGGAGGATTAGGTAGAGAAATCTGGGAGTGAAGTTGAGCCCAGGAAGAAGGGAGGGGTGGGGGGAAGTTGGTTTAAGATTTAGCAGTTTTTATCCTTTCCTTCTCTGATTTTGATTGATAATAAATTAAATTAATTTTATCAAGTTGAGTCTGTTTTGCCAGTGATGGTAACTGACAAATGATTTCTCCCTGTCCTTATCTTGACCCACGAGCCTTTTGATCTACTTTTCTCTCCTCTGTCCGGTTAAAGAGGGGAGTGGTAGAGCAGCTTTGGTGGGCCCCTGGCATCCAGTCAGGGTCAACCCACTGCAATATATGTATTTAAATATACAGTGGTTAAATTCATTAACCATAATACATGATAATCCTTTATTGGAATAAATAAGAAAGGAAAACATTTTCCTAAATGTTTTTGTCATAAGCAAGCAAGCTATTGCTAAAGGATTGAATCCTTTTGCTTCATGGATTCAGATTCACACATAGAAGGATCTCTTTCTGTGTCCTGTACATGCAAATGCAGATGAGAAAATATATTTAATTGAACTTTGGATTGGGTCCTGAGTCACTGAGTTACCTAGAATTGCACAAAATACACTGCATAGAATATAAGTTTGCATCCATGTCACGTGCCAATTGCCTTGCATTGGATGGATCCAGGTTTTAAATTTTCCTAAATATAATTCAGGCATACAACAGATCTGTTATTTGATAAAAGCTCAGTCGCATACCCACAAAATAGCACAGAGAGACGATGGCGGTTGGGGAGCCCAAATGTGTGTTGACTGTGTGTGTGCTTACTGTAAATACATCTCCAGTCTCACCAGTGGTTGGCCCCGGGGCCATGGAGCTTCAGCAGCCTCCCCTCTCTTGCTCTTGGATCCAAAATTTGCCTCTAACAAGCTGCAACAAAAATGGCAGTGATGAAAGAGAGAAGTCTATTATTTTGCCAAAGATAATCTCAACATTATCCAATAATGGACTTTTTTCTTTCTTGGACAATTAAGAGATAGCTTATACTCCTTCCACATTTCCAACAGAAACATTTGTGAGCAACTGCTTTACTCAGTTCTGGATTCTGGAGATGCAATTTCAGCAAAGGCCAGTGAAAAGGAATCTGAAGGAAATGTTGACTTTTTAACTTGAAATCTCAAATGTTTTCTTTTCTTGTCTAGTATTAATAAATTCAATTATATTTATTATGACTAGGTTAAGAAAGATGTAGATATACCTGTTTCTGCCTGAAGGCAGAGGGATGCAGTACATGACTTCTGTGTCCATTCCCATCCCATTTTTTCTAATAATGACCTGGAATTTTACAGTATCACTACGACTTATTTTCATTTTCAGATCTTTACAGATTAATTTCAGAATTTACAGATTCATTGCTGTTCACCATTGTGATTAAAAAATAAATACATAAATTGAAAAAAACACCTAGAAGAAAACACAAATGGAGATCTTGGAAATGAAATCCAGGTGATACAGCTAAGACCTGTAAGATCTCCGGGAAGACATTCAGAATGCGATCTGAATTGTCCTGAAGTTAATGGGATCTGTTCTGATGATTTAAATGGGAGCTGTCCTGGACCCCAAGTAACTTAAGTTGTTCTCCAGTTTGTAACACATGTTGAGTGTTTAGAGCAGAACATAATTTCAGATTTAGTGTCTAGCAGTGACATTTGTCAGGATAAAGTAGAAATTGTTACAAATGGCTGTAAAAAAATAAGCCAGCTTTCAAGTTAGAACAAAATGAAACAAAACAGAATCTTGAAGTTTATATTTTTAAGAAAACTTACTTAGCTTATGTCTTTTTCTTAACAGCAATGCCAGAGCATGGTAAAAAAAAACACTCACTTGTGTGCTTTACTGCAGTCCTTCAATGACAGTATAATTGTTTAGGTAATAAGCTCAGGTGCTGGTGATAAGTGGCACCTTATGGATAGCATATTGATGATAATAGTTGGAAAAAAACATGTTGCCAAATGAGACAACCAAAATGAAATATTACAGTTCAAGTTGCACATAACTATTTTTTTTTATTTCTGTGCATTCAGGAATCAAATACTGTATAGCTATTTTTATCTCTGTATTTACTGTAAAATTAAAATAATGACTCCATATGATTCATAACAGAGGCTGGTGACACAACGTTACACACCTGTGGAGAGTAGGATGTTACATCCCACTGTGATTAAGAAGATGTATGCTTACTGCACTGCAACGAGGATGGATTGTTTACTTTTCCTATTAGATCTGTAATTAATCACCCAGGTTTGATCTGTGTGATACCAAATGGATTTAGCATCCCACATTGCTTAAGTAGCTTGTTGGTTTGTACAATACCTATTGTTTTATATTAAGACATGCCTCTGTAGAGCACACTGTGATTTTTTTTTTTTTTTTTTTTTTTTTTTTTTTTTACATAACCTTTATTTATTTGGACAGAAAATGGCACTGCTGTGAATAGAAAGAGATAACCAGAGAAAATATGCCAGGGAAAAAAAAAAGCCAAGAACTTCTGAGTTACCTTTCCTTCACTGAATAAATAATTTCCTTTTACATAATGCCTTTGTATACTGTATTTTAAAGTGCTTTAAATAAGAACTAAATGAGTCTTAAAGGAACAAAAAAGTTAAATTTTACTTTCTGTTGCAAAAGTCCTTTGAAGGAAAAAGAAATGTCTGGGTCAAGTTACTTACAGCTCCATTTACTGTACCTCCATTTTGGAATAGTACATCTCTGGTGGAGCAGTGAACAGAATTCATGTCCAACTGGGCCTAAAGTCAAGTCATGGCTGGCCGTCGGAGTCCAATACTCTCAGGTTCTTTTAGATATGCACCCATGGAGGGTACAAAGTTTAATATAAAATTTACTTGCTTGAAGATGGTTAATGTTACATGGGATTTCTGATTTAGCAGAGTAATGCAAAATATACTGAAATCACAATACAAATGGCAAATATAATTTACACTTAGCAAAATACAGTAATTGCAATACCGAACTCTGTAACACCCTCACTGTCATGACACTGGGTGTCCCCGGTTGCTAGGAAGAAGCCAGCTCAAGCCCATTGTTCTCTTCAGAATTATTTTGCTAGCTGTCTAGTCTTTATGTTGGGCTAAGCTTTGTATTCACTTTCCTCAGGCTGGTCTGTCTAACTCAGGGAGATATTCACACTCTTTTAATGAACACAGGGAGAAACACTTGACACCACCAGTTGATCCACTCAACCATTGACAGCTAAAACAAAAGCCACCCTGTGGTCCCCTTTGTGTTGAGAGAAGTCAGCTTTTTTGCAACAGCAGATGTCAGTCACACCCTGCATTATACCCTGAGCTTCATGGGCACATTGTGCTTGCCCATCTCCTCTGAGCCTTCTTCCATTTTAGGGGTTTTTTGGTCATCCACAATGATGTATTCTGGGCATTCACCTGGCTAACATGAGGATCACCACTGTGTTGATGAACTGCTTTTGAAAAGTTGTCAAGACAGCAATTGAGAGCCGTTGGCTGTGGTTGTATCTTGACTACTAGCCTAGATCATGAAATGGAACGGCAGCTTTCCATGAATTATGAAGGGATAGAAACTTCCGAGGCTTGGCAAATCTTTGAAGAGCCTCTCTTTAATATATGATGTTTCTGTGTAGTTTAGCTCATCAGCATTAGATTACATAGCACATGCAAGAACATTAGGTGACATAGGAAGTGGGAAGCACTCAATATTCCTTTACTTTTGTTACTCACTTTGCTTGATACTGTGTTTGCTGGGTGTATTTAAAGAACTTGAAACTTGACTGGAATCTGAGTTGGATGCTGTGTATATAACTGTACTATTTCACTTCAAAATGGTGAGGTCATCCGCAGAAAAGCAGTGCGTTTTTCAAAAATTACAAGGTAGAACATTTTTTTCTTAAGAAAAAATGTAAAAGAAAATTCTTTACTGAGCCTTTATTCCTTGTGTGCCTGCTGCCTTTCTGAAAGCATAAAATGCAAAGCCAGGGCATTAGTCAAATGAAACTGGTACATCAGCAGTACAGTCAAATAAGGCTATGTTTACCATCCCAGTTGCTTAGTCCAGGCACTTACCTAACACATATCTCCCCTACCCTCCAATCATTAATTTGAGAGACCAGTCTTCACCAGCTCCTTTTCTTCCCATGCTTTGCTTTACATGCAAAAGGAATCTGTGTGTTTCCCCCTAAGAGAAATGTGTTCTTGACAGGGTTGAGTCAGGGGAAACAGAACCCTGGGCTCTGTGGAGTTCAGGAGATGTCAGCAGAGATACAAGGTAGGGCACCGGAGAGAAAAAGAGTTGGGTCACCGACTCCCACGTCTCAGTGTTTGGATTCAGGGATCAACATCCAAACAAAAGACTGCCTGAGTTTGGGGGTATGTTGTAAAAGTATTTCTCTCGGTGAACTGTTATCTCTGATGCTTAATTAAAATTTCAACATCAGCTTAAATGACATTTCAGTTTCCTGTGTTAGAAAGGAGAAAAATGATCACCGATCATTAAATCCTGTGAGATGTTTAAGCTTGGTTTCAGAAGTGAGAGATCTTTGGGCTGTCACTGATGCATATATTTTTTCCTTAGTTGAAAATGTGGCAATCATCAGATTTAGCTAGGGACATAAACAACAGGAATAAGACAGATCAAATGTTACGCACACAGAATTCTATGTTGAATAGCTAAATGATATATTTTGAATAGCATTTCATTTCTGGAAACTTGTGGGCCGAATTAAGTTTGCAGGCCCACAAAAGAAGAGAGACACCATCCCTTTAGACTCATCCATCTTTGTGTAGTGTCAAAATGTTTGAAGTAGAACCCCTGAGTTGCTCACAAAGTGAAGGCAAGATTATAACTATGGTGCTATGATACTGACATTTGCAAGTATAGAACAAGAACCTTGTACAGGCAGTATTTTTTCATCCTCCACTGATAATGAAAAACCCTCAAAATGTTTGGCTAACTGAAATGAGAATTTCAAGTAAACTTTCAAACATTGAGTTTTAGGGGATGAGGAGATTTCACCGACAGCAGAAAAATGAAGAGAGCATAACATTAAAATACACTATTTTTAGGAAAATTCTGAGGCTACTGTCAAACAACACCTTCAGAGTTGGTCATGGTGTTAAGAAACCTGCTACGTTTTTCAGAAGGATGTAAATTTCAAGAACTAGTAATAGAGTTACACTTGCCTAGATGATACGAACTATTACATTCACTGTCCAGGAGAAATCTAAGATATATTTTAAGTTTGTATTTGAGGAAAGAGAGGCTTATTAAAGCCACAGATAAGTTTTAAAGCTGGGTTTTCAAAAGAAACACTTCAGTGGGGTGAGTCAATGACTTACAGTTTCCTGAAACCTTTATGGAGAAGTAGGGTATTTTTGTCATCCTATTAATTGTCATGTTCTCTTTACTTGTACTTTATTTCCTTGGCCCACCAGGAAAGAGTGGGAAATTCCCCCAGAAAGATGCCTGATTCTTATCTCATTGCAATTTAGATGCTGGTAGACACACTGACATGTGTCTTAGAAATTCCTTGTGGGAATCATGCTATTGTTGGCATACAGCTGCTTTACAGGACAGCTAAGCTGTTGCTGCTGCATGGAAATGTTAACAAGCACTTGGTCTGAATCAGTGAGGATACTCCCTGAAGTTTTTGATGCTGCAAGGCTGCATCTTGTCCTCGTCCTAGCCATTGCTTTGACTAAAGAAGACAGTCCAGGGCTGTATCACACTTTTGCTATGTCCCTCTGCCCTATTAAAGATATCAGAGATGTGTCAGATCAGCTTTGAGCTGTCAGAAGGCTAAATGCTGAGGCTCAACACAGAAGGGCGAAGAAAGAGCTCAGTCATGGATGTGTATAGCCCACCTATCACTCTATTGTCAACAGCGCTGCAGCTGAAACTGAATGGAAATTTCCCAAGCAAAAATGCATTGCATTGTTTGTTTGTTTGTTTTGGTTTTTTTTTTTAAACCACTCATAATGAAAGTATTTATTTGGCCACCTAGTATAGTGTCTCCAACTTAAGATGCTTGCCTCTCTTTTCCTACAGCTCTGGGCTTATCCCAGAGGAAGAGGCTGAAGGAAGGATTGGGAATGATAGAGGATTGTGCACCCCAAAGTTATCACTATCTCATAAACGGCAGAAAGGCGCATTTCAGGAGGTTCTGATGAATATGTACATGTGTGCAACTTCATGTTTGTGTGGCAGGAAGGTGAAGGGGTTGAATGGAAAAGGGTCTCTTTTGAAGCCCCTTGGTAAATGCATACCTTTCCCAAGTGTAGTCACTGCTGGGAAACAGAATCAGAACAGGACTGTAAATTGGATTCTCTGAAGTGCACACTAGAGTTTTATATTCTCCTTCTTACAAGGAAACCCAAACTGCCAATTTCAGTGCCTAAAATTGGGCTATCTAAATCCCAACTTCAGACACCAAAATCTCCATTTTTAGAAGCACGATATTTTGCAAGATGTTAGATTTGAAATACTAGCTACACTCGGCATATTCAGAAATTAAACTGACTCATCTGTGCAAATCCCTGGGTGCTAGTGGAACCAGGAATAAACAGATTTTCCCATTAAAAATACTTTTTTTCTTTTTTCCTTTGGGTTTTTTTGTTTTGTACATACCTTTAATGTGTGGCTTTTTTCATGGATATACACAAGAACTCACTCACAGACTGAATGCTTGTGGAGAATTTCATAGCTAAAACAGCTTCTTCCACAGAGTTATGAATATTTGAAAATGTATCTCTATCACAGAAGTGCACTTTTATTCTATGCATTGCCCTGATGATCAGCAATCACTGCAATGCAATGGAAATAGCACTTTTCCCCTGCAGTGCTACCAGTCACAAATTATTTAACATGTTATAAAGCAGCTGAGGTATCACAGATACTTGGAGGTGTTTTCCAGGAATCACTTCCATTTTACAGCAGTTGTGATGCAATTTCCAGAAGCAACTTTCCCTGAGAGCACAAGGACTGCAAGTAGAGATGCTGACCAATTAAGATTAGCAGCTGATAAATACTTAGACATATATATACATGTTCCCCTAGTGCACTGTGAATCCAGAGGTATCAAATGAAGACCCCAGACTGATCCACTATTAATATCACACTTCCAGCACTGAACATTAGCTTCTCATCTGTTTTCCTAGAAGTGGAGTAGTTACAGAACCAAAAGTCTCATTAAGTCAAGCAGTCCATCTTCCTGCCAATGCAGGAGTGTTCTCCAGAGTATTCTCTATGGTATATTTTCTGGTGTTTGACCTGCGTAGATTCTGAACTTTCCACAGGAATAACATTACAACTTTATTTTTGAAGACCGTTGGATACGTAACAAATCTCACTACCCAAAAAGCATATATGATTAAAATCTTATTTAAAAGTTCATATGCACTTGTAAATATCACAATTTTTCATGCATGAGCGTAAAGGTAGCAGTGGAGAAATCAGTACTTTCCAAATTGCGATAAATAGAAAACATTTTAAATATTCTTAGTATGTTTAAATAGGAGATACTTTAGAACATCCTAACATCTTTAAGCTTTTGTGCTGCAATGTGAAGGTATTATTATTGACATCTGTGGGTATGAATCCTTCATTCAATTTGAAATGTTTTTGTATAGCCAACAAAATCCACTTACATCTACTTATACATCTTTTCCCATTTTTACAGAAATATATTTAGATATTTACAGAACAGAGGGGGAAAAGGAAGTTAAAGTTTTCTCTTAAATTTTAAATCTGAATTAAAGCAAGAATTCTTGTCTCTTTTTTAAAAAAAAAAGTTAATCTTTACCTCTTTATATGAGGTCATTCTGCTGGATGTCTGCCACTGCTTTGAGTTATGTGAAGTTTTCTCAGGTTTGTATTTCAGTGCAGGACCAATTACATGAATTTGGTGTTGACATTTTTTAACTCCACTTTTTGCACTATCCTTGTTATATTCATTCTATTTCACAGGAGTCTTTGTTGAAATAGGACATAGGACTGGATTCCTTTCTTTTTCTGTAATGATATTCACAATTTCATAATTTTGCATCAAAACAGAAGTTGTACACTGCTTATAATTTTCTGTTCTAGAGACAGTTCTGCTTGGTTCATGTCTCCTTTGGAAACAGATGAACAAATTCCTTGCAGGGAACTCAGAAGAGCAGTTCAGCTCAACCAAAGTAAGTGCAGCAGCTTCAATCAGTACTAAAGCTAAGGCAAAATGGAATTAGAAGAATTTCAGAAGTGGAATTTGGCAGATTGGTTAATTAAGCTTAAAGGTGAAGTGTGAGGGGGAAAAAGAAAATGCCCCACAACAAAAAAGTGGTACTCTTTACTGCTTATTTTTTATGTTTAACCCCCCTCACCCCCCAAACCCTCAAATTTTCATCATGCCTCCATTTTCTCCTCTCTCAGGTAGCAGAATGACTTTTAACTACTTCCTTAGGGATAACAGAAAAAAATCCTTGGAGGATATCTACAGTGCTAGCTGATGAAGCTTCATGAAGCTGTAATGTGAGCATTGAAATTCTGGTCAGTGGAAATATTAAACCTTTATTCTGCAAATGTATTGCTATATGTGGGCGGTCAGTCCCACTGTGCTACTGTCTGTGACCCATGCTGAGCTTGCTCAGATGAGCAACTGTGTTGTAATTCAGGTGGCTTAACAAATTATTATCCCCACTCAAAAGCTACCACCCTGAGCTGAGGGCTGAGTGCTCTTGCTCCATTTCAATGCCAGGTGTAACAGGTTATTGTAAACTACCTTTGCCCTTAGAAATTATTTCCCTAGATATGATTCAGTTGTAATAATAATGTCTGACATGCTATTTGAGTTACAGTCAAAGCACCATACAATTTTGGTGTGACTATTCACTCCGATATGCAAGGGGATACAATATAAAACCTCTAAGAATATTTTTCAGGATTATGTTCCTTTAGAAACATAGAATCATAGAGTAGTTTGGGTTTTAAGGGACCTTAAAAATTATAGAATCATAGAATCACAGGCTTGTTCAGGTTGGAAAAGACCTTTAAGATCACCAAGTCCAACTGCTAACCTAACACGGACATTCCATGACTAAACCATGGCCCTAAGCACCTCATCTACCCTTCTTTTAAATACTTCCAGGGATAGGGACTTGACCACTTCCTTGGGCAGGCCATTCCAATCCTTGACAACATTTTCTGTGAAGAAGTTTTTCCTAATGTCCAATCTAGACCTCTCCTGGCGCAACTTCAGGCCATTTCCCCTCATCCTATCACCCATTACCTGGGAGAAGAGACCAACACCCACCTCACTACAACCTCCTGTCAGGCAGATGTAGAGGGCAATAAGGTCTCCCCTCAGCCTCCTCTTCTCCAGGCTAAACAACCCCAGTTCCCTCAGCTGCTCCTCATCAGACTTGTGCTCCAGACCCCTCACCAGTTTTGTTGCTCGCCTCTGGACATGTTCCAGCAATGCAACATCTTTCTTGTAGTGAGGGGCCCAAAACTGAACACAGTATTCAAGGTGCGGCCTCACCAGTGCAGAGTACAGGGGCACGATCACTTCCCTACTCCTGCTGGCCACACTACTCCTGATACAAGCCAGGATGCCATTGGCCTTCTTGGCCACCTGGGCACACTGCTGGCTCATATTCAGCCAGCTGTCAACCAGTACCCCCAGGTCCTTTTCCACCAGGCAGCTTTCCAGCCACTCTTCCCCAACCTGTCCAGCCAGGATGCCATGAGCTCTCCTCCCCTCCAGCAGATCAACACTCCCACCCAGTTTGGTGTTGTCTGCAAATTTACTGAGGGCACACTCAATCCCCTCATCCAGGTCATTGATAAAGATGTTGAACAAGACCGGCCCTAGAACCGAGCCCTGGGGGACACCGCTTGTGACCGGCCGCCAACTGGATTTAAGCCTGTTGACCACAACACTCTGGGCTCAGCCATCCAGCCAGTTTTTTACCCAGCAAACCTGTCTAAGCCATGGGCTCCCAGCTTCTCTAGGAGAATGCTATGGGAGACTGTGTCGAAGGCTTTGCTGAAGTCCAGGTAGACAACACCCACAGCCTTTCCCTCACCCACCAGGCAGGTCACCTGGTCATAGAAGGAAACCAGGTTTGTCGTGCAGGACCTGCCTTTCATGAAGCCATGCTGGCTGGGCCTGATCCCTTGATTGTCCTGCATATGCCTGGTGGGCGCACTGAAGATGAACCGCTCCATAATTTTCCCTGGTACTGAGGTCAGGCTGACTGGTCTGTAGTTCCCCGGATCCTCCTTCCGGCCCATCTTGAAGAGAGGCGTCACATTTGCCAACCTCCAGTCATCTGGGACCTCCCCTGTTATCCAGGACTGCTGATGAATGTGGAGAGTGGCTTGGCAAGCTCCTCTGCCAGCTTCTTCAGCATTCTTGGGTGGATCACCTCCCTTGACTTGATGGCTACATTTCTTCTGATGCAGCCCAGGATACAGCTGGCTTTCTGGGCTGCAAGTGTACATTGCTGGGTCTTTCTCCTCAGGGCTGCTCTCAATCCATTCGTCTCCCAGTCTGTATTGATACTGGTGATTGCCTCGACCCATGTGCAGGACCGTGCACTTGGACTTCTTGAACTTCATGATGTTCACATGGGCCCACTTCTTGAGTTTGTACAGGTCCCTCTGGATGGCATCTCTTTCCTCAAGTGTGTCAACTGTACCACACAACTTGGTGTCACTGACAAACTTGCTGAGGGTGCACTCAATCCCACTGTCCATGCCACCAAAAAAAATGTCAAACAGCGCCAGTCCCAATACCGACCCCTGAGGAACGCCACTCATCACTGGTCTCAACCTGGACATTGAGCTGTTGACTGCAACTCTTTGAGTGCGACCATACAGCCCATTCCTTTTCCTCTGAGTGGTCCATCTATCAAATCCATGCCTCCGATTTAGAGACAAGGATGTAATGTGGGACAGTGTTAAATGCTTTGCACAAGTCCAGGCAGATGACATCTGTTGCTCTTCCCTTACCCACTAATGCTGTAACCTCGTCATAGAAGGCCACCAGATTTGTCAGGCATGATTTACCCTTAGTGAAGACATGTTGGCTGTCACTAATCACCTCCTTATTTACTATATGTCTTAGCATAGTTTCTGTGAGGATCTTGCAGGGCACAGAGGTGAGACTGACTGGCCTGTAGCTCCCCAGCTCTTCCTTTTTTCCCTTTTTTAAAAATGGTGGTTATGTTTCCCTTTTTCCGGTCAGTGGGAACTTCACTGGACTGCCACGATTTCTCAAATTTGATGGATAGTGGCTTAGCAAGTCAATCCACCAGTTCCCTTGGGCCGGCCGATGCATCTCATCAGGTCCCATGGATTTGTGCACCTTCGGGTTCCTTAGATGGTCTGAAACCTGATTGTCTTCTATAGTGGGCGGTTCTTCATTCTCCAAGTTCTTGCCTTTGCCTTCTGTGGCTTTGGCGGTGTGGCTTGAGCACTTGCTGGTGAAGACTGAGGCAAAAAATCCTTGATTACCTCAGCCTTCTCCATATCCTGGGCAACCAGGTCTCCTGTTTCTTTCCGGAGAGGGCCCACATTTTCCCTAGTCTACCTTTCATCACTGATGTAACTATAGAATATTTTCTTGTTGCTCTTGTCATCCCTGGCCAGATTTAATTCTAACAGTCAGGGCTTTAGTTTTCCTAACCTGATCCCTAGCTGCTTGGACAATTTCTCTGTATTCCTCCTAGGATACCTGTCCTTGCTTCCACACTCCATAGGCTTCCTTTTTGAGTCTGAGTTTGTTCAGGAGCTCCTTGTTCATCCATGCAGGCATCCTGGTGTTTTTGCTTGACTTCCTCTTTGTTGGGATGCATCACTCTTAAGGTTAGAGGAGGTGTTCCTTGAATATTAACCAGTTTTCTTGAGTCACTCTTCCCTCCAGGGCTTTATCCCATGGAACTCTACCAAGCAGATCCCTGAAGAGGCTAAAGCCAGTTCTCCTGAAGTCCAGGGTAGCGAGCTTGCTGTGCACCCTCCTCAGTGCCCTAAGGATCTTGAACTCCACCATTTTCTGGTCACTGCAGCCAAGACTGCCCTTGAGCTTCACATTCCCCACCAGATGCTCTTTGTTGGTGAGAACAAGGTCCTCTCATTGGCTCCTCTATCACTTGGAAATGGAATTTATCATCAATGCACTCCAGGAACCTCCTGAATTGCTTATCCCTGCTGTGTTGTCCCTCCAACTGATATCAGGGTGATTGTAGTCCCCTATGAGGATGAGGACTTGTCAATGTGAGGCTGCTCCTACCTGCCTGTAGAGGCCCTCATCTGCTCAGTCTTCCTGGTTGGGTGGCATGTAGCAGACTCCCACTATAATGTCACCTGGCCCTGCCCTCCCTTTAATCCTGACCCATAAGCTCTTAGTCAGATCCTCATGCATTCCCAGGTGGAGCTCCATGCACTCCAGCTGGTCATTGATATAAAGGCTGACACCCCCTCCTTATCTCCCCTGCCTGTCCTTTGTGAAGAGCCTGTATCCTTCCATTCCAACACTCCAGTCACAGGAGCCATCCTACCATGTCTCTGTGATGCCAATAAGATCATAGCCCTGCAGGTGTACATGTCTTTAACTCCTTTTGTTTTTATATGTGTTTGCACAGAGGGATTTAAGTTGGGCCCCCGATGAAGCTGACTTACTGGCTAGAGTGGCTGGAATTCCTTTGTGCTGCTCTGCAGGTGCTCTCCTGCTGACCTGTGATCCTTCTTCAGGTTCTGGGCATCTTGCTGGCACTGGCATCAAACTGGTAGGAGTGGGGTAGACTGAGGTTCCCCTCCCCCAGCAACTTTAGCTTAAAGTCCTCTTAAAGCCCTCAAAGCCAGCTTCACAAGCCTATGGCTGAAGATGCTTTTCCCCTTTTAGCACTGACTGCTTAAAATCATCTGAAAAATCCATGTTCACAGCCATGGATACTCACAGAAGAAATATTTTAAGTTGGTATGCCTGAGAGTTCTTATGGGTATTTTATACACATTTTTGTAACAAGGAGGATTTATTCATATTCATGTACTTAAGTTGAATGAAATGCCAAAAAATTAAGTATCAAATCTACTCCTTGCACCAAAATCTTAACTGTAGAAAATTTAGTAGGATCCATACTTCACAAATAGTCTTACTGACCCAGGAGAGGACAAGATACAGTTTCCTATGGTTCCCTAAAGGGTCTCTAATCCTCCTTGTCTAATACCTCTGCCTAAACTGCTGCTCTTCTCGTGTTTATGAAAAGTGCCACTGACTAAGCCATCATCTTCCTGGTTGTAAGAGTGACGTTTATTTAAACGAAGGGAAGAAATTGTATCAAGAGGCCAATCCTAATTTGATTAAAATATCTTACATTTCAATTGTGACATGTTAAAAGCTGGTACAGTCCAAACAATAAACACAGTCAAACAAGTTACAGTCATTTCAGAAACAGTCCCCCCAAAAAAGCAAAGTGAAAAAGAAGAGTTCACAAATGTTGCCTGCTGAATTGTCTGCTTCTTGCTTTTGGATGGGGGTACTTCATAAGAACCCCAATACCTGCAAGACTCATGGTAGTCCATGATTAATAGTTTTCAATGCTGCCTTTGGCACAGACTATTGATTCAGTAAGACAATCAAAAGTTATGACATGTGCAAAAAGAAAGGTCAGTTTTACACTAATTTTGCTATTGCTCACTGTCATTCTGGAAACCGTTCAGGGTGGAGGCCTTCAGGTGCTAATAGAAGAGAGAAGAGGCAATTTCAGTATCTTGTGGGTCACCTCCTTTATAGTGATCTTTTCTTGAACTCATAGATTTTTACATCCAAAATAAAGAGCTTTTTTTTTATAGAAGGCTGCACAGTCAAGCAGAAATATCAGCAGTTTTGTTATGTATTTTCCTATCCATTTCAGTTCCATACATTATAAGAAAGCAAACCTGTTGAATTACTTAAGAAATCAAATAAAGCTCTAATGGTGCTATCCTGTAGCTGGTACCAGGGCCCTGGGGGCACTGATGGGCCTGACTGTCCCTGCCCACCCCTTGAGAGCTCCCCCTACACTGCCCATGGCCCAGGACCCCATGCCAGCCCCCCCGGGGCTGTCAGCCCCTACCCCAGTGATGCCACAGCAGGGCCCGTCTCCAGCTCCCCACAGCTCTGCCCTGCTCAGCTGTGGGTCCCACCGAGCCAGACCCACCTGTGGGCCCATGTCCCAGCCCAATTTTGTCCTTTCTTCATCCCCAGGGAGGTGCCCATTGCCCAGGGCTGGGGCTGCTCTGGTGCCCCCTGGCTGCCCTGGGGGGGGGGGCCACCAGACCCTGCCCTGTTGGGCCCCCAACCTTCCCCAGGGAGACCCTGGCCCATGCTGCACCCTGGGAGTTGGATGTTTCCATCATCACACCTACACACTACGAAGAAATAAGTTTACAGGATATATTATTCTAACAAATAAAGCACTCTGGGGCTGTTTGTTGGCTCTGAGGGCAAGCGTTGTGGAACTGCTGAGGTCTATATGATTCAGCTGCCTCACCTCCTGAAATGTGGTAGCTGTACCGAAAGTGCCTGTTTAGGAATATTCCTCCTCATTTCTGCTACCACCAAACCATGCATTGGTGCCACCTGGGAGAGTACTATCTAGTCCAGACCAAAGCTGCAAGAGGAAACCTCCTGCACAGCAACAATGGCATTAAACACATTTTTTTATCAGACATTAATATCAATGTCATACTATAGTTCTTGCTGGATATTAGAGCTGGATGCTCCTGAAGAAGGTGATTAAAATAAAAATAAAGTCCACTAGCACTGAATGCCTAATGCAGCAGTGTTAAAAGGGAATTATGAGCTGAAGCTTATAACTGTCTTCTAAGTGCAGTAAAACTAACAAACAACAGGGCAGAAGAGAAACTTGTATCTCTCTCAGGCAAACTTCACCAGTCGGCTCAGGCAATCAGCTACTGGTTTCCCAGCATGCTGTATTCAGACATATCTTTGAATGGGCTAACCAGTTTTTAGCTAACCAGTTTTTAGCTAAAGGCTTTTCTCATCCAGTCCTCAGCTTCAGCACTTCCAAAACTTTCCTATATCTACCATTACTCCTGTCATGATCTGATTAGAGAATGAAAGACTACAGAAGGAACCAGAGAAAGGGTGACTGATGGAGGCAGACACGTCTGTACAGAGCTATAGGTAACACTTCTATGTCTTCGTGTTAGAAGTTCTGCTGCCTCCATTTCTGTAATAAATCTATCCTACACACTGAAAGGAAAACAGCAGAGAAGTACTGGATAGGGAAATTCTGCTTTCCAGAGACTTTCTGAAGCCAACATTTCTGTTAAAAATATATCCTCCTTTCCCTTTTGCCTGAAGGAACCCTCCTTAAAAGCCACTTACAACCCCAGTTCCCCCCTTGCATGTGGTAACCCAGGCAAGTCCATTGGGCAGGCTCTTGACAATTCCACGGTTGAAATGCAATTGGCATTTGGGAATCAGAGAGAGAGAGAGTCTGTCATCTAATATGCCAGCTTTCAGTTGTAAGCAAGCATTTTGATGCTTGCTGATTATCTTACCTGACAATTTTGACTCAACAGGTAAAGATTAAAGACAGACTTCTGTTCAGGTAGGCAGACTATTTCTGTTAAAATATTTTAGAGAGGTCTAAAACTCTGTTGTGGGTCTTCATGATTTAGTTTAGCATGTTATGGATATTGCTGATCTCGAGCCTTTTCTCAAGGAACCAGGATAGGTGATTATTTCTGTCTTTCAAAGAAGAGAACAGCTGCAAAGTTTATTTTCACTATAACATGAAATTATGAAACAGAATCACAAGACTATATGGAATCAATATGCAATATCTGTTTTGATTCTTGGCAGTTTGTCAATGTTCAAAAGACGAAGTAGGGAAGAAATATCAGGCATCACATGGACATATTTGAAAATAACTACAATGTTTGTGGGAGTGAAGTGTTCTTGCTCTTTTAATGCAAAATCACAGGGTTCAAAGGCAAGATTTAAGAGCCTACCGAGGTCAGGCGTTTGACAAGTGGGATATTCTGCCAATATGCCAGAGCTGAAAAAAGTAGTTAATATGATTATCATCCACACAGCTTTTCTGTAGGCTTGTAGATATTTTCGTGTTTTCGTATAAGCTGCTGATCATATACAATTATGTTGATTAGCAGGATGTACTAACTGTTCACCAAAGCATTATTAAAACTAAAAAGCCCAAGAAAGTTAGCCCTGGAGTGTTGTAGGCATTCAGACACTTTCTGCTTGGCTTTTAAACCTCATCTCTTTTCACTTTTTAATTTAATGGGAAGAAGGAAAATGGAAGTTGTCATTAATGCAAACATGCTTAGTGTGAGGAAATACTTTTTTGTATATGTGCACGAATGATGTAGGTTACAACTGGAAATGTGATGAGCCACCTCTGGGTGGATATTCTCTTACCCTGAGCTTGCTTGACCTGTTAAGCAGGCTGGACTATATATTACCACCCTTTACTCTGTGTGAGCTTTGAAAACTTATTTTCCAAAGCAGACTGATATTTTATGTCACAATGTTATAGCATTCTCCCAGGGAAAATTCAACCGCTAAAGTGATAATAAGTTTTCAGGTACTATTTTCTGGTTTTGCATCCTTGCGGCTGAAAAGATGTGGTTTGTTCATCTGGACAAAAAAAAATATCTATTTTCTGTTGCAGGAGCCAGGAAGAAGTCTACTTGAGCTGGAAAGTAAGAATGGCAAATGGAGTTGCTTTCCTCAAGGCTTCTTTCAAGAAGTTAGGTAAAAGACCACATACCATTTCCTTACCTACCATTTAACTACAGAGAGGCACAGATTTGAAATACCTGGAAATTTAGTTCTTTCCCTGAGATGAAGCACAACCTGTTCACCTAATTTTAAGCACTGCAGTGATTCCATGATAACATTTTCCTACTGTGGTAGTATTTTAGGATTATGATTAGCATCTTATTATACACACAGCCAATATAAGAATGAATGACTATTATAACTTGAAAATTTCCACAACTATCTAAAACTTTGTCTTTGTGAGGCTTCTAGTGTAAATTGTAAAAGCTACTGTAACCATGGAGCTATGATAACTTATATTAGCCAAGGACTACTGCTTGGATAAAATTTAAAAAGAAGGCAAAAACCCACTTCCAGTAAATTGCTTTAATATTCCTGTCACAGATGGGCAAACTATTTATTAAGGAATGAAATAACAAATATATAACAGAGCTCTGAATTCTCAAAGATTCACATTTCAATTTTTTATACATCTGATTATTTATTAAAATCAGGTAAGTATTTCTATAAATAATGTTAATTGTGTATGTGTAAATCACTCCAGTTTTGAATCTAGTCATACTGATAGTTATTTAAGTCTGGCTTTCAACCTTTGATTCTCTCCTGAATTGACATTGTAGGTTTCAGAATGAAATTGATAAAGACAGTAAAGTTTTGATTTGGATTTCTTTTCACTCTGAAATCCTCTTCAATGTTAAGGAAAAAAATCTTAGCCCTGAGGAGGTGGACTGCAAAAGTAAAATTTCTGATACTAACTTTAATTTCTTTGTGTTGAACAGAGGAGTGGCTGTATGAGTAGCATTCCTCATGGAGCAATTTGGGGGCTAATGCTGTTTAACATCTTCATCAGTTAGGTGGCGGATGGGATGGAGTGCACCATCGTCAAGTTCACATATGACACAGCATCAGTGCAAGTAGTCAGTACACTGCAAGGCAGGGCTGTCATTCTGAGGGACTCAGAAGCTGGAGGAATGGGCTGATGGAAGCCTTGTGAAGGTCAGCAAAGATGTATTAATTATTGCTTGATATATGACTATTTATAGCCTAATTCTAGTCTGAGACACATTTCTCCATTTCATTGGAAATTCAGTGGATATGTGTACAAATCCCACCTGTCTCAGACATTTATAAGGACAAACTTAGAGCTGTGTAAGAGCTTGACCTCTTTCATTTCTAAAACTAAATTTTTTAAAGATCTATAAACGTGAACTTTTTCCTTTTCTTTTTTTTTTTTTTTCCCCAGTTATCTATGCCATGGGGTCCATTAGCAACTTTTAGGAAAACATAGTGACTCCTGTGCCTAAAATGATAACTCCAAAGATTTATTTACAATTAGAAGTATACAAACCAGCTTTCAGTTAGGTTAAATCATTACTTCTCTATTCATGTGAACCAAGTTCCAGTGAATTTTACCCTGCACGTATTTCAAAGTCAGGAATTTGGATTTTTTTAAGTTCAGAAACTTTAAGGTCACATACCACATCTATAATAATCCTACTATTTGAACCTGCTTCAAACCTTTCTCTGGTATATCCCTCCAGTTCTTTAAATCTGAGAGTGCCTACTTTCTTAATTTGGGATGCAATACACAGGAACAGCTTATCCTCAGGAGACTTATACCATTTTGACTCTTGGCAATAGCTGCCCTGTTAGTCTAATTAATTTTTCTAAAAGATAACCGTGAGCAATATGCAGCTTGATTTGTAAAGAATAGATCTTTCCAAGCTCTCTTTATTTGCTTTGTATTGTACAGAATTTTTAACTTTTTGAGTGAAGGGAAATGGCAGATACACTGTAGTTTGATTTTAGTAAAGCTTTCAAATCTTTTGCAAAATCTCACCCTCAGATTAATTTGTAGAGACTTCGGTATGAATACTGATACATGGATTGAAAAGAGGCCAAAGAACGTTAAATGGAGATTTTTGATAAGCAGCAAATAATAGGGCACCAAGGTGGATTTTAAGAGGCTACCCAGAAGACCTCCTGGGTCTTCATATCTTCAGTAGTTCAGAGGTGGAAATCAGTTGCAGACAGTGTAATTCCCAGATGACATTTAACCAAGACAGGCAGTGAAGGGTAAGGAGGTATGTTGATTTGGCAGTCTGTGGATGGAAAAATGTAAGCTGGTAACACAACTGAGCAGCAAATAAACAAATCAGGCTACATTAATTTCAGGATATATGTTCATTTTACAGCTCAGCAAGGTAAGAAGAGTCTATGTATAGATAGTCTAAGGCTATTCATGTGGAACATTGCCTAGATGTGGTTTAACCCCAGCTGGCAACTAAGCACCACACAGACACTCGCTCATTCCCCCTGGTGGGATGGGGGAGAGAATCAGAAGAGTAAAAGTGAGAAAACTTGGTTTTCCAGAATAGGTTGAGATAAAGACAGTTTAATGGGTAAAGCAAAAGCCATGCACACAAGCAAAGCAAGGAATTAATTCACTACTTGCCATTGTTCAGCCATCTCCAGAAAAGCAGGGCTCCATCAAACGTAACGGTTACCTGGGAAGACAAATGCCATCACTTTGAACATCCCCCCTTCCTTCTTCCTTCTTCATGCTGAGCATGACTTCATATGGTCTGGCATATCCCTTGGGTCAGTTGGGGTCAGCTGTCTCGGCTATGTCCCTTCCCAGCTTCTTGTGCACCTCCAGCCTACTCGCTGGTGAGGTGGGGTGTGAAACAAAGACCTTGACCTTGTGTAAACACTGGTCAGCAATAACAAAAACATCTCTGTGTTATCAACACTGTTTCCAGCACAAATCCAAAACATAGTCCCATGCTAGCTATTAGGAAGAAAATCAACTCTAACCCTGTCAAAACCAGCATACAACCACATTCACAAATTGAAGGATATTCAAAGAGAGACAACAACTGGGGCAAGGTGAGACAATCTGTTTTATAATGAAACATTAATGGAGTTAAATATTTTAGTTTTCATTAGTATCAGCCATAGAGGAAGATTAATAAACTACAAATATTTGAACTGGAACCATAATCCTGCAATAAACACTTCTTCACAAATATATAATTTTATAGCTAATTTCCTGTTTGAAATTTTTGACTTACCCTGTCTGCAGTCCAGAGGAGAAACCAGGATTGAGAATTATTTTTATGGGACATTTCTTGTTTCTTCTTTTTTTTTTTTTTTTTTTTGCAAATAAACTCTCTTTAATTTATATTTATGAACGTAGGACTATGTGGATGCAAACAAAAAAATATAATGGGAAATTAAAAAAGGACATTATTTAAAAACAAAATTATATTTTTTCCACCAGTTACAGTTGTGAGCACAAACAAATTGCTTAGAAATGTAGCAGGTGAAATCTTATTTTTAATTTACATAAGCAAACACTTTAGAAGATTGCCTCCACCAGATGTGTGAAGTTTAGTCTTCCCTAAGATTAAATAAAATGCAAATATAACCAGCTTTCATCACATTCTGTAAACATTAAAATTAAGATAGCAGGAGCAGAAAAAATAGAATATTTATATTTTTGAGCACCTTCATTTTCAACCTGAGCCTAGGATGAGTGGTATCACGCCACCATGTGTCCTGCTTAAAGGGCTTTTAAATATAAAGAAGTATGGTAACTCTCAAGTTTAACTGAAATTCATTCTCTCTTGAGGATTCAATCACCAGTTGATTCAATGTTGCCTATTTAATCATATTATAAACTACTTCAACAAGATGCTTGTGTAATTGCCTTCTTAGCAGAAAAGGATAAAAAGCATACCTTGCAATTTTGGTTGCATTAAACAAGATATTACAGTCCTATGAACCAAAAGGTTTGTCAGCATTTCCATTATCAACCCCTATTTTCAAGAATTAAAAACATGTCCATAAAAGTATTCTACTGACTGAATATTCCCATATAAAGTCTCATCCTGGGAACAAGCTTCCTCTCCTCCTCTTCTCCCTCCCCAGCTATTACTTTTAATTTGTAATGCAATATTTTTTGGTGGGCCAAATCCAGATTTTTCCTATCTGCTATTTATTGCCCAGCAGCTCAGAGACATAAAATTTTGTTTATATAGATATGGCTAAGTGTATGTGTGTAGCCTGATACTATTCATTTTTCTTATACAGAAGCTGAAAAATTCAAGGGCATTTAGGAAAAGGTAAAATAATTATGAGTGGAGATGAATTGATTTAGACTGTTGTTCAATAAGTTTAGCTTCCTTAACCAGTAAGGACAAAACAAGTTATTCCTGTTTGAAAAGGAAAATTATGTGAGGCAAAAATCTCATATAATTCCTTCTTTATTGGTTTATTGGTCCTGAATTCTCTTTTGCCTGGTAGCACAGTACAACAAATGCCTGCTATTGCTTGCTTCAGGTATGTGAAATGGTTAAGATGATGATTTCTGAAACATTTTTTATTAGAACACAATTTTTTTTGTGTTGCTGTGTTTACTTATTTAATTTCATTCAACATTTATTTCAATTACGTTATTTTGGGGAAGTAGGAGGGGGAGTGATGTAGCAGTGAAGTAAGGAAAGAAAGAAAGAGAAGGCATCAATGACTCTTTAGAGACCCTGGAGACAGCCTTCCTTGAATGAGACACCTCACATGCTTTGAGGCATTTCCAGGCATGGAAGGAAGGAATCCATGAATCTTTGAAAAGATTTTGTCAGCTGCTGGGTAAGATCTGGGTTTCATTAGCAAAATAAGGGTGGGAACCTCTCTCTCTTTTATTTGGCCTTAGAAGCAAATCTTCTTGCCAGAGTTTCTTTTTGTCAGATCTGCATCATTATTAAAATACTATTGCTCCCCTCTCCTGCCTTCTGGAAAGACCTGAGAACTATAATATTTCTGGAATAACATCCGCTTGCCATGGATGTGAGGATCATATAACTTGATCAGATCCCAATGCATTTTCCTTTCCTTACATTCAGCAAATGTATCTGATAAAGCTGTACTGCCTTTCCTCCTAAATTCTTCTAAAAATGTAGCTGATTCCAGCTTTCTCTTTCAGTAATGAGTTGCTTCCTTGTTTACTTCCTCTAAGATCTTCCTGCATATACATTCCCCAGCCTAGTGCTGTCTCTGACAATATCTTAGAGTCTGTGATGCTAAGTGACCCTTGAAATCAGTTGTATACAAAGGTCTTGAAAAAGAAGGCAGCAAAACCTCTTGGTTCTGCTTGTGTAATTCCCAGCAGTCTAAATGAGGTACACACAACTCTTGAACCGTTTCTCATTCTGTAAAGATGCCTTCAACACTTCTAATATAATCTTTGAATTAGTGTGTAAATATTCATTTAGTGCAAAATATCCTCAGAAAAATTACACCACTGTATTGTCGAAGATCCTCTGAGACCAAACAGGGGTTGAAGAATATCTTCTGTTCTCCTACTCTTCTCTCTCTAAAGTCAGAAAGATAGCTTTGGTACAGACTCATGATGGAGTGCATATTCCAACTTAATATTCCCACAACCATTTGAAAGAAAGTGCAGGTCTCCATAGTACTGCAGTCCCCACCCCACTGATTGCTTTGTCCCTCTTTGTAATCCCTTATCCCTTCCTTTTTTCCTTCCTTTTTTTTTTATTTAACTGATTTGCTATTTTTCAACTGGGGAGCTTTCTGTATGCTCAGATCCCAAACCCAGTTGGTCTGTTCTTCTTTAAATTGTTCAAGGCCACTGACTTTTGTAGTTCTCCATTTCAAATATAAATTTGCTTTTAATTTAAGTGGAGGCATCTATCTCCCTTTTCTCCCCCTCCCAAAGCAAAGCCTTACAATGAAAACCAGTATCCACTAATCTGGGTGGTGTAGATAGCTACAATCTTTCTTATAATAGACTCTGCATTCCTCTTTCTGATGGCAAGAGCTATTGAAACAAGAAAATATTGCATGTTTTGCTTGCTCTGACAGCCTCAATTCCTAGAGCCTGCCCATTCATACCTAGTGTAAGGTAAAGGAACTGGTTTTTGTTCAATTCAGGTGGTTTTTCTGTTTTGTTTGTTGGTTTTGTTGGTTTTGGTTTTTTTAAAGTCAGTTTGATTTTCCTGAATTTCCTGTTCTGCAATGATTTACGCTACAGGGGCTTCATGTTCTGGACAGTCCTACCACTACTGCTCAAGACAGTCCTGTTTTATCTCCTTGAGATTCATGGAGATGCAGGTGGGAGCAAAAGTATCTCTTCATCTTGCTGACCTTCTTTTTCTTTGTTTCATGCAGGTTCCTTCTTATCTTTCTATGCCAACCTGTGTATTCAATAAGAAGGTTCCTACAGACAGGAATGGGGACATCCATCCACTGATTATCCATTCAGAGGTGCACCACAGTTCCCTTTCTACCATGTCTGCGCCCTGGCAGAAAATTTGGCTAATATAAGCCAATCTGAGAATTTGGTATTTTGTTTGGAAGTTTCCAAAATTCTGCCTAGTCAAAACACTGGTACAAATCCCTGAAGCTCCATATACTCTACATCAATTTTAAAACCAAAAAAAACCCCACACATAGACACACGCACACACAGACTGCTGAGAGAACGAAAAAAAAGGGAACATCCAATTAAATGTCTCCTGTTCTTAAGTGATATGAGGCCATGGAAGAAATTTTTTGTTACACTGTCTTTTATTTCCATAACAAAAGCTAAAGTTGCTTAGACATCTTTCAACATTTGCTTCTAGATGGCAATCATAAATATGAAGACAACTTTGTGAGCAAAAACTTTTTCTCAACAGACAGGTCTGTAGAAATACATTTTGTCATAGTTCTTAGTACTTGATGGCCCACCAGACAGAGGAGAGAGCAATGTCTTTCTCAGCTTTATTGTCATATTTAATGAGCAAGAGTCACATAGTAAGTGATAAAAAAAGTGATAAAAAAAAAAAAAAATTGGCTTGGATCTTAGTCCTAAAGTAACATTTATAGAAACAGACTGATCCCTCTCCACAGTTTCTACCTGCAGATATGATAGTACTCAAAGCTTTATGAAACAACGCTGATGATACTATTACTTTAAGGAAGCAATGATAATGTCATTACACATTCTTACATGCTATTTCACATGTTAGACACAATGCCTCTGATGTGTGGTCTATCTGCTTGGACACTACCACACTCTTATTGCTGTGGCTTCTGTTGTCATAGCTGTATTGTTTCACCCTCACGTGCTGCTACAAGTATGGAAAACTGTGAGGTAAGGGGATTGAAAATGATGTGTTCTTTGAAGACATAATGTGAGACAAGACCATGGATTAACTGGGGACTTTACTCAGGCTGCCTGAATCCAAACTCAATGCCCTTCCTCGAAAGATGGAGCTGTTGAAACAATTTTTGCAATAAGTTACATCATGAAACTAACCTCTGCAGCCTGCAAGCCAATTGAACATATGGCCTATTGAATTTAATGTGAGTCTTGCAGATGAAAAACCTACACAGAGCTTTGAAAATTTACTGCTACACGTCTGACTTGTATTCATAAAAGGAAAGGTTAGAATTAAAGTTAATTCTCTAGTATACATATGTCCATAAGAATCCTCAGTAATGTGTAGTTTACAAGTTAAAGACTTGTAAGTCCAAAGTCTGCAAGCCAGCAAAGAACAATTGCCTACAAACCTCATGTCAGAAACCTGCACAGTAGCTAAAACCACCTGCTTTATATGCTGTGTGCTCTCCTTGCCTGCAACATAAAACCAGTCCCACACTGAAGAGCCATAAACTCCAAAAATAAAACAAAATGGGTTTTGTCTGAGGAAGTCTGTGAAAAGTCAAAGTATACATGTACTGCTCTGGAAAAGCCACTTCTGGCAATGGAAAAAATAATTGAGGAAAGTTAGATCAGCTGTCAGTAGCTCTAAGTAATTGTTGCAAGAAATCCATAGTTCAAGATGGCAAAATGTAAATTTTGCAGTGGGTGATTAAGCAGGCAGAGGGCATCTACAAACACCATAAGGACTGTGGCCTTCCACTCAGGCTGTGAAGGGTTCACAAAAACTCTGTTTCTACAAACCAAGCCTTTTCTTTCTCACCTTTCTCAACACAAATGATGCCCTGCATTTAACACTACAGGTTTCAAATGTCTTACCACAGGCATCACAGCTGTCAGGTAGCGCATTAATAAAGACGGATTTAAAACACACATGTCTTGGGGCATGTGGGGCATGAGTGAAGTACTTGTTTTATCAGGAAATTACACAGAACTATCCATGGCATTAATAATATTTTCTCCATTTCAGTCTTTTTTTTTTTTTTTTTTTTTTCTTTTCCCTGGAAGAAGGCCCTTTCAGTCCTCAGTTGAAAATAAACAGCAAACAAAATAAATGGTCTAATGAAATTTATGAATTCCTTTTTCAGAAGTCAGCATATTTAAACTGGTGGAGAAGCTATGTCAGTAACTGCATTTAAGGATGAGCAGAATACATTTTAATTCATTAGCCAAAGCAAGCGCTTTTTCTTCTGTCTGTTCACTTAAGTTTTCTTTTATTTCAGTTTTAAAACTACAAAATGCCTAGGTTTACTCATCTATCTCTGCCAAGTGGCTTGGTGTGTAGAGAGAGTGGGAAGAATGAGTGTGTTCTGGAGTCTGTGGGAGGTTAGTAGTCAAAGTTACTGTTTATATTTGCATTAATAGGAATCATGGACATAAATTTCTGCATGTTGAGACAATATGAGCCTAATGAGAGTGAAAATAGCATGTTCCCTGAGCTCTCCATGTATTCTCCCACAAAGCTCCCACCCCAAAGGATTTTCCTTCCATTTTGTAAGTAATTTTTTTTTTTTCAAATTAAAGTAAATGTTTTAAAATATTTTACATTTTAAATGCTAACTGTCTTTCTTCTTGTTTGCCTGATACTTAGGCACTTGGAATTTAATTTCCAAATACTGAATTTTCTTTCAAGGTGCCAAATCTTTCCTATCCTCCCCATCCTAACCTCTGCAGAAGAGATTATTAGGCTTACAAAGCCTTCTTTTCCCCATGAAACAAAAAAAATCAACTATTTTTGAACAATGTATATTAGAAACTAATTCTCATTCTTTTGAATTCTATAAAAGGTATAATTATACTTCTTATATAAAAAACCTCAGAATTTACATAATGTGTATTTTTTATCCTCCATGAAATAGATTATTTTTCCAGATATGTAAAAATTGAGCATACTATCAATGCTTTTTTTTTTTTCCCAGAGTTCTTCCCAAAACTAATTGGAAAAGGAAAGAAATAGTCCACTAATTTACTTTTAAGGTGGAAAATTAACATTTTTAAGCTCTTTAGAGCAGGAAGCAAATCTATGTATTTGTAACACCTTCTTTATTAGGGCCTTTGGATATTATAGCAAGATAAATACAAAAAGATAATGTAATGGATGACAACATTTTGCTGGAGGCAACTACATATTACTGCTGTGGAAGGAGAGCTTATCAGAAATATGAATGCATGTATTTTTGTAGTGAATTTTGAAGTGCATATTCATTAAAATCTAGCAAGTACTGGAGATAAGTGTATAGATTTTGCAGGGAGGGAAGAAATTAATTGATTTGTTCCTTTTTTATGTCCCCTCTTTCTCTTTGCCTGTTGTCTGCCTGAAAAAAATAGTCACAAGCTTATAAATACAAAGCAAAAAAAAAAAAAAAGTTGCCTCTAGTGCTCTCATCAAAGACTAGCTCACACCAAATATTCTAATGAGAGGTAAATGAACAATGAATTAAAACATGATAACAAATATGTGATGAACTAAGGACAGCATAAATCAATAATTGCACTCAAGCTCTGTGGAAATTATACTGTCCTAGATTCTAGCAGGAGACAATTTGCTGCAGTATTTTGTGAACAGAGCTATCCTGTGGGATCAGGCTGCAGAGGACATTTCAGTGGGAGGAAGAGAGCAGTAGGAAGAGCAGTATGATTCATGTTCAGCATCTCAAGTGGAGGATAGAGCACAAGGATTGAATAATGAAACAAAGACAAGATATTCAGCATGCCAGGAAGGTTTCTGTTAGAGAGCTGTTAGAATTATTTAAAAAGGTTAGTCTATGAATAAACATGCTTCATCAAGGTCTCTTACACATGCAAAGGGAGATGCTAATGAATAATAAAAGAGTAATGGGGACTGGCGAAGAAATTAATGTTAATCTTATCCAAAGCAGATACAAATTAATATTGGAGAAACATTTTTGTAATCACTTCTCAAGGCAAAAATTCAATTAATGTGACTGAATCAATATTTCAAATCTCAGTCCCTTGAAAGTATACTTGTCTCTCTTCATATCAGCATGCTCTCCTGTGTGATCAGCCTGTGCTATTCAAGTCAATACTCGGGGAGACTTCTTAATGGTCTATTTTTGAGAAATTTGGTCCAGTTCTATAAACTACAATGCTGTATTTCATACTTGCCTCAGGATATCTTTCTGTTAGGAGAGCTCAGTTTACATAGGGTAATTACTGTATAGAAAATAGATATTTGAACCAAGGATAGTTTTGCCTTGAGCTTCAGGGTTTTTACATTTAATATTTTTTCTCCCAGAGAGTACCCTCTCTTTGCACAGGATGGTGTGTCAGTATATATGACATTACACTTCAGACTATGTACTGAAAACAACATCTTTTATAAAAGCTAAAAAGACCCAGGATAGAAAATCAAAACCCAGAATAAAAGAAAACAAAACTCCTCACTTTACCAAAAATAAAAAATTGACTCTTCAGAAGAAACAACTGTATTTGCCTCAACTTTATTTCAGCGTGGGTCACTTTATATGTCTTTGACAGGCAACCTCCCTCCTTGTGTATAACTGAACTTGGACAGCAAAGGTATCTTCACAAAGATCACAGGAATTACGACCTTACTGGTGCACTTCAGAAAATAATACAAGTACCACACAGTGGTTCCTGGTTTCCATTACTTCATCTTTTCTCTCCTCATTGGTAAAGTTTTTTCATGAAGTGAGTGATCTTTTTTGTATACTATACAATATAAATGTCTGTCATATTTTGTTTAAGGTGTCAGGGAATTGGGAAAAGTTTATGAAACTAAATGGACTCCTTGAATAACAGTTTTGCATCTCTGGTAGATTGTGCTGTTTATGTTGTAATGCCTTGACAGGTTTATACAATCAGAGGTTCTAAAGCCACCATTCCGTGATAGATGTGAAATGTTTGAAGCATGGCGTGCTTGAAAAATAGGCTTGTGTGCTCTTGTTTTCAAAACCAAATGGCGATCCACTCAGAATCGTCCTATTAAAATAACTTCATGGACAATCTCACTTCTGTATTTTTAATAGCTAGAATATCACTCCCATAATGAAAGACACATGAAATGGTTTCCATGCTGAATGAGCTCCCTAGAGATTCTGGGATTTGTCTCATTATATAAAGCTTTTCCATCACCATTGCAATGCCTCTTCTCATCTTTGCTTCTCATCTGAGTGGAGAAATTTCTGTCAACAGCTTTAGCCTGACTAAACCGGCATAACACTGAAAGGGGGATATGCAGTAGATAAGATTACTTTTTCTTCCATTTATGTAGAAAATTATACACAGTGTCCCTGCTTTAAAAAGGATTACCATACGATGTGGACAGCATTCTGCTCTCTCATTAGAAGAGACAGACTACAATTTTATTTCTCTAAATAAGTCTGGGTTAGGCAAGGAGATCAGTAATTTCAATGCTCCTGCATTCACAATGGAAAAGAAATCATCACTTGTGTATTCTTATCAGAAGCCTTAGGTAACTTCAGCACTTGTACTGATCAGAATAACTCCTTGCATTCTGCAACCTGCCACACCCCTCAATTATTTTACATGCAGGAAAGAAAAGTAAAATAATGCAGTATAATGTTATTAAAATAATACTACTGAGGGGAAAACTTAAAAAACCAAAACAAAACACAAAAAACCTAGGGAATTTGGGGACAAAACTTCCCCAAATATGTCCTGAATTTTCCTCTTTCTTTCTCCCTTTCTGACAGTTTTTGAACAGTTTAAACAGTTTACAGGCCAGGTATGATGAAGATCTTATTCCAGCATATTCCAGACACTAGGACCTGATGTTGGAAACAGCTCCTGGAGATATGTGGCCAACTGTAGATGAGCCAAGGGGGATTCCCAGGCTCATAAACAAGCCATGAACTGTGAACTTGCTTGGAAAAGGGCCAAAAGGATAGCTACTGTATACATCTCCTGCCCTTTCTAGATTTCTGTACCTCTGTGAAATTAAATTAAGGCAAGTATGAGATTGTGGGTTTGTGTGTCTGACAGTCTATAGCAGTAAGGTTGTGTATTTTCACTGAAGCAGCCAAAAGATATATTGGCAGACTCATTTTCTACAGACCACAATGTAAATTAAGTGACTAAAATCAGGTTCTAAATCACATAACTCAGAAAAGCTTTAGTTTTCTATTGGATCTATCCCTTAAGCCCCTGATTTATGGATTCAAGCTTAAACCCTGGGTCATTTTCCTTGCCCTTTAGTGAATGGAATGGAATGGAGCATGGTTGCTTCTTATATCTGGGAACAGTATCGCGGGTTGGATTTTCCTAGCATCAAAGATCCTTCAAAGTGATATAAACACATTTCTGATGACACTTCCTGCTCAGGGAGAATGCCATGCTGTGTCGCTGCAGAGCAATAACAAAGGAGTTATACAGGTGGAAATGGATTGGGAGGAGGGAAAAAAAAAATATAATTCAAATATTTTTTTCATCTGAAACAGATGCAACCATTGGCCTTTAACAATTGCTGTTAAATTTAAAGGGAGTTCAGACTCTAACACATCAGAATCCAATATAGCCAAAATTTAGTGTGGTATTAAGATATGCTACTGAGAAACCCATTCTGAATTTTAATATGTCATCTTCTTTTTCTTTGCTGAGAATACTGCTGTGTCTTTCACACCACAACACTATTCTTCAGAGCTTGTCATATACCATGCCATTGCATACTAAATTCCCATTTGGCTACTAAGGACAGTTTGCCCTAAGACATTTCCACAGCAATTATTATCAAGAAACAGGAACCATGAGAACTGGCAGAGTTTTCATAGAAACTTAGCAATTAATTCTATGTGGAACAATGACAAAATAATTTGGAAATGTCTGAAAGAAGATAATATAGAAATAACTTATTTGTAATAGTTTCACATTTTAGAGGCCTCTCTGCTATACTGTGTAACCAGTTTGCTCTGGTAATTTCACAGAAACAAAACTATCGAATATTGTTCAGTGAGTCTAGGCCCTGACTGCAGTTAACCAGATTTAGTAATATGATGCCCTGGAGATGTAAGCTTCTTCCTAGTAGTGTGAATTTGTTACTCAGGGAAAAAAAAAAAAACAAAAAACCAAACCAAACCAAAACCCAAAACAACAACAACAACAACAAAAACCAAACCAGCAAGCCAGCACAAATCCTCAAATCAAAACCCCAAATAAAAGAAAAAAAAACATAAAAAAGAAAAATTACTCTTCATAGGAAATATTATAATGTCACTTATGAGTTGGAGTTAGGTTGAGCCTATTTCTGTCACCAAAAAGGATAACTTGACTGTCTTACTCAGCTACATTAAATGTTAGGAGATAACTGTCTGGAAGAAGGAAGTAAGGACCAATCTAAAGTAGTGTTTTTCCAGTTCTTTGAGAATTTGTCTTGAATTATCTGTGTCCATCTGCCCCTCTGGGCTGGCTGCACAATGTTGATAATCCCAAGGAAGAGAGTGAGAAATGACTGGCTTTGCATGTTTTCGGAAACTGCAACCAATTTTCATCTTGCTATCCCGGATGAACTGGACTATGGCAAGCTCTTTGTAATACTTGTCAGGTCCTTTTGATCCTTTTGCAACCCCCCAAGAGACTGCAATATGTAGACTGAAAACCAATAACTTAAGGTACCCTCTTTCCTTACATAGTCAAAGGAATTATCTGCAATACCCTGCAAAGGGCGATGTAGTTCACTGTGAGGGTGTGCTGGAGACTCATTCGCCTGTTTTTGAGACAATAGTGCAGAATCCCATCATCATTTGTAGACAGAAGCAGACATATCCATCACGTGATTCTGGACACCTAGACAGCTAGCCCAGCAGACATCTTTTTGTAAGGATTTTAAGTTAGTCTAGAGACTACCAACACGATAGGTGTTCCTGCAAATTATGTGTAATGTGGTTTCCTCATTAAGTACTGTGATCACTAGATGCAGGTCACCAGAAGCAACTTCTTCTTTTTATTAACTATTTAGCTAACTTAAGCTTCTTTGTGAGACTGGTTTAACCTTTCACAGCTCTTTGCTATGACTGTTAATATGCTTGCACCTTGAATTATGTGTCTATATTAATCCCTTTGTTTGCAAATTGCAGAAACACCAAAAAACCTTTAAGGAGACTATAACAAAATAGCAACGGACAACATTTTTAATGTTATTTTTCAAAGTTTCACAAAGATGCCAATTGGAGTTTTCAAATATAGATGGCTAGCTCCATTAGGTTTAGCGGCCACTAGATATTAAAGGACCATGGAGAAATCCCACTTGGCAGATTGCAATGATAAATAAATAATTGCAATCATAGAAAAAACAGTAATAGAAATATATACCAAAAAATGGGAATTCTAAAATAAGGAAAATAAATGGTTAAACCCAAAACATAATGGTCACAGTTCGGTTCAGACCAAAGGTCTTTCTTAGTCCATTATCCTGTCTCCTACTAAAGCAATAGCAGAGCTAAGCTTCTTAAACATATTCCCCCAGCTCCCGTCAATTACTACTGAAGGATTTTTTGAGCCAGAGAAAGTATCTTAATATTTGATAGTTCTTGATGTTGGGTTTTCTTTCTTCCCCCTCCCTCCCCCCAATCATGGATTTGTCTGCTCTCCTATTGAACTCCTGTGAATGTTTAGAATACACAATGTCTGGTGGAACACAGTTACAAAGTTTAATTAGCCGTACTATGAAAAACTCCTTTGCTTTAGCCTCCTGTGCTAGTTTTGTTTAAGATTCTTCAGATCTTATATTGGAAGAGACAACGAAAATTCATTCTGAGTTTATCTTCTTCATGCTGTGCATGATTTTGCAGACCTTTATTGTATTTTCTTTCAGTCATCTATTTTCGAGGCTGAAGAATCCCACATTTCGATCATCCTTGTTCCTTTTCTCCATTTTCTAGTTCTGTTATATTCTTTTTAAGATGGGAGACACACAGCACACAGTATTCAAGACAAAAGCACACAATGGATTTATACAGTGGCATAACAATGCTCTCTGTTTTGTTCTGTATTTCTTTCCCAATAATTCCTACCATTTGATTTGCTTTTTTTGGCTGCTACTGAGCATTAAGTTGATATTTTCATAGAACCATCTATAACAACTCAAGATGCATTTCTGGAGTAGTAATAACTATCTCAGAGCCCATCATTCTGCATGTAAGGTGAGGATTCTTTTCTCTCATGTGCATCACTTTACATTTATCTACATAGAGTTTATTAGATTAGATTAGACTGATTAGAAATGTGAAGTGAATGTTCAATGGCAGATGAAAAAAGATGAAAATATACCTTAGCTGAATAATAGTGGCTTGTATGGATATTGAAAACTGCAAGAACCATATGAGGACTTAGGCAATCTGACATGTGGTTTACATGAGACTCTTCCTTCACTTATAAGTATGTGCTTGAAAGTATTTACTAAATAGACTGTAATTAAGCACAATTAGAAATTAAGACAGAATAATACCCTGCATATTAGCACAGGGTTGTGTGTGTCTTTACAGATGTTTGTGTATGTAAAACTCTCATAAGTGTTAGAGCACTAAGCTATTGATTGACTTCTTAAGTTAACTTGGCCACCCTTTAAACAGGATCAAAAGTGATTTTGATGAGTTTACTTTATGTGAAAGGCACAAGCCAATATGAGTCAGGAAAGAACAAGTGAGCTGAAAGGAAGTTCCAGATTAACCATTCTCTGGGCTATTTTAAACTGGACTGAAAATTAGAAGACAATAAAGATGGATTATAGCAAATCATTTTTTACTGGCTTTGGGACAAACTGGGTGACCTAGCTGACATTTTCTGTGTCTAATTTATGCCTTTCTATGAATCATCAGACAGATATATCCAAGATGGCGGACCCTTCCAGTATGTCTGAGACAAGCTGTATTTATTAATATTCCATGTAAAGATTGGCAGAAAATCTGTCATTATAGCAGCAGATCAAGCAAAATATGCATTTTTTGCTTTAGAAGAGATGAAGTTCACCTTACAATACAGCTATAAATTGAATTTATACAACGCTGCCCATACAAAGTATCTCAAAGCACTTTATATTAAAAATACCTCAAACAAAAACTTAGAACGGTACTGAACTTGAAATTGAGAAGTGAGTCTTAAAATTAAATTGAAAAGTTCTTTTTTTTTTTCCCCAAAGAGCTGTGCTGACTTTACAGTTCTGATGTCTGATGGAAGTGAATCCCACAATCAAGGGGTGTAAAAAGCAAAAGACAAAACCAGCATTGAAAGGATTTAGGCTAAACTAAGGGTCAGTTGGCAATCCCTGAGCAGAAAATCTCAGTACAATGCAGAGGAGAATACAGATTCCTATAATTGAAAATGGATGAAAAACCAAGGCCATGAATTGCTTTAAAAAGTAATAGGGTAGTTTGATGAAGCGGAGAGGGCAAAAAGTAGATGGGAAGGGATCAAGGAAAAAGTTATCTAGAATGAAGTTAAACCAGGAGAAGTCAACAGCACCCTTAAGGAGTTTTTAGCATGAATGGAACAGAATAGGAAAATATTATTTATTCTTTCCACCCCTTCCCCTCATCTTCAGGATGGGATAATTGAGAGTAAGGGAATTTACTAATTTCTTCTTAAGAAAATTAGTATCAGCCTCCCAGCTGGAACAACAAACAGACAAATGTTTCCTAGTTAGATGGGTAACCTCAAAGTATGAACATTAGCTAATATAAAACGGGACTAAAAGGGATAAAAAGAGATAGGGATCAATGAGATAGATAGATACTGAGAAAGCAGAACTGTCTGAAGTCCTAAGAAAAGCTTTTTTTTGGACCAGTAAAATAATTTGGCTTCTACAGCTCTTTAAAAATTACTGGAGTATTTCTCTCCAGCAGTTGATACTGGCAAGGAAGCAACACCTATGAAAACTGACATATTTTGATTATGTAAATCACTGCAATGACCTATTAAGAAAGTAGTACAGAGAAGAGTGCATGTATGCTCATCACCTGTTATGTGTTTTCATGTCCTGTCTAAAGCTTGTGAGCAAACTGATGTGATAGTGAGTTTAGAAAAAACTTGTGTTATTTTTCATAACTTACCTTGAGCCAGGCAGTTTATTTTTTAAGGCAAGAATTGACTTTGTGTCAACAGACCTCTAGATTTATGTTCTGAATCTGACTTTTTCAGGATGTGGCTTTGCACCATACTCTGTGTGTTTACTTTGCTCTGGACCTGAAATAAACTTGCCAAATGCATTTCTGAATGAAGCATGAGAAACATATGCTAGGGGCAATAATCTGAGCACTCCTGCTGGTGGACAGGGTTTGAAGTTAAGGAAATCATGGAGAAAGAAAAAGATGATTTTTAAGTCAAATGTTTCAAAAGCTGTGAAGGGATCTGTAAAATCTATTCAAGTTGCTGCTGCTTAGCATCACTGAAAATCAGATTACTTTTTATATAATTGTCTAAATATGGATTTAGTTAATGATTTGGGTTTTTTTTAAACACTCCAGGCACACAGTGTGATTAAGCAGCTGAAGGCTTAGATATATTGTATACATGCACAAATAGTTTTCTATGAGAAATCCATCTGGAGAACAGTATAAGCCATACATAATGGACAGGATGGGTAGGAGGTGTTCAGTTTAGCCCACGTCTGCAAACTGTAGTGGATTGAGCATGTTAATTATCGGTCTGCTTCTCTACACTGTCATGAAAGAATTGGGAAGACAAATGCACTTTAGTGACAGGTCAGTCTTTATTTTGTTTCTTTATATATGACCCTACCTTTAATTTGCTTGACTGGTACATTTGCCCCTCTGAAAATGGCAGTGCAGATTTCTATTTCTTCTAAAACTTTCCTCTGTAGGGAAGATAAGATATAGCATTTTGCCAGGTAAAATGTAAAAGAAATAGTAATCCTATAAAAAAGGAAATGAAGGTTTGAGTCTTTCTAGACACTAGAGTAAGAGCCAAACACCCAGCTGGTTAATCAATGATCCACAAAGCTAGATGTTTACCTCACTTCTAGACATGCATGACAGGAAAATTGCAGGTCATCAGGGTTATACTTTTGGGAGGGGGAAACACCACAAAAAAGCCCAACAAAAATTCCTTTTATATTGATGAGCTCTCTAACAAGCAGCGTGGATATCACTGAGTTGTCCCTAGGAGTGGAAGCAAACCAGCTTCATCAACACAGTAGCTCTGCACACTTCTGCAGTGTTTTGTGTGCTCACCCTCATTCCTGTGGAACCAGCTTGGATGTCTCACACAGGTCTGACAGCAAATCACAGGTACAGGTTTTGTACATTCAACTAAAATATTTTTTTTCCTCTGAACAGCACGGCCTCATCTGCTCTACACATTGGGAACATTCCATGCTATACCTTAAAATGTATCCGCATGTTTTCTGGAAGGGTGTTAGTTGGCATGTGCCAAAACTTTGGCAGGCAGCTAGATTGCAGTTAAACAGTATGGGTAATCATGTCCCATGTTCAGCCTTGAATTCATGAGCTGCCCAAGTTGGATCTACTGTAATAGACATCGTAACAGTGTGCACATGCCTGTAGGGCACAGAAGCAGTTTTAATGCTCTCTCTGACTTAGCCACTTAAGTGTCATCTGTATAGTACCATAAATGCCCACAGGAGTCTTCAAATTATCCACCTAAACACCTCCACCTTAAGCTAAACACTATCTAGAGAGATGAATAATATCATGATGTGGTCTGGCTCCCTCCTATAGCAAATAATAAGTAATTTTTAAGGGATTTGAGAAAACCAGGAAGAAAATCGGTGATGAGTTGAGTACTGTCTGAGGCCAAGGATAGCGTAAAGATGCCCTACAAGCTGAGAACTATAGTCAACTGTAGTCACATATGGAAGAACACATATGTTCATGCACAGCCACTACGCAATTTAGAGGAGCAAATTAAATAGCCTATGCTATCACATAACTGTGAAATGGGAGCTGAGTGGTAGGAGCTCGCCAGTGTTTGTCTGTTTAGATAAGATACACTGTACTGGAACCCTGCAGAAGTAGGAGATATTGATGGAATATTCCTCCACCCAATATACATTCTGAATACATATAACTGCTTGCGGTTGCAGTTTCACCATCAGTTTTTCACTCAAAATCTATACCAAACCTTTTTATTGTAGTTTTCAGGATAATGTAGACCTGCCCTCCATATGTTTTTAAATGGGTCATTGCTTCATAGGATCTTCCAGTGTTGTTCAGGAAAAAAAATAAATGCATTAAACATTTAAATTAACTAAATAGATTTCCTCAATCTATCAGTTCAGATGTATTGAGCTTATCTAAGATGGCAAAAGGCTCACATCAGAGAATCTAAAAATATTTTAAAATAAAATTTAGTGACACATAATTAAAAGAAAAAACAACTGGAATTGTGGCATAAACAATACAAGCAATATAGTTCTGTGCTTTAAAATACCATAAACCAGACACTTTCCTTCAGCTAGAGAAGGAAATAAGTGTTCTGTATTAAATCAAAGAATGCAAGCTAGCAACTTTCATTGAAACTGTGCCCTGGTATGTAAATAAAGTATACAGTATCGATAACAGCCACAACCTATTACAGTGTATTCTGAAACTGGTGAAGTGTTCAATCATAAGGTCAATATGAGCAAAAGGAAGCCTGGAAAGATAAAAGTTTTCTGCTGAGACTGGTAATTGGCTGGATGCTGGGGTTTGGGGAAGCTGCTTCCCTTCCTGTAAGTGGGAAAAGTAACTTCAGGTTCAATGACTTACTCCCTTAGATGAAAGCCAATCCTGTTAACACTGTGTTTGTTAAGGCCTGAAACATGACAGCCACTCAGGTCTCTGTGCAGCTATCGCCTGGCACACCGCAGGTGCATTTTGACTGCATCCCCCCTTTCCATTGCTCAGAAGTGCAGCTGGCAGTACAAGTGAAGCACATTCCCACTTCTCCACTAGAGATCACCTACAATCAACTTGTGCTCAAGCAGGACACGGCTTGGTTATTTCCTGATGATGACAAGCGTGTAGCTCAAAGGGACTGTGTATTTTTAGGGGCGAATATGTGAAGAGATGAAACCTCAAAAGGAGGTTAGTAAAACTCCAGTTGGAGAACGAATGTTTCTGTTACTATAAAGAAATATTCCCCAGAGTTCTTCAAGAAACACCATCTGGAACAACAAACCAGCTCTGGAAAGATGGTCCCTAGCCAGTATGCTGTAAGTGACCTACCTCCAGAGTGACAGGGTGCCTGAGTGATTAGCTGAATGTCTCGGGCAGCGAGTAATGGAAATTTATGTAAGAGTTTGACAAATACACAATTGGGACAAAATGATGCGTGTTTGAACCAATTTTTATCAGCTTTGTAATATAAAAAACCTCTCACTTCTGCTTTGTAAATTTATGAAGAGTACTTACTTTGGACTGCCTTTTCTCTTCCTTGATTGTGGGTGCAATATAATTACCACATCCAGAGAACATGAGTGGAGCTGAAAGTCCGCTAAAAACATTATTTTATCCAGGGTAGTAAGAATGAAAGAAAAGAGCTGAAAAGCTGAAGAAGGACTCATGACACTGGGAAACTAGTCAGTAAAATACTAGATGCAGAGAAGGACAAGTCATGGAATAACATCTGCAAGAGGGAGGCATAAGTAGGCTGGGGCTCTTCAGCATGAAAAGGAGATGAGTTAGAGATGTGAGAGGCACGGAGAGGACTGGTAGGCCTTAACTGTTCCTTGCCCCCTCCAACACAAAAGGCAGGAGTCACTAAGTGCAGCTATGAGGTTTAAGTTTCAAACCAAAAAAAAAAAAAAAACCAAACCCAAGGAAGCAATTTTTCAATCAGTGAGGATAAAACAATATCATGGATGCAAGAAATTTACCTAGATTCAAAGGGAAACTGAGCAAGTACTTGGAATAGAGATCCATTGGGGGTTACTAGAAAGACAAACATCAACAGCCTAGAGTAGAAGAACATCAGAAGGAAACATGAATATACTCAGTCTTACCTAGGTATGCATCTGTGATCTGCCGGGAGACAGGGGATTGGGCTACATTAACCCTTGGGCTAAGCTAGTGTAATCATTCCCCTGAATATCACTCAATCTGTTCGCCTCAGAGTGACACTATGAAAATGTACCTATTCAATCACATGCATAGCAAATTATTTCCATGCCTTTATTCTTCCTGTTCCTCCAGATTCACAGTGGCAGAATGTAACTGCAGCAAAGCAGGATTAGAAACTGAAGCCATCCATCCACTTGTGATGTGCATCTTTGGGCCCTTTTCTGACCTTTTCTATTTAATTACTTGTCTGTGTTCATCTGGTTTCACAGTAGGGATATTTCTCTTTTCTTCTTTTTTTTTTTTGGGGGGGGGGGGGGCAGGGTTCATGGTCTTTTTTTTTTCTTCTGAATGTTTCATTTTTGCAAGGAAAATCTCAACTACTTCTAATCTTCTTTACTTAATATGCTCATTATCTTTATTGATTTCCCTTTGCCTATGTTTTACTAAATCTTCTTATGAACAGAATCCTGTCCCATTTATGCTGTATCATTCCAGGGAAATTTCTTGAGGAATAAGTCGAAGGACTGTAAAAAAACATCAGATATTTGGTGAATAATTTTTCTGTTAGATCTAGATCTCAATTCAGTAATATCACACCTTATCTGAGAACTTCTTGCCCATTCAATTTTTTATTCACTCAGTTCCTCTGTGTTCTGGTGACTGAAGAGAAATTCTGAATGTTTCTATACAGAAAGGAAATCTGAGATAGCTCTTTCCTCAGTCATGAGATCATTATGCTCTGACAGCCACCCATAAGTAGTATAGGCTCAGTAGGCCTGCATTGAGCCTGATTTAATGTCTTACAACAAGGCTTATTATATGGAAATTTCATTCTGTCTTGGATTTCAGTGCTTCTGGTTGGCTTGGAGTCAGGCAGAGTTTGCTATATCTGACCATAAAAGATTGCAGACAGACAATTCCAGCTGCAATAGTGAGGTAAAAGATTATTGCATGGCCCGCAGTAATCCTGCTGTCCTTCGATTATATAGCCTACTCTGTTACATGGAAGGATTTGTTCAGCTTCAAAGGGTGAGGAGGGATTGAGTCATGATGGAAGAAAATATTTTCCCATGAATAAACGTCTCTATTTGGAAGATTTTTTTACAGACATTCTCTTCCAAATCTTTTTTAAAATATTGATGCAAATGTCCAGGCCTATATTTAAAGAAGAAAAGGAGCTTAGTTCTAAAAGCATAACATCTTGCATTCAGGCCAGTTAAGAATATTGGTAATTATTTTTATGCATATTCTAATTAAATATGTATCTATCACTTTAAATTAAAATAGCACTTCACAGACATTTAAAAACGTAGACCTTCCCACCCCAGAGTTTACATCAGACCATATATGAGGAGCAGAGATGAAAGAATCTGTGATGCAAGGTGGGGTAAGCACTACCACAAAGATAACAAGAGTCTCATTTTGTTGTAATGAAACATGGCAATGCTGATGGTTTAATTTAAGAACATGTAGGACAGGAGAAAGAAAAGCAGATAATGATGGAAAGCTTAAGAGGAGAGATTTGAAAGAAAAAGGGAGAGCATGCACCCTTCTGCAAAGTATAGCTCATATCAAGGCAACTCCTTTGAAATTTCTCAAGTCATTAAACCAAGGCTAAGCTTGGCCTACAAGGCCTAAAATATAGCTGTAACACAAAGTCATGGCCCAAGGCAAGGTTCTGTATGTAGGTACAGCTGGCAGGAAATTTTAGGATGCATTGGATATGCCAGTATTGTCTTCTGGGAGCCTGAAAGTGCAGGCTAAGTCATGGCCAGAGGGTGCAGAAGGCTGAGCGCTTGAGCATGTCAGCAAGTTTCTAGACAGACAGATAGCCAGTAGGTGATGGGGAAGGAGCAACATCAACTGTGCTAATTGCTATTCTTATGCTCATTGTTTCTGAGTCCAATAGATGTCTCTTAACAAGACTGATGGTTGCATGGGTGAAAAAGGAGGACTGTTTATGAAAGTCACTTAGACGAAAGGCAGTGGTGACTGTTCTATTTTTTCATAAGCACACAGTCCTGCTGCCCATCACTGTGGGGCTGGGAGCCCTGTGCCTTGCCAAAATTAATATTCTCTCTTGAGAGTCTCATACTTTTTGATTGCAAAAGATTTTTCTGAGGCGGTTGAGATTCTCTTTACGTCAGTAGCTCATAAAGGGACTCAATAAGATTCTCTATGGTTTCTAATCTTCCCCTTGCTCACATAATTGACCCTAAAATAGAGAAAACCATATAGCAGAGTTTGTTGAACAATACTAGCTTTACAGAGGATTTTAGGAAACATTTTATTTCTCATCTTTATTCTGGGAGAGACATAGGTAGACACAAAAATGTTCAATTATTTCAAAGAAAATAGTTTTCTTTGAGAAAAGTAAAACTTTTTTTTCCTATTAGCTATGGAGTGCACTGATACATAATTCTGTTTCTTTGAAGTGTGCAGCCGGTATCATAATTCTAATAAGGTATGTTTTCTTTAATATTCCATTGCTTTGTATTTATTGACCTGATATAATGTAACACAGTATTTATTGTGCTGTGTTTTGTTTTGACACACGGCATGAGCAGCTTCACAATTCAGTTATATGAGTGGGTGATTTCTTACAATGGTGGATATGTTTTTCAGGTGTTTATGAGCCTGGCTTGCTTTATTTGTAACAGGCATATAACGGTACTTGGAGGCAGTGCACATACATGAGCACGCCACAAATATAGAAATTGTTTCAAATATGCATTTCCCTCTCTCTCTCTGCCTACGTTCTCCTCTCGCCTGGAGGCACTTGGAAGGATATCAGTAGGGCTAACAAAAAGTGTTCAACTCAGCTGAAAGTATTTGAATTCTTGCTCAGTGGAAGTTCAGCTCAATTTCATGAACTATTAGTCATGCATGAACTAGATCCACATAAGTATTTAGGCTCCTAAAACCAGTGAAATACATATTTTCCCTTGATTCACATAAAAGCTGGGTATCTAAAACACAACTTAGATTAAATTTAAGCACATATGTTCAGAAAAATCTGTCAAAACTATACAAGTTCCTGAAAAGACAAAACAGCCATAGTTTCTGGCAAAATTTTCCATATTAGTGATTCTGTTGAACATGCTCAGTGATGACACTACCTCTAGTGATCACAGCCTCGTCATCTAGGTCCCCATTTAAGTGTTGTAAGGCTCAGTGTTGCAACAGCTAATAACACAGTGAATGCTGACTTCAGATTTTGAATGCAAAGATATTAACAGCTGGCATACTTGAATGCTAGGATGCCAGTAGGGCACACCAAAAAGCAGGAACTTACTGCACACTGCCTGGGCTTAAAAACTCTCTTAAAATGGTATGTAGGAACCCCAGTGAAGCTGTGATTTAAAAGTTGCATTCTGTTATTAGGTACTGACATCAACATTTATACTTACAATTATGGCAGTGGTACTTGACAAGAAGGACATTGAGGAGATGGAGCCGTCCTGAGAAGGGCAATGAACCTGGTGAAGGGTTTGGAGCACAAGCCTTATGAGGAGCAGCTGAGGGAACTGGTGTTGTTTATTCTGGAGAAGAGGAGGCTGAGGGGAGACCTTATGGCCCTCTACAACTCCCTGAAAGGAGGCTGTAGTGAGGTGGGTGTTGGTCTCTTTTGCCAAGTAACAGATGATAGGACAGACAAAATGGTCTCAAGTTGCGCCAGGGGAGGTTTAGATTGGATATTAGGAAAAAATTCTTCATGAAAGGGTTATCAGGCACTGGAATGGGCTGCCCAGGGAAGAGGTATTTAAGAGATGGATAGATGAGATGCTTAGAAGCATGGTTTAGTAATGGACAAGTATGGTTGGACTTGGTGATCTTGGAGGTCTTTTCCAACCAAAGGATTCTATGATTTTATGACTCTTATGTAATAGTTTAGAGCACTCAATGAAGAAAAGGGAGTCCTAAAAGTTAGCCTAAACTCTCAGCTCAAGGATATCTAACCCTCTAAATCTCTCATTTTTATCTGTTACAAAGCTGTGGAGCACTGAAGATAAATGGATATCCCACCTGTTGAAGATGAATTTTTGAGAATGCAGAATTTATGACTTGAAGGAGAGTAAATAAGTCAGATCCTTTCTCTGTTCTTACTGTTCAGCTACCTTCCCTGAAGGTGCTAAGCAAAAGAAAAATGGCTTGATTTTTGTTCCTGGAACTGTTTATGTATTTTACATGAGAAAAATACTGAATTTTAATCCTTCGATTAATTATTTTTTTTTAAATAGAGAATAACTTAGGTATTTTATGCCATCTTCCATAGGTACACACATCTAGTACCTTGCAGATACTGCTGAAGATGACAGACAAGAAAGGTAACTACTCCTTTATGTTTGCTAACGGCTGGAAGTATTACAGAGCCTGTCCTGAATCTTGGTGCCACTGTCTTCCACATCACTGGGAAACCCTGATGGCATTTGGGATGTGTACACAGGTTATTTGATTTTGAAATCAAGGTACAGGAGGCTGGTATATATCCAGGTATCTCCCCAGTATGAAGTCAGACTCCAGTGAGGAAGTATACCTGGATGCACCATGCCTGGGTTCTTTGCTAGAAACGGAAGATATATTTGTTCATTGTTCATCAGTTATAGAGTTAGAGGAATTCCAGATCCTCAGCTTGGTGTCTATCTAGGTGTCAGCTTGGTGTCAGCTTAGGACCAAAGCCAGAAAAGATGAGTGGTGGAATTGTCTTGGACTATAATGAGTACACTGACCATTCAGAAGTGTCAACTGACCATGAGGTTTCAGTAATTAGGCCATCTTTGTCTTGTCCACCTCCTATTTTTCCTGCTAAAGTACTGTGTTTCAGGAATAAACACATTCTGTGCTGTAACACAGGGAAGGAGCTATTGTTTCATCCCACTGCTCGTCAGTATGCCTATCAACTTCATATAACAAACATATAATGTTTGTTATTAAATTTCAGCTCTGGATCTGTGTCTAAAACAAGCAAGAGATTAGAGAATAACCCATATTTTATACTCATCTATGTCATAGTATATTTGGGCTTAATTTTAACCAAAACAAAACTGCAAAGGATGCATCCTTAACCTTAAATTTATATGTTTCAACAAAGGTGCACCAAAGGAATAAGGAAAAATAAAGAAACAAAATACCCAACAAAAAGACAACTGAATCTCTGGATTAAGGAATAAAGCAACATACAATTTAAGAGTGAAAATGAATGTACAGGTCTTCATAATTCCATTCATCCATTTCATCCATGAAAGAAAATACTGTGTCACGGTGTCTTTAAGACACTACTAAGATTCTAAGACTTTACCACTGAAATATTTTTATCAACTGCTTATATTTATAAAATCCATATGAAAAGTGCAAACAGTCAGGGGAAATCATTTGGGATGCCTGGGGGTGTAGGGAAAATTAATTAAGAACTCCATCATAAGTGTTGATTTAAGATTTGATAGAATAATTTTATCTTCTGATATATAATTCTTGCTCCTGGGACCAACTTGTCAACTTTGTGTCAACTTCTAAACGTATTAAATACAAATGCTAATGTGTCTGAGAGTTTTAATTGAGTAATGATGGAAAATTTTGAAAAAGTTAAGAATTGGCATGTACTGGCAGGCCAGACCTGCAATAAGAGGTAAGGAAGACGTAGTACCTTATGGGGATACTGAGCCAGGGAGGTACACCTCATTCCAGTCTTGTCCCTTACTCTAGAAACATTATATGCTTTCCTTAGATGCCCTAGTGCACTTAACCAATAACATAGTACTGCCCTCACTTTACTAAGCAGTAAGCTTGACCCTTCCATACCTGTCTGCATAAAGCAAACACAGAAATACCAGGTCCTTAGTAAATATGCACAGTTTTCAAGCAACACTTTCAAAAAATTAAGCATTAAAATAGGAGCTTTTAAGCAAACATGACATTTACATTGAGATGGAAGTTAATAACTTTTTAAAAAATTCTTTAATGTCTAGAAGTGCTTGCATATTTTAATAACGAACTTTATTAAAACCACTGTATATCTAGATAAGCAAACTCTGAAAGTACTTAAAAACACTAGGCAATTATATAACCCAATGGCTGAAGAAGATTATTGTAGATAAGTGGAAGGTATGGTTCATTAGAATGAATAGTGCAAGTTACCCCTACACATTGATGGATTTATAATTAGCTGCAGCCATTTAGGGAACAGACCCAGTTGTCACTGGAACAGTTAAAAGAAAACCTCCAATCAGTGCTCTAAAGCCACGAGAGATACCTGAGAGACATATGATTGTTTGAAGAGCAAGATATAGAATAGAACAATACTGATGACACATATTTCAAAAATTCAGTATTCATTACTGCAGTGTTCATTTTGATGTGAAAAGATATAGCAGAAGAGAAAGAGTCCAAAGATGGGAAATGAGAATTCTTACAGGTTTAGAAAACTTCTATTGGAAGAGAGATCCAAAAGATTAGGTCAACTTAGTTTACAGAAGAGATGAATAAAAGATGGCAGGCTAGAGTTATAGATCATAATAATAGTATAGGGAATGACATCCCATTTGGTCATACGCCTGTCTCCTTTTCACATGACTTAGAGCAAGGAAATACCTAATAAAATTAACACCACTGGAATAATTTTGCTACAGCTGTTTAAATATTCTTAGTGCATGCTAAACTATTCATTTCACATGTTTTTCTTGTAGGTTTCAATATTTTTTCCCAACAGGGTCTTTTTGATTTAAGTGAAAATCTATCTTAATGTAAATTAACTTTTTTATGACCAGTAAGCATCAGCAATGAAAGTTTAAACTTTTCATTTTGCAAATAACAAATATTCAAAGCTTTTATTTGTGAAGGAAAACAAAAGTTAATGTCATCATAATCCTAAATAGATGAAGCAGTAGCGAAGAAAACTGCAAAGCAAACATGAAATTTAATAATGGCCCTCCGACAGCTTGCTCTCAGATTGTTAGGAATTCATTAAACAATGGTTGAGCAGAACAGACAATTAAATTATTCTCATATGAAGTATCTATCCATATTATGAATATTGCATACGACAGTACACATTTCTGAAGGGAAGTAGTCAACAAATTTCATTTCAGAGAATCAGCAAGAGGCTTGATTTCAGCCTCCAGATATACCCTTATTTGTTTCCCAGACAAAATAATAATAATAACAACAATAATTGGGATGCTGATGTATAAACAGAGTTAATATACAGAATCTTAAGAATGTAATGTAACCTTTCGATAACTGTTGACAGAAGCTTATGCCAGTCACTTGACAGATATTTCAGATACACATTTTCTGTACACTTACAAAAAAAGTACAGGAGGGGTTGTTAAAATGTTCATGGTAGCATTTAAAAAAGTCAATGAGATTAAAAGTCAGCCAAAACAAAGACAAATGCAAGTAGAATTTACAGTGCTGTATATCATGATGTGGAATGAACACCTAACTGTGAGAAATTTATCTTATACTAGCATTCAATCTTATTGTCATGTTTTGCTAATTTTAAACTTGTCTTACGACTGGTAAGCACTAATTGAAAAAGAATCTGAGAAAATAAAATTTCTCCTTTACTGGGCACCTGAAAATATAGACCAGTTATTTATTAGGAACTGACTAAGTCACTGAAAGTCGCTTGTAAATATTAAACAAAATAATTAAAGTAGGTTTTAAGAGAATTTTTGATTCCTTTAAGATGAGAAACTGGAGTACAAACGACACTTTATGTAGTGTTTAAAGCTAAAAATAAAACTGTTACTTCAGTTAGTGATGAGAATTTCGTAAACAATAGATTAATGACCTAGAGCTGAGATCAAGATGGCCGAAAGTAATATAAATATCATAATAAAGTAATACATTCAAAACACCTTTTAGTTAATATGTTCCTAAATCAATGTTTTCAGGAAAAAAAAGCTATGTGCAAAATACAAATATATCTACTGCAAAGATTTGTTTCTGTTGTGTCCAGATACAGAGACCAGACTGTTACCCAAACTCTGGAGTCTGTCTTTTCAGGTTATAATTCAAAACATAAATGGTGTGACTATCTGGCAACTTGGTAGGATATTATTCATAAAAATTTATTGATCTCTTAAGAGGCCAGACATTGGACCCTGCCTATGGAGTATATTAGTCCACGCCATCAGCTTTATTTCAGATGAAACAAGAGAAATAGTCAGGGCAATGACTGAAGACTCATGGTTAAATGTTTTCTACTCTGGTATGCACTTCAAGAACTACCTCAGCAGGTTTCCTTGATGCCTTCTTCTGCTCCTCCACCACTCTTCTACACTCTTATTACTGCCATCACTCTGAATATTCAGCTGTGTGTAGCCACAGCAAAAAGTCTTAGTATGTTCCCCCAGCAGCCCCTATGGCATGGCAGTCCCACTGAAATGATAAGCAGTGACAGATTGGCAACTTATGATTTAGATGCCAAAATCCTGACTAGGTTCAAAACTTGCAAGGCTTTCCTATTCCTTTAATAAATCTAAAACACAATAGGCTGTCTCTTGTTTCAGTATGAATAATATTATTTTCCCTAGCTTGGAGAAATGCAATATTTTCCCACTTATATACATTTATAATAGTTTATAATATAGTTTGCCACTTGATCATGCCATGACCCTTACATACCTTTGCTGGTGCCTCCCTGCTCTGTTGAGTTAAACTACTTCCTCTCCCTGCCCTTATTTCATGATTTTTTCTCACATTTCTCTATGATGTGTATTATCTTTTATTCAATATCGTGTATTAAGACTTGGTCTATCTATTGGCTCATTCTGTCTACATCCATTATGTGATTATTATATTTTCAGAAAAACACCTTAACATGTGCTTTTGCCTTCAGAATGCAAGGGTGTGTCAGTGGACGACTAAAATTGCACCAGCAACATCAGAGATCCTTTTGACTTTTCTAAACTGTGTTTGAAAAAGTTCAACTGTTCTAAAACAGTTTTTGTGCAGGATGATGATGTGCTTGTTCTGCTAATTGAGGTAAGTTGGCATCAGGTACAGAAATATGCATGCCAGCTGCTCAAATGTCTGTACCGGTGATACATTCTCGTTAAAGAAAAAAAAATGCATCTGTGCTCATCAGAGCTAGAATTCACTGAGTAGATGCAAGGCAGGTTGATGTTTTTAACCTGGTTCAAGCAACCAAGAAATTCTCTCATTACTGTGGTTGGGTGCAGGCCAAGTAATGGAAAATAGGTATGCCTTGTGCTCTCATGTCCTCACTTTGCAGAATGGTAGAGAGGAAGGAATGTGCTTCTGTGTTCTGTTCAGGCACGGATTTGCTGGGGGTGGGAAGGAGGGAGCATCTATAGCCTGTGGATTCCTACTGCTTGGTGTGAAGTGCATGCTCACCCACTGTGTGAGACAGTTGTCAATGTGTAGCCTACCCTTCTGGTTGGACTTGGAGGAAACTTCCATTCCTTTCAGTTAGAGCATCTGGTCTTAAATCTTGGGTTATAGATTCTTTGTTTATCTATCAGGAGAGGAAGAAAAATGAGAGTGAAACCCCTTCTTCAGGACAATGAATCAGGAGGCAAGGTACACAATTTATTCTTGACACAAGTCAGAGGAAGAAACATCTTAAATCTTACAGCTCTTGGACAAAGAACAGGGTTTCACAACCAGCCCACGCACTCAATTTGGACTCCTTTCATGGATTTTCCCTAGAGGTCAAGGAAGTCTGGATAGTTAAGGAAACTGGTCTTGCCAGTATAGGAAAGTCTGGAAGTAATCATTAGATCTGCACGCACTTCTGAAAGTGCTGGAGCTGGTCATTGGGAAATATCTCAGGGAAAAAATAGTTAAAAAAATAGTTAAAAAAATAAAGCAATAAAACAGTGAAGGTAGTTCCAACAACCAAATCTTTAGCAAAGTTATTAGTGTTCTATCATCAAAATAGAAGGACTGTGTGGGGCTCTCCTTTACATAATGATGTTGCAAAAAATAGCATTTATTCTGCTGTAAAGTGTGAAAATATGTGTGTGTGTATATATATATACATATAGCCTTAAAGATGAGTGAAGTAATCCTTCTGCCTTATTCAGGAAAGTATCTGCTGAAGTACGGTATCCAGTTTTGGGCTCTGCTCTTCAAAAAAAGGAGTTGTTTTCCCTGGACTCTTTCCACATGAATATTCAGAGCTCTAGACATCAGCTCCTGTGCAAAGGACTGTGACATTTCAGGTCTTTTAGCTTAGAGATGCAGAAGCTTAAAGCTGACAGAGGGACGACATGATAGAAACATTAATTTCTGTCCAGTTAGAATAGGAGAAGTTGGAAGGCAGGAAATTATTAGGTGAATGCAAAACTGTTACCCTCCAAATCCCACAATACTGGAACTAGGATGCTCAGTGGAAGTAAAAGGAGACCAGTTGAAAACATAAAAGAAGGAACAGTTTTGCATGAAGGGAGTGAATTCCTGGAACTTCCTCTTGCAGGACATTTTGGTGGCAGGCAGGATCAGCAAGTTGAAGAAGAAATTGAACAAATTGCTGGATAACAGATCTATAAAGGGATGCTAAAATGACTAGGGAGGGATTTTCGCTCTATCATTCCTAATATAATATTTGTAGATATAGGAGAAGTACAACAGGGATGGGCTGCAGAAAATGAACAGGCTTATATACTCTCTTTAAATAGTCTTTCTCATTGTTATTGTCTCAGACAGAGTCTGATCCAATAGAAAAAAATAATTTTTTTTAACATATATTTATATTTTATCCATAGGAAGATAAAAAGAAAATTAAGCCTTTCTCCTTCTCCCCAAAAACATATTTTCATGATGACAGGATACCTTTGAACAATTTGGACTATGGAATGTTCAGATTCTCCTCCTGGATATATATATGCAAAGGCAATGAGATTAATATTTCAAATTTAATTTGTTTAGATAGTTATATTATGAGGGCTTTAATTTTGTGGGTTAGGGCAAATCAGACCAGGGAACCTGCTATTCTCATTCTTTCAATGTTATTTAAAGCTAGGCAAGCCTTGTAGGGCATTAATCTTCTTTGAGTCCCAGAGGGAAGAGAACACATTTTCCAGGCTACTGGTGGAATCCATCTATCTCTGCAGAGGAGATTTTTCATTGCCTACTCACTGAACAACATAACAAGGAACGGAGTGGGCTGTAAAGCTATCAATGGATTCTGGAAGTGTGCTTTGCCCAGAAATCACATTTGAGCATCTTATGATCCTCCTGCACAAAAAAATAGAAAATCCTACACTAGAGATTTTGATAAAAAGCAAAGTGGTTTTAGACAAAGATGCATAGATCTGCAAACTGATCCCTCCCTCCTTTTCAGTGTCCATACTGGACTACCTGCCATAGATTACATATGTAAGGAACTTTTCCAACTACTGCAGCCTTTGGGACAGAAAGTCTGTAGTGATTTGTCCAACATTTTAATGTTAATAAAAATGCAATGCATTCAACTAATGTAGCAGAACTGTGAAAGAAAAGACATGTACTGCTGTTGCTCATGAAAAAGACTATTTGCTTCCTACTTGAATAGATAAAGAACATTTATTTAATCCCTTCTCACTGCAGTTTCTGTAATTGCTCTCACTATTCTTAATTTTATAGTATGTTGTCTTCTGTTATGCCTGTGCTTGGATTCAGGCTGGAACTAGTAAAGCCAAGAGACTTTAACTAGTGCACATACTTCTTGGAAAGGGCAACTGTGAGTAAATGCCTACCCTGTGCTTAGATTTTGTCTTTTTAGAAAGTAATTTGGCTTATTCCAGGTTGGAACTGGGGTGTAAGCAATTACTTGTAGCATGTATGCTCAAGGAGTGTGGTTCAACGGCAAGGCAAAGCTCGAACCTAATTTGAGAACACCATGTCCATCTCTGCTTGTTTTGTATGGCAATTAATGCAGCTCCTTTCTTCTCTTCAAATTGTCCTCATACAATTGCAGATACGGCATATTTCAGTAAAAAAAAAGTCATCTTTCTGGAAGAAATCCTTCCAGCTAAGTAATAATAGCTGAGTGTTAGCTGTATCTCAGTGCTGTTTGGCACCCCCAGGCCTAGGGTTGCAGAAACTAGAATAGAGCCCATGGAAGCAAAGGTACAAACACCAGACAGGTGTTTACAGCTTTCTACTAAAGGCAAGGTGGTTGATCTTGGAGCCTATATGTTTTGGAGCCCATATGTTTTGGCAGAGGTGACTTGTGCTGAAGAGGCCCCACTGTATAATAAATTACCAGAAAATGAGAAGCAATATATCCTGTTTACGGGTGGTTCCTACTGTATTGTGGGAAAACGTCAGAGGTGGAAAGCTGCTGTGTGAAGTCCTACAGGACAAATTGCAGAAACTGTTCAAGCAAAAGGTGAACCAAGTCAGTCTGCAGAACTGAAAGCCATCCAGCTGGCTTTAAATGCTGCTGAATGAGAAAAATGGTCAGTGCTCTATACTGACTCACAGATGGTGGCAAATGTTCTGAGGGGATGACTACAGAAATAGAAGCAGACTAACTGGCAGCACAGCAGTAAACTCATCTGGGCTGATACATTGTGGCAAGAAATCACTGCCCAGGTAAAGAACCTGGTTGTAAAAGTAGGTCACATAGATGCTCCCATACCCAAGAGTTGTGCTACTGAAGAATGTCGAAACAACAAGCAGGTGGTCTGGACTGCTAGAATTGAAGCGACTCAGGTGGATCTGGACTGCAAACTTGACGATGAGCTACTTATAGATTGATGGGTCCATGACATGTCAGGACATCTAGGAAAAGATGCAACATGTAGATAGGCTCGTGATCAAAGCGTGGACTTGACCATTGACACTGTTGCACAGGTTATCCATGAATGGAAACCATGAGCCATAATAAAAAAAAAAAACAACCAAGCAGCTAAAGCCACTTTGATGATGGCTGAAATGTCAATATGGGGGAGCCTGACAGATTAGTCATATCACGCTACCACCAATCTGCCATGGCAAGCACCACATGCTTGCAGCGGTGGAAGCGACTACTAGATGGTTGGAAACATACCCTGTGACCCATGCCAGTGTCCGAAATGCTATCTATCTGGGGCCTTGAAAGGCAAGTTTTATAGAGACATGGTACCCCATGAAGAATTGAATCAGACAACAGGACTAATTTCCAAAACAACCTCTTAGACACCTGAGCCAAGGAGCATGGAATTGACTGGGTGTATCACATTCCCTATCCTGCACAACCTCTGGGAAAATTGGATGATAAAATGGACTGCTAAAAACTACCCTGAGAGCAACAGGTGCTGCAACATTCCAGCATTGGGATACAAGTTTACCAGAAGCCATTTGGCTAGTTAATACTAGATGAACTACAAGCTGACATGGCTGAAATAAAAACCCTTGTGCTGGGTTTGACCTTGGCTAGATGTCACGTGCTCACCAATCCGCTCTATCACTCCCCCTCCTGAACTGGACAGGAGAAGAGAAAAATATAATAAAAGGCTTGTGAGTCGAGATTAGGACAGGGAGAGATCACTCAGCAATTACTGTCATGGGCAAAACAGACCCGACTTGGGGAAATCAGTTTAATTTATTACCAATGAAATCAGAGCAACATAATGAGAAATAAAACCAAATTTTAAAACACCTTCGCCCCACTCCTCCCTTCTTCCCAGGCTTAACTTCACTCATGATATTCTCTACCTCTTTCCCGCAAGAGGTATGGGGGATGGGGAAGGGGGGTTGTGGTCAGTTCATCACATGTTGTTTCTGATGCTCCTTCTTCCACTGGTGAAAGACTCCTCACACTCTTCCCCTGTTCCAGGGCGGGATCCCTCCCATGGGAGACAGTTCTCCATGAAATAGTCCAATGAGGATCCTTCCTACAGGGAGCAGTTCTTCATGAACTGCTCTGTACATGTCCTTTCCATGGGCTGCAGACCTTGGCATCCACAGTTGTTTCTCTCACATATTCTTACTCCTCTCTTCTGTTTGCTGTGCTCAGCAGTGTCCCCCCCCCCCCCTTCTTAAATATGTTATCACAGAGGTGCTGCCACTGTTGCTGATTGCCTGAATTTTGTTCAGTGGCAGGTCCATCCTGGAGCCATCTGGCATTGGCTCTGGCAGACATGGGCAAAGCTTCTAGCATCTTCTCATGGAAGCCCGTGTACCCGCCATTTCAATGAAGCCACTGAGGCGAAGGGTTCTGGAGCAGAGGATCGCGCTGAGGGACCCTTTCTGAAGCAGCAAAACCACATCAAAAACCGTGGAGGCAAAAGGCGAAAAAGCACAGAGAGAGAGAGGGGACCCCAACCCCCCTCTGCCAGGGCGGGAAAGAGCGGGCTCCTGACGAGCGGCAGCTCTGACTCAGCGGGAGTGGAGTCAGGGGTGACGGCGGCCTGACCCTCCTAGAGGTACAAAAGCAGCTCCCAGGGACTCAGATGGAGTCCCCACCTAAACAGAAACATGCAGCTGTCCAGGTCGCTGGCTGCAGGGAGTGCCTGAGCCTGCCAGCTGTACCGGAGAATGGTAAGGACAGTGACTGTCTCAGGTGTGAGCAGGTGGATGATCTGCTCTGCCTGGTGGCAGAACTGAAAGAGGAGGTGGAAAGATTAAGGCGCATTAGGGTAGGTTTAGACTGGATATAAGGAAGAAATTCTTTACAATGAGGGTGGTAAAACACTGGAACAGGTTGCCCAGAGAGGTGGTGGAGGCCCCATCCCTGGGAACATTCAAGGACAGGTTGGATGGGGCTCTGAGCAACCTGATCTAGTTAGTGGTGTCCCTGCTCACTGCAGGGGGGTTGGACTAGATGACCTCTAGGGGTCCCTTCCAACCCAAAACATTCTATGATTCTATGATTCTATGATTAGGGAATGCGAGATGGAGATAGACTGGTGGAGCCGCACCCTACCATCGCTCAAGCCAAGGCAGCAGATAGAGGCTTCACAGGAAGCAGAGGATCCCCTGTCCTCTTGCCAGCGAGCAGAAGTTAGGGACCCAAGAGATGGTGGGGAATGGAAAAAGGTCTCTGCTCGGGGCAAGAGGAGAATCCCCTCCTGGGCTCCCTCACCTTCTCAGCTGCCCTTACACAACAGATACGGGGATCTGGAAGTCGAGGCCAAGGCAAATGAGGATGGGGGTGAAGGTCCATCCAGGGGGTTTGCTAGGGAAAGTAGGTCACCCCTACCTATCTAGACTGACTGTACAAAGAAAAAAAGAAGGGTAACTGTTGTGGTCAGTTCCCTTCTGAAGAGAACGGGGGCCCCGATATGCCACCCGGACCCATCCCACAGGGAAGTCTGCTGCCTCCCTGGGGCCTGGGTCAGAGACATTGCGAAGAGACTCCCTGGTCTGGTACAGCCCTCTGATTACTATCCGCTCTTGATTTTACAGGCAGGCAGCGATGAGATGCCAGAGAGAAGCACCAAATTGATCAAAAGGGACTTCAGGGCACTAGGAAAAATGGTTGAAGGATCAGGAGCGCAGGAAGTGTTCTCCTCGATCCCATTAGTGTCAGGAGGCAACATGGAAAGGAACAGGAAAACTAGAGAGGTAAACACGTGGCTCAAAGGTTGGTGCCATGGGAGGGGCTTGGGGTTCTTTGATCATGGGGTTTTCATGGCACCAGGTCGGTTGACAACAGATGGTGCCCAGCTCTCTCAGAGGGGGAAAAGGATCCTCGTTCATGAACTGGAAGGGCTTGTTGAGAGGGCTTTAAACTAGGCCTGAAGGGGGGAGGGGAGATAACCAGGCTCACTAGAGAGGAGCCTGGGGGTGTCACCCCATTGCTGGGGGTGAAACTGATAGCCCAGCTCAAGTGCATCTACACTAATGCATGCAGCATGGGCAACAAACGGGAGGAGCTGGAAGCCATTGTGCAGCAGGATGGCTATGATGTAGTCGCCATCACAGAAACGTGGTGGGATGCCTCCCATGACTGGAGTGCTGCAATGGATGGCTACAAACTCTTCAGAAGGGACAGGCAAGGAAGGAGGGGCAGCGGGGTGGCTCTATATGTTAGGGAGTGTTTTGATTGTACAGAGCTTGACGCTTGTGCTGAGGCCGAGTGCTTATGGGTAAGGATGAGGGGGGAGGCCAACAGAAAACATATCCTGTTGGGAGTCTGTTACAGACCACCCAACCAGGATGAGGACGTTGATGAAGTATTCTACAAGCGGCTGGCAGAAGTCTCTCAGTCGCGAGCTCTTGTTCTCGAGGGGGACTTCAACTTCCAAGACATCTGCTGGAAATACAACACATCAGAAAGGAAACAGTCCAGAAGGTTCCTGCAGTGTGTGGAAGATAACTTCCTGACTCAGCTGGTAAGTGAGCCTACCAGGGGAGGTGCCCTGCTTGACCTCCTATTCACTAACAGAGAAGGACTGGTGGGAGAGGTGGTGGTCGGAGGTTGTCTTGGCCTTAGTGATCATGAAATGGTAGAGTTTTCAATTTTTGGTGAGGTAAGGAAGGGGGTCAGCAACACCGCCACCATGGACTTCCAGAGGGCAGACTTTGACCTGCTCAGAACGCTGGTTGGGAGAGTCCCTTTGGAGATAGTCCTGAAGGGAAAAGGGGTCCAGGAAGGTTGGGTATTTTTCAAGGAAGAAGTCTTAAAGGCACAGGAGCAGGCTGTCCCCATGTGCCGTAAGACAAATCGGCAGGGAAGACGACCAGCCTGGCTGGACAGAGGTCTACTAGTGCGACTCAGGAAAAAAAGGAGATCTTACCAGCTCTGGAAGAAGGGGCAGGCAACGCAAGAAGAGTACAGGGATCTTGTCAGGTCATGCAGAGAGGAGATTAGAAAGGCAAAAGCCCAGCTGGAATTTAACCTGGCCACTGTTGTAAGGGATAATAAGAAAAGTTTTTATAAATATGTTAACAGCAAAAAGAGAGCCAGGGAGAACCTCCATCCACTAGTGGATGCAAGGGGGAACATTGCCACTAAGGATGAGGAAAAGGCTGAGATACTCAACGCCTTCTTTGCCTCGGTCTTTAATGGCCCGACGAGTTATCCCCAGGGTACCCAGCCTCACGAGCTGGAAGACAGGGACAGTGAGTGGAATATACCCCCCAGGAAGCAGTTGTTGCCCTGCTATGCCACCTGGACATCCACAAGTCTATGGGGCCGGATGCGATCCACCCAAGAGCGCTGAAGGAGTTGGCAGAGGAGCTTGCCAAGCCACTCTCTATCATTTGTCAGCAGTCCTGGAGAACAGGGGAGGTCCCAGATGACTGGAGGTTGGCAAATGTGACGCCTCTCTTCAAGAAGGGCTGGAAGGAGGATCCGGGGAACTACAGACCAGTCAGCCTGACCTCAGCACCAAGGAAGATTATGGAGCATTTCATCTTGAGTGTGCTCACCAGGCACACGGAGGACAATCAAGGGATCAGGCCCAGCCAGCACGGGTTCATGAAAGGCAGGTCTTGCCTAACCAACCTGATTTCCTTCTACGACCAGGTGACCCGCCTGGTAGACGAAGGAAAGGCTGTGGATGTTGTCTACCTGGACTTCAGCAAAGCCTTTGACACAGTCTCCCATAGCATTCTCCTGGAGAAGCTGGCAGTTCATGGACTAGATGGGTGTACTCTTCACTGAGTTAAAAACTGGCTGGATGGCCGAGCCCAGAGAGTTGTGGTGAATGGAGCTAAATCCAGTTGGCGGCCGGTCACAAGCGGTGTCCCCCAGGGCTCAGTTCTAGGGCCAGTCTTGTTTAATATCTTTATCGATGACCTGGATGAGGGGATTGAGTGTGCCCTCAGTAAATTTGCAGACAACACCAAACTGGGTGGGAGTGTTGATCTGCTCGAGGGGAAGAGGGTTCTGCAAAGGGACCTGGACAGGCTGGATCGATGGGCTGAGGCCAACTGTATGAGTTTCAACAAGGTCAAGTGCCGGGTCCTGCACTTTGGTCACAACAACCCCATGCAGCGCTACAGGCTTGGGGAAGAGTGGCTGGAAAGCTGTCTGGTGGAAAAGGACCTGGGGGTGTTGTCTGACAGCCGGCTGAATATGAGCCAGCAGTGTGCCCAGGTGGCCAAGAAGGCCAATGGCATCCTGGCCTGCATCAGGAATAGTGTGACCAGCAGAAGCAGGGAAGTGATCATCCCCCCATAGTCGGTGCTGGTGAGGCCGCACCTCGAATACTGTGTTCAGTTTTGGGCCCGTCACTACAAGAAAGAGGTTGCATTGCTGGAACATGTCCAGAGGAGAGCAACCAAGCTGGTGAGGGGTCTGGAGCACAAGTCTTACAAGGAGCAGCTGAGGGAACTGGTGTTGTTTAGTCTGGAGAAGAGGAGACTGAGGGGAGAGCTTATCGCCCTCTACAACTACTTGAAAGGAGGCTGTAGTGAGGTGGGGGTCGGCCTCTTCTCCCTGGTAACGGATGATAAGACGAGGGGGAATGGCTTGAAGCTGCGCCAGGGCAGGTTTAGGCTAGACATTAGGAAAAACTTCTTCACCGAGAGGGTTGTCAGGCTCTGGAATGGGCTGCCCAGGGAGGTGGTGGAGTCCTCATCCCTGGAGGTATTTAAAAGAAAGACAGATGAGGTGCTTAGGAACATGGTTTAGTGGTGGGATGTCAGGGTTAGGTTAAAGGTTGGACTCGATGATCTTAAAGGTCTTTTCCAACCAAAGTGATTCTATGATTCTATGATTCTAAGCCACCCCTGTAGCCCCTTCCCCTACCAAAACTTTGCCACACAAACCTCATACAGTTCTACATATTATAAAAGGAGATAAGGTCCCCACAGTACACATAGGAACTGCTTGGGAAAGACAGTCTGGATTATTCTTTATTTGGGAAAAAGTAAACCCATTTGTGGGATTGCTTCTGCTCCAGGACCTGGGTGTACTTGATGGTTAATGTGGAAGTGTAGGGAAGTCTGATGTGTACCTCAAGGTGATTTAATCCTGGGTGAAAATAACCCATGATTTGAGTTGTATGATGCCATTTCTGTATGAAGCCACTGTTATATGATATTGTATGTTGCCACTGGAGGAATTATTTGCCTGGTCCAAAGGGTCCGGGGGGATATTGTAATGGATATACCTTTAAACTGTTGTAACCCATGATATAAATTGCATGTTGTATGAAGTACTATAGCAGGAACCACCTGCACCATGGAGAATGAGCCTCACAAGAAGCAGTGCAAGAGGAGCAGTGACCCAACCTGAGCTGGCTTTGGTGCCCAGTAACACCACATAACACACCAGCTTTCCTGTCTGGAGTGACCACCATAACAGATGGAGCCCAAAGTCATGGACTAAACAAACTCAACGAATATTTTGTGAATATTTTCATAATTTTATGGTCATTTTATAGACATTTTACAGGGATGGTCCATAGACTAAGGGAATGGTATCTATGCATATATCAAAGGATGGGAAAGGAGGTGGTCGTTAATAAGGATTTATTGTATAGTGTGTGACATAAACGATGTAAATGGTGTATAAGAGGTGGAGATTGTACTGTTTTGGCTGTGATAGAGTTAAATTTCTTCATAGTAGCTTGTATGTGGCTATAATTTGGATTTGTGATGAAACCAGTGTTGATATCACAAAGATGTTTTAGCTGTTGCTGACAGTGCTGAACTGTATCAATGCCTTTTCTACTTCTCGCACCACTCTACCAGCAAGTAGGCTGGGAGTGCACAACAAGCTGGAAAGCGACACAGGTGGGATGGCTGACCCCGACTGACCAAAGGGATATTCACGACCATATGACATCATGCTCAACAATAAAACTGGGGGCCGAGGGAGCGTCTAATGTTCTTCAGGGACTGGCTGGGCATCAGTCAGTTGGTGGTGAGTGGCTGGCTTCTTTTGCATCTCTTGTTTTTCTTTGTTTTGTTTATTTTCTTCTTTTTTGTTTTTTTAAAAAAATTATTAAACTGTCTTTATCTCAACCCATGACTTTTCTCACTTTTATACTTCTGATTATCTCTTCCATCTCATTAGGGGAGAACAAGCGAGTGGCTATGTGGTGCTTACTTGTCTACTGAGGTTAAATTATGACAACAGAACATACAGAATCCAGGTCACTTAGACACTTGGTCTACCTGAATACTGTAGATTATGAAACCTTTACTATCTCATATTACATTGATTTTCCACAGAGGTGGCTGTCATTTACATTAAAACTCCTTAGAGTGCCAAAGCAACCTAGAGTATATATTAATACATGCTACACTGCTCCCAGTGAGGGTGATAAAAGTAGCCTTAGCATGAGGAAGAATTAACCACATAAGTGTTTTATTGCCAGGGAAAGAGCAAGTCCAATCAAACGCATAGGGCTACACACTTTATTCCTTGTAAAATTGTTTTAAATAAAACCTACAGACTACCCCTTCCTAAGACTGAGACTAAACCTAGACCTGATTGCTAAGGAAAAGCTGTTTCCAGAGAAATAATTGCATTTATGAATTTAAAATCTAGGTTTCCAACTGTATTTGTTTTCCTTCTTAAAGACAAAAATATTCTCAAATGTTGATATATTTGCAAATAAAGAAATGGGTGATGCCATTCCCACTTGGTAATCCATGAATACCATGAATACCAAATCATTAATTCCTTTGGAATAGCTTTTCTTGCATAATGCTAGGTGTAGCTATAGCTTGGAAACAGGTATTACAAGTGCATGGAAGAATGTTTGTACTCTCTTGATGATATCCATCATGGGTTATCAGAAAGCAGTAGGATAGAATATATCTTTATTGGAAATATATTTCTTTATATGAAATGTCCATGGTATGGGAGCAAAGTCTAAATGTTTCAAAGAGTTTATATGGAGTATTTACAGAGAAGTAGAACTTTTGCAGGAAAAGAAAACAATCTTGTGAAACTGAGCAGATCTGAGCACAGTTTATTTTTCCGGAACCCACACCCACACAAACAGCAATATTATCATAGAATCATAGAATCGTCTAGGTTAGAAAAGACCTTTAAGATCATCAAGTCCAACCACTAACCTAACATGGACATTCCATGACTAAACCATGTCCCTAAGCACCTCATCTACCCAGCTTTTCAATACCTCCAGGGATGGGGACTCAACCACCTCCCTGGGCAGCCCATTCCAGAGCCTGACAACCCTTTCTATGAAGCAATTTTTCCTAACGTCTAACCTAAACCTGCCCTGGCGCAGCTATGTCGGATTCATCTCTCCTAATTTTAACTTCTACAGCATAGATAACTACATTTGAGTGTATCACCCATGGTTCTTTTCTCCTAGTCAATGTAAAGTAAAGCACTTTATCAGAATGTACTACTTGGGGTGTTAGCTGTAGGGAGGCTTGTCCAGCGGGTAGTGGTCCACTGGGGTAGCCTGCCTAATAGGCCTCTACCACAACTCAGCCCTTGCACAGTCAGTCTGATGGGTCTGACGTGATAGGATTTTACATTTCTGCTTCCTCTAGAAGGCAGTCTCCCTTGTGACAGGCCTAAATGTGGCCCCAAAGTCTGGATTCTGAGATCTAAAGCCTACAGACCATGGAAAACTTCACATGAGAGAACAAACCAGTCCTTCTGCCTGCTCAAGCCAGCCAAACTGTCTCTTTGGCTCTGAATGCCTGAAGCAGAATAAGAATAAGCTAAAAGCTGACAACCAAGCTGTTGTGTGAGCTTGCTTTGACATTTTGTTGAAGGAAAAGGAAGGAAGGAAGGAAGGAAGGAAGGAAGGAAGGAAGGAAGGAAGGAAGGAAGGAAGGAAGGAAGGAAGGAAATAAAGAATGAGCGAGCTATACTCTCTGTAAGGTCTCTACGAGTAGGGCTTGGAAAGCATTTCAAGGACTGCAATACCTCCAGATTACGCAGTGCATGTTTGAAAAGATGCATATCTGAAGAAGGACATATTGGATAGCCGAAAACGGAGATAGGGAGCACACATATTTTGTCTTAGCGTCAGCCACTGGCATTTCACAAGGGTTTCTGAACACCATTTCACCTGTTTTCTTCAACTCCTCCTTCCTATCAATCCGTTAGCACACACTGTTCCTCAAAGCAAAGCCTCACCACTTTGTGTTGCAAGAGAAAGGCAACATTACGGTCAGGACCCAGACCTGTTCACAGTTCACAGATGATATTTAGGAAGATGAGGATACATGTGGTAACTCCTAAAATAATTTGAAGTAGGTGTATATAGAGAATGCATGGCTTAAGTACCACCACAGCTTTCGCAGCTCTGTGATCAAGGGTGGCTACTCACAGTGAAAAAACAGCTGAGCCCTGTTGTATGACACCAGTGAGAGTAAAGCTTCATTCTTTGCACACAAGCTACTTCATAGGGTGGTGGCTGACTATGCGGGTGACTTTGAGCAGATGCACTGATCACACAGCGGGCTTGAATGGGCAACCCCAACTGCCCAGGAATCCTGGAAGTGATCATGGACTGGTCAGAAGGAAGAAATTTCAGAGTGCTCCAAAAACTGTAGAATATTGCTGAAAGATTATCTGAATATGAACATAGGTATATGGTGTAAACATTTAGAAAGTCCAGGCTAGACATATTTTTAGCATTTACCAAACAGAAATAGAGTGAAGAATTGAGAGTTTGAGGCATTCAATACAAGTACTGTAGAGAAAAAGGGGGAGGGTTCAGTTCTAACTTAGATTCCCCAAATTTAATTGCCTCTGCATAGGTCTCTAAATGGGAGACAGGTTCCTAAAATTTCATTAGAGCCAGTGGAACAGGATTCAGTGGTATTGCAGTAGGTCCCAATTAGTCTCTAGATCTCAGTCTGAAATATGGACAGCTTCTGTAGGTCCTGTATCATATCTGCCAGCTCTTTGAAGATGTTTTGAATATCCTAAAATATTCCATGTGGTGCTGGGTGCCTTTGTTTAGATAACAGAATCTCACTTGGAGAGCTACTAAGAGTATTTGAAGTCTAGTGTTCTGCCATAAAGCTCATTTCAGTGGCCTAAACATAGGTTTCTACTGCAATTTCAGAAGCCCTAGAGTATCCAAGACATCTGCACAAGGCTGACAGGTATGACACAGGACCTGTGGGAGATTCATGCCCTTCTGAAGTACCCATTAGAGGCTAGACAGGATATGACTGGTGTTTGAAATAGCATAGACATCTGTGTTTAGGCAGTAGAATCAACCCCCTAAATGTAGAAGTCTTAATCTCAGATTGAATTCCACCCAAATAGCCTATGTTTAGAAACTTAATTAAGGAAACTGATCTGGAAAAGTTACTGAGAACCAACACCTAATGAAGTCAGACTTGTATCCCGGGGGGAAAAAAAGAGATCTGATTAGTGAATAGACATATGAAGCAAAAAAAGGATGCCTATCCAGCTCTCTCTCTCTCTCTCTCCCCCCCCCAATGCAATAAACATTTTTTTGGAAATTGTAATTAAGGGGGGAGAATACTCAAATTGCATGAATATTCACATTTGTAGATGATTCTGCTTTACCTATGTTTTCATCTCTTAGCTAGCTTGGATATCTTCAAGCAATCAAATTTAGCAGGCAGGATCTCACACACAAGCAAATTTCAAAGTCACAAGTATTTTCACAAACCAATTGGCACACAGAGGGATTTCTTACAGAATTGCTTCCATGCTCATCCAAACACGAACAATGATGTGCAATTTTATCTGACCTATGCTAAAGAATGAATTTTAAACATGAATACTGATCCATGCAGTAAATGAATCTATCTAAAAATAATAATCATAACAACAGAAATCAAATTCCATTTAAATATAGCTGGTCTGCTTACAGATATTACCTGCAGAAAACAGTCTAAATTGTTTTTATGGATTTGTTTCAAAATAGACACTATTCTGTGTTAGTAATACACAGAGCTAATGACTACTATGCAATGAATGCAGTTCAGGCCAGGTTTGGTGTACATGAAGAGTCAGCTAGCAGAGTGGAGATATAAGGAGCTTGTGCTTCCAAAAGATACATCAGTTAATGCAGAGTAACGGCTTATGTTGCATGTCAGGTAACAACAGTACCCCCCACTGCACCATACATACCCTCCTGCCACCCCTTGTGACGTTCATGCGGCTTCGTTTAGCTCTGGGTGCTGAGGTCACTTGGTGTATTGCACTGCCTTGCTTCCCTTGCTGGTGCTGCGTTGCGGCTCAAGGTTAGGGTCAGCTGTTCTGCACCCGTTTCCTCTTTTGTGCTAGCAGCCTCCACCTCTCTGTGGTGTTTTGGTGACTCTGTCATCTAGGTCTGTACTGGGAATAGTTGGCAGGGTTGAGGGGTAGAGGTGACATGTATGGAAAAGGCTGGTTCTGCAGCCAGGCAGAGAAGCCCACAAAGCTCCAACTCACAGATATTTAAACAAGAACAGCAGCTTCTAGGGACAAGACATGGGGGTGAGATGCCCTTGGGGAAGAAATGTGGAGACAGGTGCTCAGGGAGATATGAAGAGAGGCTCTTGGAGGATACTCATAGGACGAAGCTCTTAGGAAGACATAGGTGAGAGGCTTTTGGGGCAGACACATGCAGGAGATGCTCCTGGGGGCACAACTTGGGGAAAGGCTTTTGGAAAGACACACAGAGTAGGTGCTCTGAAAAATACTCTTGGAGACATGCAGGTGGCAAGACTTCAGGGATAGATGAGAGAGACTGCATGGATATATGAGAGACTCTGGGGATACCTGAGAGAGAACCCTGAGGGATATCCAAAGAGACTGGAAGAGAGTGCACCAAAGTGACTTCCAGGGAACCTCATAGCCTGGGCCCAGGACTGGGCAGCTGGGAGTGCTGAGCTGATCCACCTTCTTCCCAGACCTTGCCATCTCTGTGGCTGCAAGATAGGGAGGTTGTGTAATACTTAAAACAGTGCATATATCTGTGATTAAACTGATTTAATATCCAAGTCCATTTAATTTCCTCATTAGCAATTTGGTCTTAAACCATGACAGGGTATCCTTCAATCTCTTTGTGTTAGTTTACAACCAAAATGCCTTTATCTTTTTTTTCAATATTTCACTAACTTTTTTTCAAAAGAGTGGATAATAGAACTCAAACCTCTTTACACACTTGAAAGCCTGTTGCTTTGACAAGCTTAGCTCAATGTGCTCTTCTTCTTCTGTACACAATTTATGGATATTCTTTTCTTGACAGCAGTGCTTACTGCCATCTACATAGGACCTCTTCAATGGAAAACAACATCAGGCCCTCTGGTAAATCACATTACTCACCATGGAGGTAATCATTCCCAACAAGCCTCAGATACTGGGCTTTCTTGTTTGTCCATCACCCCTAAATAGCATGAGTGTAGAAAATGTTTCCTTCAGAAAAAACAAACTCCTTATGTTTCCTTTGCCAGTTCACTCTTCATATACACCAAAACTTGTTTGAACTGCATTCACTGCACAGTAGTCATTAGTCCAATTTTAGTTCTTTATAACCTATGACTACATGGAAGACAGCTGGACAAATTCACAGGACAAACATCCAGTAAATTGCAACCCTTTTATTCTGGAGTGAAATGGTCAGTGATAGATGACTATAAACTACACTGGAGTAGCAGAGATAAAAGGTGCAACCAATATTGTCAATACTGAGCTCTCTAGAATATACTAAAGTAATATGAAGGAAGACATTACTAAAAGAATACATTACTTTGATTATCAATGTGTTTGGTTTTAATATCACAGAAGAAAGTGATCGTTTTATCCTTCTTCACTGTTGTATTCTAATTCACATACTGCAAATGGGTGCATCAAATTGTTTTTTTTTTTTACTTTACTACTGAGCTAAGCTCATTATCTCTGCTGTATAGTCCAGTAATGACACTACAAGACTTTAAACTCACATAAGCTGGCATCAATAACTATGGAACCTACATGATTATTTCTTTTGTTTATTTAGAAAACATGACCTGGAGGTTATTATTATACATCTGTTTTCCTGACCAGACTATTTAGATGCTCTTAAACTATAGGATTTTTTTCTTAGTAATATTTTATTATTACATAGTACATATTACAGGACCTGTCACACTTAACCTTGTTCAATTACACCTCATGGTTACACTGTTAAAAAGGTAGATTAAAGGGCATTTTCGGTTGTATGTGATCTTTTAAGTCAAAAGCCACCAGAGATGGTCTCATATTTCCAGATGGCCTTTAACATGTTGTCGTGCTTCTCCACTTATCATTAATGCTTCTTGTCTTTAACCTTCAGATTATAATCAACTTTGATTCCATCATCATAGATCTACTTCTTCCCCCCCCCCCCCCCCAGTATTTCTGTCACTGACCTCATCCTTCTTTTGACTAATCATTAAACTTTTTCAGCATCCCAAACAAATAAGAAAGACTTTTCTCTCTATTTATATACTTTTGTTTCTAGGGATAATTTGGAAGATGATTTTTTCACCATAGAAGAACTAGATAACTCTGTTGCATTTTCAACATCATTTATAAAATAGTTTCAAACACAGCAAATGAGTTCTTTACCTTGTCATTAGGTTATGTTGGTGAAATTGAATGTCACTTCTATCTTTTTGTTTTCCTACTATTGATCTGTCAAGTGTAACTATTATAACTATTTTATATAGCAGCATTTGCTTTTCTCTATTTGTTAAGTTCATTGGCACAAATAAGAATAGTGGAAGGATGTGGATTTTAGCTGGGTTCCTCTTTTGGCACCCAGCTAGTAAGTTCAGTAATGATGTGTGTCATTTCTATACCTGTATTGTGAGATTTCATCTTTAGATGCTGTTTGAGATACAGTGCCTGGAGTGCTACTTTAAGCTATATGTTTATTAGTTATCTCATTCTGTGGGATCTTACTAAAGTAAATATATATATTTGCTTATATATGTTTCTGAAGACCTTCAGGTGGCTATCAGGTTGATCAAACTTAGGTGATAGAAGGAACAAGGAGCAATGATGAAAGTATATATCCATTTGGATTCCAATCTGCTATGGCATCAAATGGAGCAGGATCATTTCTTAAAAAAGAAAGATGACATTTCAGGTCCCACATTTTGCATAACACCCTAGTGGTTAAAGCTTTTTCCTCGTAAATGGGAGGACATGGCTCTAGATCTGATTCAGACTGAGAGTCCTGAAATTCACATCTCCTATATGGGAAATTTTGAGAGTTGGTATTCTTGTCTTTTTCCTGATGAAATATTATGCAACAAGGAGAACAGCAATGGCATGGTGTCACCTGGAGTGCACAGATCATGGAGACTCCATAAGAACAAGAAGAAGGAGACTTTTGCCTCATCAGATGATCAGGATTTCAACTAGCTGATCTTCCCTAGGGTAAACCAATAAAATCTATTTGCTCATTAGGATAAACTAGACCTTTGCCCAGGGGAGTTTCTGTAAAGATGGAGGATCACCTATGCTGAATGTGGTGTGAAAGAAAGCAAAGACAACAGAAAAGTAGGTAAGCAATACTTTCAAAATAAAGCATGTTTCCTGACATAGTTACAAAGAGAGGATTGCCACCATTATGTAAAATGTGTAAATTATGCACAGATACAACCTCAAATTATTACAACTTCCATCACTGGGTTAAGTAAGAGCTTAGAGATATGTCTTAATTCTCAATTTGGAGCTTTAATTATAAGACTGCAATGACACTAAAATCAGTCATTGACCACTGTGGTAATTTCATGTCCATTAGGACATGACTTTGCTCTTGATGAAATAATGATCATTCAGTGAATTTCCATTCATCATTATTTGATTAATGAAGAAATGCCAGTTTTCTTTTAACTAGCAATGTCAGTCTGTCTTAGAGTGGTTTAAATTATGAAAAGAAAAATCAGTCTTTATCAAATACCAGAATACAATAAAATCATACCATATTGCTGAAAAAAACCCTCACAAGAAAAGGTGCTGAACAGATTCATCCTAAGAATACTTATCAAGAACACCATATATTTCTAATTAGAGTGACATATTTTAATTTAAGAGAACTGAACTGGGGTTTATATGTATAATTAAGTATGGGTTCTGAGAAAACTATTATTACTATTACAAATTTACTAGCTAATAGCTTCAGGATGAAGTCATTGACAGTTAATGATATCTATGACATATTTTCATAACTTCAGTAACTGCTGCTCCAGAGGAGATGTTACTGTCATAAATCTTAAAAGCAAGTCTCACTTTTCAACTCTGTTTCCCCTTTACTGCTAAATGTTATGCAAAGGGGTGGACACAGCTCAGCAGGGTCATTTAGTTTTATAGAGCTGCTTGGAGAGAAGGAATACTTTTATCTGTTAGGTTATGATATATTGTTATGCTCTTCCACATACCAATGTAAAAATGGAACTGGGGAATCCAGATTCATCCAAAAGATTGTGTCTGTCTATCTTGCACTTGAACCCTCTGTTTATGCCTGTGCACCCTTGGTTTCATGAGGTCTTCAGGTGTCTCTGAAGAACTTTGAAAAAACTAGGATATAATTGTTTGTATTTCCCATTTCTCATGAATTGTGTAGAAATAGATGTCTAAGGCACATAACTTGCAGCGATTTATGTTTTTTTCCATTATGTTTGTTCTATAGACATTTATATGCAGGTAAGAGAAGCAAAGTAAACATAAAAGTACCTACTGGAGACAAGGTTTAATGAGTGACAGAGATATGACATCTAATCAGTTTTTTACCTGGAAAATGGCTGTGTGCTTCTTTGGCAGTCTTCTTGAAGCAAGGCCACTGACTTCTGATAATACAGCCAGTCACAACAAATAGTTGCAGAATACTTCTAAAGCTAACTTAAGTAATGAACTATAAACAGTAATTAAGTTACCTTCTAGCCTTCTAGTTGCAGGTATAAAACAATGTTTTAACATTTTTTCATCTATCATTCTCTTCAGGATGATGAGCAATCATGATTTAATAACACCTGGTTTAGTCATTCTCATTCTGTAAATCACATGAACAGTAGAAAAGCAATTTGCAACTGAGTACAGTAGCTTATCAAAATAACCTGAAAAACCATAGGACCATTAGTTGTCTAACGATGGTCAAATCATCATCACAGAATCACAGAATCACACAGTGGCTGAGGCTGGAAAAGACCTCTGGAGATTATCTAGCCCTCCCCTCCCATTTCAATAACATATGCAACAGTTTCAATAAAATGCAATAGTTTTCAGTAAAATATGTAGCAGACTAAGTCCTCAAAGCAAACTTAAACCAGTTAAGTCCCATTTCTTTGATTTCACCTTCTCCACCTTTAAGTAGGTGATTCATTTTCATTAAAATGCATCTCTTCACCTCATGATTTTGTCTGGGACCAAGTGCTGGACTGTTAAAATGTTACAGAAAAACACAGAACTATTTCAGAACCTTTTCAGATTAATCTGCAAGGCTGAATCTGGGAAGATACAATGGAACTAAGACACAATACATACAATGGAACTATTCATCTCTGTCACATTCATGTAGTAGAACAACTCCTACTGACTTCAGCAACACAGGGTCAAGACTAGTTGTGGTTTAACCTGGCAGGCAACTAAGCACCACACAACTGCTCACTCACTCCCCTCTTCCCTCAGTGGGATGGGGGAGAGAATCGGAAAAAAAATTAAAACCCATGGGTTGAGATAAAGACAGTAAAGACAGTTTAATAAACCAGCAGAGGATGATAATAAATAATAATAATAATAATAATAATAATAATAATAATGGTAAGAGAATATACAGAATATACAAAACAAGTGATGCACAATGCAATCTGTCACCACCCGCTGATTGATGCCCAGCCTGTCCCCAAGCAGTGATTGCTCTCCCCTGGCCAGCTCCCCTGAGCATGACGTCATATGGTATGGAATAGCACTTTGGCCAGTTGGGGTCAGCTGTCCTGGCTGCGCCCCCTCCCAGCTTCCTGTGTATCTGGCAGAGCATGGGAAGCTGAACAAGTCCTTGACTAGTCTAAGCACAGCTTAGCAACAACTAAACCATCAGTGTGTTATCAACATTCTTCTCGTACTAAATCCAAAACACAGAACTATACCAGCTACTAGGAAGAAAATTAACTCAGTCCCAGATGAAACCAGGACAGCACTATAGAGCCAAAGTTCATCCCATCTAAATTTAGTTGCTGAAACATATATACATTGGGAGTGCAAATCCAGGTGTTTAAGAGGTCATTGCCAAAGCCCAAACTAGTGCAAATCAGTTGTCTTTCTAGTTAATGGAGGCAAAAAGGCATTCCCAGAAGGTGATTCACTTCATCCCAAAACAGTTGTCTGACACTGGTGAGGAAAAAATCACTGTCCTACTTGATCTGATGTTGGGTAGGGTGGGGTGAGTGCCAGTGCATGAAGACTCTCCAGAGCACTGGTCTGTGATCAGCTGTCATGCTCTAGGCATTGTTTTTTTCTCTTTCTGTCCTTACTGACTACAAAGGGAGCTCCAAAAATTTATACTCCTAACATAGGTGCTTCAGCTAGAAGTCTGCTGTGAAGCAGGATTAATTTGAACTAGGCAGGCTTCCACTCAGATGTTCTGTGAAATTTTCATTTTGCACCTTCTTTCAAGTTGTTGTTTGCATGGAATTGCCTGAATCTTTCCAAGTGGTTTCTTTTTTGTTTTTTTTGTTTTGTTTTGTTTTGTTTTGTTTGTTTTTTTCCTATTGCCTGACTTCTGTTCTACCATTTCTGGTGTGTGGGTTGAATCAACACCTTTTTTTTCACAATGTGCTCAGCATAGATTCTGCTTGTCTCAACTTATTATATGAAAATACTTGCATGCTAATTAAACAAACAAACAAAACCAAACACTAAGACAACTATGGCAAAATTTTCACAACTGTCTAACTTAGACATTAGAAACTTAACCTCCTGTTTCTTCAACTGTTCTAATTTTCAGTGTGGCTCACTGAAAGTAATGCTGGTTTTCCCTACTCACCCACGTGAAGATGTTCAGTTGTTAATGGCCCACTTCTGTAACTGTCTGTCAGCAGTGTTATGCTGACTTTCCCACTCTCATTCCCTCTTCAGCACTCTCTCCCAGCCCTGAGTATCTCATGTGTCCAGGAATAGGCACATATACAACAGTCTGGGAAACTCTAACCTAGTTCATTTAAAGCTGTCTTGCATGTTGATTGTGAATGTGTTATCAGACTAAGATTATTATAACCCTGCACTTATCTTTAAAGATGTCTCCTTCACCCCCCACCCCCTTTTAAGTATTACAGCAGAGAGGGCTGCATTCATTGTCTAGTAAGAAATGAAAAGGTCAGGGTTTTTTTTGCTACTGGTCAAAGTACAGGTCCTCCCACAGATCTTAGTGCATTTGTAATAATCTTTCTGTCTTGCTTCTCCCTCCATCATTTGTATCTTCTTGTCTTTTTTTTTTTGTGTGTGTGTGTTTCATATCTCCATGCATCTGTTTACATAAAGTACTCCTCTTCTTTTTCACCCGAGGGTACTGTTGTATCCTGGGGTGTCTTAAGATGTCAACTAAGTGTGCTAATACTTTTTGACATTCTATGACCCCTGAGGAAAAAATGTGGAAATGTATTCTGGTTTTACATTAACTAAGACTTCAGTTTATGCAAAACTGACAGACAAATGGAGTGGAAGTGATACATAAGACAAATATAACTAGGCACCCTATTTAATGAACTGACATTTCATTTGCCATCTCTATGGAAGAGGGTGGTTCCAACAGGAGGAGCCTTGAAATATGAAATTTTGCTTTTTTCTAGACAGAAGGCAGTGTCGGGGTTCAAGAGAGAGCTTTGCAAACAAGGACATAAATTCATATAACACAAATACCCAATCCTTTTCTGGTGATGACAGGACTGATGGGGGAGTGTATTGAGTTGGATATGGACTTTCAGATTCTTGGGTTTCATTTCTTCTCCATTGTCTCTTATGTAAATATTTGTACTTTTGAAGAAAGGGTATAAGAATGTTACCACTGAGAAAGGCATGGATGATTCACAGAGGAAGAGTATTACTCACATTATCATAAAGTAAGAAGTATCCATACAACATTTCTGCAGGAATGTGTCTGTCTGCATTGGCTGTGGAAGGAAGTTCAATGACTCATGTAGACTAAGCTGCAGCTTTCAGATCGCTAACTTCGTTAAGGAGATTACCAGCCCTAAAGTCTACCTAGAATGAGATTTAAGTCAAAATTAGGTAAAGCAAATCCACCCTTAGCTCTTTAACTCCCTTAGATGCTTTTGAAAATCTTAGAATTAAACAGATTCTTTAAAAAAAGTTAAAAGGGACTCAACTTTTGGCAGAACTCAGCATCTTTTATCTATAAACCCAAAGTTTATGATGTGCCCACAAAGCATAAAATGTGATACCTCTCCAGCATTTCATATCACATGCCTAATGTTCATCTCAAGTAGGTGGAAGTTTAAATATGTTTTTAAATTTATTTCATTATATGAGTTTTTTCTGCTTTGTGGCTCATCCTATGCCTTGATCATGAGTTTGTTTGCTAGCCTCTGTTCACTTGCAATTTTGTATTTGCTTACCTCTATTATCTCTTTGCTTGTGTAAAGCTTTTTGAACTTTCAGTCATTCTTCCCATTTATAACTGTGATATGACACATTCCTTAAAATGAAAGTTTGTATATAAACATTTCAAAATCTTGAAAAATGACTCAAGGTTTGAGCAACGGAATATACTGTATAATACCACTAATCTGTCTCTCCCCTTAATGCCAGCTGCAGCTGTACAGGACAACTTCTTCAGCCTGGAAAATTATGTTCTGAAGGAACCAGACATTTCAGTGAGTCTAAATTTAAAGTTAGAAGATTATCACTAAAGCTCATCTATTGGAATTACTTATCTGAGCCAAAGTAATTCAGGTGCAGTGAAACACTTCTAATTTTAAATTTAGGAGCACTGAACAGTGAGTGGGATTCTTTGCCATAGCACTTAGTTGCTACCACTCTCTGCCTCTCATTCTTTCTGCTTTCCAACTTCATCCTTTTAAAGTCCATATTTCCAAAACCGAAGTGCTGATGGTGTCAGGTGAAAATTGTATCACTATATAATAATGAAAACAAATATATTTACCATTAAATATTAGACAGCTGTTAAAAATGGATGAAGTATATATCATCTCTAAAACGCTGTAATGAGTTACACCATGGAAGACTATTATGTGATCCAAAGATTACTCTTGGGAAAACAGTATAGAAGGGTGATAAACCCATCAAATGGCTGGTAAAGTGGGACTTGTAGAGGTTTTCATTAAAGGTGATTTTGAAAAGATTGAAGTAAATAGACTTTGTTGGACTATTCAGGCACAACAGTGGCAGGAGAAATGTAGGCAGATTGTTTTAATATGGGCAGACTGAGGGGTCATGCATTTCTTTATTTCTCATTGGAAGAAGATAGGAGCCATTAATGGTGCTGTAATGGTGCTTGATGATTAAATTCTTCACAAGCTCACAAAGACCAATACTCCCAATAACATGCACATGAAAAAGTTCCTTGTGAGTTCCCTCACCATTGTCAGCAGGGTACATGATACATTTATCGCCATAATTTTAAGAGTTATTACTAATTTTGTAGTTAAAAACATGAAGATCCTTCTTTAATATGTTGTTTACAATTCTAAGATTAAGGTAAGAGAAGGTAAGTTATAAGCAATTTTTGAGAGTCATAGTTCCGTTTTCCCGATGAAACACTACAGAATGGAGTTACACCATATTTTTGGTTGTGATACATCTTTTCCATCAATGAAGTTCCTAAAGGATGGGAGTTGAATGCTGAAGAGGTTTTCTTTCATTAAAGAAAAAAAGCAGAGAAACACAATTCTACTGCCACAGCCTGGAAATTCTGATTTTTAGCTATTGCAATAACTGAAGATAGACAAATAAAGATAAGGGCATAATCATAGAATCATAGAATTTTTTGAGTTGGAAGGGACCCCTAGAGGTCATCTAGTCCAACCCCCCTGCAGTGAGCAGGGACACCGCTAACTCGATCAGGTTGCTCAGAGCCCCGTCCAACCTGGCCTTGAATGTTTCCAGGGATGGGGCCTCCACCACCTCTCTGGGCAACCCGTTCCAGTGTTTCACCACCCTCGTTGTAAAGAATTTCTTCCTTATATCTAGTCTAAACCTACCCTGTTTTAGTTTAAAACCATTACCCCTTGTCCTGTCACAGCTGGCCCTGCTAAAAAGATTTTCCCCATCTTTCCTATAGGCCCCCTTTAGATACTGAAAGGCCGCAATCAGGTCTCCCCGCAGCCTTCTCTTCTCCAGGCTGAACAACCCCAACTCCCTCAGCCTGTCCTCATAGGAGAGGTGCTCCAGCCCTCGGATCATTTTAGTAGCCCTCCTCTGGACCCGCTCCAACAGTTCCATGTCCTTCTTGTGCTGAGGGCAAATCCCACCCCCCGTCTAGGGCTTCTCAGCCTAGGTGAGGTCTCCCAGAGCAGAGTAGAGGGGCAGAATCACCTCCCTCGACCCGCTGGCCACGCTTCTCCTGTTGCAGCCCAGAATACGGTTCACCTTCTGGGCTGCCATCGCACATTGCCGGCTCATGTCCAGCTTTTCATCCACCAGCACGCCCAAGTCCCTCTCGGCAGGGCTGCTCTCGATCCTTTCTTCCCCCAGCCTGTAATGATACCAGGGATTACCTTGACCCAGGTGCAGGACCTTGCACCTGGTCTTGTTGAACCTCATGAGGTTCACAGACCTCTCCAGCTTGTCCAGGTCTCTTTGGATGACATCCTGTCCTTCTGTCATGTCAGCTGCACCACTCAGCTTGGTGTCATCTGCAAACTTGCTGAGGATACACTCAATCCTGCTAATGATCATTAGCATCAGCCAGTGTGTTCTTGCAACATGTGACATGATGTATGGTTGCATCCTATGGAACCCCAGTTCAGACTGGGACTGGATCCTCTCATACAGATTATTGCATACAGTCAAGTAGTCTCAGAAACATAAATGACAGTTTAATTAGAAAAAAATAAAAAATATTTGATAGTGTAAGTTACTGAAATGGTTCAGAGCCACAGTGCACACAGATCAGATGTTGATTCCTTAAACAAATCATAGTTTTGTACTTTGAGAAGGCTGTACACTGTCCTACTGGGAAGAATCAGGAAAAGAGGATAACAGGATCTTTCCTACTTTTGGAAATTGGATATTATTCAATAGAAATCTTGACTTATTGTATAAAAGTCGATCCATGGCTAAAAAAGAAATACATGCATGTGTTAAAAAACCCAATCCAAGCCAAAAAACCCCAAACAGACTCAAAAACATTCTGGTATGTTTTAAATTAATTCATCCTATCAAGCTTTAGGTAGTTAACTGAAATGCTTGATTATGGAGCAGACTTATCTTAATGACACTCTACATTCAGTGAATTGAAATAGCCACCTCCAAAGAGATTCCTTCAGATGCAGATTCCTTCTAGAGATTCTTGTTGTCCTTTGAGGACATTACCCAATTATGTAATCTTGAGCATTAGGTAATCTTGAGCAACATCTCTTCTAATGCAGAGATGACAATTCAGTTACAAAACTAGGCAGGGTGCATTTGTGCCTTTCTGTTTTTCTGAAAAGAATAACTTAATTCCACATTTCCACACAGAAATATGTTCCAGTCTTAACCTCAGTGCTGGACTTACTGGTTAACAGTTTCAGGCAGCAGGAAACTACATTTCTAAAGGTAAGTTAATAATATCGATAAATTTACTACAGCTTTTCTGAAGGGACAGAATGTTATAAAGGGTAATTGAAAATAATATTGTATGTACTGGCTGTTATTTTATGCTAGCATTCTATTGCAGAGGGCATGGCTAACCTCTCTCAACATCCATTCTCTCAGACTTTGTTTCATAATTAATAAATAAAATTAGTAAGCACCTCTCAAGCTCCTTTATAAAATGAAATATGACACAGCTTTGTAATGAGGGTTGACATTCCACGATTCATTTTAAACCTTTCTAAAATGGGCACAGGTCCACATGACATAAAGGTAAATATGTTTGAAGATGCCTTTAATTGTAAAAATAGTCAGGGCCATCAAGGTATTCGACAATTAATGTAGAATCTACCCATTTTTTCATGAATAAAAAAGTGAACAGCTACATTAAGTACATGTAACCTGTCACAACATGACTTATGCCTTCCCCTGGGTAACTCCTGCTTATGTGCTCTGCTCATTCAATTTTATAATACTTTTTTAATAATAAATAAGAAATTCAATAATAAATTTGGATGTCAGGTGCTGAACTTAGGAACTTGTCTTTTTCATTTCTCAATGTTAATATCTTTTACATCTAGCAAGTAAAATCAGAGAGGAAACAGATATAGGATGAGAAATATAAGGACTATAATGGATGGAAAGAAATAAAAAGAAATTTAAAACACAGAAACAAATTAGGAGAAAGACTGAGATAGAAATGTTTGAATCTTGTAAATTTTCCAAGACTATTTGATAAGGAAATTAATTAACACAAAAAATTAACCCCCCAAAAACGAAAGAAAGAAAATGTAATCTATTAGCCAAAATATTCTATTTAAAAACACTTTGACAGCCCAAATAAAGTAAGGCTATACTACATAGTAACTAATAGGCAAACTCAGCAAAAAGAGTAATGAGGATTTAAAAATTATCAAATGGGTTGTGGTATATATTCTCCTTTAAAACAAATGAAAATTAGTTGCCCAAGTCTTTTGAATGGTTTTGAAAATATAAGCTGACAAATTCTGTAAAAATTCCTTTTGGCATACAATTGATCAAAGAGCACAGAAATGAGTGGTGGAGCTGCTGTGGAACAAGAATGTGATCACCATTAAAGTTAATGACTCAAACACTCAATAAATGTTTCATCTTGGTTTTCAGTAAAACTGATAAAGTTGAGAATGGGGCAAAGGCAGCTCATCTAATGGGTTGGAGGATATGGAAAAGAAAACTAACATCCAAGGTGGGAGCCAAACTTGAAGACCTTTGTGTTCAAACTGGAGGTCATCTCAACATCCTGATGGAATACATGCAACTGTAACTTTAGTAATAAACATCTCAAAATGGAGGGGGGCACTGCATGACAAGAAAACAAAAATGCACTATATCTATTTTAAACTACTGCCTGTGAAAAGTTATCTGGACAGCTAATGACTGTTAGACTGACATTGTTTTGGACAGAACTTTGAGGAAAAGTATAAACAAACACAAAGAAGTAAACAGAAATTAGCATAAAACATGACATATCTATATATTACGTCTTACACAGGACTAATAGGAATTTATTTATTCTTTTAAAAAGGTAAATTATTTCCAGGACCAAAAGCTCCCTTAAATTAGTGAAACATTTGATATGGTAATGTTGTGGTTTAACCCCGCCTGGCAACTAAACACCACAAAGCTGCTCACTCACTACCCCTTGGTGGGATGGGTGAGAGAATCAAAAGGGTAAAAGTGAGAAAACTCATGGGTTGAGATAAAGACAGTTTAATAGGGAAAGCAAAAGCTCTGCTCGCAAGCAAAGCAAAGCAAGGAATTAATTCACTGCTTCCCATGGGTGGGCAGGTGCTCAGCCATCTCCAGGAAAGTAGGGCTCCATCATGCGTAACGGTTACTTGGGAAGACAAATGCCATCACTCCAAACATCACCCCCTTCCTCTTTCTTCCCCCAGCTTTTATTGCTGAGCATCATAATCATATGGTCTGAAATATCCCTTTGGTCAGTTGGGGTCAGCTGTCCCAGACGTGTCCCCTCCCAACTTCTTGTGCACCTCCAGCCTACTTGCTGGTGGGGTTGTGTGAGAAGCAGAAAATGCCTTGACTCTGTGGAAGCACTGCTCAGCAGTTGGGAAAACAGCTCTGTGTTATCAACACTGTTTTCAGCACAAATCCAAAACATAGCCCCATGCTAGCTACTATGAAGAAAATTAACTCTATCCCAGCCAAAACCAGCACAGGTAATGTGGGAAGAACCTACTTAACCTGGAGTTTATAAAGGTCTGGAGAAGAATTCTAGTGTGGGTTGGTAACTTTAAATGGAGATGGCAAGGACTTATGATGAAAAATGAACCACTAAGGTGGAGGGAGAGTATTAGTTGGTTCCTTATGATCTGTCTCATAATTGACATGGTTTAATTTTTTTGAATAACCTTGGCTCTTACTAAAGTATAGTATTGATATGGGTTAAAAACACACAGTTGGAAGGTAGTGTCAGTGCAGATACTTTATAGGGAGAATTAGGCAACTCTGAGACCTCAGCAGCAATAATAGGATGACATGCAATAGTATGAAGTTTAAGCTTGTCATGGTGTTAGAAAATAATTGGAAAAGCCATCTAACAAAATGGAAATGTTTGTAAACACATCTAGGAGAGGGGTAAACACAGAGGAAGAAAAACTATTGAAGCTCAGGTACTATACTGGCACAGGGGACAACAGACACATCCAGGTCTTAATTGCATTTAACCTGGGGATTATCATACCTCTTTCCAATAGATATTGCATGGGAAAAAATTCTAACTAGTTTAAGATAGATTTTGGTCCACAAATGCATTTAATGATGTGATTTGGTGGTTTACAGTGTCAGAAATCTTCAGCCAGTGACTTGAACAGCCCCTTCTAGTATATCTCTGACAAGATCACACTTAAAGTTTGTCCTTGGGTCTTCTTTTGCAAAACCAATTTCTTCTCTTTCTAGCTTTGAAAGAATTGCCCAGGGCTGGTGTACCAAAACACTTCGAATTTTAAAGAAAGTGAATTCCTCTCATCTTTTCTTGTTTCACCTTATTCTTGAATAATTTACATCTATGAGACTTGATACTCTCTTACATCCTACTTCTTCTTTCAAGCAGTGTCATTACAATATTGTCATCTATCCATGCATTGGGCACTCTATGGCTCTCTTCAAAAGAAATATGAAAACTGAACTGTAATGAGTCAAAACGTGTGAGGTGCAGCCTTGGTCTGAGGTTTATTTTTCAAAGTATGTTCTATGAACTTCCTTACTTGTGAATGATGCAAAAATTGAGGAACATTAATAGCTAAAGATTATGCCAGGACAGTTCATTGTTTTCCTAGGAATAAAAAAAAAAAGGGATATTCAACTTTGTTGAGGAAATCAAGTCATAATGTGAATTGTAGGTTGAGATCTACTGGCCTAAATAGGCATACAGTCAACCTAAATAATGACCTCTTGTGGTAAAAACCCCCCACGCCATAAATATATGGGGGAAAAAAAAAACCACAAAACAACAACTAAATGGGATTTTCAGTTAATTTCCCTTCCTGGAATTCCAGTGCTTCTGTTAATAATTTATGAACACTTTCAGTTTCATGTCAAAATAGAATACTGACAATGAAAATGGGCATAATATATATTAAAAAAGAAGTATTTATTTACTATGGGAGAAAAAGAGAAAATTATAGAATGAAAAAGAATAAAATAGTAGCAAACTTCAGTTCCTCAGCTGATCAGCAACAGCAAATGGCAACTGTGTATGTTGCAATGTATTTCTATTTACAAAGAGAAAAATAATTCTTCAGTCAAGCAACGTGGAATTCACTGGAAGGAAAGGGGTCTCAGTTGCAGGCTTCTTTGAAGTGAGTGCTTTACATTGCATTCAGACTGCCAAATTTAATTTCCTCATACATTTGGTCTGGCATCAACAAGGTTTTCATTTAAAATATACCTGGCACCAAAAAGGTTTGCCATCCCTGTCTGAGCTCACGGAGTCATATTCACCAGTTCTTATTTTTCTCTGTATCAAAGAATATTTACTGACATGTCTCATACATAGAACAGCATAAAAAAGAGAGAAATATGTAATTTACTTCCTCCCATCCCTGACCACTTCACAGTAAGGGGACTGGGAGAACCTTCTGGAACGTGAAAGGTGTGTGGTCAAATCCTCTTAGGCAGACATGGGATGGGCATCTGTTGTTCCAATGCCCAGGTTGAGTGAAGTGCTTTAGTTGCTGAGATGTTGCACAGAAGAATGGAGGCAGCACCTCATTCTACTGCCATTTTGAAGGAAACCTATATCCATTTATTTTCTTTCTAAGGAAAGGACTAAGGAGCCAGACCTTAGAGGGAGAAAGTTCTTGGCAATATCAATCCTGCAAGAAAAGAGGCATTTTTCTATAGTACCAGACTAAAATATTTATAATCAGGAGGAGGTTGGAACCTTATATATGTTTTTGTCCTCAGCCTTTTTATTAATTAACTTTGGTTTCCCTGTTAGTATGTAAACTGTTGCGAATCACAGTCTTAGGTCTTCTCTCTGTCCATTGCATTTGCTGGCATCCTACCAGGCTGTTATGAATCCCATTGGGTAAGTACTTCTCTAAAATGCATGCAGACATTGCAGCAGTCAGTGCTACGAGGCCAAAGCCTCTTCCGTATATGTATTCTTACGCATCTTTGTTCAATTCTTCCAGCCAAGTGCTCATGTCAGTAGATGGATCTTGCAGAAATTTGTGTTATCCTATTTGTTGAACAGTCACCACCACTGCTTAGTACTTTCTATTTTGTGAAGAACCTGGACTGTGATTTATATTAAGAAAATTGTTATAAAATTCTCTATTCTGTTATCGGAAGACCTACATAGGAAATGATAACGGTAAAGTCATTATAGAATTCTAAATGGATTTGAGAGGTCTTGGTAGAAATGATTTATAAAGAAATATCGAATTGAATCAATAATGACAAATTTTCTTAGGTTATTAGAGTCTTCCTGTAGTATTCTACAGAGAAAATATTCTGTGCTGAATCCTATAAAGTTCTGCACATGTTTCATTTGATGGAGAGATAATATGGTTTAGTAAGTGGAAAAGAAGGGGAAAGAAAAATTCTGATTAAGTTTTACTGTATATCACAACAGTGATTTTTCACTATAGCTAACAAAAATATAGAATAAAAGATATTTTTTTTCTCTTTCAGGCCTTCTTTTAACTTTGGAGAAACATTTTTGACTTTGTGATCTTGAAGTGGCCTCTCTCCTACAAAGTTCACACATTTTCACTGTAATCATGGTATACTTATATGTATAATAGAAAACTTATTATATTTTTTAAATTATTATTTCCTAACTTTCTGAAATAAATTTTTATGCCTTTCAAGTGTGCTTCTATACTTATATGATGTCTACTATTGTGTCCTGAGTAATTTTCTATTGAGACTTGGAAAGTTTCATTTACTTTTGAAGATGCCAAAGTTGAAGCACTATGGGAAGCTTTAGACAGCATGCAAAATTTGTAGATCATCATGATAGAAAGGTATTAAGTATTTTTAATAGACGTTTTATCACAGCTGCTAGGCTATTAGAAGCATACAAAAGAATTATCTGAGGCACTCTGCATTTGAAATTCACATTTAACTTATTCAACCATTAGATTGCTGAGATAAATGACTAAGAAATCACAAGAAAAGATGCAGAAACAATTTCATTTTTAATTGAGAGAAAACCAGAGCTCAAAACTGATTGAAACTAACCGTATGAGCAATTTCCATTTAGCAAATGGAAATGAAAAAAGCAAACAAACAAAAATGTAAATCATATTCTATCTTCTTTTTGAAATTTACCTGTATCTGTCTTGTGTTTGAACTTAGTAACTGTCAAAGTGTATTACCTTTACTTGAGATACGTGGTCTGCAATGGACAAAATAATAGAAATAAAAAATTAGCCTTTAACTTTTGCAAATACAGACAGCCCTGTGAAATATAAACATTTCATAATGACTTAGAATGAGGTAATTTTATGTGCAAGGAATTATGCTACTCAAACACTGATTAATAAAACAGACATCTCCATGGTCTTCCCAGCAACTTTACGCATTGATCCTCTCAAGTGAAAATACAGATAGTCCCATGCTGAGGGACTGTGGTTTAAAATTCTGATGAAAAATGTTCGGGTGGTGAAGAACAGTTAATCTCTTGTGTTATGATTGCCACATGCTGGTTTCCTATAAATAAAGATGATGCCAGGTATTAGAAGATTTTTCTTCTTTTTTTCCTGTTTGAGAAACATAGTGTGCATGTACCTGGAATAATTTGTATGCTGTTTATGGCAATGATGAAGTTTTGAGGACCAGATTTATTCTATGATTTGTTAAATTGGGAACATTAGTTTAAAATACATGTTTCAGAAACTGGGCAAAAGCACTCTTAATGAGCAATAGGTATGATAAATATCTGAATATATGACAATTCACCTTAATGTGTGATTTATTACATTATCATAGAAGATTAAAAAATTAATACTGTTTCAAAATTCTTAAATTCATTGGACACCAGAAGAAGAAAATAACCTACCAAAAGACAGACATTTTAAGAGATGGAGTACAGTAGCTACAAGCCTACATCTAAACAATTGTGTCCTGATGAAATCTTAGCAAACTACTGCAATCCTGAAATAAGCTTACTGCTAACTATAAAGCTGTGCAGTGAAAATGGTAATGGGGCATGACATAATGGCCAAAAGCATGGAGAATGAGATCTTTGCCAATGAAGCTTTTGCATCCTCAGAAACTTGATCATGTTTGAATTTACTGCCCATAAAGAGAGATTTATTAAGATATCTCATTCTTTCCATAGCAACCCAAACATGTAGAATCATAAAGCGATATACAAGGTAATGCTGCTTGAAGACCGATGTCGAAAAAATTCAAATGTTTCAGTGTGACAGGGCAGCCTTTCATTTCTGCTAAATAAGTATGTAGCAGAAGCAATGCTTGTTGGATATTTGGAAGGCAGCTGGGGACCACAGGAAAATGTTACCACAGGCGAACTGTTAGTGACAAAGCTAGGAAAACATTGTGCTGTTTTGATTTCATTCTCTATATGACAATAATGTCTTGATACTCAAATCCTATAAAAATTAGTTGCATTATTTTAAAGTTATTGCCATTTCATCAGAAATGTGAAGCTTTTTTTGAAAAAAACACATCCCCCCCCAAAAAAAAAAAAAAAAAAGAAAATTTCCAGATGTGTTGAAAAATCTGTGTAATTCAGATAATGGGAATACTCTTGATCTTTTCTTTAGACTCTGAGAATAAACTTCACCAATCATGCTCAGAAAATAACTACTGGGAATACAATTATGCTTCCCTGTTGGGACTTGCCTGAAGACATGAACAGTTGGAAGGGCTCTCTCCAGGAGACATAAACAGTTGGTGCGTGGTTTGTTTAAAATTATCTTCATAAAGGTGGTGTCATGAAAGAGCTGGTATCTTGGCTCATAAGAAGAAAAATTAAGATAACAATGATAAAATCTCCTATCACTATTAGAAGTCAGTAGTGGTATCTTAATGAAGCAAGTTGTCCAAACAGACAATACTTTTCCTTTTTGTTAAACATGCTTTATGACAGATTCAGATAGTGATGAGATCTCAGAGGCACAGCATAGCCTAAAGACAATCAGATTTGCTATCAGTCTTCATCTATCTAATGAAGGCTTATAGCCCTTTAATACCTGTACAAAAGTAAGTGATTCTTTACATCTCTTCTTGTATCAAGTCTGTCTAAATGAATAAAGTTGTGACAAGGATTGCTGAAAGCATAAATGTCTGATATTTTGTATGACTGTCATTATCAAAGTAGATGAACCTTCAACTTTTCTTTAGGGTAGCAGCTGGCTTTCTGCTTTCCTTGACTTTCTCTCATGAGATGAGCAGGATTTATTCACATCTGTGGAAATCTAGCATACAAATGAGAGATATTTCTTGCTGATGGTTAAATCTGCTGAGGAAAACAGAAAAATCAATGGGAAATGCACATCAGGTTTGCTTAGGCAAGGCTGCTGTGTTGCACCCATGGCATAGAAAATAAATAGCTCTTTAGCCTGGAGATGTTGATCTTGAAATTTTTGAGCAATTTCTCCCTCAGCATGTATTCATTCCCAATCCCACTCAAGGGCTGGCACCTGGAGCTGTTGCTAAGTGGTGTGTCTGCCACATGGTGGAAACATAATATTGATTTTTAGGAAAATCAATTCCCAGTTTTATAAGATCAAAACCAGAAGATAGCAAAAGAGAGACTGGCCTTTATTTTATAATGATAATCATTATACTATACAGATTCTTGAAAGAGATGCATGGCTAAGAGACATCATATTGATTTACTAGTAATAAACTCTGCCTGTTATGGTTCTAACTGAGCTGCTTGAATCTCTAGATATAACACTATTGATCACAAGCAGTGAGTATCTTCTTATCTGTAAATAAAGAATTCCATTCTGTTTTTCAGGCCTTTCAAATTGGTGAAAATGTGGAAAAGCACAAAAGGATGGCAAATGTCACTGCAACAGTTTATTTTTAGGAGGAAAATAAGAAGAATTGGAGTTTTCTCAAAACTAAGAGTATCAAACCTGGAAATGGATTCTTTGGGCAACATTATTAAAACAGCTAGCCTCACCATTTCTGTTGAATCCCAAACTTTAATCAGAAAATATATTATTAATTTATTACCTATCTTTAACTCACAAATGCAGGACATCTCACTTATTTAATAATGACTTAAAAAGCAGGTGGGGTAAGAAAGGCTTTTACATTGAAAAGAACATACTGTCAGTAAAAACAGCTTAAATGGGAAATAATAAGAATGCATATGTCAATCCAACATTATTATATAGAATGGAATACAGTTGTAACAATAGTTTTAGCAAAGTATTTATTATGCCATTGAAAATACTGTTTGCCGTGTGATTAGTGCATACAAGAAAAGTTGCAACCAGAATAGCAGTACAATCTTAAAAACAATTTAGTGAAGCCAGGCAGACCTTCCTTTGCAAACACATTTAAACAAGTTTATGTAGTAGCCTTACATTTTGTTACCAGATTTTAACACAATTTTGTCACTTATAGAAACAAGCCAAACTATTTAGGCAAGCAATAGACATGCTTATGTACACCTATCTAAGTGCATTAAACCAAAATAATTTGGTTTAAATTTGTTTTGACTCTGAAATAAACTATCCTATTCAGATTTCTGTAAGATCCTGATTCAAAGCTCACTGAATTATTTGAACTGCTCTTATAGACTTTAATAGGTTATGCATCAGTTCCAGATCAATGAATTTTTGTAGTGTATTTTGAGCTTCCTGGATGAAAGGAGCCATCTAATCACAATCTACAATCATTTCATTATAATGCAGAATTATTCTTGCTTTTTTCCCCCACCTTACTGTGAAAGTATTATATTGTGCAAACACCATTGCTATGTTTGTTTGTTTTTTTCCCCAGATATGGATCAACAAAAATAACTAAAAAGGAAAAGGAAGTATACAAAGTAATTCACCTTGTCAGCATTTGTGCCTTTGGTACAACATGGAGATTGACAGCAGCAATATTTTTAAAGTGCTACTTTCTTATTCTTGAATCCCAGTGATATGGTACCTGACACTAATTTAGAGGCAGAGAATTCTAAATAGCAGTTTAGAACATATTGAGCCTGAATAAAAAATCTTCTATTTACTCAAATACTGGACAGTAAATAATTCCAGGATTACCAGTACAACTTACTTTTTCTACTCAATTCCAATACAACTATCTCCAAGTTGATTTCATTTTCCCTTTGAGGAACTTTTAGCTATCCCTGGGAGAATGATGATATGGGTCAGAGGATTTTTTATGTTCTGTGAACAATTTCCCTGGTCTTGTGTCAGATCCATCATGTATTGCTAAATAACTTTCAGCAGTATCCAGTCTTACATTCTATTACTCACAAGTTTGACAACCATTTTGTGAAGACACAGATAAAATCCACAAAGGCACATCTTGCTAACACATTTCCAATTGGTTTACTAGTTTAGCTTATGGTAACTAGGCATCACCACAAGGCATAATGAAACTGTTGTCACCCAAACTGAATTATCTTGTCATGGCTAGTCTTGAAGTGTTCAATAATTTAGATTTTTTTTTTTTCCCCTCCGGTTGTTATTTAGGGAATGAAGAGGCATATGCCTTTCTGGGTCAGAAACTCCACTGCCTGAATAATATGCTATCTTACACTTAGCAATGAGCAGAGCAGGTGGTTATGACTGGCTGGCTGCATTAAGGCTGGGCATATCTATTTTATTTTATGCTTCTGCTAGAAAGAGGTCTTAAACTGAAAGTGTATATGAAGTACTCAAATGCATTTCAACCCTGTCGATACCAATGCATTCTATAGAATAAGCAAATTAATGACACTATGGGTCCTCATTTTCTCCCAAATTCTGCTTGATAACTTAAATATATATATATATACACACACATATATCTCACACAAAGGTATGGAAGACATTTTTACAGCTTCTGTCCTTACCAATAACTTTTATCTTTAATAACTTCAGAAACATTATTTTTCTACTATATCTTTGCTGGCAGTTGCAGGGTGTTTGTGTTTTCTGTCATCAGTGTTTGGAATAAATTAACTAGCTTGTCTGAGACAGATTCTTTAATATAGGGCATTTCAAAATTTATTTTTTTTTAAACAGGGAAGGACAGAGTCTAAATTTGGTAGGGGTACAAAGGATGATATGGGAGGTATGTAGCAAACATAGCAATGGCCATTCTTAAGGCCATATCCCAAAGGGTATTTAGATATCTGTGTGGCAAGGTAGAAAAAAATGAGCATGTCCCCAGTTACTTCGGGGTGAGAATGACAAAGATCTGATCTAACAGAAAATAAGTTTTATGTCAAATAATGTAAAACACATTAAGTTATGTGTTGGTCTTTGAACAAACTGGATGTATTATTGTTCCACCAAACTCTTTTCTGGCCAACGCAATGCTGTAAAAGCAGGAGGTATTTGGCCAAGTGTCTATGAATTCCTTGTGATTGCATTTAAGCCTGCTGAAGTGCACCCAAGGGCCATCTATGTGGTAAAAACAAAACTGGGGCTCCCACAGGGGCTGCAAACAAAGGCCACTTTATTAAAAAATCATGGAGTGGGGAGAGAAGCTGTTGTATTTTTGGATCTTACTTCCCATGTATGATTTTGCGAAGTGGTTACAGATTATGCTCAGGTTTAGAAGCCACAAAGCAGTTCCAAATTTCACAGTATGGATATTGCTTCTATGAGAATCTGCCTAAAAAGGCAAGAAACACGTGGAAGGAAACAGCTTGACACTGAAGGTGAATTGACAGTGGCTACAGCTTGTGCTCTGTGCAGAGGTACAGGAGTTCACTATGTAGCTGTCAGTGGGAAACTGCATAAATCTTACTGCAGTGGGTTTCACTTGAAGCAGAGAAAAGAAAGTAGATTGCAAAGGTCTTTAGTGCTGATTCATTTTCCGTAGTTTTAGATTGCCCAGCACAGCTGGGACTGTGACATCCACCTGCACCTTTAGAATACAAAAGTATATTACTGTTGTTGTGTATGCGTGCCTTTGAAACAGTCGATGACAAACTATTGAGCAACTGAGCAAACATGTAGATGCTGCAGAAAGCTTTCAATATCTTTGATAGTCCATGAGACAGATCTTCAGACAGATCATCATTGTCCTATGACATCAGCAAAAATACAACAATTCATTTCATTTCCATTCATCTCTTGCAGAGGGTTCTGTGACAGATTCCTGCCCTAAGTCTTGTGAAAATGGTTCCTGTAGTCATCATTTCCAAGCCACAGAGTTAATTGGCTTTCAGCCCTAAACTGATGTTAGCTGCTTAGCTTTACCTATACAGGAAGAAAAACTAAGCAAAGACATAGACTTCGTGTTTTGGGCTCTCACAGTAAAAAATTTTCTTGTGCATGTACAAGTGTCTCTCTAGAGCACCGTTCCTGGAGATAAGCAATTAATGATTCCCAGGCAAGAAGGGCTTAAGCACAGCTCCTGGTGAACCTGAGAGATGCCTTCTTTTGGCTCAGAGGACAGTTTTTCTTCACAGACTATTAACTAAATCCAGTCTTGGCATAGGGAGATGCAATTCCATCAGGTAGTACTCAATTTAGCTGTCAGCAAAGGTACTTTTTACAAGGTACCCTATTACAAATGTGTCTGAAGGATCAGGCCCTTCCTTGATAAGCCATATAAATAGCTTATATATTAGGTTATTAATTAAGCATGGTTTGACTGCCCCAAAAGAAATGCAGCAGTAGCATATTTTCATGTCAGTACATGTGAAGAATAAAGAACATTTGGTAATTACAGCAACTTGAAGGTGTGATCCAACCACAAATGTAAGTACTTAAAGGTAAGGGACTTGCAAGCTGTAGTTTAGGTGCCTGATCCTTACAGAGTGCATATGTACTGGTGTAGTAAATACTGACTGTGAATTTTCCTGAGTGTTGGAAGCTCAGCATCTATATTGCTAAATCATTACAACTGTCCCTGACACAGTCATTGTCTGTGCCAAATATAATCCTCCCAAACCATTTCTAGGAATAGTCGATGACTTAACATGGAGGTGATGACTTCACCATTCCCTATTCACAGTATAGTCACTATGATCTGGAGAAAAATAGTATGGCTTCAGGCTGTCCCTTGCCAGCTGACCTCACGGTCAGATAGGGTCTCTCAAGCATGCTTAATGTTGGGGTATACATGTAGCTGCAGTGGACTCCAGAAACCTGGATGCAATGCCCAAGTACTGGGAGAGAACAGGACCCAAGCCAGCCATGCAAAGCTAGCTGAGGTGGGAAGCTGAGAGGGCAGAGGTCCAAAATCCCTCCCCTCCAGTTTTGATGCCATATGACTCTCAAGTGTCAGTATGTGTTTTGGTGCCAGAGCCCAAACCCACTGACTGAATATCCAAACATACTGAACCAAATTTCTATTTGAACATTTCCATTTTATCTTTTAAGGAACAGAGAAAGGTGTACACTTTTCTTTTAAAACAACCACCATAGGAGAAATAACAAGAGTATTCTGGAAAGAAATCTATTCTTTACATACTCAGCAAAAACCTCCCCCTCCCCATGCCTCTCTCCGCACAGGATCTTTGCTGGATTATGGTAGAAGGAGGGACTGCTGCACGGGGCTTTTAGAGAGATGAGCATGCAGAACTAAAAAGAAAGATTACAAAAGGGTGTGTGACTAAATAATAAATGTAAAACCGATCCTGGGAATGCAGATTAGAGCTTCAGCTTTGCTTTTTTCCCAGTTATTACCAGGTGATAAGGTTAAAGTGATCTTACTTACTTAATAAGCCTTAAAAGAAAAGAAAGAAAGAAAAGCAAATATATGGGTTAGGTTTTGTTAGGCTGACACAAAAGTCTTTCTCTTTAGTCTGTAATGTCTCAGTGTATTCTTAAATTCTAACTCATGTCCTGTTGCTTGCTTTTACCTTGTTTTTTTACATTTACTCCTTGAGTTTGTACAGTGTCTAGCACAAAGATATCCTGAAACATAAAATAGGGCTATTAAATACTGGATGATGATGATAATGCTAATAATAAAAGTATCATTTGATTAATTATATCATTCTTTATTTGCATGAAACAGGCTTACATTTCCTTCTGCATTTTAATAATACAGTAATGGTTATTGTAATGAACTCATTAAATCTGAGAGTCAATATTAATGGACTATGAGAAGGAACTTTTTATGAACTTCATTGGCAGGCTACAAATAGTGGATTAATATAAACTACAGAATGAGTCAATTGGTTGTATAGTTATGAGTTATCAATTTATACTGCTAAAAGTGCCTTAAGTTAGAAGCAAACATTTTAAAATACTGGGCTGGATCCTTGTTAGATGTAAATCAATAAAGGGAGGTCAATCTAAACCAGTTGCAGTTTTGGAACAGCATTTTAGCAAAGGAAATGTTGTTTGTATTGATAAAAATATTGTCAATACTAAATCATCATCAGGCAGCCCCCAGAATATAATGATACTGCATTGATATAATGTGATTTTAATGGATATCTCTATATTTGAATTGGTATAAATGTATATCTATAAAATAATTTAATGAAATTTTAATTATTTTAGTTTCTATCTGTGTATCTGCATATATTTAAAAAAAAAATCCAATTCAGGAACCATTTTCAAACTTTACTCCAGGCTGCAAGAGTTAAACACTTGCTTTATTATTTTAAATTACAACTGAGTTAATTTTGTTGTGCAATTGCTTGTGTTTAATAGCTGTTGCAACAAAAATTATAAGAGCCGCATTAAAATTGGAAAAGCTGACAATGTGGCAGTAATTCAATTATGAAAATCCAAACAAAAAAGAACTGCTAATGCCCATGGAAACGTTATCCTTCAAAATAATTTTTTTTTGTTTTTTTTAAAGGAGTGTCATAAGTTGCCATATAGTGGTTTTAACCCCTTGTTGTTATTCCCTTAGCTGTAATGTCCAGGTGTTGCGCAGTGAGATTCCTCCTATAGCAGAGATGGCCAACAGGGCACTGAATTTGAACTTTCTCAGTGTTGCCAAAGGTGTCTATTTCCTGGTTTATGCCTTCGTTAGTGCTGAGATTCTTGCAATATTGCTGTGCCCAGTGACATGGCGAGGCACCCAGGAGGCTGGTCCAATGAGATCCTAGCACATGGGGCAGTGAGCTGTATAAGTTGGGGACCAGTCTCTCTTTTTCTCCTGGGTTTGCTGGCAACTGCTAACACATGGTCTCCATCTGAAGCTTTACCAACAACCGGTGCCTTGTCGGTGACTTTCTTCTATGTGAAGTCTTTCACATCTGATAAGTACTGCACTTCTCTCAAGACCTTTGCCTTAGACTCCTCTTTCCAGCTGACTATTTTCATATAAACAGTAGGAACTTAAAAATCACCCTGAAACTTCAATCTCTCTTTTGAATTTGGCTGAATGTAAGCTGGTAGGTTAAAAGGTGGAGAGAAAGACACAAACCCCCAAACACAAATAAGAGAAAATAAATCTTGTTTCATTATTAAGTGAGGAAAAAAGACAAAAGCAAATAGTATGCAAAAGGAAGTTTAGCCAGCTAATCTTCTCTCTCTTTTTCAGTTTTCATTACTGTATGCTATTATGAAATATATTTTCTTAAAAATCTCTAAAAATTTTTTTTTTTAATGATTTGAATTAGAGTAACTTTTCTCCCCCCTCCTTGACCCCGGAGTCAGTAAGCACTACATGTAAGAGTTTCTGTTCATCAGCCTGTGTCACAGGTTCAAAGTAGAGAATTTTGATGTGAGCAAGAAAAAAAAAAATACTGAAATTATCTTGGGATGTGCCACAATGAGTGAATCACCTCAGCTTTCATGATTGTCTCTTTCCATATCCTTGTCTTACTCAGCAGGTTTCACCTTGTTGAATGTATTTTTTACAGGCAAGTTCTGGTTCAAAATGTACACACACACATCGTAGCAACCACAACAAGTCCCTGCTCAGAGGTAGGAAACAAGCAAACAAACAAAAAGAATGGATACCTCAACCCACTCACACAGATCTGTCTCTGGAGCATTGCATGGTTTTGTAACGTAGCTCAAAAAGAGAGAGAAGAAAAGAAAAAAAACCCACACAACCTAACCCCAACCCACAGTATTTTCTGACCTCAGGTATAGTCTTTTATCTTGGCAGTGTTCTGGCCTTTCACGTTTCTCCTGGACATTTGACCAAATGGCCAAGCCTATGAATCTCATTATTAAGACCCAGTCTTGTCTCATGGGCAGAAGAAACTTTGTTAGCTGATCTTTCAAGTGATTTTTCACAGTCACTCCAACATATATAAAGATCTATAAAACATCTATAAAAATAAAAGTAGTAACTTATTTCCTTTTCCAAAGTTTTTTGTTTGGTTCGTTGGGTTTTGGGTTTGTTTTTTGTTGGTTTGGTTTTTTTTTTACTTGTTAATATTTGACAAGGCACAGAATTTTCTAGTTTGGAAAGATTTTAAAGTATATGAACATTTATTATCCACCAACCACTGTGAAAAACTATGCTGATGCCAGCTAGCAAGGTTATTTTTGTGTACTGGGCATAAAGAGTTTTATTCTTCATATATTAGAGTAGCAGAGGCCCAGTAAGTTGACAAATTCTCCAAATATACACTTTCAGCAGGAAAGAAGATTCAAGTTGAAGGAACCACAGTATCATGCAGGTAGTAGTTATGGCCAAGAATAACTCATGTGAACCCAGAGAAAGTCTCTAGTTTCTAATTCAAAACAAACTGTGCTAATCTTATAAAAAGAATTTAATTTTTTCTTAATTATAATATGAATATTATAAATTAAATATGGCAGAGCTGGACTCTGTAGGACAAACAATGACTGAAGCAGAGTCAGGATACAACTTTGGTGTGATTTGTGTATGTCCTAGCTCAACCTGGAAAGCTGGATGCCCAGGGCTTACATATTAGGATATGTTTTTTGTAACATGCCCTTGTAGGAGTGTTCATGTTTAGCATGAAACACAGCACTGTGAGAGATCTGGTGTATACCTAGATCTTAATATGATATGCCATTGAAATTCTATTGAACTGTGCACCCAGACTAGTTGACCATGTGTGACGGACCTATCCTCTACAGCTGTAAAATTTAATATCTAGAACTGCTGATTTCCATCTAGATAAGCTTAATGTGGTGCTGCAACATCTTGTGGCCATGCAGTAGCTCTGATTGCTCCACTGTAATATCAGCTTTGTTTCTAGTTATTCTATATCCCCTCAGAGCTGGTTTGTGAACTGGTGTGGAGAGGGTAGAATACACAAACCCTGTGTCACTGACGACTGTGGTTCAGAAAGTCTGTGAAAAGATAAAGAAATTTCCTAAAGGAGTGCACAGCTTAGCTGTGGGTGCTCGTGAGCATTGCCTTACCGGCATCTTCAGGGTGTGGAGCACATCTCCCTTCTGGAGATTAGTTGGCTGAGTCAAGGAGTTTAGCTGGTCGAGTCCAAGGTCAGCTTCATTGCTGGTAAGAGCTGTTGAGAAGAAGCTGAAAGCGAGGTCCTGCACCATCTTTCCCATAGGAGCTACTTTTAAGCTGTGGACGTACCCCCAGCTCCCACCTGGGCTACACAGCAGCTGTGTTGCAGCTACATCTGTGTTTGAGTTTGTGCCTCCTCAATCTGGACATGGTGCTGAACGATCACCGGGCCATTTCTGACCCTGGCCACTATCTCTGGCCTTGATCCTGAACTGGACTTGACACTTCTTATGGTTAGGTCACTGTTCCTGCCTGCCTTCTTATCCCTCCGATCCCAGCTCCCTTTCCTGAAGGATCAGCTGGCCCTTGCTGCTCCCTGACAGCTAAGGTCTGAAGCTGATTGGACAGAGAAGGCCAAGCATTTTGATTAACCGTGCAAGCATTTTGCATTTGGCCTGGCTGCAAGGGTCTGCAGAAGCCTCTAGCTCCGCTGGATCATGCTCAACCCCAAGTTAGGTGTTCAGTTCTCAACAGCCAACATGACAGTTCTGTACGGAAAACATTACTATTACTATTACTATTTAATGGACAACTTTAATCTAGCTAATCATGTTGGATACTTCACCATAGGATGTGTTTTCCTTTTATACATATAAAGTGCCAACTATTTAAATGTTATATTCTTCTATTCTTCCCTAACAGTGTGAGGTTACATTATTCCCTGCTGTAGAAAAAGCTATTAAAAACCAAGAAACAACATGACTTTGTCTTACCCTAGATTTCTGACCTTTTCCCCAAATGAATCTTCCTTTTCTGATTTTGTTTTTCTTTTTATCCTATCTTTCAGCCTATCTTGGTAGGACAGATAATCCCTCATTCATATTTACAATTCCTCCTCTCAAAGGGTATGGGGCAGCAGACAATGGAGTTTTGCTATCTTAAATGAGCTGAGAAGCTAGTCTCAGTTGTTGGTACTGTGATTTGTCTTTAGAATTTTTCCTTTTCTCTTCTGGGTCCTTGGAACATGGGTACACATACGTGAAAGATCATTATTGTATTTTGTTGAAAAATGATCAAACCTTTTCAGACATAATTATGAATGGCTACGTGGCATAGTCTTTTCTAGTCCTAACTAAGGCTGTTTGCTTTACTTAGAGTGCACTGAAAAAGGAATCTGATATGTGATAACCAAAGAAATAAATAAAACCTCCTTTCCCCCCTTCACAACTGTCTCTTTGTCTACTGTTCTTCACGTTTCTGTTTTCTTTGCCGCATATCTTCCCAGAGCACTGGTGGTGAATGTTAATGATGAAATGTTTGGTTCTACTCTATCCAATCATTGTCAGAAAATTAAGCCCCACATAGTGTATACTTTAAGCATGATGATATATTCCCACAAATGAATAATGATGATACACAAAGGAGCTCAATTTCTGATTAGTGAACATTTTACCAACTGGTCAGGAAAGAATAGCAATTAATAGAAAAAGGATTGTGGAAGGGACAATGTTTCCTTTTTTTTAAAGGTCATTTATTGTTGCTAAGAGAAAAAGGTTAGAAAAATCCAAGCAGGATATATGCCAGAAAAAATAAATTAACACCTGCATGACTCTGCCATTTATAAAATGTTGTTTTCCTAAGTAGATCAACATGAAGAAATGATAGTAGGTGATATTCCTCTTTTGTCAGAATTGACAGAGCCATTTGATTTCATGAGTAAACAGGACATACAACCTCAGTAAAAATAACAGCAATCAACTAGCAGATTCATCAATAAAACTAGATTAACATAACGGGGAAAGAACATTGGAACACTGTGTGGAGATTTTGACTTTAGTTACTCGGAAGTGTAACATAGAGTCAGCTGGTATAAGTAAAAAAAAATACACATACTTTGATGCATATGAGATGAGAATTTTGGGTCAAAGTTTTAATTACTATGATCAAAAGAGTAGAGATGATTTAGAGATTATGTCTTAGTTTACAATGATAAACATATTTTCCTGCCCAGAATTTTGCACTTCTGTTCTCTGGTAAAGACTCTGTGTTGTTTTCAACATAAATAAATCTTTATTCATTCCAAGACCTTTTGCTTTGCAGAGTGTTTCTCTAAAGTTCCTCATTTTTGGTGTTGCTGGTTAATTATACTCTATATGTGAATTTTAGAAATTATTTGCTGCCCCACATAGGTGGGACGTACCATCAGCTCCTATACTGTTGCTATTACCAGACTGTAAATTTTGCTACCTTTAGCACCTAGTCCCTCTAAGATCACAGAGACTCCTCATGTCCACTGTTGACAGAGCTACCCAGGGGGCATAAATATAATGCAGTGTATTAAGTATATGACATTACTTGTCATATATTGATGAAAGCAGTGATGAAAAAAAAATCTGAACTTACTTTCTCTGTCACCTCAGTAAGAAGAGAGAACCATCAAGGCCTACAGTTTTCATTATTAAGTCAGCCTAAAATTGAGGGTACAAATAATTATGGCAGTTCTTTCTAAGGGCTTCCATAGCTCCACACCAAAGGACAAAAGAAAAATAGCAAACTGCAGAAGGAATGCAAGAAAGGGGTGGAATAGATGGAGCAAGATGTCTTTGGTGGTGCATAATAGAGTTGTCACAGATATTTAAAAAGAGATCAGAATCTAATTTTGATTTTTCCAATTTTTTTTATAGGTAATGTAGGAGCTGGGACTGTAACAGAGTGTTGCTTCTTAAACTCATCCTTCCTACACTACACTAAGGATGATTAAAAAAGGATGAGTTTAAGAAGACTGCATGGTGCAGCCCCACTTCCTTGGCTTAATGCTTACATAAGGCAGCTGGACTGAAAGGCAATGACAGAATATTTTATCATTGTTACCACAGCATGAAAGAAGAAAGAAGTCTTGAGGAAATAGCAATGGGTAGAAATTAGATTGTACTAGGCAAGGAGGAGAAGACAGGAAGGGTAGAGGTGATATGGTGATTTAAATTTAAGCCTCAGCTATTTTCAAAAAGAGCTCTTTCTCTGAGGAATAAATGATATTAACAAGTACCATGGGAGACACTCGACTCACAAAGTGTTTGGAATCTCTTATCATGAACTTTCAGAATGATTAAAAAAGTAAATAATACTTTTGCTGATGTGCTCTAAGACCATGATAACACTTCACTAAGGCCACTCTACAGTCAAAACACCAGTCGGTCACTTGATAGCCTGAAATAGACCTGAACCAGTGAACTGAGTTAACATTTTCAAAAGTGTGTAAATTACTTGGCTTCTTAGCAAGGTTTTCAAATATGTTTGAGAATGGCGAGGTGCTTAAATATGCAGATAACTGGCTATATTTTTCTCCCTCAGAAATGTCAGTGAACTTAACTTTTATTGATTTCAATGGCATTAATTTCAATGAGAGTGGACTAGCAAGACACTTTCAGAAAATCCTACCAAGCATCTACATGAACCTTAAAGCCCCTAAATACCTTTGTAAATCTTACCCTTTTGTACTTAAAAATAGTTAGAATCACAGTGAAGGGCAGTGGGATTTGGACTCTGAATTACCTGTGACTTAGATAAATCGGTGCTTTTGGAAATCCTCAAACATGGGAATGAATTTGTTACTTCATACTCCTCTGTGATATTTTCTTCCTTCAGTCCATTGACAAGAACAAATAAAATATGCAGGCATGTGGTTTACAGTAGGATAGCAGTGAAGTAGGACATACACACTGCAGTAAAATAGTAAGAAACAAATGAAGGTTGTGATTGATATTCATCTTGGCTAAATCTGAATAGAGAGCAGGACAATAGAGGCGAATGTACTTGAGAAGAGATATAAAATTGAAATAGGAACAAAGATTAATTTTTTTTTTTAATAATTGAATACATTTTTCTGAGAGCCTTATACAATATGAAATCCCCAGTAGTGCTGAGAAATGGCTGGCTGTTATTCCTGTTGGGTACTAAGGAACTAACATGATAAGATCCTTAAAAGAAAAAGGGGAAAAATGTGCTTTTCCAACTGCTGCAATTCACTGAAACAACTAAGGACTGATTTCATGAGCCTCAAACCTCCTAATACACAGAAGACCCTTAGGAGGAGAAGGAACTCCACCCACTCGACACCATCTCAGCAAAGCAACAAGACATCACAGTCTTCAAGGTCCACAAGGGTCCAAGAAAGCAAAGATTCTGATGCCATTCATCTATGTATGTATGACCTTATTTTTATAGTTTCCAGGGAGTAGTTGAAATAATTTTGTTCCTTCCCCTGACCAGTTCTGATTCATGACTATACAGATTGAGAATTTCTTACCATGAAGTCCTATGCAAAGAAACGTTTGTCTTACACAGAAAATAATATTATTGGTTCAGTGTCTCTTACAGAGACTGTTTTCTCATAGCCATTTCTTACTGTTTTGCCACTTGAATGGCAAATTAATATAGTTGTCAACATAACACTGAAATGGAGATGGCATGTATAAACCTCTTACTGTTAGTTTTACTGGGATTGACAAGGAAATTTTCTCTTTGTCTTATTGAGAATAACTGTCACATTCAAATGAAAATTTCTGAAAAAGATCAATATATTTTTTAAATTATACCTAAAACCCAAAAATGTATTTAGTAATTTAAAACCATTGTTACAAATATATCATTACTAGTTTTATTCATCTCTCAACAACCAATCCATCCTCCCCTGAATTGAAGAAAATTGCAGTAAATATGTAAACATTTCATGTTCATCTTAGGTTTACTGTGGAGTCATCAGAATCTATCTGTATCTTTGGGCTTGTACGACTTCAGTGCAGCTACTTTGGCATCCATACTGTCAGCTGTAAACCATCAGGTCTTCATCTGCCACTTTCAGAATAGTATAAAAGTCTATAAATTACACATTCTCTGTTTGCATCAATGTCTTTCCAAGAAGGACACCATGGATTGGCAACAAAATTTCCAGGGTGGATGGGATGGACTGTGGCAGTGGGACTTACAACAATCAGTCCAAACTGTTGACCTCGTAATGTAGCTAGGTCTGTGCCTGAGTCCAGACGACGGCTGTGTTATCTCAGGTGCTCTCCATCCATATGTAAATATCCTAAAACTTTCCTTAAATCTGAACATCACCATGAGTTGGCCTGCACCTAATGAAGATGTACAGTACGTTTGGATATTATCCAAACCTGATCTGATCTAATGGACCTGAATTTACATTTGATAAATAGGATAAATGTACCCTTACAGGACCAGAATTTCCTTGTTTGCTTTGGGTTACAGCTTTTTCAGTAAGCAATCTACAAGACTTAATGGCATGGATACTAAACTTGCCCTCTTTTTTGCTACTAATAGCTAGACTGTGCAGCATTTCTGATGAGCAGGACATACTCCTAGGAATTATCAGTAGAAACACTCATGAAAGGAAATGATTGCATGGATGAGTGACAACGGCACAAATCTGTCTGTGAACCAACAATGAACTCCAACTCCATTTCTTTAATATCTTCTCTTTCCAGTGTCTCAGGGGAGATGTTTTTCTCCACAGCAAAACTCCACAAGGTAGATTTGACACATTTGAGTCTAAATTGAACTCTGTTTCAAATAAAATTATATGTTTGTAACAATGTACAGGGGGTATAGAAAAAAAAGTCCGTGACATGATGATAGCATAAAGGCATTTTTTAAGTTCAGAATTATAGGTTGAAAACTTAAACTTTGACATTTATCAAAATAAGGTACAAATTGGTTGTAAATCAGAATGTATAGCAACTTTTGTTAAACCTACGTATATTTAGCTTTGGAGTTTTAATAGCTCTGTTGCTGGAAAATATGTAGCTTTATTTTAGCTTTGTTGTTTATTGTTTACCCTAGCTGAGACTGCTTCAGAAATAGGATCTGATTTCCAGTTCTCTACTGTTTCCTTAGGGGTTTTTTCAGTAAATATGATTATATATTTTCAAATGTTTGGAAACAAATTTAGAAATTTAAGAATATAGGGTGGGAATCAGCTTATTTGATAGACACACACAGGGGGGGGAGGGGTTATAAAAAAAAAAATTGCTTTAGAAAACATTATAGGTAATGCAGAGAATGATCACATCTGCTTCCTTGTAGCCCTGCACGTCTCTGTAGGTTTCTGTAATGATACAACTTTCTACAGGGCTGGTACCTCCTTTTGTGTTTAACTGTTGAGAATCACCTGTCTACCATCTACAGTCCATTGACATCCATATTTGGATGGAGAATCATCTACACCAAGTCCACCACAGAATCTAGAAAATTTACATTTGATTAGGACAACAAATCCTTTCAGCTCCTAATGATGCGTTACAGGTAGTGTTTCTCGCCTAATGGCGTGATGCCTATGGTACAGCATCGTGTCCACAAAATATTCACATACCTTATTTTCAAGAAAATGTAACATATTCCCTAGAAAGAGATTCAAACCAGTTAAGTCTGCTTTCTACAGATCTTCTGCTATTATTGAACTACAATGCTGAATGTAAAGCACTAGACGAGGTGAGTACTAAGTGGACTAATACTAATTATGTGCTACCAGTTCCCTGTGTTTTCAATGGAGAGTTAAACAGATAATTTATGTAAGCAGAATTTCCCCTCTTCAGACACTTAGGAGCACTTACAGCTCTCCACAGGCTGTACACAAAATTTCTGGTTTCACTTGCCTAAATATTTGCAGAGATGATGGCACAAGTCTCAGAGTAGGAGGCACAGCCTAGCTCAGACCCCAGGTTACTGGCTTGGAGCAATATGTAGACCTCTGGTTCCATGAGTGCTAGAAATATTCCTATTGTTCATCTCTGTCGTGGTTTAACCCGGCTGGCAACTAAGCACCACTCAGCCGCTCGCTCACTCCCCCCCCTCCCTCAGTGGGATGGGGGAGAGAATCGGGAAGGAGAAAAAGGTTAGAGCCGAGGGCTGAGATAAAGACAGTTTAATAAGAGAAAATAATAATAATAATGAGAATGATAACAAAATATACAGAATATACAAAACGAATGATGCACAATGCAATTGCTCACCACCCACCGACCAATGCCCAGCCCATCCCGAGCAGCGATCAGTACCCGAGCAGTGATCAGTACCCGAACAGTGATCACTCTCCCCGTGACCCACCGACCGACTAAACCCCCCCGAGCATGACGTTATACGGTATGGAATAGCTCTTCGGACAGTTTGGGTCCTAGCTGTGCTGTACTCCCAGCTTGTTACGCACCTGGCCGAGCAGGAGAAGCTCAAAAAGTCCTTGAGCAGTCTGAGCACTACTTGGCAACAACTAAAAACATCAGCGTGTTATCAACATTCTTCTAGCACTAAATCCAAAGCACAGCACTATGCTAGCTTCTGTGAAGAAAATTAACTCTATCCCAGCCGAAACCAGGACAATCTCATTTCATGCTTATGGTACTAGAGTGGTTATGCCAAGTAGATGGAGACAGTTAACATCTTGACTGTTACACTAAAGAAAAGTTTTTTAATATATTTTATTAAGAAGAAAAATTGATTAATTTTTATAAGTGAATTTTGGATCTGAATGTAGAAATCAATCTGTGATTATTATTTATTTCTGTCTGAATAATAGTGATTTCTTCTAATCTCTTAAACCTTTGCTATTACAGCTTTATATATTTGGTTTTTTCAATGCCAAGATATCTAAATTACTCTAGGTAAATAAATACTAGCCAAAATATGCCTATTATTTTTTCTATACCTAACCATCTGTGATGCTTATTTTGGTTATCTAGCAGGATTTAATGTGCTCTTTTTAAAAGGCAAAATTGTTCTATATGATTTATTACTTGATTATTGGATTTGTCTTTTGAAGTTATAGCAGTAATTGTGTGTGGGGGGCTAAATAAAAATAAAATCATGGCAAGTAATCCAGGAGTTTACCTTATAATGTCAGGATGCCTTACTCCAGACAGTAAGAAACTTCCCAAGTGTAAATTGCTACATTTCCCACTCTAGCAAATTGTTCTCTGCAATAATGGTACAAATAATGACATATTCAATCTCTTGGATGGCTTTGTGCAAGTACCACTATGACATTTATACTAAACTTCACCCAGCTTTCCCAGTCACCTTACTCTCAAAAGTCTTTAGCAGTATATGGAACCCAGACTCTCTGTCATGGTGCATGTTGTAACTTCAGTATGGCCTGTGTGGTGGTTTGACCTTGGCTGCACACCAGATGCCCACCAAGCCATTCGCCTCCTCAACAGGATGGTGGGGGGGAGAGAAAATGAGATGGACATGCACCCCCAAAATGAGTAAAGATAAAGGCAGTTTGATAAAAGCAAAGGACACATGTGGAAGCAAAAAGAAAACAAAGATTTTATTCTCTACTTCCGATTGGCAGGCGATGTCCAGCCACTTCGCAGCAAGCAGGGCTTCAGCACACATAGTGGTTCCTCTGGAAGACAAATGTAATAAATAATGTCCCCCGCCTCCTTTTCTTTTGATTTTATTGCTGAACAGACATCATATGGTTTGGAATATCCCTTTGGTCAGCTTGGGTCAGCTGTCCTGGCTGTGTCCCCTCCCAAGACCTTGCCCATCCCCAGCCTACTGGTGAGGGGGGGAAATTTTGGAGATGCAGCCTTGATGCTGTGGGAGCACTGCTCAGCAGTAGCCAAAACACCAGTGTGTTATCAACACCTTTCTAGCTATCAATACAAAGCACAGCACTGTGAGGGCTGTTGTGGGGAAAATTAACTCCATCTCAGCCAGACCCAATACAGCCTGCCTCTGCCTAAAACTTCCCCTGGCAATGTAAGCTGGAGTTTGCCTCATACAGACAACCCATAATGAAGTTACACCACAGCTATACAGCTCTGTGGGCAGCTACAGGAAAGAACTGCAGCTCATTATTTTTCTTTTGCCCAGTTACTGTAGTGACTGAGGAGCAAGGGGATAGTAATTTACTGCTGGCAGACATAAGCAGCAGCTTTCTTCCACTTACACCTCCTCCCCTGCCACCCAGAGAGCTGGAGCTCCACCCACTAGCCAGCACCAGTAAAGAAATAAACAGGCATATAGTATATTTTTTTCTTGTTTACTTGCAAGATACAGAGAAAAATATAGGGTACACTTCCTCCCTGAAGCCCAAGACACTTTATGCCTAAGAAAAAAGCCATGGCACGTAACAAAATAAGAAATACACAAGTATGCACTTTTGTTCTTCCTTACAACGGTGTTACTTCATTGGTCCCTTATCTTGTAAGTATGATTCTTCAGCAGAACCAATAATTGTGACATGCAAATTGATAAAGGGAGGTTAGGACGAAAAAAAAGTGGAGGACAGCAAACAGATATATGAACAGAATGTAAAAGCATATTCTATTGACGGCAAAATTTTCCTGCATTTTATTAATATTTATTGAAATGTTCCCCTTTTGTTTCACAGACACAGTAAAGGAAGAGTCATTAATACATATCTCTATAGAGTTATAAGGAGGCTATAAGAGATGCTATACTGTTATGCAGATGGCCCTTGGTCTAGGAGGCTTGAATAAAGTACCATTGTGCTTCTAATTTACTCTAAAATGACTATGCCAATTGCTTTTCTATGTTTGAAACCTTCTGTTCTCATATGTTTTGATGAGTTGTTTATTCACAAAAAATACTTGGATGTTTTGTTGGCCTCAAAGCAGCACTCAGAAAGGTACTGGAGTTGGCAGAATTAGCTTACACCCACTTGTCAGGCTAGCAGAATGCATTAACAAACTTCAGGAAGTGTTCCCTTAGACCATCATTGATTGAAGGGTAAAGTCTATGACTGTAGCCTGTAAATATTTCCTGGCAGTAATTCAATATAGCTGGAGCTCACTGTTCTGTAATGAACTGCAACTCTAACTTCCTGTTAAACTAAGCCAGCACCCAAGTTCCTTACAGAAGTCTTTACAAAACGAGGCTACCATGATCCTTATGCAACTCTTCAAGAGATCAGTGCTAAATTAAATGCTGGCACACAAAGTAAATTAGAACATCAAACGATACAGGAATAATAAACTTTAAACAGTGTACCAAATTATGTTCAGCTTGCAAAAGGCAAGATATGTAAATTAAGCCCGATGCACCAGGCAACCACTGTGCATATAACTGTGTGAAATGTAATGGGAGGTACATGTATTATAGCCATTTTGAAGTTATTTGACTGATTCCTGCATAGGTAGCCTCCAGGAGTACATTAAGGCAAATGTTGACATATGGTTTAGTCCTGCATTTGCAAACATATACTGCACAACCACGTTAAAACAACAACAGCTCGCATATGTTTATTTACTGATCAGGTGCTTGGGAGAAAACAGTTTGTTTCTTGGATGTTACTTCACCTAGTTTAAAGGATGCTCAGATGTATGCATGGATAACTTTGCTTTCTCCAGGGCTTCCCACAGCTTCTTGTTCTCCTGCACATGGAAAAACTGTGATTTTTGGAAAGAAAGAGACCTTGTGTATAAAATATATGCATGTAGAGAAAGGGGGAAGGGTGGGGAATCTTTCCTTACTTGCGTGATGGAAGTATCAAATGCCATTCTAGAGGTGTATATGAAGTATGTGGTTGAGTTTTAATCTAAATAGTCTGTGTAGGCATAGTGGGGGTTGAGAGAAGAGTTATATTTTACAGATGGGGAGCAAAGAATTACAGTTCTTCAGAAAAATATAAAGCAATACCCAGATCTGTATATTTTGGCAGGCATCTTGGCACAGTAATGTCTAAGAACAGTCACTGGATTGCCAGCGGAGCAGTCCAAGCTGTTGGAGGGCATGTCTGCAAATGAGGTTTGACCCGAGGTCCTCTGTCCAGTTGGATTAGCAAGTGCTGTGTATGAGTCTGTCTGTATTACATGTTCTGGCCTGAACGTCCCACACCATTTGCATATCCAAACCAGGATTTATATTCATTTTAAAGTGGGCATATTAAAAAGAGCAGGAAAGCACACACAGTTCTTTTCTACCCCATTCCAGGTGAACGTTTTCACCTTTGGGCAGCAGAGCGGTGCTACCTTTTGCATACATTTTCCTCTGGCCTCATTATGTACATTCCTGCCAAAACAGCATCCTATTTTCAAAAGGAAAGGCTTGCAGCTCAGTGATCTTGATGAGGTGTGGTTCAAACCCTTCAAGGCTGAGGATATTTTAAACCCCACATTTCTCGGATGAATTCTTTTACCACTAAGCTAACACAAGTAGTACTATTCTCTGTACATGTTTTTGAATAAATTCAGTGGTACTGATATGTGTTAGACAAAGCCTTGAGGGCACCTGTATGATTTACTGCTTACAATTAGGCAGCACGCTCCTAAACCTGTTGAAAACAGAAGTGCTACTGGACATACTAAAGATTATTCTTAAGCTCCTAAAGAATGTTCATTTGAAAGTTGAGATGTCCATAGAGGGCTTATGTGCAGAGGTTTAGGATCACTAAAGCCCACTGTATGCACCTATGTCCTTGTTCATATCTGGTCATACTTATCTCCATTTATGTTTTAATTCTGAACACTATGCTGAGTATAACATAGAATTGTCAGGAGAGGGACTCACCAGCTAGGGTTTTTTTTTTTGTTGTTGTTGGGAAAACAAAAGAAATTGGAATATGTGTCACACTGAATAGCAAAACCACACTCTTTATAAAACACCAGAAGGGCTATTCTCAGCTTAGAAATGTTCAAGAACAAATACACATTATGAAAACAAAAAGATCACGAAGTATGAAATTTAAACCTTCCTACTTGAGAAGGTTTAGCTGCCTCTGTATTTGTATTCAAGTTTAGGTATTATGAGTAATATGATTAGGTTTTTTACTCAAATTGCTTGAAAAGAGTAAGGTAGCCATTGCTATTAAAAAAAAAAAAAAGAGAGAGAAGCATCTTAAATCCCTATTTGTTAGTAATGTTTTATTACACTGCATATATTATTTATATAAAGGATTAAAAAATGTATTAAAACAGAAATGCCTTCTTAATAGCTATTGCTTTGTGAGTGCCGCCCTGCATTAGTACAATTGATTTTCACATCATTTTCATGCTCCTGCAGTATGTCTACCCTATTTTAAATGCACGGATTTGCTGTAAGGATAGGATATTGTTGCCATCCATAAGACAGCAGCTAGATTTATGGGAACTCTGAAATCACTTTATAAACTCCTCAAGTCCCTTCCTAGTGTGATCATTTTCCTCCTGGGTCCAAGATCCCTTTAGCTGTTCTAGGGGTCTGTCTTGAATCTGGAAGAGAAGTTCACCATGATGTTGCCAATCAGTAACTCATCCATCACTCGTGGTGTGTTCTGTGAGTACTGATTGCACAATATCATTTTATCCATGTATTGAGGCTGCTTCACTTGTCAGAGGCCTTTGAAAGTAGTCAGCTTTCATCAATGGATCTTGACAACATGGAAAGAATGAGTCACCTGAAGGAAGTATAGAGCATAGCATTTCAAAAGTAATATCTGAAGACTGATTATTCTTTGTCCTTGACACCCTGCCAAGGGCTAGATACACCGAACATTTGGGAAGTAATGGAGCCTACAAATCACTGCTTGCCTACAATCCCACTCAGGCCACAAAAGGATAGCACGCATGACTTCAGTTCAGTTTTTATTACATGTTGTAAACTTTTGACTGTTCTGATATGTGTTGTCATTCATGTGTCAGGATTGGTCCCTGACAGGGTGTCTGACCTGACTGAGATCAACAATGCTCTGTTAAAGCTGAAAAAAGTAAAATAACGCTATTGTGGGACTTCCTTTAACCAAACACAGTCAATAGCTGTGCCATATGGAAACAAAACATGGAGGTGGTGTTAGCATGTAGCGATGCTCCTAGGTGAGATGAGTAGGTGTAGGAATGTATGAGCCATACACAGCGATGTTCCCTTTCTTGTTAGAGAAGCCTTTGTCCTGATGTACTTCCTGCTCCTCACTGCTTCAATATTGTTGTGGATTTTTTAGACCCAAAGAGAAATCACGAAAAGGCTTGGCTGAGTATTGAGGATGTTCCTTTAGTACTTTTTGAAAATATTTTACAGTGGGATCAGTATGCTGTGGTTTAGGACTAATCTTCTCTAACATTATAGAATCATAGAATCATAGAATGTTTTGGGTTGGAAGGGACCCCTAGAGGTCATCTAGTCCAACCCCCCTGCAGGGAGCAGGGACACCACTAACTAGATCAGGTTGCTCAGAGCCCCATCCAACGTGGCCTTGAATGTTCCCAGGGATAGGGCCTCCACCACCTCTCTGGGCAACCCGTTCCAGTGTTTCACCACCCTCGTTGTAAAGAATTTCCTCCTTATATCCAGTCTAAACCTACCCTGCTTCAGTTTAAAACCATTACCCCTTGTCCTGTCACAGCTGGCCCTGCTAAAAAGATTATCCCCGTCTTTCCTATAGGCCCCCTTTAGATACTGAAAGGCCGTAATCAGGTCTCCCCGCAGCCTTCTCTTCTCCAGGCTGAACAAGCCCAACTCTCTCAGCCTGTCCTCATAAGAGAGGTGCTCCAGCCCTCGGATCATTTTTGTAGCCCTCCTCTGGACCTGGTCCAACAGTTCCCTGTCCTTCTTGTGCTGAGGGCTCCAGAGCTGGATGCAGTACTCCAGGTGAGGTCTCACCAGAGCAGAGTAGAGGGGCAGAATCACCTCCCTCGACCTGCTGGCCACGCTTGTCTTGATGCAGCCCAGGGTACAGTTGGCCTTCTGGGCCGCCAGCGCACATTGCCGGCTCATGTCCAGCTTTTCATCCACCAGCACCCCCAAGTCCCTCTCGGCAGGGCTGCTCTTGATCCTTTCTTCCCCCAGCCTGTAATGATACTGGGGGTTACCCCAACCGAGGTGCAGGACCTTGCACTTGGCCTTGTTGAACCTCATGAGGTTCACACAGGCCCACCTCTCCAGCCTGGCCAGGTCTCTCTGGATGACATCCCGTCCTTCTGGTGTGTCAACCGCACCACTCAGTTTGGTGTCGTCCACAAACTTGCTGAGGATGCACTCGATCTCGCTGTCTAAGTCATTGATGAATATATTAAATAGCACCGGTCCCAGTACGGACCCCTGAGGGACACCACTCGTCACCGGTCTCCATCCGGACATCGAGCCATTGACCACTACCCTCTGGATGCGGCCATCCAGCCAGTTCCTCATCCACCGAACAGTCCACCCACCAAATCCATAGCTCTCCAATTTAGAAAGAAGGATGTTGTGGGGGACCGTGTCAAAGGCTTTGCAGAAGTCCAGATAGATGACGTCCATTGGTTTTCCTTTGTCCACTGATGCTGTCACACCATCATAGAAAGACACTAGGTTCGTCAGGCAGGACTTGCCCTTGGTGAAGCCATGCTGGCTATCTCAAATTACCTCCCTGGCCTCCATGTGCCTTAGCATAGCTTCTAGGAGGATCTGTTCCATGATCTTCCCAGGCACAGAGGTGAGGCTGACAGGTCGGTAGTTCCCAGGGTCTTCCTTTCTACCCTTTTTGAAAATGGGCACAAAGTTTCCCTTCTTCCAGTCACCAGGGACTTCACCTGACTGCCATGACTTTTCAAATATCATGGAGAGTGGCTTGGCGACTACATCGGCCAATTCCCTCAGGACTCTGGGATGCATCTCATCAGGTCCCATGGACTTATGTGCGTTCAGGTTCCTCAGGTGGTCACAAAACTGATCTTCTCCTACAGCAGGAGGGGTTTTGCCCTCCCGGTCCCCCTCATACCATCCATCAACTCAGGAGGGGTGAAGAGAAAGGTTGCCAGTGAAGACTGAGGCAAAAAAGTTGTTGAGTACCTCGGCCTTCTCCTCCTCTGCTGTTACCAGCTTGCCAGTCTCGCTCATCAGCGGGGGTACGCTTTCTTTAACCATCCTTTTCCGGCTGATATACCTGTAGAAACCCTTCTTATTATTCTTTGCATCCCTAGCCAAGTTTAGCTCCAGCTGCGCCTTGGCCTTCCTGACCCCATTCTTACACAACCGGACCGCGTCCCTATACTCTTCCCAGGATGCCTGTCCCTGCTTCCACTGCCTGTGCAGTTCCCTCTTCCTCCTTAGTTTGACCAGCATTATCAATGCTAGAAGTCAGCTTGTCTTGTAAAGTGAGAATCTGGTATCAAGTAACTGGTTTTTTTTCCCCCCTTCCACTTTTAAAAAAGCATTTTGTCCTGTAAAAGTTAGAAAATGTAATAACAGTGTTTTCACAGCCATTTATAATTCTAAACAAAGAACATGACCAATGGGGCCATACTGCCCCAAAGCATACTTCAATTTTAGTTACAGATCTTTAGGTACAGGATGCCCACTCATAAATAGAAAGATGAGACCACTCAGAAAATGACACCACACCCTTTGAGCAACATGTGCAAAAATACTGTTCCCTGGTTGTGTGTCAAAGTTCTGTCCAGTCAAATGAAATATTACAGTGCAGCTGACATACGAGCCAAATAAGCACATCTAGAAGATGCCTGTGCGTGGAGAGTCAGAGAGCCATTTTAAAGTAGACAGCTGAATCTGCAGGATGTAAACTAGCATGAAATTAAGAACTCATTTTCCTCTGAATATTTAAAGTCAAAGTATGTATTTTCTGGAACCACTAAAGTTCCAAAAGTTGTGGTATTTTTTTTTTCATAAGATAGCACTGATATAAAATATTTTTAAAAGATTCTATAATCTCTGCACTACCACTGCCATTAACTTGTAGTACCATTTAGAAGGAAACTAGATATTATTTATCTTACTGGGATCTGTAAATCTTTGCAACTACTTAACAATTTAACCAGTATTTATAGCTCTCTAGTTGAATACAGACAAATAGCTCATTCTAATACATAGTAAGGAAAGAAATAATTCACAGATTAAATAAAACCCTTTTAACTTATAAATGCTTTTGATCCTGACATAACATAATGCCCTCTGAAACAACAGAAGTGCTGTGTGAACTCGTTATTTATATTTCTATAGACTGCAGAAGTTATAAAGTGTTGAGATGGAAATTATTTCCTAACACTGGCTCTATCTTTTGATAAACAAGGTGTGACAAACTCAAGTATATTTCAGCACAGTGGCATTATAGGCATAGTTTTTCAGTGATAACAAAAATTTCTGGTAGTGGACATTTTATAGATTGACAAAAATTACCTGACCTAATCTTGACACCTTCCAAAACCTTATTTTTTGACATGGGGTATTACCCAGCATAGTCTGAAACCACCCAAGGGAATGAGCTTCCGCTTAATTCTTTGGGTCAGCATAATCTAATCAAACATTTGAGAACTTTTTGCTAATATTCAGACTGAATTTTCTTTAGTTTAATGTCCCTAGTTCAGCATTTTTGTCCTTTACACTAACTTAACTCCACCTGCTTTGGTAATTACACCCCTTTGATATGTGTACACAATGTAACAAATCTTTGACAGATAATTAAGGACAATAGATCAAATTAAAATAAAAAATTGTGAAACAAGAAAAAAATTACATTGATAAGAAAAGGACCATGCTGTAATTTTGCAACTGATTTGCCATGGTCTCCTAATTTCTTCAAGCAATTAGAAAGCCAAGATATAAAAATGTTCCAGGACTGGAACAGAAGTAACAGAATAAATCAGAATTTAAGCTTTCCTCTAAATTAGGTAACAGCAATAAAATCAAACAGCTATCTAAAGAATGTAAAACTAATATTAATAAACAAAAACCTGACATGTCTATAAAAAGATATAGAATATTTTACTTCAGAGGAAGTGGAACAGTGCATAGTGTGAGAGGAAATGTAACTGTGGTAAGGTAGGTGTTGGTATCTTCTCCCAGGTAATGGATGATAGGACAAGAAGAAATGGCCTCAAGTTGTGCCAGGGCAGGTTTAGGTTGGACATTAGGAAAAATTTCTTCACAGAAAGTGTTGTCAAGCATTGGAACATGCTGCCCAGGGAAGTGGTTTTAAATATCCCATCCCTGGAGGTATTTAAAAGACAGGCAGATGAGGTGCTTAGGTCCATGGTTTAGTGATGGAAAGGCAGTGTTAGGTTAACGGTTGGACTTGATGATCTTAAAGGTCTTTTCCAACCTAACCCATTCTATGATTCTGTGATTCTATGACCCACCAGATTTGTACTGTGGCATTTGAATTTGTTCACAGTTGCAGAATCACAGGATAGTTTAGGTTGGCAGGGTGAGCTAGAACAGGTTGCTCAGGGCCATGTCCAGTTAGGTTTTGAATATCTTTGAGGATGGAGACTCCACAACCTCTCTGGACAACCTGTTCTAGTGCTTGGCCACCCTCACAAACAAAAAGTGTTTCCTTAAATCCAAATCAAATATCCCATACGTTAGTGTGTTTTTTCTCACCCTCTCAGAGAGCACCACTGAGAAAAATTTGGCTCTGACTTCTTTACTCCCACCAGATATTTATCATAGACTCATAGATTCCTATGCACATGGATAAGATCCCACCTGCGCCTTTTTTTCCCCATGATGAACAATCCCAACTCTCTCAGCCCATCTTCATATGCCAGATGCTCCAGTGCCTTAATCATCTTTTCTGCTGTTTGCTACTCTCCTTCCAATGCATTCATGCCTCTCTTTTATTGGGGAGCCCACAACTGAACCCAACACTCCAGATGTGTCTCATGAGGTCTGAGTAGAGGGGAGGGAGCACCTCCTTTGACCTGACAGCAGTGCGAAATTCTAAACTTCATGAGATTCCTTTCAGCCCATTTCTCCAGCCCATCAAGGATTCTCTGAATTGTGTCACAACTACCTCGTGTATCAACCGATCCTCACAGGTTTGGGCTGTCATCCATCAGCTAAGTTACTGATTAAATATTTGAGTGGAACGGCACACAGGATGAAATATCAACCTCTTTCCATTTGACAGGGAACCACTGATAACTATAAGAGGACTGTGGTTTTCAATAGTTTTACATATCTTAAGGGAATTTGTTTGCAAAAATGCATTAATGTGTAACAGTGTAAAAACTAAGCCAAAGCCTCAAATTTAAATGTAAATATCTAGTAGCAACAAAGTGAGAAATTTCTGTGAAAAACAATAGATTTACTGAGTAGTGGCTTTTTAATTTATTAATAGTATTCCAATTATGATTTAAAGTGTTTTATGCTATTTACCATATTGTATGTATATCTGAGATATTAGATTTAAATGAAATGCTAGAACTGTGTTTTATTAACACATTGCAATCTTCTAGTAAAAATAAAAAGTATTTTCTGCTACAAAATCCTAATGTTTAAATCTGTATAATGATTTGTAAAAGTCTAGAAGAGATAATTATGTTTTGGTTTTTGTAATGGTCTGAAGGTGAAATGCCATGGAAAGGGAAATGTAATAGAGTTTCAGGTTGGGTTGTCTCTGTATCCTTCTCCTCATTATACAAAGAACATAATGACAGAGCAGAATTTAATGGAAACTGAGAGTTTTCTGGTGAGAGGATATGGCTGAAGCGTCAACTTGTACAATGTGATGTATTGTTAGATTTTTCTTTTTAAAGAAAATTCTAATCCAGTTTATTCCTTATCTTGTAACTTGGTAAGAGATTAAATTGAAACAACAGATGCAGGAGGTTCAAAGTTAGGATTCATGTCATCTAACTAGCCATCTAGAAGTCACTTATCTGATCAGAGTGAATTGTTTAGGTGTTCTTTGTCATTAATAGAGGCGTCTTTGCTCCTTCCTAAAATAAGTAGGATTAATCTAAATTTATTAGAGTTGCCTATCTCTCACAGCTTAGTGAGACAATCTGTATACTCTGCTTGAGACAGTAAAGTGGACTAAATCTTAGCTTATGCAAAGGAAAGGTATATTTTAAGAATTAGAATGAGACATTGTCACCTTCCAAAACAAGAATCCACCATGAGTAATACAGGAAAAGTCAAAGCTTGAATATGAATTTCTAGTGAAGCCTATGAATTTGATACACTTACCAATGTGAAAAGAATTGGCTTTTCTTTTAACAGCTCTTGTCTTCCTCCCCCCCCCCCCTTTATTCATGAAATTAAACTTCAAGATGTGTAGTCAGCACTGTACCTTTCACTGAGATACCACAAAGGCCATATTTATCCATGAAGATGTTACCATCTCACTTATAATGAAACAATAAAATATTTCTGCCCATACCCCTAAATCAGTAACATATAGTTAAAATCCTGGAGAGGTAGAGGACTATGTTACCTTGATGCGCACACATTCTGTTACAGTTACATTGGCTCCTCAGGGCTTTTCTTTCTGCATCGATTATGTTGTTTATAAATAACAACAATCATGCCACTTACAAATACAGTTGTACTGCAAACAATCCTTATCTAGCCCAGGCTTAAGCTAACAGGAAGGAAAAAAATGTGAGAGTCAAATGTACAAGAACAGTTATACCTAAATTCATATCTCCTTCTTGATAAATACTAATATACTTGCAGAACTCAGCCATTATTTTGTATGGCATGTGAAACATAATTAGGTAGTAGTCCTTATAATGTCCTTGAAATCTTCCTTGGTCCTTTCTTCAAAGTTGGAAGGCAGCTTGACATTTACTTCAAGTATTTACTTGTGGCACCTTGGAAAGTCTTGAGGAAAAATTATGCGTAATAGGTAGCTCATGGTAAAAGTGACTGAAATGCACTGCACTGTTGTTGATAATATGGATCTATTTACCCAGTACTTGGTTAGAAGGAGAAAGGGGAAGTGGGGGAATGGGGGTGGGGGGTGTCTTGGAGGATTCTCTTCCTAAAGTGAAGCTGCTGTGAGGGAGAGAATTCAAAAAGGTCAGCAAGGCATCAGGGGAAGTATTTGCAAGAGAGAAACAAAACAAACAAACAAACAAAAAATAGCTATTGCAAGTGAGCCCAGAACTGTCAGACATTTACTTAAATACAAGCAAAAAGAAAACACGTCCAAGAGAAATATTTCTAGCTAATGAAAAGAGAGAAAAAATCTTGGCTGGTTAATTCTAGGACTGCAACTCATACTGCGCACATCTACTAGCATGGGCTGTGAGGCTCTTGGCATATTTCTTTCATTAAACTGAAAGATTATTAAGAAAGTTTTGCATAGGACTAGTGGTGAACAGAAACTGTGCAAGGTTTTTACATTGCATGTGAATCAACCATGAGAATAGGATGAGATATGGATTTTACCAAATAATTGAATTACAAAGTTGTTTCTCAGATAGTACTGTTGAGACCAAAAAATAAAGGATATAATTCCAGACTGAAGTGGGGAATTCATCCTAGTGATTTTAGACTCTCCAAACCTAATTCCCTTAGTCCCCTTTCTAGTCACTCTCTGCTCAAATTCCTAATTTACACTGCTATAAAATGAAATCTTTCTCTCCCCCAGCTTTTAATCCATCTTCAGCCGTTTCTCTTGCCCTTGTCCCTTATTTCTGCCATAGCCTTCCCCTCCAGACACATTCTTCTTTTTCTCTCCCTGTTGCCAGCCCCTGCAAGCCATAGTTTCTTTTATATACGTGTCCCACTCTCTCCTTTCAGTATGCTCTGTTCCTGAATCCTGCTCTGGCCACCAATCTTTGCTCTCCTCACACCTTCTCCCCTTCCTCTGCCTCCACCTGATTTCTTCTCCCCTGCCACAATATTTCTTTCTTGCTAGACTCCAAAAGAGGGAGCAGTGAGACCACAGAGACAGTTTCCCTGCTCACAGCTGTTGTGTGGGCTGTGGGGTTGCAGAGGGAGACCAATCCCATGTGCAGAGGGATCATGCTCTGGTGCTGTGGGGATGTAACATCTGCAGCTCAGTTGAGTGCAGCGGCTGAGGGAGAGCACAGCCTTCCTGGAGCAGGCAGAAAGCTGAGAGTCTGACCTCTGCTGCACACTGCCAAAGTGCACAAACATCCAAAGCTTATAGCTTGGTTACATTATGGGAAAATTTCTGTGCCCACAGTTCCTGAAACCAGCACCATTGTCTTGCCCATTCTAGGTGGCCAAGGCTTCCTCTAAAACACAGAGGTAAACAAAGCTGTAAAGCTATGTGGATTGAGAGAGCATCTTGTTCACTGAATTACCAGTTTAAGGACTGTTCAGTATAACAGAAATAACATATATTTAGGAAAGTGACCATGAAGACAACAACAAAGACCAGAACCCTTCAGCCACCGATCCATTAAAGGCACCACTCAGAGATAGCCTTGAAGAGGATCAATCTGAACTTATAACTGATAAGAAGCGAAAAACATGACTAACATCAGTATTATCAGATATTAAAGTGGGCTTGTGATATTTTGTAAAACTTTTTATAGGGTGTTCAGGGGAAAGGCCAACAGTGGGGAAAGGGAAGTATCAGAGTGGACTGGGAAAATGAAGAGGATAAATGGACCAGCTGCCTATCTTCGTATTAAATCCTTTTACTGATTCTTTTTTCTGTGTAAACTCACTTCCTATCCCTTATGTGTGAATGCTGCAAAGTCTACATGACAGCAGCTAGAAAAGGGCTGAACTGAAAGGACCTACGGATCTATGTGTCAGGAACTGGAGAGGCAAGGATGCATGTATGTGTGAGAGGCCTAAATGCCAGCAACTGGAAAGACCTGGCTATGTTCATTTTTCCCCTGTAAAATCCTGTATGCATGTGTGTGTATGTGTCATTTGCCAGCAAATTTTAAGCTGGACTAGCTGGCAGGTAGGAGGAGACCTTCATCAGGAAAGACTCAGGGTCTGAGTCAGTGGCTGGGAAAGGGACTCAGGGTCTAGGCATGGATATTAGGCAGAGTTAGAGGCCATCCTAATACTTGAAGAGTCTTTGACTGTGAGTGTATGTGTGAGAATGCAGCTAACAGAGGCAGCCAACAGAAGCAGTAGTCATGTAGCAGTATCTGGGTTTTGTTTTGGGAGCTTCTGGACCTTCTGGAGACAAGCTCTAAGGTCATTAGGAAACACCTGGGAACCCTCTGAGAAACTTAAGGGTGCCTGGTGCTGTCAGGCAAATTGACATAAAGGGAGCTACAAGGTTGTGGGCACAAGGAAGGTCCTAGTAATGTCTATCTATCAGCTTCCCTTGACCCAGGGTGCCTGGAGCCTTTGTTGCAGATGCCCCCTGATTAGGGAAGGTCAAGCACCCTCTAGACAGTGCTCAGGAGAAGCCTATTTTAAGAGCCAGGCCCAGAACACAACTCTGAGGCAGCAGTTTGTGCAGAAGGGTGTGAAGAAGGGGGTCTCAGTTGCAATTTTGCCACTGTAACAGTCTCAGACACGGTGGTATTGTGCCACAGAGCATTTTCTCCAGCAGATGTTGGAGCAGCTGTCCTGGCTAGGGCAGAGGCTTCAATGCAGACTGAGCTTTAGGTGGTGGATGCAGTCCTCCAAGTCCCAGGCTGGAGGGAGTGCTCTGAAGCCAGGAGAGAAGCACCTCTGTCCTGCAGGACATGAGCTGTCTTGGAGGAGCTGTGCTGCCAAGTGGAGAAGCTATGGGATAGGAAGAAGTGAGCAGGCTACGCAGCATTGGTAAAGATGAAAGGATGATATAAACAGGATCATCTCTGAGACTCAACACCTTGAAGATCCTAAGCCCCTATCTGCAATAGGGAAGCAAGCTCTGTCTAACCCCAGTATCAAGATAAGAGAAACCTCTAAAGAGGGGGAAGGATAGATGCTGATGACTCCTTGCACCAAGAGTAAGGGTCCTACCTGTGGGTATACAGCTGCAAAATAGGTTCACCACCCTCAAAGTTGAAGGGGAGCCAGGTGTACCTACAAGCAAAGAACCTTGTTCACTTAACTTGAAACCATGCAAGACTACCAGGAAGAAGTGGTGAGTCATTTTAATGGGTGATTCCCTGCTGCAGTGGACAGAGGCACTCAACTGCCAACCTGACCAGTCATCCAGAGAGGTTTGGTGCCCGATGGGGACCAGGATCTGGAATGTTGTGGAAGACTACTTATGTGAGTTTTGGTGGTGTTATACATGGATGTTGCTAAGGGCAGTGCTTGTCTGTGATAGTCTGTATACCTGGCCATAGTGGCCTCTATGTGTGTGTGCGTGCCTCTGGGGTACACACTCAGCTTTGGTGCTGGCTGAACATGCAAACAGGAGCAGCAGAAACCACCTGCATGAGAGTGGGATGGAGAGATCCCCAGGGTCTCAGAGTGCACCCAGCTGACCTTCAACACCCAGGAAAGAGGACTCCAGAAGTCTGCCACATCTGGCTGGTCCAGTAACATCCTTAACAAAAGACTTTAAAAAAACCCCACCCCATCTGTGTCACTTTTATTTCTATATAGTAGGAAAATAATAATAAAAAACCCCTTCTAATAATATTTAGTCTTTGACAGAACCCCAGAATGTCACAATTCAGGTTAAACAGTTAAAATTAAACAAAGTAATAAGCAATGAAAAGGAGACAGTATGAGACAGCCTTATTTTTCCTGCTTATAGGGTCATTCATTTTCTCAGAATGCAAAATGTATTAATTGTCCTGATTTAACAGAGACTATGTACACTCTGTTACACCTGTTATGGTAACACTGCATTAAGATACAAAGTGAATGATGATTTGAAGAGTTCAGACACTCACACAAGGTCACAGTAAAACCAGACCTCAGGTAACTTTGCCTTCAATAAGCAATTCCCAGTACTTGAGAAGCAACAGAACCATCTCATGAAGGTTGTTTTTTTATGAAGCCTGCAACTGTAGATTTCCAGAACATGAAATTAATGCTTCTGTTAAAGTTTAGGGAGCTCTAATTGCTGTTTGTTATGTTGACAAGGCAAATTATTTCTGGGAGAAAAAAAGCTAGATTATTGCTATTTCAGGAGACAATAATGAATTGATATGTGGTGGCTTCTGTCTGGTGTTCATTGCCTTTTTTTTATTGAGTGGGTGGCAGGTAGATTGATAATTTGGCCCCAGCAAGAAGCAGAAAAACAAGCAACATCACCTCATCCAGCGAATGAGACGAGTAGATAGAGAGGAGAAACAGGCAAGGGGAGAAGCAAGAACAGTCTTTACAGGATTACAGCTGTTAAGAGTTTAAAAACATTTTTGTACAAAAAGCCTAAGGCACACTTTCAGGTCGTGGAGCCGCACCGTGTGTACTGTGTTATGAAGCACATCACTTCCACAGAGCTTTTATTACTGGCACTACTTTTATATTGAGCAAATACCTCCCTCTCACCACAAACTTTTGAGGATGCATTGCACTTATCTGATTTGATTCATTTCTTCCAAACAAGAGGTGTTATCTTCTAATCTTCTCTGCTAGCAGAAAAGTACCAGGAAATCTGACCCTCTTTTGGATTCCTTGCTTTTCCTGCCTGCTGGGCCCTACTGTTGACAAGCTTGCTTAAATTACATTTTCTTTGGTTGGGAAAGTAACGTGTTGCTTATATCAGGGCTGTGACTGAAGCCCAGCACATCAGAGAAGCACAGCAGCGCTGTGAAGCAATCATAGATAAAAACAGGACATATTTGTAAACAGGTTGTGTGAGCCTCTTGGTTTTCATTCACCTGTGGAGAGAGAATGAATGCCTTATAAATAAAGCCAAAGGGGAAGATGCTAAACATCCTGTACTTGCCTTGTAAATGTATGCATCCAAAAATGAATTTACTTGCATTTTTTGTGTTTAGTTCTATATTATTACATCAAAATCACTTTCTACTGTAGCCTGCAAGGCAGATGAAGGGATATCACCAAAAAATGAGGGCAGCCTCTAAAGCAAAATATATTTTTTCAGCAGTAAGGTTCATGGTGAGTTTTATGCATATGTATATCTGTGCCAGAAAAATTTTGTTGATTTGTTTCAAGTGAAATGGAAAGGCATTATGTCCCCATACCCACATCTCCCATTCTCAGTTTTCGCATCTTAGAACCTTAGGAAAACAAGTCTGTCTCAGCTGAGAAATATCTCCCTAAACAGTTTTCTGCTCTTTAATGCATAGTGTATTAGGACCCTGCTCCAAAATACCCAGTAAGAAACCTGAAACACAGTCTTCTGTATGTTCCCTCCATGGTTCATGAACTGATGTGATGTAAATACAGACCAGGTCATTCTGTCCCAGAGTGCAGCTCCCAACAAGAAGATGTAGGTGAAATATCTGTAAAGTTGCTTCATTTGCCTGGAATTTTTCACATTCAACTTGGACCTTGACCTGAGATTACAGAGATTTCCAGGGCCATTTTTACCCTTCCCTGCCCTGATGATCCACTAATCTCCTCCTTGGCAGTATGGGTGGGATCATTCTCCTCTCCCATTTCCATCTCACAGGCAGGTGTCCTATTTAGTCAGTTAGGATCCCACTAACAGGCACCAGTACAGCATAATTAATTTGAGTTATTTTAGTCAGTTATCCTAGAAGCAAATGGACTGCACATGAGAGGTATGTATCGAAAAAGCTTAGGTGACTAACTCAAATGAAAGACCAAGCTTCCAGATGGTTGTTAGGGGAGATGAATCCCACCACAGGCGAGGTGATTCTGCAGAGTCCTGCCTTGCCTCAGAGGCCATCTGAGAAAAGGAAGCCTCTGGAGACAGATAATAACAAATAAGCAAACAAAAGCATTTTTCAGTAGGCTGTTAAAAGCCCAAATTTTAACAAGATGAATGCTTTTTCTCATTACTCTGCTACTGCTGCTCTGTTACGTTCTGCCTCTGTCCTGTTCCCCCCACTTCCCGCACACCTCCTGCATCTTTCCTGGGATATGTGGAGGGGAATTCACTGCTGCATAGTCCTTCTTGCAGGGCTGTTGCTCCTTCTAGTTGGGATAGGAAAAAGGGATGATCTCACCCTAGTGTTCATTTGCACTGAATTTTGTACTGGTTTTCTTAGGGGTTAATGACACTGGCTGCAGCAGCCCTGTTTTCCATGATTTTCTTCCTGATCAGTTTTGGAAGGGTTTCTGTCTCTTCAGATCAAAAAGTCTTGGTCTTCCCTTATGCACATGTGCCTCACACTGTTTTCTGATATGTGAAGTTCTTGCTGCTGTCATCTAGTTATAAGGAAGGAACAAAAAGTTAACCCTAAAATAATTGTAAAAATTTGCATAATAATTTTGAGTCCTAAAGGAAGATTGGTTTTGGCTATTCCTTTTAGTGATGTGTAAAAATAGCAGAGGGTTCATCATCTCGTCACAAAATAAATGATCATAATGGCCTCTTAATAAATGCATATTGCATTGTATTACAGCAGAATGTCTTCTCAGATGTTATGTGGATATGAAAAAACTTATTGTGATTTTAGTTTTAGAGATTTAAATGTGAGCCTTTAGGAAAAGTGTTTCTTAAAAGTTGAAAAAAGGCTGCAGACCATTAAGTGAAGTGACCTCAAATGAAGTTCTTTCTAGAAAGGAAAAAAAAAAATGTTTTAAATGTTAAAATAAAAGAAAGAGGATGTATTGTATTTTAAAAGTTGCGTGTTTTTAAGTTGTCAAATAAAGTTATATATTATTTTGTACTGTACAGGCTCACACTTTGTAATTTTCACTTATATCTGCATACTGATGGAGTGGTAAGCAAATATTTCTCTCTGTCCTAGTTTTGGCTGGGATAGAGTTAATTTTCTTCCTAGTAGCTGGCATAGTGCTGTGGTTTGATTTTAGGATGAGAAGAATTTTGATAACACTCCGATGTTTTTAGTTGGTAGACAGTGCTTACACTAGTCAAGGACTTTTCATCTTCTTATGCCCTACCAGTAAGAAGCTGGGAGGGATCACAGCCCGGACAGCTGACCCAAACTGGCCAAAGAGGTATTCCATACCACATGATGTCATGCTCAGTATATAAAATCGGGGGAGTTGGCTGGGGAGGAAACTGCTGGTCAGGAGCTGGCTGGGCGTCAGTCAGTGGGTGGTGAGCAACTGCATTGTGCATCACTTATTTTGTATATTCTATTATTATTATTACTACTATAATTTCCTTTTCTGTCCTATGAAACTGTCTTATCTCAACCCCTAAATTTTACTTTTTTTTTCTTTTTTTTTTTTTTCCCCGATTGTCTTCCCCATCCCACTGGGGAGGAGGGGATTGAGCAAACGGCTGTGTGGTGTTTAGCTGCCTGCAGGGTTAAATCACAACTCTGTCCTAAAATTATTAGTTTGATATAAGTAGATTTCCAGTACAGTGAAAAAGGTTAGTGAGGATTATAAGACATTGGCTGTACTCAGATATTCCACATTTGACCAAACCTGAGCATTTACACTGCCCTCTGATCCAGAGGTAAAAATTAACTGTATTAAAAATACTGTGCTCCTGGGTCAATGCTTATCTCATGGTCCTGGGAGGGTAGTAAATGGGCCTATTTTCAAGCTGAAAAATAGAGCTGGAATTGAGATTGGGTTTGCCTCTCAGGATGCATGCTTCCTTTCAACAGTGAATAGACAAGCAACAACCACTTGGTCACTGGCTATTTAAATCTGTAAGGCCAGCTTTGCCAGGCTTGTCCCTTCCTATTTGTGTGTGACATAAGAGGAAAGGTATTTTAGTAAATAAATAGGAAAGTCCATCTGCATGCAACACCACACTGCATGGAACTTGTCAATGTTAAACATCTCTCAGAACTACATGTTTGACAATGAACAGCAAGGCTGTTACAGCATATGAGCCATTGAAAGCAGAAAGCTGAGGGAGTGCTCTGTGCATTCCCTGTCACCAGAAATCAGTTAGGGCCTTCAGGATGGGAGTCGGGTAAACTCAGAAAATTAAAATGAGAGACATTGGGATGGTTATGCACTAATTCTCAAAATGGGAAAAAAATGTTGAAGATCCCTGTTTAGAGCAAGTGTCCTGCAGTGGTAGTAGTGTAGTGTAGCACTTTGTGGGCCTGCAATTTGCTTTCACAGAACAACCTCTTTCTCCTTTCTTCAAAATCATGCAGAAATTTTTGAGCTCTCAGTAATTTTGAAAGTGGAACAGTTCCTACTCTAGTTCTGTGTAGGGTGTTGTGTCATAAAATGCAACACGCGCATTTATTTGCATATTTTGGAGTTACTGCTTCTTCATCACAGATCTTAAGACAGGCTGTTGGTCCCCAGTCTGTACCTATATACAAAACAAAGCATAATTGTTGTCTCAATGTCTTACAGCCATAGGGTATGCTCCTTCCTGAAGATGCGGATACATGCATCTCCTCTCAATCTCACACAATTAGAGAAAGATACATGGTATTTCATATCTGATTTCGTAACTCTATTCTACTTTTTTTGGTTCCTTTCACTGATGTAATGATTGAAGATGTAAAATTAGCAAGCTCAGTGAAGATACTAGTTTACTTTGAAAGGGACTGTGCATGATACATCTTCTCTCTCTTGGGAGATATGGGATAAATAGCAAAGCTGACACCTCAAGCCCTCTCATAATAATATGTCTTTTTCTGTAGTATTAACAGTTGATAGAAGGCCTGAGACCTAACGAGTGCCAGTTCTGAATGTGGACAGTGCCAGCAAGTGGTTTTGTGAAGACTCCCTCAACAGTCAATAAGATTAGAAACATCCCAATAGAGTATTCAGCTGACATTTTGTATACAACTTTTTCAGGGTGTGATGAATCCCCATATGTCTGTACTCAGCTCTTTACTGACATTTGTGGGAGCTTAGCTAACTTAGACAAGAAGTTTAACTTTTCAGTGGTTGCAGTGAACTGACTTGAATCCCATCCAAAGCGAATACTGTAGTCTTACTGAATTCAAGGAGAATGCTCACTTCAGCACTTGCCTGCTAATTCTCCTACCAAATGCAGAATCAGACCTCGCTTTATGTTACAGCATGCTGTAGCATGTTTGAGAGTACAGATGAAGCCGACAAAGCCTTTGCTCTGACAGTATGTCGCTATCTTCATTTTATGGCAGTTTGTTGTAATTTTGCCTATAGCATAATGGTCATAATAAGATATTGACACATTTAACAGCAGCTGTTTAACATTTCATAAATATCACAAATGCCAACCATTCCATTAAAACAAAAACAGAAACAAAAGGCATAAAAATTTAGTGAGAGGCAGATTCCTAATATTTTAAAAAATAAAACCAGTGTTTTAACCACTGTAATGTGGCTGGCAGGGTCAGTAGCATATTACTATAGCAATATACTGCTGTATTGGGTTTGCATGGCAAAAATACAATAGCTAAATAGGAAAAATCCATACAGGAAAAAATTCCAACTGAAATTTAAAAAAAATCCACAAATTGTGAAATTACAAAATTTATTAGAAGTCCTAAGATAAAAGATTTCCAGGATTAAAAATGAATTGTCCAAGTCTTATTTTTCCTGTAAAACTTTTGAGTCTCATTCAGTAACGATAAAAACCTGCATTTGTCAAAATTTTTTTTCCCATTGAAAACTAATCAGTCATATGACCAAAATATACCAGTCATGTACAGTGACTGCTGTATAGTAAGACTAGGCTAAATTTATATTATTACAGAAATAGCTTGTTAATACATCTCTGTATGTACATAATCAGAGCTATTAAAACAGTGGATTACAAAACTACAGGGAGTTTTTTTCTTTTTTTTTTTTTTTTCCCTTAGAAATATAGATGGATGATGGCTTCCTCTATGAAATCATTTTATCCTGCACTCCAGGATAAGTTCTGTCTTTCTCTATCACATAACCTAGAAGATGAAGTGATCTGCAACAGAATTTGTAACTATACTATTGATGTATCCATGCAGAGGCCGATCTTAATGACAGCAGGGTTCCTTCAAGAACATGTATGGATCATTTACTTTTACAGTTCTTTCACTTATTAGAAGCTTACAGTCATCATTACAGATGTGCTTGCGAGCAGATGCTTTCCCAGTTAACACATTAGCTCCCATGGAAGTACTGACTGTTCAGTGCAAATGGTTGTCATCCAAACCCTGAAAAGAGTGCCACTGATTTAAATAGGATCAAATGTCTGCTAGCCTTTTAATCGATTTTTATAAAAAAGAGATCTCCAAGAAGATTGGTTACAGAAACAGTTATTTACTTTGAAAGTAATAACATTTAAAAGCCTATTTCTTAACTGTTTGGAATGTGGATTTTTAAATCTTTTTCAAAAGACATATCATATATAGAGAAAATCATTACTGATTTTCTGATAGACAAAATTAGGCAATACATTGTCTCGCTTTCTGTCTTTCATGCAGTAACTCCTATGTGGCTTAGCACCTATTGAGGAAATGGTTTCAGTCTATTTAGCTGTAACAGACTGAAGCCCTCTACATTCATAGTCCAGGTAAGCATCTCAAACACCAGGCTATTGGTTTAGCCAACAGTGTTCCCCTATCTACCCTTTTCTATGTTACTGTGTGTATGGGGATGGAGGGTTTGGGGACCAGGAGGAGAGCAGGAAAGGGTACAGCTTATTCACTTGGAAACACAGCTGCAAATTTGACTTTTTAAAGAAATTCAGACATCTGATTCTATCTTCCTGACTCCAGTTGAGTAGCGAGAGCATTCATTGTAGGCATGTAAAATGATGTATTGGATGTAGTCTTGTGGTGCCTCATCTTACAGAGCCAGGGGCAATAAGATATAATAGCAAATTCTCAATGTACTAATCTGCAAACAAAATGAACTTATCAAAATAAAGAAATAAATTAAATGGAGGCTTCAACTCTTTTAATCTTTTAATCAAAGGCTTAGTGGCAGAATGTTATAATGAAGACCCCACATTATCAAGTCTTCATTATGTGAATGCTAAATTCATTAGTGTTACTATGAAGTTTCATAAATTATTTAAACTAGCCTTGTCAAAATAAATGAACAAAGTACATTCTGTGATACTCTAGCACTATTTTTTCTTTTTTCCTTTTTTTTTTTATTCTTCACATTGTGCTTGCTTATGTTCTTGATAGTTCACAAAATTGGTTGATTCACAGTGGAGACCTGCTTCAATGCCTATTAATTTTAGTGGGAGTCTTACCACTAAGCTTGGTGGGAGTCTGAGTGGGCCCTGAGTGTCCCAGTATCAATGAAAATAAGTCATGTTCTATTGTTATTTCTAATTAGCCTGCAAGCATTACAGAGCAGGGCTTGTCTTTGACTATGTGATTGTACAGCACTTAGCACAATGGGGCCTCCATTCTGTTTGGAATATCTCTATTAATATAATAGTTCTCTTGTGAATGCAACTATTTTCAATCTCTGCCATGTGTTCAGGGTATTTTTTATTAATTACCTGCTTTTCGAAAGTTCTAATCTGTGCAAGACAGTGGATAAATAAAACATGTACTATACAAAATCTGTCAAGAAGCTGTTATCAAGCATTGTGGTAACATTTTAAGAGCATTTTTAATGGTCAAATGGTAAGAACAGGAGAAAAAATAATGTTTGAGAGGGAATTTGATATATTTGTTTAATGCATACACACACACACACACAAATAAATAAAAAATAAATAAACTTGTATTTTTATTTATGCATACTTATGTAAAAAATTTGGGTCAGATTGTAACCTGTTACTTCAACAGATGACCACCTGGCCGTGATCTCTATAAGAAGTTTTATTTTGTATTAACCCAATACAGCAGACACCCCAAAAGGAGCAAGAAGGAGATGGGAAACTATTGCATGGCTGAAGGGGTGTAGCAATGAATATCTGATACTAATTAAAAAAAGAGAATGCCTATGACAGCTTTTCTTTTAAGGTAGTGTAGTTCTACTCTCCTCAACAAGGGTTTCTGCCCAATAGTCATATGGGGTGGAAATTGTATGATAATTTTATTACATAAGGCATAAATGGAAAAGCTTCACTCTGATTATTCCTGCAAAACATTTGGTACTGCAGACCCTTCAATTTCTATGTCATTCTCCTATAAGGTAAAGAGAAAACTATTTGAATTTGATCTGTAAGAAGGCAAAATCAGACTTTTTTCCTAAATAATAAAGATTAAAAAAATGTAATATATTTTCATAAATAAAAATATTCTCAGAAAATATTTTAGTGAAGAAACCCAAATATTCCAGGTCTACATATATCATCTGCATTTCAGCGATATACAGTACTGTTTTACTGAATTTATTCAGCTTTGGAATTCCACTAGATAATCATGCACTGGGTGTGAGTGCTGAGGAAAGGGCGTTATCCTCAAATTATAATGGCTCTGCTTCATTTGGTTGGATAAATTCTTATTAGTGTGTGCATGCGTGCATGTGTAGGAAAGAAGCTGATATTTTTCTCAGTTCTTCAGTAATCCCAGTTTCAAAGTCTCAGAAAAGCCTATTTTTTTTTTTTTTTTTGTCATCGGTGATACAGCAAATACTGCTAGCCAAAAATATTGCTGTTCTCCATAATCAACATCCTGTTGATGTGAAAGGAAAATGTTTCCCCTTCTTTAGAGTTAAATGCTGAACCATCTCACTGTCGCTCCGACACCTTCACAGTGCGTACACATAACCTCTAACCTGACTATGCCCTTTAGCAGCAAATTAAATCAAAGTCCTGTTTCATGGGGGCAGTAGGACTCTGCAGTCACAGAGTGGTAGATCCAAAAGCAATTTTCTCTGTGCTGCAAAATGAATTTCTGGGGAGTCCCTTCATGTGTCCAAGCCCTTGGAAAATAGAAATGCAGCAATACGTTTCATGCTTTTTATTTGTGCGGCACGGTAAAGGGACAGTTGCTTCCCAAAAGCACCACTTCAATCTGTTTATTTGGAGACTCAGCCTTGCATTGCTACCTGCCTGGCACACTCTCATCCTGAACAGTTAGAACACAAGATTTCTTTCTCATGAATGTTTGCATTCTGCAAAAATTGGTAAGTATACCAGAGAAGACTGGCATGGTGTAATGCCATATTCTGGCTCAGTTTGAACCCTTATAGCAGATAAATATGAAATGTCATACCAGATGTCTGCTTAACATGCATGGGCTCTGCTTGTGAATCTTATGTAAGGTTCAGCATCACTTGTTCTCACAGTTGACTGTGAAGTGGGTCTGGCTCCCAGCCCAGGTCTCTCACACAATGATTAACCTGAGACTACATAGCACCATCTGGTACTGTCTCAGGTAGGAAACATATATAAATGACTGAACAGTTAAGCTTTTCCCTCTGAAAGCAGAGTAATGTTTGAGGAATTGCACCTTTTTTCTTTTCCCCAGAAAAAAATGCCTTGAAATATTTAACGTATACATAAAACTTACTAAGCCCCCTTCCCCAAACCTGTCTGGAAATCTTTGCTGCTTTGTATTTTACACACTCTCTTTGTGTCTCTCTTCTTCTCTCCCATATTTCCTCCCTCTCACCCTTCCTCTTTCTTTCTTTCCTTCTTTCTTTTTCCTTCTTTCTTTCTTTTGCTTTCTCTTGCACTTTTGTTCAGTCTTTCCTGAACATTGATCTTGAGCCTGAGTGATTGATTTAATTGGAGACCTAGATCTGCCACATTTTCTGGTTTTGGCTGGAGAAGTACTTCTGTAGGATCTTTTGGTAAGTCAGTAGGTGAAGTAAATAACCAGCTCAAAAAGAGTGCCATGATGGCACCACCCCCGATTCTATCATCTAAGAAGAAAACCATAGACGTGGCTCTTTGGAAATGCTTCATGGACAATTTAAATGAATGTTCAATCAAGGAAGCAATGTTAAATGGGGGGAAATGCAAACAAAAAGGATCATGGGCTTCCATCGTTTCCTTATCTCTCTTCCTTGGGTCATATGTTTCAGTGGCTTAAGAACAGTAGGGTATGATCCTTTGCTGTCCTTCAATGTTTTAAAAACAAAAGCTGACCCTCTCACCCTCCTCTGCATTTCTAATGAATCTGTTCTAAGATGCCCCTTGACAATCATAAAGTGTGAAATATGAAAGTCATAAAATGCGAAATAGCCAAAGATTTGAGATTTCCTGGATTCAGGATTTCGCAGGCCCGGGTTTATATAATGCCTGTTCTGGGGCCAGCAACATCGAAGCTGTTACAGCAGTGGCTGAAGTGGTGATGTGGCAGCCAGTTCTCCAGCTAGCAGCAGCTAGGGTGGATCTCCCTACAGAGGTGGAGCTAAGTCAGCCTCTAAAATGGCTCTCATGACTTTTTTCCCCCCTGTACCTGCATATTTTATAAGCAGAAAACTTGAAATAAGAGCAAACTTGTAGGGTTCTTAGACCTTGTGGCTACAGTTCTAACCCTTCATGAGAACCAAAATACATGGAAATGAAAATAAAATAGTTGTGGCAGAAAGTAATATCCCCAGAATGTGTTTAAGGACACAAAACTAGCTTAGACATAGTCTAGACACTTGATGCTATTAAATATTTGGGAATGATTGATTCTTTCTCTGCAAATTTTGCCAAAAGTACCATCTTTTTCATAACTACTACGCACTTTTTTAATAAATGAAATATTTTAAAAGTACATGCATTATTAGAAAATATTTTAAAAGCTCTGTGCATGGTTATTCTGGGTGTTGGAAATTATTGACATTTGGGTAGGTATGGTTAGGACTCTGCCCTTCATTATGTTCTTCTTCAGCAGCCAGGCTCGACTTGTAAACTACTTTGTACTTTGACTTCTTCTCCTAGAGGTTCCTAAACACAGGAGGAAACTTTCAGAGATCTATTTAACTGTTAAGGTATCTAAAGATAATGAAGCCACCAAGGAAACACATGAAGGTGGATTGTGATGCTGGAACTTAAAAAGTCATCCCCAACAGACAGGGAGGTGTCTCATACTGCAGCAGGACAGATGGATTACTTCCCAATTTCTTAAGCAAACAGGCAGCATGTCTATTCTTATCTAGGATACTCTTAACTTTTTAAAAATTATTTTATTAGAAGTTTAAATTCCTAAGAAAGAGTTGGTAACATTGTATAACGTTTGACATTACAGACCACAGAGCAAGCGTTCTACCTGTCCCTGGATGTGGGGACAGGTAAGAAAAAGAGGGAATACTTACAGATATGTAAGACATTATGACTATGATTAATGGGATGGAATTAAGAACAGACAGATGTAGGCTGAAAAGCATCAAAAACTTCCTCACACTGACATGACTGATAATATAGAAGACACTCCAAAAGGAAGTTGTAAAAGAACCATCAATACTATAAAATATACTATAATGATCAATTTTTCATTGGCGGCAACATGAACTAGGCAGCCCAACAGGGCTTTTCTATCCTTGGCTTCCATTAGTCTATGGTAAAATTAGAAGGCAAATAAGAACTCTTCATGACAGCCTTGTCTTTTATTGCCGGTAGGAGAATGCTCACTGTTACCCAAGCTAATCATGCTGCAATATAACTTCAACATTTTATATTGGGTATTATTATAGGTACATATCACTATAACATAGTGCTTTCATTTTGAGCCCATCATGGTGCTGTAACAGTTTTCTAGTGAAACATGTTAAATTTAAAGGGGAAAAATGAGTGGGAAGTATCGTACTCAATTATATCTACTGTGGCTTCTGTTTCAGGGGTTTTATTGTTAGACTTGGTTTTCATTACTAGTTCACAATAGCAGCTGGGATTTACTTTGCGCGTGTGCCATTTTAGTTTGAGGGTCTCCAGGGTTTTTAAATACATTCAGTCTTTCCTATACTGAGGTATTTATTTTGCTTGCCTGCTTTTCTGTAGTTTTTAATTTCATTGAAATTAATAGTTGTTTAGATCAATGATTTGCAAATGTCAGTATACTGATGGGATGCTGGGGAAGAAAAAAAAATCACTGAGCTTTCATGAGTTGTGGGGACACTTACTACCTACAAAATGTGTCATTACTAAAACTCAAGCAACTCCTTCATCTGAAGTGGTAAAAAGAAACTTTTTAACCTTTGCATGCAATACTAGAAATTAGGTCCAGATACACAGAAGGAATAATGCTCTTCAAATTGTTTATAATGTTCCTGGGAGCAAATGGATGCTTTTATGGAGTCAAAGATATGCTGTTTTCTTGACTGCTGCTTATTTTGGGAAAGAACTGCCAGAATTTATTTACATAAAATGGAAGCTCTGGTTCATCAAGGAATTCATCCACCACTCTGAATACAGATCCAACTAGCAACTAGACATGTGTCTCTGTAGGGATTTAAAACCATTTACAGGCTCGATAACCCCTCTAAAAAACCTCTCTATATATTAATACGTACATAAGGTTGGCCAGAATCCAAGGTTGGCAGATTGAGGGGCAGAGCACCCAGGTGCTCAAAGATATGTGCTCAGAACTGTAACTCTTCTTCCAGATGTACACATGTGTACTCCCACTTCAGATTTGTCAAGAAGTAAGGACTTTACAAGAGAAAAGGGTGTGTTTCTCTGGGTCTCAGAGGATATGATCTCTGAGAAGAGTTATTTTAGCCTCTTAGTGTTCCATTAAGAAAGTTCACCATGAAATAACAGTAGAACCACTTTTGCTGTCCTAAAGGATACAGTAGTATATGCATAGGTAAAATTAGGTAAGATCTGATTTTGATTTTTTTCTTTTAGTTAATTCCTATCTTCTACAAAATTTCTGTCAAAGTGTGCATGCCAATTGGCCTTGCAAATCTAGAGCCAAAGAGCTAATCTGAAATTCAAATGTAATATGGTGCCAATGGATAATGAGAAGGTGAATGGAAGAAACTACATCTACCTGTAAACAAGCTAGGACCTCTGTTTACTAATCATTGGGTTGTAACCCGAGGACTTTGACTTTCCTCCAGTACCTGAGGAAAGCGCTTTCGATGGGTAACTTCAATGGCTAGTACATCTGGGTCCTCTGAGGCACTATATGGATACACCACTACTTGTACTTGTACAAAATGAGAGTTTACACCAACAGTTTGAATTACATTAAAAAAAAATAGTATGCATAGCTTCTATCACTATGGCTAGTATCCGGTACTTTTAATCAAAAAATTTCAACTGCAAAGTTTATGACGCCTTAACATTCTAGTGTAAACATTCTAGTTTGTCCAACACAGAAAGAAGAGGATGCAAATTTGTTTTAGGGGTCTTATTTAGATGAGAAAGACAGAACTGAGGGTTAATTTGGTTTCCATTTATTTCTACTGACAAACATCATGTGTACTAGTGATAGTCAATGCTATGTGAAATCTATCTTTGGTGGTGGTGGTGTCACGAGGGAAAGAACTATGCTATCAGAAACTATTGAGGTACATAATTAAACTGTGATAATTTGTTGGGATGATAATCAGGAATAAGTCAGCATCTGAGAGTTTGGATTGCCATTGTAACACCTCCTCTTCCCACATTCCCGCTCCCTGCAAGCACCTGCAGATCCCTGAGCTTTGGTGGAGTAAGGGAGGTGTGTGAGGGTGTGAGGACAGGAAGAGGCATCAAAACCCGGCTTCTTCTTCTCCCTACCCATATACCTGTCTAGAGAGGCCTCGGGAATATGAAGGAGAGGTATGGAAGAATTGAGGAGGAAAAGGCCATTATAGAGGTGTAATGGAGCTGACTACTAGTGCCAGGAAATAGTCTGGGCAGAACGCAGTTCCGTGTTATTGACATAATAGCAAGCTTAATAAGTTTAGCATTATTTAGCCCTGAATACAGTTAAAAGTGTAATATTACTAAAGGTAAAAGTGTATATGTATATATACATACAGCTATATATGCGTATACACATCTTTGTGGCTACAGTTAAATATGTGTAGATATACTCATCATATATATACACATATAAACCAATATTCCTTTAAGGGCAGAAAATAGGCCTGACATCTACATCAAACAGGAGTATTTCTCAATAAGCACAACCTTAGCTAGTACTTTTGATAAGATGTTAAGTCCAACGGGATGGGAACAGAAGAGAAGGGCTATATAGCTGTGATCCATTGCCCTGTATTGTCTCTGTAGTGACAGAGTAGCAGCATATCACAGCTTGTAAAAAAAACTTACAATGCGCAGAGAGTATTTGAAGAAAACGTCAGCTAAATCGTTCTTTTCAAATGTTACTACTTACAGAAAGTCACCAGTATGATAAGAATTTAAAATCGTATTAGGCAATTGAGATTTTTTTTTTTTCTGTAATTTGACATGAAAGTCTTTTTGTTAGTGACTTTCATATTGTATTAGCTATAAAGAGGGAATGAAGAAGTAGGCTCTGGATGCTAGCCAAGTCTGAGATGCAGTCCTCCCACAATAAATTCCAGGGTGAATGGCAGAAGCATGCAAATGAACTAAGAACTCCAATGAGCAGATGTGGCACAGGTAAGCTGATAGAAAAGTGCAACGTTAAACTTCCATTTCTGCTATGACACAATTGCTTGAAATTTGGGGGGCAGAGCACTGGCTCAGAGACAGATTTATCCTTTAGCCTCATATGCGGACACAAATGCTTCTTTAGCAGGTTGGACAATGTCTGTTCTACCTTATTAGGGATCATTCTTACATAAATCCTCTTCCCAATTCATAAGTATAATTTCATCTTTCCATTGTAATTTGCTTCAGGCAGCTTACTGTCAAATATTTCTATTTTCTTAGAAACCTGAAATATTTAGTAGAGTAGTGTATCTTAACACCTTGCAATCCCTGTTTGTGCATGTGGAAAGAGAGTAAAATTTGTGCATTTTCTAAATTACGTTTCAGAATGAGGTATCTTCTTTTTAAGAAGTAAATGGAAAGAAAGAATCAAAAGATTATGATCCTAGTTAGTACACCTATCTAGAGAAAGACCTAACTAGGAAAGAAAATCCATATCTAATTAAATTGAAAATTGCAGGGCAAATTATATGTGAATTAAAAAAAGAAATTATGACTGTGTGTATTTACACATCCAATGCTTAATGAAAACATCTGGTCTTGGGTGGGAGTGGGTGTGTCTGTTTTCTGGGGGTTTTTTGATGTGAGCATTGCAGCATTTATAAAAGCTCTTCCCCCTACAGCCTACAACAGAAATTCAAAGTTTAAATGGCATAATGAACAGATTTATGCAATTCAATTGTCATGTCACTAAACCTTAACATAAAATTATACTGCTGAAAGTGAAAAGAGCTCAGAGGAGACAGCAGCCAACATTTATCCAGTAATCAACGTACTGTACTGATAGTGCTATGAATGCATGATATAGGCCAAGTATTGCAAAACCATTTTTTTTTGTCTGCTTTCAAAAATAACAGATTTAAAATAGCACTGTTTAGTGAAGAAATGCAAGAAGTATGCACACATGTAATCAAATTTTCCAAATCCTGTTTTTAATAGGTTTGAAGATATTTTCTAGTTTACTATAAAATGGACTTGGGATATCAAATCAAATTTTAGCACTGTATTTGAGTATTTGTTGCCAATGACTGAAGGTACTGACCTGGATGAAGTTGACTTGCATCCTGTTCGTGGCTTTCCCAGTAACTAATCCGGTACACTGCAAATTGTTTTCAAGTGCCTCAATGTCCCCATTTCTAAAATTAAGATAATAGTTCTCATGAAGATATATGACTGAAAAACACAACTGGAAACCAAGGCATAGTAATATACACTTTGAATGAAAGAGACTAAGAAATGAGAAAAAAGAAAAAAAAAAATCTTTGTAATGATATTACCAAGAGAAATCACTGATAGATTTAGGTTAAATTCTGGTTAGTCATTAGGCTTTCTGATTTAACATCTGTTTAAAAATTCCATCTAAACTACTGATTATATTTTTTTAAAAATACATTATATTTATAAATGTGTATATGCTAGAGGGTACAAAAATCACTATAAAAATAATGCTAAATAGAAGTGTGAGGAAGGAGGGAAAACACATGCGAGAAAGAGCTCATGCCTCAAAGTAAAACTGAATTTTTTTCAAAGCACTTTAATATATATATTATTTTCTGAGATACAGAACTTCAAAGCCTTTGGTAAAAATGTAGATAAATATATTATTTTTATGCTGCTGAAGTGACTCATCATTTCAACACCACTTGCGATGTTTTTATGGATTTCCACCTCAAATTATTTGAGTTCTGTCTTATAAAAGATATGTTCCTTTTATCTACATTATTTTTATCTTCTCACTGAACAGAAAAAAAACTCCTACTTTATAATCACCTACAGTACACTGTTTGATGTCATCACAAGACCACTCAACAAATGTGGGAAGGTATGATTACTACAGCATATGAAAGACTGATGATAGTCACTACAATGATTTTTACTTATCTGAAAGAAAATAAAACATAAAAAGTAGAATAATAATTTCTTTAAAAAAAGAATTTATTACAATCTTGGAACAAAATAGGAGGGTCTAGATTTTGTTAGTTGGTTTGTTATTGCTACATGGCAGCTATACCAACTGATTTTAAAACCTTTTCTATTTGGAAGCCACCTGGCAACCACTCTTTTTTTCTTTGTCCTAGAACTCACTGCTTGGTGCTGTGAGTAGCACACAACACTTACTACATCTTGAGATGCCTGGAGAAGAGAAGGCTGAGGGGAGACCTGATTGTGGCCTTTCAGTATCTAAAGGGGGCCTATAGGAAAGATGGGGACAGTCTTTTTAGTAGGGCCAGCTGTGACAGGACAAGGGGTAATGGTTTTAAGCTAAACCAGGGTAGGTTTAGACTAGATATAAGGAAGAAATTCTTTACAATGAGGGTGGTGAAACACTGGAACAGGTTGCCCAGAGAGGTAGTGGAGGCCCCATCCCTGGAAACATTCAAGACCAGGTTGGACGGGGCTCTGAGCAACCTGATCTAGTTAGCGGTGTTCCTGCTCACTGCAGGGGGGTTGGACTAGATGACCTCTAGGGGTCCCTTCCAACCCAAAACATTCTATGATTCTATGATTCTATGATTCTTTGCATTAACTAGGAAAGTTAACTGGGAATTAATATAAAAGGTAATACAGACCTGAGGCTTGAACCTGACACACCCATGGATTCAGGTGGAAATTAGGCACCTGGCTCCTCTTGGCATCAGTGGGCTATAGGTACCTGAATACCCTTGAGGACCTGGCTTTGGCATTTTAGTGGCCTCCTTTCTTATTTAGGACATGTGATCCCACATGCCATTAGGATTCAGGAAGCAATAAATTGCTTTAGTTTTCCTTATTGTTTTGGATATTTTCATGTGTCTGTTTAGATGGTGTTGCCATTTATTGCAAAATATGAGTTCCTCCATAAACACTGTTTTAATAACCCAGAATGCTTTCGATAAAAGTATTTAAAATATATCTCCAGATAGATCTTATCATTCCAATACATTATAATCCTCCCAGGAGATAGCAAGCATGAGTGCTAGCAGAAGCTTTCAAACACACTATAAAAGATCCAAGTTATGACAGTTCTTTCAAAACATATTTTTTCATTAAAATCCTCTGTATAGCTTGTGGGGAATATTACATTCAGAACCACACTCCCCCCCTCAAAAAACAGGAATCATCATGCCACAGAAGAGTACAACAAAAGGGATATTTCCATAAAAATCAAAACAAACAAATAAACCCACCCAACACACTGATAAAAAAAATCCTCCTTTACTTCCTCAACCTTTATCAAAGGAAGATTTTCACATGGTTATTATCATTTCCTTCTAGAAATAAGGATAAAATCTTTTCTGAAATTTTATGCTATTCTTCCAAGCACAATAGGGTAAAACCCCCTTCAATTTCTTACTATTCACAACATTAGCAAAATTGATATTTATAGCAAATGCATGGGCGCAATCTAGATCTGAATATGACAACCTGTCACAGTATACCACTTGCATCAAAACCGCTTTTATTGACAGTTTCACTTGCTTTCTGGATTCATTTTTTTTCTTTATAATCTTGGAAAAATCCCCACTGAAAAAAGACCAGTGTAAAACCTTCTGAAAAATTAGTAAAATGCTCTGAGATGATCCACCTGCTTTAAACCTGAAGATATACTAACGTTTATATAATCAGCTTTCTGAGGAAAAACTTCAAAGCTTCCAAGCTACCTGCAAAACAGCACTGCCTGTAGCAGTGGAGTGAGAAGGGGAGAGGATTTACAGGGAGAAGGACAGATGGTAGGTAGGAAAAGGAATTATAGGCTTTTGCTGCCTCGTAGTTAAACTTAGCAGTATTTACTATTTAAAAAAAAAACCCAAACATAGAGCGACAGAAATGGATGCTGCTGTTGTTTTTATCACTGGTCATAACTATTTAATAAGGATGATGTGCTCTGAGCTGTTTGTGGATCTTGGTGAAAAGGGTACAAGAAAATATCTTCCACCACCCACTCAACTAGCAGTCACCATTTCAGTACAGCTGCAGTCCCCCTGCTCTACATAAAGGAAGAGTTTTATCCCGGAGAGCACTCTCTCTTATTCCCTCAGAGGAAAAATTAGAATTTATCTCTCTTCCAAAGAGCACCTGCTGCATCTTGGTGTAATGACTGTATTGTCTTGGTGGGTGGAGAACTGAAAGGAAGCATTGTCCGATGGGGAGGAGAGGCACTGACCCCCCAGAGCTCCCTGGGAGGAAGGATGTTCTGTTTTACATCTGGCTGGGGCCTCTGCCTTCGGCATACATTTTCTCTCTGTGAATGAGCTGAGTTGGTGGTGAGGCAGAGTTTGTTTCAGAGATTTACCACTAAAAACACAATCATCAAATAAGAGCACAGCTTTGAACAACATGTGCACAAAAGCATCTTTTTATATTGCATGTTTTTGCAGCTGGTGCTTACACAAAGAAACACGCAGAGAATAATAGGAATACCCTTTGGTGACTTGTGTACTGGGGTGTGTATTCCTGGGGTGGGCTTCATAAAGCACTGCTCATTAACACAGCCCAAGTCCTTTTAAAAATTTGCAGTATACCCACTTTTTTATTTATACTTATTTTTAAGCTAGACTTCTTTTGCTTCCTCTCCTGGTGAAACAAGGTCTATGTTTTGGGTGGGCTGAAGATTTCTGAGCCAGTTCCTCAGCTGGCCTAGTTAAAGCCCATTTACATGAAGTCAATGGTGCTAAGCCAATTTGCACCAGCTGTGAAGCCAGGCCTCCATGTATTTGTATTCATAGGAATGAATGCCTGATGCAGTTTTGATTGGTGATTGAATACTGCCAGGTTCTAAAACACTGGGTTCTCATTAATCACAGCAGAGATGATTATTACTTTAGGCTTGATTCAGGCTCTCTTAAATCATTTCTAAATTGTAATTTGGTTGGATCTAGGCACTTAAAGGTGTGTCTGTATAGATAAGTGCAATGAAATACACATACTTTGCACAGCACAGTGAACTGGCTGGAAATGTCCAGCTATGGTCATGTGTACCATGTCCTGCATCATGTTTGGGCAGCATGGTGCCCTACCTTGCAGACTTACAGCGTAACTTCTGAACCACATCTACTTTGTGCAGGTCAGGTACGCAGTCTGTTTGCATTTGTCCCTAAGTATTTCAGACAAGGTTTCAAGAGTACCATTTACAAATGTCTCCTAGTCCATGGGTGTACCTAAAACTCACACTGTTGGTGATGAATCATAGGTATCTATCTTATCCTTCAGATCTCAGAACTGATTTAGGGCATATAACCTCTCCCCAGGAGGCTCCATCAACAGGATGCTCCCACAAACCACTTAGGTCCCTCAGGCAATACCAAGCTCCCCCAAAAGCTCTCTAAATCATATTCCTTAGAAGATGCAAAGGATATTCAGGAGCTTGCTAGTTTGGGCATTCCTGTAGTACACTGGTGACCCATGACTTTTGGTGCTCCTGTCTGCCTGTCAAGCCTTGCAGCTGCTCTGCTAACAAGGTTACAAACAAGACCAGTATGAGTTTGTGCTCAGTCCATCCTACTTAAACTGAGTTCATAGACAACCAGGAGTGCAAGAGAAGAAGTGGTAGGCAGAGATGAAGTAATAGACAGGCTGATTTGATTTTCTTTTGTTGTTGTTAATGTAGATATCATTACAATCATGGGATCAACCTTGAGGAACTGATCAAATGTGCAACAGTCCATTCAACAAAATTGAATGCAACATCCTTGGGTCCAAGAGAAGACTGCTTCCTGTCTCAGCAGCCTCCTTCTTTATCTTTCTTAATGACACCGAGAACTTTTACATCTTTGGTTTATAAGCCTCTTCAGTCTGGAATGAAGCAGAGCATGCTATTTTAATGCTCCATAGGCTACCCCATGTCGGTGATGCTGTATTCAATCTGTGAATTTAAGAAAATTATTGAGGCACTGGATGTTAGAAACCGTGTGCTGATCTGCATAATGTTCAAAAACCCTCACCATTTTTCACTACTAACCTGTGGTGATGTTGTCTAGTAGTTGCATGTTAATCTGGGGAGGGGAGGGGGGAAGATGTGTAAGCACTGGATAAAGAGCTCTGAAGCTGTACTTGATGCTTCCAAGGAAGGAGATACGCATTTCTCTGAGAGAATATTTGTTTCATCCATTCAGTTTAAAACACAAGGAAGGAGAAAGAGGGATGTAAGCTTTAAAAATTCTGCAGAGTTTTGTTTGACTTCTAAGAAGAATACAGAAAAGAAATATAAGGATTAAGGGAAAAATATAAATGAGAATGAATATATAAAGCCAGCTTTGAGGCTGCAAGGCTCTACCAGAATTATCAGGTATGCTTGCAAAGGAAGTATTAGCATATGCATTGCAAAGCAGTGGAAGTGTAATTGTGGTGACAGTTATAAGCCCATAAGAAATATACAGAGAAAGATAGGACTTTGGGGGAAAATTCAATTTTAGCACAGAACAGCCTGGTTCCATCTCTAATACTGAGTATTTTTTTTAGCTAGTGCATTTGGGTTATGGCTTTCCTGATTCTTCAGTCTGCTTCCAGCCTCTGCAAAAATTATGATGGCTGTGGGGCTGATATAGTTTGCACCAGCTGGATATGAGCTGCTGAAGAATCTGTCAGAATAAGCACAGCCAGGGTGCATTATGTCCTGACCGCTCCTGCCCTGTCTCTGATGTGCTTCTGAGATGCCTTCAAGGCAGGCAGGCAGGGAAAAGGGTTGCTGGGAAAGCGATGTGATGTCCTGCTGCCACGGTGCCTCATGCAGAAGGAGATCGCCAAAGTAGGGGTCTGTACATTCTTCCATACACCTGTTAAAGGACCAGAGTGCTGAAGGGATTTGGTCACTGGCATTGCAAAACCTGAAGACAAATGTGAATACATTTCATGCAGAAAGGCAGGCACTTATGTGAGAACAGGCAGAAAGCTAAACCCAAGGCATACTGATGGAGAAGAAAGGCAGGGACACAGAAAAAAAGGGTTGGTATTCACTGTAATCTCCTGAGATAACTAGGTTTATTCCCAGGAGGTTGAAGAGCATGTTTTACTTCCCTACCCAAGCTGTTTTAATGCTAGTCTCCTGTGCCAAATGTGTCTACAGCAGGAGCCTTTTCCTGCTTGGACCTCATCTCAGGCATACCCTGAGAGTGTAGGTCCCAGGCAGAAAGTCAGAATACAGTGCTAGCTAACAGTCCTGGGGAGCAGGTAAGTAGCAAGATGCTCATTTCTTCCACAGTGGAAAACAGAAGAGCAAAACCTCAGGTGCCTCTTGCAGCTAAACCAACCAAACCCAGGAGTATGTTTTGTGGGTCATTGGGTCAGCTAGGTACTACCTGTCAGTGGTGGGACTTCAAAGCCTGATTCTCTTTGTGTATCTAGAGCAGACATTAGCTTAGGATATAGGTTGTGAAAAACTGGCAGCAAGGTGGAAGGATGAAATGGGATAGTGTAATCTCTCTCTCTAACCCCTACCTTTATCTCCTTGTATTTCTTCTTGTTTTGCATTTTTACCTAGTGGTTGCTCTTGTTCTCTCCTGGCCCTCCTCCTAGCTGCACTCTTCCTTACCCCAGTTGCTCTGCTCCATATGCACAACTTGGCTGGAAGCAAAACTAATAGGATTTTCAATCTACAAAGCACAGATGGCACTTCCCGTGCTTCAGAGACTGTCAATCTTGTTCGTCTCACTTCCTGGTCATTAACAGAGGGAAGGGAGGAATGGGATGCGCAGCAAGTCTCCTGCTAGGCTAGGAGAGGAAAATGCCCCCTATCAGCATTGCTGGGGAGTGAAGGTAGATGAGGAATAGGGAGAAGAATAGAGAAGTATTGTGGTTTAACCCTGGCTGGCAACTCGGCACCATGCAGCTGCTCGCTCACTCACCCCATGGTGGGATGGGAGAGAGAATCGGAAGAGTAAAAGTGACAAAACTCGTGAGTTGAGATTAAGACAGTTTAATGGGTAAAGCAAAAGCCGTTCATGCAAGCAAAGCAAAGCAAGGAATTAATTCACTGCTTCCCATGGGCAGGCAGGTGTTCAGCCATCTCCAGGAAAACAGGGATCCGTCACACGTAATGGTTACTTGGGAAGATAAACGCCATCACTCCCAATGTCCCCCCTTCCTTCTTCTTCCCACAGTTTATATACTGAGCAGGACATTATATGGTATGGAATAGCCCTTTGGTCAGTCAGGGTCAGCTGTCCTGGCTGTGCCCCCTCCCAGCTTCTTGTGCACCTGGCAGAGCTGAGAGCTGAGAAGTCCTTGGCCAGTCTAAGCGCTAGTCAGCAACAACTAAACCATCAGTGTGTTATCAAATTCTAGTACTAAATCCAAAACACAGCACTATACCAGCTACTAGGAAGAAAATTATCTCTGTCCCAGCAGAAACCAGGACAAAAAGCAAGACTCAGTGCACAGTGCAGGCATCTGGTCTAGTAATGATGTAGAAAGGAAAATACAAAACAGTATAAAAAGGAAATGCGGTAAAAAGAGTCTTAGGTCTATTTTAAGGAAATAAATAGGGTAAATACAGAGGATAATAAGAATGTTTGGAGAAGCAAGAGCCATGTGTTCAGAGATGAAAGAGATGCAGAGCCTTATGGCAAGAACAAGAACTGTACAGTAATGTCAGCTAGTTGTGTGGGTGGGTGTGACATTTGTGGGTCTGGAGTCCTAGAGCTGGAGCTGTGAATGGGAAGGCACAAAGATGGTGTGAGAAGAATGAAAACATGGCCAACAAGAACTAATACTATATTGAAACGGGCCTATATTATTGGTCAGGAAGGAAACTTACTGTGCCTTTTCCTCTAGTCTAGCTTTTTTAAAAAAAATATTGTTCTGTGCCTCTGTAAAGTGTGTATGTGATTGTCAGATCTTTTTCTAATAGCTTTGGGTCTCCTAACCAATTGCAAACAACTTTAAAAGATAGGTAAAGGCCTCAAATAATATTTTTCTAGAGATTTGGAAAAAAAATACACAGAAATAAGGGTAGCCTTATGTACTGGGCTAAAGTGAACTCCAGCATAGGGTTGTGATGTATATGAGACAGAGCGCTACCCCTGTCCCTTCTTCCAGTCAGCAGAGCTGACCTGTTGAGAAGGTGCTCAGGGCACACACTGGGGAGGGAAATGCTTGCAGTCCCACTGGCACTACTAAGAAACATTGCTGAAACAGGCACTAAAGTCTCCTCTGACTCTCCTCACACAAATCTTCTCTCCTCACCAAGTCCAGAAAACCATCCTAAAACCATAACCAAGATGTCTTTTTCTTTGTTTCTTGTACCTTGTGATTTGTGTTTGGTTATTTGCATCAAATACAAAAGCAACTCTTATGAAACAGAAAATGGTGTGTATTACATGTTATAATTTTAAAGACACATCTATAGGAAATTAGGCTCTGGTGGGTTGACCTTGGCTGGCTGCCGGGTGTCCAATAAGCTGCTCTCTCACTCCCCCTCCTCAGCAAGACAGAGGGAGAAATAAGATGAAAAACTTTTGGGTCAAGATAAAGGCAGTTTAATGAAATAACACAAAGGTCACATGTGAAGAAGAAGATTTATTCTGTGCAACCCATCGGCAGGCAATGTCCAGCCACTTCCAGGGAAGGAGGCCCTCAGTATGTGTAGGGGTGACTTGGAAGACAAATGCCTTAGTAGCGAATGCCCCATCCCCGTCATTTCTCTTAGCTTTTATTGCTGAGCATGATGTCATGTGGTATGGAGTATCTCTTTGGTCAAATGTCCCAGCTATGTCCCCTCCCAATCCCTTTCCCACCCTCAGCCTACTAGCCTTTGATGTGGTGGCTGGAGAGAGAGCCTTGATGCTCCACAGATACTAGCCCACACACTGCACATCAGCAATAGCCAACACATTGGTGTGTTATCACCACCTTAAACCAAAGCACTGTACGGGTTGCTATGAAGAAAGTTAGCTCCACTGCAGACAGACTCAATACATAGGCCAAACTCAATAATGATCATAAAGCCCTAGAAATGTTAGTTGAAAGGGACCTCTAGAGTCATCTTTTCCAGCCTCCCACCAAAAGCAAGACACAGATGAGGTGAGCTGTGGCTTTGTCTAACCATGTCTTAAAACCTTCCAAGGTGGGATGTTCCACAATCCCTCTGGACAGCCCAGTCCAGTGCTGTGCTATTTTCCTAGTGATTTTTTTTTTTCCTAGTGTCTGATCTGAACCTCCTAAGCCACAGCTTGTGATCATTGCCCTTTGTTATACCACCTGTCATCACTAAGAAATGTTTAGCTTGTACCCTCTTCTCAAAATGCAAATTGCCTTAATTAATGAATGCAGAGATTCTTAGTCGATGGTGCTCAACTCCCCTTGCATTAATGCTCTATAACTACTGATAGAGGATAGCTTCATGAAGAGTTGGAGATGGAGCTTTATGTACTTTCACCTCCTTCTTATTTAGGATGAGAGACTTCTTAACCTAACTTTAGCCTTCTACAAGTTAGCTGTCAGACCTAAGATCTAGCCTTCCTTTGTAATTACTGAAGAGAAAAGCCCTCCCACAATGTGATTAACTACACCTGTCTTAATTTGCACCTAAAATTAGGTGGTGTGTCACTTATTGTTAGGGTTAGATGCATACATAGAATGTGCTTCTTCAGCTGAATAAAAGCAGGTCTTTGTTGCTAAAGGCAAAATTGGTAAATTCTTTCAAAACTAATTAGGACTAAACTGGCAGACAGGCAGACATATAAAATGACTGCCCTATTGCTTTAGTACTGAACGTCTTATACCACTTGGCTTATTGAGGGTTAAAGTCTGAAGGCATCTGGGATACAATAATATCTTTCTGTAAAATATATACACAAAATATGACTATACTGCTTTCTTGCCCTGTAACTTTCACTGACACTGGTGTCCTGTATATAAAAAGGAAACATGCTATGGTTTGTATGCATGTCTCTGTTCTATCTATTCAAACATATACACCAACATTAAAAAGCATTATATTCTTCCCCTTCTGGTGATGATTGATGCTAAATCTGTACATTTTAAAGTTTTCAAAGAAATGTAAGTTATTAGTTAATTCAGCATGCATTTAAAAAGTACAACTAAACCTTTACTTGTTTCCTTCTGCATTAAATCAGCCTGTCATAATTTCTAACTATTCAAAATGTGATCACTGAGAAATATCTTCATCTCTTCCTGGAAAAAATGTCTGCTTGAAATAGACAACATCCTTTAGTCTACAGATTTTTTCATTATTATTTTGCTCATTTTTAGTGTAACACATAAATATTGATTTTTGCTTTGCTAAAATCTTCAAAGTAGTATTTGATATATCAAAAAAAAATCACAGAATACAAAAGAAATTTCAGAATTGAGATTTCAAAAGAAATGTCTGTAAAATGAAGTGAATGTTTATGCAACTGTACTTCTGTAAGATGAAATAGATTCAAGAAATCTAATAACTTTGTTGGAAACAGTAGATTGCAAAACATTCTTAAGTATAAGGAAAAAAAGAAGGTATTTATATGGTTCAGCAAAATTTTCTTGAGTCTATGTTAGAATATCTCAGATGTGAGAGGTTCCCCATTTTAGAACAGTTAATAAGTCATTATTCAGACAGAATATCAGACATAATTCAGAACAGCAATATGAACATGAATTATTCTATCCCAAATTTCTCAGTTACCTATGAGTCTCTTCTGGTCTAATAATTATTTAATTATGAAAAGTTGATTAGCTCCCCAAAGGAAGACAGGAGTTGTCAGATTTATCTCACCTAATGTTGGGTGAATATAATATAGAGTATTATAGATTTGAGCTGTGCTGCAGTCTCCAGTCAGTGAATAAAACCAGATACTAAGAGGTCATGGCCTTATACATTTGATCTACCATAGATAGGGAGGGAGATTTTGATTTTATGCTGACACAGAATGACAGCAAATATTGAATACTCAAAGAAGGTTTGTGAAATAACTATATTTTTTTCCGAACGAATCCAAACTTTAAATCAACTATATTAGCCAAAGAAATAAAGTAAAACATGTTGAATGGATACTTAGAATTAAATACATGTAAGAAGACAAAAGGTGTTTGGTTTGAACCAAATTTGTCCATTTAACAATTTTCCATCATACATCCAACAGGTCCTTTCAGTGGTGTAGTCATTCTTTTGGTTGCATGGCATCTTACTTGGTGCTTGGAAATAAGGTTTTGTCACTTACCCAGTGATCTTCAGTGTTGTGTCTGCTAGACCTAACACTCAAATGTTTGTTTGTTTGTTTTTTTTCTGTTTTCCCTATCTGTTTTATTTTGTGCCATGTTCCTGTTGGTTAGGCAAGTGACAAAGTTAGAGTAACTTTGGAAGTTATCATCTTCAGTAGTGAAAGTATCCCAGTACAGATAGATGCAGCAGATGGAAGTTGTTGTTGATGTGGCCTGGTATCTACTCCATCCTAATATGCCTCATTCATTACATCTCTGGAAATCTCTTCCTTTTCATTCTCCTGCTGACAACCAAAGATCACCAAGAGTCTGAAAGGTATCTTTAAGAAAAGGAGAGAGACTTTCTCTTCGCCCTGTTTAAATGTTGCATTTTCCTTTTCCAAACTGGACAGCAGCAGCGAGTAGATTCTGGGCAGAAGCGGATGATCTAATTAATAAAACTGGCCAGGAACTTTTCCATTTAACTGTTCTCATTCAAAAAATGCTGCTTTACTGAAGTGAAAAAGACTACTTGGTTCACAGATCTGCTTTCCAATTCATTTTGGAAAAATATTTTAGAAATAGTCAAACTATTTCACCCCCACAGATTTTAAAGTGAGCAAAACTGTGTTTGGGTTTGATTTTCATTTTTCATTTTGTAAAGTAATATAGAATAAAATGTTGATAACAGTAAAAATAAAAGTGAAATATTTAGAAATAAAGTTCACATTTCCAAAAGAAAAATAAAACCAGGAAAAAAGAATTAGCAAACAAACCCAAGACTTAAATATTTATTTCTTTTATTTATCTCTTATATATAATTTTTAATCACATAATTAGAGAAAATTCACATAATCTGTTAAGGGTGATGTTTAGTTTACAATAGCAGAGTCTTCATCTGTTTTTGAGGAAGGGAGAAATACTCATTTAAAATTGTTCTGTATTATTCAACAGACTTGCTCTGCAGTGCAGTTATTTTCTTCAAGGTCAGATTGAATTTTAAGCCTTTATGATTATTTATAGACCTAGGTTCCCTGCTTTTTTTTGCCTTGATTGTCATTTACATTGATGCAGAGTCATTGCTACACGGGTGTAAAATACTGTCATTCCAAGCTGGTTGATATTTATCCTACTTTGCACACATATGCATCACTAGATGTAGAGCAAAATACTGCAGAATGAGGCCAGCAGTTTTACAGATATTGTTAGAGGAACGCGAAGGTTATTTTTCACCGTGTTTTCATAGTGATAAAATACATGTTATCTTTTCTAAAAGAGGTAACATGTCTTTTTTCACTGTGTGAAAAAAAATCCCAAGACCCTAAGAACCCCAGTGACAGAAACCCAAACAGCTTAGGTTACTGTTCTTAAATTCTTACAGACACAGTTTACAGACATCACACTAAATGTTTTTTCATATCTCTTGGTAGCATCTCCTTTCTGTAGGTGTTAGGCACTATTCCCCCACTTCATTGGTGCAGCGTGGGAGGGAGTAAACCTGAATGAAGGAAGAAAACACTAACTTTGATCATAGTTTTTTTTCACATTTTTGCTAGTTTCAGCCTTTAAAAGCTCAACTCAGTTACCTAAAGACAGGAATCTATTAGTGTTTGAAATGTCATAGACCATCTGCGATACCCACACAAGGCTGTAGGATAAAATACAGAAATATACCTTGCTGGAAGGGCAGCTGAAGGTCAGGTGGGACAGCTTAGGTCGTCTCACCTATGTACTGATGTTTATGCAGCTCAAAACCACCATAGGAGTTTCAGAAACACACACAAAAAGTAGTACTATATGTTGTCATTTAAAGAGAAATTTTGCTGTAGAATAATCCTGGCTCGCTGAAGCCAGATCAAAGACTTCCTTCACTAGAGAACTGATCTCAGTCTGTCAGGAGAGGCAAAAAAACATTAATTTAAAGCATCTTTGTGTGCTTTATTTCATAACTGGAGCAGACTTTAAGGATGCACACAGTCAGTTAATACAACTCAGCTGACAACCAGTTTTGATAACTCTATAAGGTGACCAAATCCTTCTGGTAAAACTCCACTGTCCCATTTTGAAGCACGCAAAACATGAAGCACATCAGGATTTCAGTAGCTGTGCGGAATAACTGCTCATATAGAGCAGTTGTCATAGATCAGGTTTCCACTAGGGAATGAAGCAGGATTAATGGAAAAGTCTAAGGGCAGGATATGACCAGATCTAAATCTATATTTTTTCTCCTGCATCTGGTACTGTAGCTTGCAATCCCTCTCCCTGGTATACCCAACGTGTTTCTCAAGATTATCAGTCATTTTAAAGTAAAACTAAGGCTGGCTCTGAATCTGGACTGTAGACTCAGCTGTAGTTCCTCTTCCTCAAGCTTAAGGCTGTACTATCTTGGAGAGGAGTGGCTGGAGAGCAACCCTACAGAAAGGGATCTGGGGGTGCTGGTTTGCAGCAGGCTCAATATTAGTCAGCAGTGAGCCCTGGCAGCAAGAGGGCAAACTGCATCCTGGTTTGCATCAAACAGAGTATAACCAGCCATAAAAAGAGGTGATTATCCCACTGTATTCAGTGTTGGTATGGCCTCACCTAGAGTACTGTGTGCAGTTCTGGGCCCCAAAATTTAAAAAGGATGTTAAGGTACTCGAATGCATCCAGAGGAGGGCAACAAAGCTGGTGAAAGGGCTGGAAGGCGTATACTATGAGGGATGGTTAACGACTTCGGGCTTGTCTAGTCTGGGGAAAGGAGGCTGAGGGGAGGCCTCATTGTGCTCTACAGCTTCCTGAGGAGAAGGGGACATGGAGAAGGAGGTGCTGAGCTCTTTTCCCCAGTATCCAGTGATAGGATGTGTGGAAATGGTTCAAAGCTGCACCAGCGGAGGTTCAGACTGGACATTAGGAAGCATTTCTTTACCAAGAGGGTGACGAAACACGGTACCAGGCTTCCTAGAGAGGCAGTTGATGCCCCAAGACTGTCAGTGCTTAAGAGGCACTTGGAAAATGCCCTTAATAACATGCTTTAGCTTGGTAAGCCCTGAGTTGGTGAGGCAGTTGGACTAGATGATTGTTGTAGGTCCCTTCCAACTGAAATAGTTTTATTCTATTCTATTCTATTCTATTCTATTCTATTCTATTCTATTCTATCACATCAGTAAGACTGAAACAAGAACATCATGGCAATTTCCTGTATACATCTTCTTAAAGGCTGCAGTCAGCTGGTATCCTTTATTTTTGTATGTAGCCCCCTGGAAAATTTTCAGTCTATAGTGTAATTTTAGTATTCAAGGCAAATGTAATTAATGTTGTGAATTCTCATATGATCTGAAGATTGTAAGATTTGAATTCTCATAAGATTTTGCAGACCATAGAAACTTTGACTAAGCATCTAAATCTCCCAAGATTCTCTAACTATTGATATTAATGCATTTACCTTGAAAAGATAGAACTATATTTTACAGAGGGACTTCTGTCTTCAAACAAAATTAGACTGCTTGCCTAAGGCTTTGAGTACTGTTCTACTTTCAAAAAATCATCAGGCCAGCAAAATACCTTTGATAATATTGTCATTCCAAACCATACTGACAAAAAATTTTAGTCCTCTTAAGGTTTTCCTTATCTGTCTAATACTATAATATTTCTGTCATTGTTAATGGCTTCTTCCCTTCCCTTCCCTTCCCTTCCCTTCCCTTCCCTTCCCTTCCCTTCCCTTCCCTTCCCTTCCCTTCCCTTCCCTTCCCTTCCCTTCCCTTCCCTTCCCTCACTGCTTACAGGGTTCTTGTCTACACTGCTCATAGGATTTGAGGAGAGGATCTGATACGGGTCCTAAATGGTGTCAGATGACTGTAGGACATGAGTACCAATTCAGGGGATGAGGTGGTTTTTTTTTTTCAGTTCCAGGTGTCTGAAATAATGTGAAAGCTGTGCTGCAGTCACCACAATGGTACTTTTACAAGCGTGACACCAAGGATATGTGTTGTATGCTCATGGAGATATGTGCATGCATTCCAAGGCACACTCCTACAACCCATGTTGACAGCTATATAGGACACAGAGAGACAACCATGGTGTGGGGTTGTTTATACTGTCTGTTGGGGGTGAAGCATCCACAGAAACACATTTGAGTTTTGCCTGAGCTGTTAACTTCAGATAGAACTTGTGGTCAGACAGAGGAGTTTGGGATAAGCAGGAGGACTGACCCTGACTGAGACTGCAAGTCTAATCTACCCTGGCTGGCAGGCATTCAAGCAACACTGTTTCTCTCCTACTGCTTCCAAGGAGTGGTTACACCTCAGCTTCCCTGCTAATCAGGAGTCTGCCCCTTCTCCAACAGCAAAGTTTTTTATATCTCTTTGATTAAATTACAGAAATAACACACCTGCCAGGGTAAATAAACAAAGTCCAGAGAAACAAATAAACCTTTTCCATTGGTTTCTGTGTCCTCTTTTCTGCTGCTCTACTCCAATTTTTCACCTAGAAATACAGATTTTGCTAAAATTACTTGTTTTTTCCATTGGGAAAATTGAAATGAAATGTTTTGTGCCAGCTTAACATTCATTTATGTTGGCTGAGCTCCCTTGGAGCTTCATGGGAGATGTAGCTTGTGCACTTTATGCCCCACACCTTCCCCATGGGCTGGGGTCCCTGTCTGAACTACATCTTCTGTAAAGAGAAACCTAACACCATTCTTTTCGATCAGTGTGTGCTTCTGTATCTCCCTTTCTTGCTCTGTTTCTATCTAGAGAGATCCTGTTTCTCCTTTTCCCTAGAATTTCTTTTTTGTTGGTAAAAATTTTTTTTTCTGCTTTTGCCTAATGTCTCTCAGCTTCGCTGCTGTCAAGTCTGCAAGAGCTTTACCTTCCACCAGATATATTCTTCTGAAAGATACTTTATTCTGGGCTGATAATGAGGCTTTGCTCAATAGATCCCTTTATATGTCAAATATATCTTTTGCATTGCCACAAAAGGGTTTGGTGTATCAAAGAAGGTTTGAAAGGAGATTGGATCACTCTTTGTATTGCACTTGTCCTGAGATTCAGAACTTCTGCAGTAGCCGGGGAGGTGGGGCAGGGGAGAGGGGAGTTCTCACCTTTGGATAATTTGGGGGTTTGTCTATGAGGGTTTTTGTTTGTTTGCCTTTTAAATTTTTTTACTGAAACCCCATAGATTGGTCACATCTGAGACTGGTATCTCCAGTGGCACTACTTCTACATGCACACGAGCATCGATAAAACACTTGCCGGATGTGGTCTCAAGAGAGTATTTTTCCCATATTAGACTCACGGGGACTGCTTTTTCCCTCCTTCTGCCATACATACAATGGTTTTCTTTCTAGCCTCATCTGTGAACTTTCTTTATGAATAAATACATATTCATATCTTGTTATAAGGTTAGAAAAATTGGGAATGCTCTTGTCCTTCTCTGATTTCTTTTTTCTTTTTTTTTTCTTTTTCCCCCCTCTTTAGTTCCTCCTTTAGTACCTCTCACTGAATTAAGTCCTTCCTTTACTATCTCCTGCAATTCCATTTCTGTCTCCAGAAATGTCTGCTTATTATTGCCTAGTGCAAATAGCCATACTAGGAGTAGTGCAAGTTGCATTATTTTCTAAAGAACCCCATTAAGTTCTGTACATTTTGGATAAGGATGTACTTAAAGTTATTGGTTTGATACATTTAAGTTGTTCTCATTTTTTGTTATGCAATCTTTACTATTTTTGTCAGATGAACTTAGCTTTAGATGTTTGGAGTTTTTTGTCTTGTTTTATTTGGGGGAGTCTTTGGTTGATTGGTTTGGTTTTGCTTCTTAGGGTGTTTTTTGGTTTTTTTTTTCCTTTTCTTAAATCAAACTGAACTGAGTCTGGTGACCACAGTAAATGTTAAACATTGCTTGGGAAACCTTTATAGAAGGAAGTCTATTCTCTGATCTTAATGGCACAGGAATATGAGTGAAGGGGCTCTATAAGCCTTGGTTCAAAACTAACAATAATGAAATCTATCTCTTGTTTATGAACACTATTTGCCTGAGTATGTCTTCAGTAAAACCACTAGGATTTGGCCCTTAATAACATAGCATGATTGTAGGTAGGGAATGTGTTGCACTAAAAAAACCAATTTCTTTGCAATAAGGCTACAAACCTAAAGTTTAGAAAACATTTTTTGTGGCAGTTAGATAATTATATGTATTTGGGATGGTTTTTTTTTGTTCTCTGTTATCTTGACAAACAATCTTTTTTTAGCCTCTGGCTCATGATATTGATGACACAAAACAAAATATCTTGTGTTCCATGATTAACAACAGTACATTCCGTAACATGGATCTTTCCTTGTTCGGTTGAACTGGTTGATTTGAACAATCTTACAGCACACCTCAGAAGTTCAAAAATTTATTATAAAATGTTGATTCTGGAAACAAAAGTAAATATTATGTTGTTTCTTTGCTTTTCTGAAACAAATATATTTCTACAATGAGGATAATATTTATGCTGACATATGTACCTGGATGGTTTTGGAGTTGAAGAGAATTAGACTACAGTGAGTGCTTATCTGGATGTCCACTCCAAAAATTGAGGAAATCCAATTTGTTCTCACAAATCACGGATTCAACATGAGGTCATCAGCTTTAGCTTACTGACATTTAAGGAGAAATAAATAAATGGGCAGGAGTTGTGTATGTGCCTTTAGAGAAGGGAGCACACATTTTACATGTTGTGTACTGTTTTTCTTCTGTACGGGAGGGTTAGAAACTTCTGGAAATGAGGGAGCGAAGGGGAAGGGGAAGGGGAAGGGGAAGGGGAAGGGGAAGGGAGGGAAGGGAAGGGAAGGGAAGGGAAGGGAAGGGAAGGGAAGGGAAGGGAAGGGAAGGGAAGGGAAGGGGGGAGAAAAAGGATTTGTCTATAACCTCATGGCTCTAAGCCTTTTAATAATAGCAAAAATATCAGGCTGTGATAATAAAAAAAAGGGCAAGAAATCTTCAGTGCTATCCTTTATCCTGCAATAGTGTAGTATGATTACACATAGCATTGTGTGATGCTTGTAATCTATTTTCATTCAGAGAGATATTTCACCCTATAAATCAACAGGATTTAACCAAAAAACTCCCAGAAAAATATTCAGGTAGAATTTCAGTATTTAATATACTACTTCCAACTTAGGAAGTACACAAAAAAGATGTCCTTCAGGTATTGGCTTCAGTGTCATTAGCTCTAGTCAAGGAGGAATAAAAAGAGGTAGCAGCACAGAAAACAGATAAATACATAAACTTTGTAATTCAGAAAATACTCTTGCTGATAAAAAAACCCTTTCTTTTTGTTTTTCTATGATCCAAATGTTTATGCACATGTGAATGACACAACTGTGTTGTGAGTTAAAAATCTACCCAAGTTCTCAGGAATAATCACATAAGCAGGTTGCCTCTATCAATGGAATAGAGTATGTGAGGAAAGCAGGTTACATGGGCCTATTGCTTTCATCCCTGCACAAGGGGACATTGAGAGAACAGAAAAAGGCAGGGAGAGTGAAACAACAAAGCTCAGAGGATGTCGGCGCACAGGAGGAATTAACATACACCGAAGAATACTGAGAATAGTTGGTTGAAAAGATATTTTTATCAGCAACAGGCAAAGAAAATCAATCCCTAACTGTCGTTCAAGGCTGAGAGAGTACGGACAAAACATAGTACTTCAGGATAGATAAATCAGTACATGCTAGTGATTCACCCACCAATAAAATTACACTTATTCATTCAAATGAAATAATAAAGGAAATAATAATAATAAAGATTGTGACATCATGAAAAGGACGGATGTCTGAAAAAGTGAAGAGAATTTGTTAATGCCATGCTCTGAAAGCGTAAGGACAAAGAACAATATTTAAGCAAAGCCAGAAAATATGCCTGTTGTCTGATTGAAGCTTATGAAGAAGCCTCAGCTGAGTTTACCGAAGAAAAATGTCAGATGTAGTTTGGAAAGGAGTGCTGGGTAAATCCAGGTTAAAAGTCACGATTTGGATGTTATTCATTTCAGCGAATACACTTCAGTGGAAGTTCTACTCCCAAGATATTTCTGAGATTAATTGGGTAGATCTAAGAGAGCTAGAAAGTTTTCAGAGTTTATAATGGATGATGTTTTAATTTGTCTTAGAGAGTTTAAATTATGCAATGAGAGATTTTGGCAAGGTTTTCAGAGAGTAAGAAGAAAGAATACACCAAAGTCTTAGATTAATCTAACAAATGTTCTATGCATTAGACAGAGAGGGAATAATCCTTCACTGTTTTGTGCCCTCAGTGTAACTTTGTGTAACTGCAAGGAGAAATCTGCTTTAATAGCATCCCCATTACACAGTTCCAAATAACTATATCAAATATGAGACAGCAGAAAACTATGCTAAGTGTGAATCACTACCCACGGATCCAGGTGAAACTGAACTCTAAGCTTCTCTCTCACTATAATCTCTTTGCAATGCCCTGCTAGTACGAAGGCCGTTACAGGCATTTTAAGTATAATGTAGGTTTTAGAGAAATAAAATAAAGTCCTTTAAATGTCACCTTTTGGGGGAAAAATCTATCTCTTTCTGTTTGAAATACCTTTTATTTGTGTGGTAAACTGGAATGAAAAAGTCTGGAATCCATCATTAAAATCTGTTTAAAACTGCATGAATTCTAGACAGCAAACTAACAAAATGGTCTTTCCACAATGGGTTACAGAGAAATTATTTAAATAACTGCATGAGATGAGACAGCTTTATCTGTAAAAAAACAATTTCCTTTAAAAAGTATCAGAACAAATCTGATATTGCCATTTCAGCACCAAACTGCCTCTCTCCAGCTATTTACAGTGAAATTGCCATCCCAATTTCAGTGAAGTTCTGAAATATTTTTCTTTCATGCTGTTTCAAAGAGTTGTAAGGGTTTTATGAAACTTCAAATACAGCTGCATTTGGGGGAGTAGGGGGTAGGAGGCAAAGCAACCAACACCATTGCCCAAGGCCATAGGCCGTAGGAGGCTGTGTTGGAAAGAAGTACAATCGCTCCACCCTTGGATGGAAGGAGAACGAAGATCCTTCCTGTTGTATCTTCCCAGGTTTCACTGAGTCATCTCTGCCCCCAAATCTCCCTTGTCTCTGGAGGTCTGGGGAGAAATATGTAATAAAGACCTTAGAATCTGAAAAGTGCTTAAAAAGGCAGTCTCCTTATTTTCTTATGTTACAAAACATAATTCAAATAAGAAATAAGTTAAATAATTGGTATGGATGGAAAACAAATAGTTATCCACAATTCCGTACCATAAATATTTCCAATTAACATTTTAGCATGAAGCATATGGTTAAGAACTTAGGTTCAATTCAAGCAGAACACCATTTGGGATTTAACTGATAGGTATTCAGTAAAACTCTACAGCGTGTTTAGCAAACAGCAGCAAAAAATGTGTGACCAATTTAATCAGCATGTGCATTGGGAGTGGTTATAAATATGTTTCTAATGAATACCCAACTACCCTTGTGAAATCAACATTTATGTGCTGCTCTTGTCTACCCGTGCTTTTTCTTCCCCCCTGCTCCACCTGCCTCCTGAACCTTGCAGTCTGTGGGTATTCGCTGGCAAAAACAAACCCAAAGAAACAAAAGCAAAACCTACACGCAAGGGCAAGAGAGGAGCTCGTGCAGCTGAGCAGTCTGACAGAAAGGGAGTCAGGTTACCTCCTCACTACCTGCATCTGGATTAATGTACTCACACACATGCATGCAAACATTTACATTTGTAAATAGATATGTGTTGAGTAGCGCCAAAGCTTCTTGCTTGCATCTGGAGTTTTGCAAATCTTCCTTCTAACATGCAGATTAGACTCATGATGGGACAGGCATCAGTGAAGTGGTCCACAGGCTCTGTTCTTCTGAGACAAGCAGGGTCAGACTATAGCCGTGATCCTGCTGGGAGTGGGGAAAGGATTTATGTCACCACACTTCACTAGACCTTTTCAGAAGAGGACAGCTGTCTGTAGACTGATTTCCTATGCCGACTATCATGAAAGATTTGTCCTGGATCTATTGCTAAAATGCCAACAGCTTTTTCATGTCCTGCAGTGTGTTTCTACAGTCCTGTTAATAGAGCAATATTCTATTTACTTTCAATAGCAGAGTACTGCTTTGAAGGTCTTCTGCCTTAGCGATGCCACAGCAAAAGCTAGTGGTGCTGGAGTGGTTTCTGGTACTCCAAAAATACAGTGCAACAGTCACTGTGTAGCTGCATGCTGTAGTAGAGGACTAAGTAGCTGTTGAGGAATGAGACTGCTCTTTTCATATTCACTGACATTAAGCAAAATGTTCTTGCTCGGCAGAAGAACTTAATCAATCAAGAAATGATTTTAAGTACCTTTAAAATCGCTTGTTGTCTCAATTCTATATGCTAATGCAATGATTCATGTGGCTTCAGTACTGCAGGTTGCAATCAGTCTTTCCAGTAACTAAACACAATCCTTTTAACTAGCATCCTGTAAAATCCACATTAAGAGGCTGCAAGCCTACTTCATTAATCTCTTCATTAATCTACCATTCACCCATCAGACAAGAGGGGTACTAGGCATCTGTGGGCCATTTTATGCAGATTTTACCCCTTAAATTTCTAGAACACATCATAATAATAGCTTCGTGTGCATTGTTGCAAACATGTCTGACAGCATTTCTAGCTTCATCTGATCAAAAAAAGCATATAAGCCAACAAAAGTTCTATTCTGGGGATTGGTTCACATCTAAAAATATTCTAAAGTATTTAAACCATTTTCTTTTAGGAAAAAATATGAGATATGGGGTGACAGCTTGTATGACAAGTTTTAACCCAATGGGATTTTAAAAAGCTGATAAATTAATCCTGAAAATCCAGGTTTATAACAGAAAGCCTTATAGGCTCTTACCTGTTTTGCTAGAGAGAGCTGTTAGAATACTAACACCTTTTTAAAAAGCCTTTCAAAATGTTTTATTTTCAAAATTCAAACTTTAAAATAGTTTAGCTGTAACAAGTGCCAAAGCTGTATCATTGGAAAGATGAAAAATCCTTCTATTAGATTTTTTTGTAAAATTCATGTTATTAATAGAAACATTTTCAAACCATTTTAAAAACAAAATTCTGTATAAAACCAAATGCAAATATTCATGAACTTAGGCTCTCAACCATTATGTGGAACATATAATTGCTCTCATTTTACAAATTGATAAACTGAGTCACACAGTGAAGGTGGCTTAGGTATTGCAGTTCTTCTTCCCCATTCTACTTCTACTATGCATTACAGTAATTACTTATTCATTGCCCCAGAATTCACATGAAAATGATTTATATTTCCATTCATCTAGGAGATTAATTAATCTACTACATTTATCTGGAAGATTTGGTCTCCATTCCATGTTTCAGGAGAGAGGCAGGAATGTGCCATCTATAATAGACACTAGGGAGGACTAAGTGCCTTGACTAAACAGAGATTTCAAGCAACAAACAGTCAAAGGCTGAAGTTCATTCCATCTCATTTGTGAGCTGTCCAAAGTAGGAGCTTAACTGGCTTGCACTTTTATAGGTAGCAGAGGAAGATGACGATTCAGTCACAAGTGAAGAAGGTTTTCAGCTACAAAGTAAATGTTTAAAAGGAAAAAAGTTTCTTTTTTTTTTATTTTTCCCTGTTGGTTAGCTTAGGTAGTATCTCAGCATGCCAAAATGCAGTGGCTTTCAGTTTAGCGCATCATTTTTGTGGATAGAATTCTAGGATGATTTTTCTCCCTATAAACTTATGAAAAGAAGCCCAAGCATCTCACTGAGGGCTCTAGGGTCTTTCCATATCCCTGGTATTTCTCAATGGTATGATACCTTTGTTCAGAGCTCAGGCTAAAATCACACACAGAAAAGTGGCAACATGAGGGATAGGATAGGATGGGATGGGATCGGATAGGGTAGGGTAGGATAGGAAGGATAACTCATATTATTTATTCCTAGTTTTGTCTTACTTCTGAAAGACATGAAATGGCTTTGACTGTGGTAGCTGTCATTTTGAATGTCACATTTATTTCCTACCCTTACTACTGATATAGTGTTACTCTACTGTCTATTCTCAATTTCAGCCCTTTCTGTCCATTACATAATTTCCAAACAGTCTGAAATACTCTATCTGTACTAATAAATAAAGTGAAATTACTTACCCAAGATTTGTCCCCTGACTAAAGACTTGAACTGTCTTAAGTAGCTGCAGATGTGAACTTTCTTAAGTAACTGGAACCAAGCAGAAAAAAGAGAAATCTGATCTCCCTACACACTTCTATCGGCACAAATATAGTTAACAGCATAAACTTGGTGCATTTTCACTGTCCAGAAAGGCAGCACTGCTAGATTAATTCCATCTGTACACTGCAGAGCTGTGTCCATGTTAAGTGGGTATTTGATTGTATTCAGCAATTGCTGCCTGATCATCAATGTCTGTGAATCCATTTGTGGCACCACATAAAATTCTCCCTCACTACCAGCATTTCCAGCTATTGTAATTTCCCCAAAGAGATAGGAGATTTATTTTACCTAGCTACAGTACTTGAGAGATTTATCAGTGCTGGACATTGTACAACTGCTAAATGACCCTCCTGGAATTCATGACAAACCAAATATTTTCTCCCTCTCTCCCTTAATTTATTTATTTCTTTCTTTCCTTCTTTTCTTGCTTCTTCCTTCCTTTCTTTCTTTCTCTTTCTCTCTTTCTCTCTTCCTCTCTTCCTTCCTTCCTTCTTGCTTCTCGTCCCTTCTCTCTCCCCCCCTCTCTTTCTCTGCATCTTTCTCTCTCTCATTTTCTTTTTTCAGTTTTTCTCTTCTTGATGCGAATGACTTAAGAAAAATGGAAATGTATGAGAGTCTAAATAAATGTTCAAAGCATCACGCTTGGCCATTATGTTCCTTCACTGCTCCATTGTGTTGGCATTCAGGTGCGTATTGTCATTTACAATGCACTCAGGCATTCAGTGGATCATATGATGATCTGAATCTCATGACTTACAGTCCATGTGTCAGTTGCTCTAGTCAACAGGGATTTTTTTAAAGCAGAACTTCAGCCAGGGAGGGATGTCAGAGTGTTAGAAAGACTATGTAATTGTTCCAGCCACATTAAACAAAAATGTTTTCGGAGTTCCTGTCGCTCCTCTGCTGTCACCAGTCAGCATCTACCATTGAGTAGCTGAGAACTAGAGGAAAGGCAAGATGAGAGCACAAAAAAAGGCATTTCTAAAGATTGTGGGACTAGCATAACTGCTCATGGCTGTTTAAAGGGGACAATTTTTCATTTTCAGCTCATGTTTTACTACTGTATGAGGGTTTTTCCTTTCCTAAAACATTAAAGACAAACAAACTATGTTCAGAAATCTAAATATATGCATTCAGTATTCATGTTTAAAACCACCCAGAAGAAGGGCTTATACTAGCAGTTTCCCATTAACACACCTTTAAATATTGAGAAATGTGTATTTGTGACTTTTTCACAAGAAATATCATTATATTACTCAGCACAGCTTCCATAGCTGTAAAATGACACTCTTGCATCCCTTTTTCCAATTTTTATTTCATGCTGTCCATAAAGTCTTCAAGCTGGTTTAAATTGATTTGCAAATACATCTGATTGCTCACACTAGCCCTTTATAATATAGGTTATGCTCAAACTCTTGTTGGTGGACAAAGATGAATCATACTGTATAAATATACATATATCAAGTCAATAATTTATTGTTAGTATAACTGATATTTTTACAGTGTAATTCAAGAATCAGACTAGGTCTAATTTTATAGAAAAAGAAAGAAGGAATAATAATGTAGCTAGAAAACTTGTATAGAGAAAAAAGTCTCAGTAATAATAATACAATTAAAATTGTAACACACACTTCTTAATTTCTGTACCTTTTTCTGCTTTTATGCCTACCTTTCCACTGCTTTTCTGGTTCTTCAACTACTGGCTACTTAAAGTAGCTACTTAAAATAACTTTGGACTACTAGATAGGGTAACACCACAAGCTGTCAGCTCGTCCTCCTTGGTCTGTCAGGAATATGTTGTTGATGTTGCTGGCTTCTTCCTCATTCTAGGATCCACGCAGGGTCATTTTTATATGTTTACTATCATGCTTTAGCACCTTTACTCTGTCTTCATTGGTCAGCAGCTCCATATTATACCCAAATTTACTGTATACAGTGGCTTTTATTTATTAGATACTACTTTTTTTCTCTTCATTACACCTAAACCAGTTTTGCCTAGATGCAGACCGTGTTGCCATAACTCATCATGGGTGATTTGTTAATAGCCATGAGATGTTCATAGCTGTGGGGTTGTCAGTGCCACCCTCTGCCCTATCCCTTATCCCACACCAGTGTGCCTCTGCAATGGTACTTCAAGGCCTTTGCTATTAAACCAGGACCTTCTTTCTCTACATCATTATGTCAGAGTCAAAAATCTCTCCTGCATAGAGTAACTGCTCATTACTGCTATCTATATACACCTAAAGATGTACCACACACACAAAGATAAAGTAAAACAAACTATCCATAGACACCTGGATCAAAATTACAAGTGAAAAACCTTTACAATTTTACATGTGCTCAAAATCTTCCTATGAAACTACAGTGAAATATTTTCTGAAACAAAATAAGAGCTATTAATATAAATGGTTTTAAAATATTTTTATTTCTGTTCTTAATGAAAAGCACTGCTTCCAAATATAGTACCAGAGCTGTGACCTGACTGAAGAATCCTCAGTTCTGGTCATTTTATACAACATAGCGATAGCATTATTTCAAAGCAACAAGGACCATCTGGTGACATGTCAACTATGGAGGAGCTGTCTTTTCTAAAACAGAATAAAAAAGACTCTTTTTTGCATTAATTATGAGAATGATGTGGGCTCTCTCTGTCCTCTTTCTTTCTTTCTCTCTCTTTCCATCTTTCTGTTTTTCTGTCATTCTCTTTTTCTTTCCTGAGTGCAGCAACTGATGTAATAAATAACAAAATAACCTGTGGATTGGAAGATGGCCTTGTGAATACATGGTTCCTGATGAAACATTTGTGGCATTTCTTATTTCTGCTTAACATATGAATTCATCCTGATCCCTGATGAGATTCTACATAGCATAAAAACATCCATCTTAAATGTTTTTATGGAAACACCATATCTCTTATCCTCTTATCTAGTTGTTGTTAGGTTTTATCAGTTATGACTGAGCTCCCTAAGGATGTAAACATATGACTTGAACTAATTTAATGCACTAAAAATGAATAATCCTTACTTATACACCCTTTCCATCTCTGAATAAACCTGCCATGACTAGTAGAGGTGACCTGCATTGATATTACCTCTTTCTCAACATTAAAAAAACCTTCTATATAATATTTAAATGATTTTGTCACAGCCTCATTCTGTGTTCTTTTTTTCTTTTGTTTGGTTTATTTTTTTATTTTTTTTTATTTTCATGTTAGTTAAAATTGCAGAATAGTACGAAACAGCAAGAAGAATATTATTCTTAAGCCTGGCAGAGGTGAATCAGCCAAATCTGAGGCTGAAATGACAAGCACATCAGTCACTGACAAAAAACAGCTGCCAGGCCTCTTTATATGCAAGTCATTCAATGAGATATCAAAACGTGGAAAATATAATACTCCTACCAACATTTCTTGTTGAATTAATGCCCAGGTGAGTTCTTCTGAAATGATGCAGTTGTATCTTAGAAAAAACAAGAAGCAGTAAAGCATCATACTTATTAGGACCCAATTTGCCACAGCAGCAGTCAAGTGCTTCAGCCTCTCCCAGTGGCAATGGGGAGGGAAGACTAGGGAAAGGGAAACTTAGATTAAATTCATAGTGCAGTGCACATTTAGAATTCAATATTGACAGCTCTAATTACACACACCTTTCCATCACAAGTTCATTAACTAAGAGGAAAATGCTAGAAACAACAGTATCATCTTCTTGCAGAAATAAATAAATAAGTGCAGAGCCAAGTACTCCAGAGTTTCTGACCTTTTCCCTTTCTTTCTGGCAAAGCCCCACATATTATTCCCTGAACTTTTGTTTATTTTTCAGTTTGGAAGAAAAGAAAAAGCTGGCTGGATATTAATGCTTCCTTCAAAATATAACCTTAAAATGTTAGTCAGAGTGTGGGGTATGGTGTACTCACAGGGTATTTACCTTCCAGCAACTTTTTAAAAACAAGGAATCTCAGCTACTCTTCAGGCTTCCTCTAAAATAGATGATGAACACAAGAAGTCCATTACTCAGCACAGATCAAAGGAAGACCTACCTGCAGGACTTTAGGCATAATTACAGCCTCTGTGCAATTGCATGTGTCAGCCTGTATTGGGTCTGGCCCTCATAGTGCCGTACCTTGTATGAGTAGCTAGAAAGGTGTTGATAACAAACTAGTATTTTGGCTACTGCTGAGCAGTGCTCCCACAGCATCAGGGCTGTCTCTCCAACGTTTTCCTCCCTCACCAGTAGGCTGGGGGTGGGCAAGATCTTGGGAGGGGGCATAGACAGGACAGCTGACTCAAATTGACCAAAGGGATATTCCATACCATGTGACAGCTGCTTATCAATAAAAGCAAAGAGAAAGGAAGGAGGAAGGGGGACATTCGTTTTTATGATGTCTTCCAGAGCAAGCACTATGTGTACAGGAAGTGGCTGGACATCACCTGCTGATGGGAAGTAGAGAACAGATACTTGTTTTTCTTTTTGCTTCCACATGCGGCCTTTGTTTTTGCTTTTATTAAACTGCCTTTATCTTGATCCATGAGATTTTTCCATCTTTTTTCTCTCCTCACCCTGTCCTGTTGAGGAGCGGAGTGTTAGAGCAGCTTGGTGGGCACCTGACATCCAGCCAAGGTCAACCCACCACACAGCCATAGTCTAAATGCAGCATTTTACAACATTGGAACAGGGTGCTACATTCAGTGAATTTAAAACATGATTTTCACCAGCATAGAAGCTGATGGAAGTAATTTATCAGCATATCCCAAGTCAAGTAAGTGAGACAACTTAGTCCAGGTACAATTCACAAGTTAAAGATAATGAAAGATGGGGTTTTGTTGTATAAGATATTGTTCCATCATATTCACCATAAATTCTTTGTAAGACCAGCTTATGCATTGTACCAACAAACACATTTTTTGTAAGTGATTATATGCAGATAATTCTAAATGATACCACTGTAGGCACAACCCCTTGCTTTTCCTCTCTGAGTCTAGCTCTGCATGTTTAGTTTGGTAAAATTTGTTGGATTACGAACCCTTACAAGTATGTATATCTATTTTCTTTGAGCATCATGTCTCCAGAGAGATTAAAGCTATATTTTGAGTTAAGCTTTAATTAACTCCTGGAAAATCAGGTTTGGTTCTAGCATCAGTTTGAGGGTGTGTAATTCACATGAGCTATAACATCACAGCCAGTTCTCATGTAATAAATTACCTGTGATATGGGAGTGTGCCAGGAAGTTGGAGGAAAGGGTCACCGGTGCATCCTTCTCATGATCATGTGAGACCATTGGTGGGGAGCCCAGATAAGGCTGACGCATGCCTAGCTTAGGGCAAGTTAGGGCAAGGTGACCACAGTAGGCAAAGAATTCCTTGTTTGATTTTCCATTTAATAATAATTCATTGAAGATCTCATAAAATACTAGGGTGTTTTAAAACTGCCATGGGTGAACTCTCCAGTCATTCAAATTTTAAATAATTTGACCACATGAATAATAGCGGGACACAAGCTCCTTATGTACATTCATGAAAACCATGATGCATTTTTCTTGTTCATTTTACAATATTACTTCTCTAGTGCATGAGTCAGTTTGAAAGATTTGTTTAGTAACACTAGTAACATGAATAATGTCTAAAAATGAGAAATATGAATAAATCTTTATTGAGATGCAAATCAGTATTTTATCTACTGATACAGCATGAAATGTATATGACATTTTTCTCTTTATACAAACAGTAGACTGTAGAACTTTGCAAGCTACAAGAAGTTTCTACCTTCAAAACTGTCCAAGACTTTTTTATATATTAAGAAAAAATAATCTTTTTATAGGCATTATGAATATTTTTAATCTGTATATGATTCAGCTCTGCACAGCTAGTTGCAGGGTTCAGCTGTTACCATGCAGACTGCTGTAAAGATTACTACAGACTTTGCCGCATCTCCTACTGACAATTTCTTTTTTGTCCTCATTCCAGACATTATCCATTACAAAGCACATTTTCTCAGTAGGTGCATTAATGTTCTGATATGCCAAAGACTGTTCTGTTAAGACAGTCTGATACTTGGAGAAAAGATGCTATTTTTTATTAAAAAGATTGAGCATCGCCCTTCTAGCAGGGTTCCATATTTTGTTTATCTGCCAGTCTTTTTGTTATCTAACAGGCACAAAGTGCTTGACAAGGAGCATTGAAACAATTTTCATCAGTTACTTTTCAAGTTAGGTTGTCTGGAGTTGCATTTCTGCTTGCTTTTTTTTTTTTTTTTTTTTTTTTTTTTTTTTTAGAATAATGGTATCCATGAATGAATGTCTGGCAGATAAGAAGCTCTTGTATGTTCTGGACATTTACAAATGCTGGGGATATGCTGCACCCTTTCTAGGAACAGGTAGTTAACAAAATTATGTCCTCAGTCTTCTATGTAATTGCATGTATGGCTAGTCTACAATGTTGCTTGTTTTCAGAAATAAAGGTCTTTAATCAGCAAATTTCCCATAGCACTAAAGTACCAGTTAGTATTTTTCAGATGAAAGCACTAGACATCATTGTCTTCTTCAAAGTGAGTAGGTACAGCAGGTCTAAAAATCCATCTGATTTCTTTAGCTCATATGTAATAATAAAAGCCCCTAAATATTATACAGACAGCATAACTGGGTTCCTTATTCCATGTCCATCTGGGGCTATGAGGAATATGAGTACTTTCCAGTTCCAGTTTAAGTGAACGTGTTGGCTGTATGGTATGGAGCTGTTCTCTGGCAAGATGTCTCTTTCTCCAGAGTAAATAATACAATCATAGCTCAAAATTGCTTTTAAGGAAGTATTGTTTGAAATGTCTGCTTTTGAGTGAATTTTTAATTTTTTTTAAGTATCCATTTATTAGAATAGAAAATGCAAATCAGAACTACAAGTTTTTTAATTTACATTTTGTTTATATGTAATTTGACTTTTAAAGAAGTTAGCTGAAGTGTGGGCAAGTCCCAGAATCAAAGCTGCAGCAGCTTTATATTTATCCCCAGGTTAGATTTTGTTTCAGCAAATCTTCATAAGGTTTGTATGTGCTCTTATAATTACATCAGCAGTGCTTCTAAAAGCCATTTCCCATTTTAAATATGCAAAATTTATCAGTGATTAGTAAACATCTGTTACCAGGTCTTTTGTAGAATATTGTCTCTTCATCAAGCTAGGAGGATTGCATTTAATCTGTTCCAATAGCTCAAAAGATTAAAGGTATAAGAACTTTAAGAAAAGACTTTTTTTTTTCTGTACAAATTTTTTCATTATGTAAAATAGTTCCTCAATAGATCAAATCCTCAAATGTTTAAATTTCTATATTATTGTGTGATAAATGCTAATTGACAGTTCCTCTAATATTTCGGTAACAGTGGAGTGATGCTTTTACTCTCTGTACAAGAAATTAGTTAAGGTAAGAAAGAAAAAGAGTGCTATTGATCCTGTATTAGCAATACCTGATGGAGTGTGTTTTCCATGTCACAGGATGCTCCTAGCACCATGACAGCACTACCCAGATTGTCAACATTTTGTTAGAACTACATGTCTGGGATAAATGCACAGACAGGTCTAAAAATATATGTTTTCAAAAGCTCTCTGTGAAGGAGTAGAAGACCTCAAGAAGAATGCAGGACTGGATAAATCAATTCACATTGGTTGCTCTAGTGATACAGCCCAGAAGTAAACGCTATTCAAACAAATGACTAAGATAGGTTTATAGTTGTTTAACTGTGAACCTGTTCTCCACAATCACAGCATTTCAAGTTTTGAAGTGAACCATATGTTAATAAATCCTCAGATAACTCAGACTCTTTGCAGCGTAACAGACACACCAGCTGTATCTGGTTTCGTTTTGCTCCAGTGAGGAACTTAGGTATCCCAATTTAGCTAAGAATTTAAGCACAGTCTTATGTCTTCTTTAAGCATTTTGTTGAATTTAAGTATGAATTCAAAACTGAAATTCCCATCTGCCATGTGCCTCCCCTGGAGGCCCTAATGAAGTTAGAGGATTATTGTTGGGCTGCAGATTTTACAGAAGGAGTGGATTGTAACACCCACCCCCACCCCCCCCAATATTTCTGAAGGACCTGTTTTTACAAGCATAGCCATGGAATTTTCCACTGCTAGATGCCAGATTTATCTAGTATGCTTAGTATGTTTGATCCCTGCATGGAAGCCAGTATCACTCTATATGGATGAAGGTGATTGCTTCTGAAAATTCCTGTAAAATATGTTTTGACCTCAGTTTCTATGATCTACTAGCATTCTTTCAAATACTGTGAGTTTACTTCCTTCAACTTTATATGTAATTTCTTTACGGTTTAAGCGTATGTGTGCATTGGTCCATAAATATAACTCAGTTACCTATGCTTTCCTTATCCTTAATTTTAAAGTCAAATTTATTTCAGTCACTTCAGTAAGACCCCCATTTTCCTTCAGGCTAAATACATATAATTATGTGTATTTTGATGGAATATACTTAACCTCACTAACCTCTTTAATGCCATGTGAAGTGGAAATATCTTTTTTTTTTTTTTTTTCCTAGGTGTGGCAATGATGAACAGAGGTTGATTCACTTTGACTTCATCCATAATGTCTTTCTAATGCATGCCAGACAGCTAACTTGATCTCTGTGCTGAGAGATATTGACTGAATCATGTCTTAACATTTTCCTGGCTACAGGCCTTTAGAGATCTTCCAATTTTACTTTCCAAGGGAACTAGCTGATTCACTTGTACTTGAAAATACAGAAAATAATTTCCAATGTGGAAGACAAAGAGACTAGGACTCTGTATAAGAAAGAGGGGCTGTATACTGGTCAGTAAAGTTGTACCTTTGAGCACTTCAGAAATCCAATTCCAACATTTACATCTTATTCGGTATCTAAGTAGCTTAGGATGTAAGCTGAGTGTGTTTAGGTCACATATCTCTCTGTCTACCCTCTTCAGACTGTCAATATGCCTAGATATTCCCAGAGAATATCCACTAGAAAAGGCTTTACATTAAAGACGGTGTCGTGGTTTAACCCGGCTGGCAACTAAGCACCATGCAGCCGCTCGCTCACTCCCCCCCCTCCCTCAGTGGGATGGGGGAGAGAATCGGGAAGGGGAAAAAAAGTTAGAGCCGAGGGCCGAGATAAAGACAGTTTAATAAGAGAAAATAATAATAATAGTAATAATGAGAATGATAACAAAATATACAGAATATACAAAACGAATGATGCACAATGCAATTGCTCACCACCCGCCGACCGATGCCCAGCCCGTCCCGAGCAGTGATCAGTACCCGAGCGACCGACTGACCCACCAACCCCCCCGAGCATGACGTTATATGGTATGGAATAGCTCTTTGGACAGTTTGGGTCCTAGCTGTGCTGTACTCCCAGCTTGTTATGCACCTGGCCGAGCAGGAGAAGCTCAAAAAGTCCTTGAGCAGTCTGAGCACTGCTTGGCAACAACTAAAAACATCAGCGTGTTATCAACATTCTTCTAGTACTAAATCCAAAGCACAGCACTATGCTAGCTTCTGTGAAGAAAATTAACTCTATCCCAGCCAAAACCAGGACATTCCACCCCTTATTCTATACCATTTACGTCATGCTTATGTCCTACCCTTACAATACATTCCAATTAATCACCACCATTTTCTCATCTTTTTGGTACATACACAGATATCATTCCCTTAGTCTATGGACCATCCCTCGAAAATGTCCATTGGGTTCATTTAGTCCACGGTTTTGGGCTCCATCTGATGTAACAGTCTTTCAGGGCAGGAGAGATGGGGTCTGGTGTTGGGTTGTTGCTTGCTGAAGTCAGTTCTGGTTCCATCCGCTGTACTTCCTTAGTTTCTTCAAAATTCATTCTTCTTAATCTGGGTGATCCTTACTGTTATACCATTGATATGACATACAGCAATAGTAAAAATAAAGACATACTATATTACACAGCAATTAACATTATACAATTCAGTTCATTGGCTATTTTCACCCAAAATCAAATCCCTTTGAGGTACACATCGGACTTCCCCGTCCTTCTGCATCACCCACCAAGTAGAGCCAGGTCCTTGAGCAAAAGCAATCCCACGGATGGGTTTGCCTTTACCTGAGGCAGGAGTAACCCAGACTGTCTTCCCCAGCATATTTTTTACATGCACTACAGGGACTTTATCCCCTTCTACAGTACGTAAGAGGTTTGATTGGGCAGGGCCAGCTCGGTTGGCAGATCCTCTAGTGTTGACTAACCAGGTGGCTTTTGCTAAATGTGTATCCCAATGTTTGAATGTTCCACCACCCATTGCTTTCAGTGTAGTTTTTAACAGTCCATTGTATCGTTCAATTTTCCCAGAGGCTGGTGCATGCTAGGGGATGTGATAGACCCACTCAATGCCATGCTCTTTGGCCCATTTGTCTATGAGGCTGTTTCGGAAGTGAGTTCCATTGTCTGACTCAATTCTTTCTGGAGTGCCATGTCGCCACAGGACTTGTTTTTCAAGGCCTAGGATAGTGTTCCGGGCAGTGGCATGGGGCACGGGATATGTTTCCAACCATCTGGTGGTCGCTTCCACCATGGTGAGCACATAGCGCTTGCCATGGCGGGTTTGTGGGAGTGTGATATAATCAATCTGCCAAGCCTCTCCATATTTGTATTTCAGCCACCGTCCTCCATACCAGAGAGGCTTTAACCGCTTGGCTTGTTTGATCGCAGCACATTTTTCACATTCATGGATAACCTGTGCAATAGTGTCCATAGTTAAGTCCACCCCTCGATCACAAGCCCATCTGTATGTTGCATCTCTTCCTTGATGGCCTGAAGTGTCATGGGCCCACCGAGCTAGAAACAATTCACCCTTATGTTGCCAGTCCAGATCCACCTGAGCCACTTCAATCTTAGCAGCCTGATCTGCCTGCCGGTTGTTGTGATGTTCTTCAGAGGCCCGACTCTTGGGTACATGAGCATCTACATGACGTACCTTTACAACCAGGTTCTCTACCCGGGCAGCAATATCTTGCCACAATGCGGCTGCCCAGATGGGTTTGCCTCTGCGCCTCCAGTTGTTCTGTTTCCATTGCTGCAACCACCCCCACAAAGCATTTGCCACCATCCATGGTTCAGTATAGAGATAGAGCCCTGGCCATTTTTCTCTTTCAGCAATATCCAAAGCCAGCTGGATGGCTTTCACCTCTGCAAATTGACTTGATTCACCTTCTCCTTCAGCAGTCTCTGCAACTTGTCTTGTAGGACTCCATACAGCAGCCCTCAACCTCCGATGCTTTCCCACAAGACGACAGGACCCATCAGTGAACAGGGCAATATGCTTCTCATTTTCTGGCAGTTTATTATATAATGGGGCTTTTTCAGCACGCACCACCTCCTCCTCTGGTGATACTCCAAAATCTTTGCCTTCTGGCCAGTCCGTGATCACTTCCAAGATTCCTGGGTGACTGAGGTTTCCTATTCGAGCCTGTTGTGTAATCAGTGCGACCCACTTACTCCACGTAGCATCAGTTGCATGATGTGTAGAGGGGACCTTCCCTTTGAACATCCAGCCCAGCACCGGCAGTCGGGGTGCCAGGAGGAGCTGTGCTTCAGTACCAACCACTTCTGAAGCAGCTCGAACCCCTTCATATGCTGCCAATATCTCTTTTTCAGTTGGAGTACAGTTGGCTTCAGATCCTCTGTATCCCTGACTCCAAAAGCCTAGGGGTCGGCCTCGAGTCTCCCCTGGTGCTTTCTGCCAGAGGCTCCAGGTAGGGCCGTTCTCCCCGGCTGCGGTGTAGAGCACATTCTTTACATCTTGCCCTGCCCGGACTGGTCCAAGGGCTACTGCATGCACTATCTCCCATTTAATTTGTTCAAAGGCTTGTCGTTGTTCAGGGCCCCATTTGAAATCATCCTTCTTCCGGGTCACTTGGTAGAGAGGGCTTACAATCTGGCTGTAATTTGGAATATGCATTCTCCAAAAACCCACAACGCCCAAGAAAGCTTGTGTTTCCTTTTTGGTAGTTGGTGGAGACATGGCTGTTATTTTGTTGATCACATCCATTGGAATCTGACGACGTCCATCTTGCCATTTGATTCCTAAAAACTGGATCTCCTGTGCAGGTCCTTTGACCTTACTTTGTTTTATGCAAACCGGCTTTCAGAAGGATTTGGACTATTTTCTTCCCTTTCTCAAAAACTTCTTCTCCTGTATTGCCCCACACAATGATGTCATCAATGTATTGCAGGTGCTCTGGAGCATTACCCTGTTCCAGTGCTGCCTGGATCAGTCCATGGCAAATGGTAGGGCTGTGTTTCCACCCCTGGGGCAGTCGATTCCAGGTGTACTGGATGCCCCTCCAAGTGAAAGCAAACTGTGGCCTGCAGTCTGCTGCCAAAGGGATTGAAAAGAAAGCATTTGCAATATCAATTGTGGCATACCACTTGGCTGCCTTTGACTCCAGTTCGTATTGAAGTTCTAGCATGTCCGGCACGGCAGCACTCAGCGGTGGCGTAACTTCATTCAGGCCACGATAGTCTACTGTCAGTCTCCACTCTCCATCAGACTTTCTCACTGGCCATATGGGACTGTTAAAGGGTGAGCAAGTCTTGCTGATCACTCCTTGGCTCTCCAGTCGACGAATCAGCTTATGGATGGGAATCAGGGAGTCTCGATTGGTGCGATATTGCGCCTGTGCACTGTTGTGGTGGACAACCGGCACTTGTTGTTCTTCAACACTCAGCAACCCCACAACGAAGGGTCCTTTGAGAGACCAGGCAAGGTAGACAGCTGCTTAATTTCTTCTGCCTCCAATGCAGCTATACCAAAAGCCCACCGGTACCCTTTTGGGTCCTTGAAATACCCTCTCCTGAGGTAGTCTATGCCCAGGATGCACGGAGCATCTGGCCCAGTCACAATGGGGTGCTTTTGCCACTCATTCCCGGTTAGGCTCACTTCGGCCTCCAATACAGTCAGCTCTTGAGATCCCCCTGTCACTCCAGAAATACAAATGGATTCTGCCCCTATATGGCTTGATGGCATTAGAGTACACTGTGCACCGGTGTCTACTAAAGCTCTATACTTCTGTGGGTCTGACATGCCAGGCCATCGAATCCACACAGTCCAGTAGACCCGGTTGTCCCTTTCCTCCACCTGGCTGGAGGCAGGGCCCCTCTAATCCTGGTCACTGTTGCTCATGGTTTGTATGTATGAGTCAGAAGTTCCTTCATCACAATCAGAATTAAGATCAGCCCTTTTATTTTGTCTGAAAAAACTACCGTCATCCCAGTCTCTGGAAATTGGAGCAACAAGTTTCTTGGTAGAGCCCCCTTTTGTGTTTGTTTTTCTTTGCAACTCACGTACCTGTGACTCTAGGACCGAGGTAGGTTTTCCGTCCCATTTCCTCATGTCCTCTCCATGGTCACGCAGGTAAAACCATAGAGTGCCCCGTGGTGTGTACCCTCGATATTCTTTTTCTTGAGCAGAAGGGCGCTTACTTCTGATGGCTGAGATACTGGTCTGTACAGGAGGGGAGTAGGACATATGCTTTTCGAGTCGTTCAAACTTTTGGGACAGTTTCTCCACAGCCGAAACAAAGGAGGAAGAGATACTTTCTTCATATTCCCGGAGCTGGCCAGCCATTTCATCCACTGTTGGTCCCCGTCCAGTTTCCCAGCTCATCATTGCCCATGTGTTTGCAAATGATGTTGGTGCGCTCCGTAACAACTTCCGCCACATGGGTCGTGTGCACTGGACACTATCTGGATCTTTGGGCAGCTGGTCATTGTCCAGGTCACTATAAATCACCTCCAGGACAGCCAATTCCCTCAGGTACTGGATGCCTTTCTCCACAGTGTTCCATTTACCTGGGCGACATATGACATCTTCCTTGAAGGGATATCTTTCCTTCATGGCTGACAGTAGACGCCTCCAGAGGCTGAGGATTTGTGTCCCTTTTCCAATTGCTTTGTCAATGCCCCCTTACCTAGAAAGGGATCCTAGTTGCTTGGCTTCCTTACCCTCCATTCCAGGCTGTTGGCCCCATTATCCCAGCATCGGAGTAGCCAGGTGACAATGAGCTCACCTGGACGACGGCTGAAATCTTTTCGGATATCTCGCAGCTCACTCAAGGATAGGGATCTGGTGGTTTCTGTCTCGTTTATGAGCTCTTCCTCCTCCCCTTGTGATGGCCCCTCTTTTTCATCCTCCCTTTCTAAACGAGTTGACTTTCGCTTCCAAGATTTCTTCTTTTGTATAGGGGCGACTGATACTGGCACGGGTTGGTTCATTGGAGTAGCCGCAGTGCATATCACTGGGGTTGGAGTAGCTGCAGTGGCTGTGGCCAGGGTTGGAGTAGCTGCAGTGGCTGTGGCCGGGGTTGGAGTAGCTGCAGTGGCTGTGGCCTTATCATCAGATCCAGAGACTTTCTGTTCCCTTTGGATGTGTTGAATCATGTTGAACACGGTTCGGTAAGCATGGGCCAGGCCCCAGCACATTGCAGTGATTTGTGTTTGCTTAGAATTGCCAGGGTGACAGCATACCTTTTCCAAATACTCTACTAGTTTTTCAGGATTCTGCACTTGTTCAGGAGTGAATTTCCAAAACATTGGAGGTGCCCATCATTCTAGGCATTTACCCATACTACCCGAAATACCCTTCCACTCATAACTATCCAGCCCTGGGGCAGACATCTGGATGGTATTATTAAGTTGCTTACAAACTTTGGACAAAACTGAAACAATATTCCAAATAGATATCAATAGACATACCTTAACTATCCAAGGATGCTCAAGATACTGAAAAGTTATTGTAGTGAAGGAGAAAACATCATCAAAGAAGGCAGAAAAAGTGCCATTCTGTATTTCCTCCAGAACAAACTTTTCAGAGTCCCATGTATAATTGCTAATATTCCCTGCAAGGTGGTACCCAAAGTGCAGTACAGACTTCGACATGAAACCCAAATACCAGAAAAAGCTCAAGGTCATTGTTTTAATAACAAGTTTCCCAAGCAAAATATGTCTGGTCACCGCAGAGCATAACAAACTGCAAAAACCAACACCAACTTTTAACAAGTACAGCAAAGGAGGGAGCATGGTGCAGATCGGATAAGCTAAGATCAAGAACAAATGAATCAAATTGCAACCCACAACTATTTAACAGATATAAATTCCTTAATATACTCTGGTTACTCTGTCGTTATCTCAAGCCCTTCAGGCCCCACGTTGGGACGCCAAAAAGGACTGTCGTGGTTTAACCCGGCTGGCAACTAAGCACCACGCAGCCGCTCGCTCACTCCCCCCCCTCCCTCAGTGGGATGGGGGAGAGAATCGGGAAGAGGAAAAAAAGTTAGAGCCGAGGGCTGAGATAAAGACAGTTTAATAAGAGAAAATAATAATAATAGTAATAATGAGAATGATAACAAAATATACAGAATATACAAAACGAATGATGCACAATGCAATTGCTCACCACCCGCCGACCGATGCCTGGCCCGTCCCGAGCAGCGATCAGTACCCGAGCGACCGACTGACCCACCAACCCCCCCGAGCATGACGTTATATGGTATGGAATAGCTCTTTGGACAGTTTGGGTCCTAGCTATGCTGTACTCCCAGCTTGTTATGCACCTGGCCGAGCAGGAGAAGCTCAAAAAGTCCTTGAGCAGTCTGAGCACTGCTTGGCAACAACTAAAAACATCAGCGTGTTATCAACATTCTTCTAGTACTAAATCCAAAGCACAGCACTATGCTAGCTTCTGTGAAGAAAATTAACTCTATCCCAGCCGAAACCAGGACAGACGGCTGGAGTGTAACGAAGTACATGTATTCATTTCCAAGCTAAGTAACAGACACAGAAATCACTTGGCATTTGGAGAACCCAAATCAAACCTTAGTACCATTTGATAGGTAATTATTTAACCAAAACAGAGTAAGTTTTGCATAAAACAGATGGAGAACCACTTATCTCAGAGTATCCAATAAACTGGGGCCTGATGAGACTAAAATTTTAGACTTTGGTCTGTACAAGGTATTTTACAGATAAGTTTTTTAAGTCTTCAGATTCAACTTTTCAGATTATTTGTCTAGTCAGTAAAATGGGATGTATTAGAGGAGAAAAGGCTATCGGTATCTGTCTTGTCTTTCAGGAGAAAGTGGGTTTGTGTCTTAGCTACCTAAGTGCAAGGTTTACATCTGAGAAGGTTGAGCAGAGATAAGCAGTTCTCTCCAGCCTCAAGTAAGGGACCACGTACCTTCAAAGACCAAAACTTAAGACCTGGACCCTGAGCATTCCAAAGTCTATAACTTGATGCCTACCTGTTCATCATCAAAACTTTTACACGTTTCATATTCAGACTCCAAATTTGGTACTTGAAATTTGACCATAACACCTGTTTCTTTTGGCATTAAGCCGAGCAAGCATGTTCACAAAGACTCTTATAACAGCAATAATTAAATTTAAGTCTTCTGTTTGAGGCCACTGTCTTAACCATTTTGTAGACTCTTCCTGCTCTGTATGCTTCTGTCACCGTAATAGAGCTAGCAAATGCACCTATGCTAGCTACAATGTCAAGAGTTTATTTCTGTTCTGGTATCTTTGTTGTAAGTGTTCTTCAAACAAAATAATAGGTTGTTAACCTTCTTATGTTTGTGCATGCACAAAGCATATGAACAGTAAGAGAAAGTCTGTGGTCTGTTTGGATTATAACAGTGAAGATTATTTCTCTGGTTTGTAAAAAAGGAGTCACACCTGAACATTTTGACAAGGGTCTTATGCTTGCTAATTGAATTTCATTTTGAAAACATCAACTTAAGGTAACAGTCTCAGCCAAGAATTACATCCTTATTCAATCTTAATTGTTTGAAGTTTAGAAGAAGACTTGGCTTTTTCATTCACTTTTATTAAAATTCCAAATTTATAGATCTATGCAGTTAAAAAAAAATAATAATATTTCCTTTGTGTCCACATGTAAATATAGCAATTTATAACACATATACCTATGCTCATGCAAACACAGATTTATCAGACTTAGTTTCAGTCTAATTTGCTTTCTCCTTCATTCTGAAAATGTCATAACCTTCTCTTACAAGCACACCACGAGCCCTTTTCCTCTGGTATATGTTCTTTTCTTGAGGTCATGACAGGTCATACATTTCCCTCAAAAGATATGGCTATCAAAGCACCAGTCATCTAACACATATGTTGCAACCATGGAACAATTCAAGTGTGTCACTGTCATAATCCATCAATGAAGTTCACCAGCACCATGATTTGCCTTGTATCAAGATCAGAGCCCCTGAGTACTCCATTAAGAGTTGCATGGTTTGGCTTTCATGGTCCCTGCCAGTGCACCTAATAGCAATAATTAACTAGACTGTCAGAAAGTCCCTTTGCATGCTTTTACTTTTAGTGTTCAGGCTGAGTAGTACCAATATTTTTTTCTGTTGATATTTAACAACAAAAATACTTTGTCTAAAATAAGCAGTATAATATTCTTCAGCTTCTCACTAAAGGTCATTTTGACCAATTACATTACAAAAAAAGGGAAAAAAAGAATTAAATAACTTATTTTAAATCCTAATTGTAGTTCATCATAAAGTAGGTTACATGTGTGAATGTCATTTTGCTTGCTGTCTTTACTTATGACAATGGTTTTATGTGTTGAATTGCGCTATTTCTCTATAACATATCCAGGTGCAAATGGAAGTAAAGGTAGCTCATTAGGTGTAAGTATATTTTCATTGAGGCAATTAATCATCAATAAGGTGATTTTTTTTCCTTCTTTCCTTCTTTTAATAACTACAGATTTCAAGTTGCATTCTTCCTGACCTTTATCTCATTAAAAAGGATTTCAGCATGGATTCTTGCAAAACCTGAAATGTTAGTAGAAAATAACCCTCCATCAAATTTTGTCTTTGTTGAAAATAAGTTCTTTACAATGTCCATGCAATCTATCTGGATTGGTCAGACTTTGAATGAGAAAGCTAGAAATAAAAACCGGATTGAATAATTATGCACAATTAATTGTATGTTTTAGAGTAGAGAAAAAATCTTTTGGTAGAAACAAATTATTCTAAATCATGTTGAAAAATAGTATCTTGTCAACTTTTTAACCTCTAAAGACTTGTCAGTTTTCCAAATAGTTTAAAAGCTATTCTTGCTACCTTTACTTATTTCAGTGGAAGTACATTCTACCTACTAGACCTCGTCTGCTTTACTCTTTGGGCATTTTTTTATTCTGTGCTTGGCAATTATATTCCTCTTCAGGACGGGAAAGATATAACACTATGTAACAGGAGTGGCACTCCTGTTGGTGTGTTGGTGTTGAATAGCTGCCATAGTCCATACCAGAGGTGTTTGCATTTCAAAATGGAGTGGAATGAATGAAGCAACGAATACAGTCACTTTAACTTGTGCACCCGTGTGTCTGTGTGGGTTTAGTGAAAACTGTTGAGGGCTTATAGAAGTTCCTTGGGAATTTTGTTTGCTTTTTAAGAAGACAACATATTTGAAAACTGAGGAAAGTCAGCAGTGAAGAGTGGTATGAAAAGTGGAGATGGTTTTTAGGTGGAACATTGATATATACCCCACTGGTGGCGAAGATGAAGGGTCCAACCAGCCCAGGTACTCATCTGAAAATTAAAACACTTTCTGGGCTTTTATGTTGTACAGAAGTTTGTGTTTCCCGTAGATATCTTAATAGCACAAAAAAGGGACAAGTACTTTTCTTCAGTATGCCTTAGGAGAAAAACTTTCAGAGATAGTGTTCTAGGTAATAAATATGTCAGTCCCTTTTAGACTGCAAATGGATCTTGCTCATATTTTGCTATTCTTCCCTTCTGCTTACTAAGTTCTGAGTTCTAAATCACTGTAAACAGTATGTTGTGTTTAAGTTGGGAATATGTGCATATACTCCACAGTGAGCATAGTCCCTTGTCCTGATTATTTCTATAGCATACAGGATGTGGGATTCAATCTGTAGTCTTTTATAGTACGGTACTCTCATACGGCAGCATGGACAAGTTAGTGTCATGTTATTGTACTGTATTTCAGCAGAAACATTGAGAAATTTTGACTTCAACCTGAGGAAATCACAACTTTTAGGATGGTTTTTTGACTGATCGGGATTGGTAATTCATGTCTTCAAGCTCTCCCTCAACTTTGAAGACTGTGAATTTTCTTAATGAGAAATTAAAATTTAGCATCTGCTATAATCTCATGATTCCAGGAGCTGAGGTTATAATAAAAAAACCCAAAAATGTACACCCATATTCCCCCACACCATTCCCTAAAGAACCTGTAAAAAAAGGTAAAGTTGCATCATACGATAATCTGACTGCTGTGAGTACGTCACAGAGTTTCATGTTTTTATGTTTTTCCCTGCAGCACCCCTCAAAACATTGCACTATAAAACCATCCTCACAGCCGTAAGGGAACTTAAGGATTGTCTGTGTCTTATATCCTTATCCCTAAAATGAAGAATGAAAAACAAAACCTGTTTCTGACAAAGAGTAGGCTTAATGTCTTGCATCATATTTACGCCTTTTCATATATTAATATTAATGTATTATTGAAATGTAAAACACTAACATAAAATAAATAATTTTCCTATACAGGAAGAGGAGAACAGAAAAACATTTAGAATGAAAATGGAGAACAAGATAATTCTGCGTCTTTTTCTTTCATGAGAAAACACTAGATCTGCCTTATTTTAAAGAAAGGATTTATGAAGATCACCCTATTTTTTGGGATGCTTAGAGTAAAAAGCATTGTTTCCCTTTTTTATACTGGACAAAGAAATCAATACTCACATTTCATTTTAAAGGAACTTACTTACTTCAATAAAGTGATGTCTATACAGCAGAACCTAAGAACACCTCCCAGTTCCCAGGTCTCTGTGGCTGTGCTGGGTATGTCCTGAGTCTCTACTAGGGTGGTGCATGCATATGAACCACTCCTCTATGCCATGGTTTCAATACAAAGAAAAAGTATGCACAAGGATTAGGCTGGAACTGTGGTGTACAGTGGCCATGTCTATATTACTGATTAAAAGAGGATTAGAAACCACACCATGTGACTGAGGATTGTTTGATATCCATGCTACTTAAACCTACCCCCTTTTGTTAGCTGATGTGTCTTGGAGAGATATTCAAAACAATGAGCAATTAGACAATTCAGCTGTGTAGATGAGTAAGGAACTATGGCTCACGTTCACCCCCTGGACTGTTTTTATTTAGCAATGCAAGTGTACCCCTCTGCCTGTTCTGGATGGTCAGTGAACCTGAGATGGGTCACAGCAGGCATCAGCAAATGTAGCTATATAGAAGACAGAATAGCAGTCTGTTTCAAAGCTTTGAGTGTAAACAACAGAAATATAATTGGTTTCGACCTCAGCATGTGCAAAGAGAACACACAGTTTCTAGATTTTGTATTGCATTCACATCTGAAAGTACTGGCTTAAAGTTAGCCTAAATGAGGAGCCACTGGCCTGCACCTCTGAATGTTGTGGGTAGGGGCAGTACGATAGGCATGCTGGGAGAAAAGGAGATGTGAGATAAGAGCTTGGACTCTTAAGGTATTCTTTTTCCACTTTTCTTTAGGCATGCGTGAGACCTGAGCTGTCCAGAAACTGAAATCATGGTCTCTGAAGAAATCAGACTGAAGTTGAACGCCTTCTGCAACTGCTTAAAACAGTTTCTTAACTTAAGTTTCAATAGCTTCACAAAATTCAGCTGAAAATGTTCTGCTCCTATGGGTAGCTACATGGATTGTTGAATTAATTTTTTGAATAGTTTCAATGGCCTGAATATCGGTTTTACAAGCCTGATCTATCAAATCTTTCTGTCTGACCTGGTTCTATGTAATCGGGGGGTTGGTATATGGATGTTATGGGAAATTGCAGCTTTGCTGAGCTTGCAGGCAGATCCCTGTCAGATTTTTTTTTTCCAACATGCCTCAGAGTTTTGCCTCTGTGCTTGTTACACTGCTTAGGAAATAAAAATGGTAAGGCAAGCTCTCTGTAACAGGGAGCCAAAGCTTCCATTCCTGGGCAAGTAATGATGTACGATGTAAAGATGGCACCAGTGTACTCCCTGCCATTGCTACTTTGCCCTAAGCAAAATGAGACCATCTTGTGAGTGTAGGGAAAAGCTGCTTCAAATTATGTGTTAAATTATGCTCTAAATTACACACATTTATTAGATGTTGCTGGAGGCCTGTTCTCCCTCTTCTTCCGAGATACGATCTGAGCACAGGTCAGTCAGACCTAAAATCTGTTCCTGTAAACTGAGCAATGAGATCAGTATAATCACCTGAGTATTGAGTCAGCTAAACAGTTATTATTTTTACAATGTCAATGCTCTTCTGGGGTTTATGGTTTGGGTTGGGTTTTTGTGGCAGATTGTTTGTTTGTTTTAATAAAGATAGGTATTAGCATTTACTTCTTTTGCAGTTGGAGATCATAGGAATTTTCCTTACTTGATCCATTCAATTTTATTTTGAGCAACAGAGCAGCACTGGGAAATCTGAACTCAGTATAAATCAACATAGTTAATTTTATGAGACACTTAAAGGAAGTAGTTACAGTGCATGTAATCTCTATGCATATGTGTCAGCTGTGATTTTCAGGGCTTCTGTGTAAAACATTTCTGGGCTTAAATTTAGTCATTACTTCCTGTGATAAAGTATTTTGAATTTACAGATGAGGTAAAGTCTGAATTTTTAGAACATTGGTTATACAATGGTAACAACTTACTTACTTAAGAGTCTGTCCCTTAGCAATCAGTGGGAGTTCTCCAGGCGAGGATGTCTTTTATCTACTTGAGTCATCACAGCAGTGGGTTGTTGCAGCCTTTCAGTGAGTAGCTCTGGACTCTCTAATGAAGCTGATGTTATCTTTGTGCTTGATAACCGCAAAACAAGGATTATTTGTTTGTAAGCAGTCAGAGCATTAAAAAGCACAGAAACATCTTACATGTCTGTATCATAATGAAGAAGAGTTTTTTCTTACATTACAATTCTGAAAGCCAACGTGCTATTCTTAGCTACCTACAAAGATCGCTATACATGATTTGAACGGTTTTCTTTTGCTGAGCTTTCAAATTAAAATATTTTCTCTGAAAGATAAATATAATTGCCTTTGTAATTTAAAGTCCTGGATGATATCATTAGGCCCAATAACAGCTGTGATTTCTTCAGGGAGAGTTTAATCAGTTTGTTGTGACATGGTACCAGGAACTCAATTGTGATTGATCACTACTGCTCAAGAACTGGTCAGAAGGGAGTCTGAGCAAATCATTTCAACAGTGCCTCAGAGCTGCAGAACCTCAGACAATGAGAGGCCTCTTGAAGCTGGCAGAAATATTAGCAGGCTGCAGGAATGGAAGGGTTTCCAGCAACTGTAAATACTGCCTTTGGCATGGCCAGGGGACTTCTGTTATCCCATTACTCAGTGCCTTGGTTCTCAAGATTGGATGAAGGGTAAAATAGATCACTCTCTGATACTACCTTACTACTAGTAGTAAAGTGTCCATGAATTTTCAGGAAATTTAAAAAACATTCTTTCTATGAAAAATAAATTTTCTGTAGTTCTGCCAGTCTGTACCAGGTTTTATTTTTCCTTTTCATAGTCTCAGATAACCAAAGAGGTCCTTATGCTCATTTATGTGTAACTAACATGTATCCTGGCCATAAAATTTCACAGAACCACAGAATTGCAAGGGTTGGAAGGGACCTCAGGAGATCATCTAGTCCAACCCTCCAGCTAAAGCAGGTTCTCCTAGAGCAGCTGGCACAGGACATCGTTCAGGTGGGCTTTGAATACCTCAAGAGAAGGAGACTCCACAACCCCCCTGGGCAGCCTGTTCCAGTGCTGTCACCCTCAGAGTAAAGAAGTTTTTCCTCATATTCAACTGAAACCTCCTATGTTTCAGTTTGTACCCATTGCCCCTTGGGCTGTCGCTGGACACCACTGCAAAGAGTCTGGCTCTGTCCTTCTCTCTTCCACCTTTAAGATATTTATACATGTGGATTAGATCCCCTCTCAGTCTTCTCTTCTTCAGGCTGAACAAGCCCAACTCTCTCAGCCTTTCCTTGTAGGGGAGATGCTCCAGTCCCTTTATCATCCTAGTTGCTCTCCTCTGGACTCTTTCTAGGAGTTCCTCATTTTTCTTGAACTGGGGAACCCAGAACTGGACACAGTACTCCATGTGGAGTCTCACCAGGGCAGAGTAGAGGGGGAGGATTACTTCCCTCGACCTGCTGGCCACACTCCTCTTAATGCACCCCAGGATGCCATTGGCCTTCTTGGCAACAAGGGCACACTGCTGGCTCATGGTCAGCTTGTCATCCACCAGGACTCCCAGGTCCCTCTTGGCAGATCTGCCCTCCAGCAGGTCATCCCCCAGCCTGTACTGGTGCATGGGGTTCAACCTCCCCAGGTGCAGCACTCAACACTTGCCCTTGGTGAATTTCATCATGTTCCTCTCCGTCCAACTCTCCAGCCTGTCCAGGTCCTGCTGAATGGCAGCACAGCCTTTGGGCATATCAGCCACTCCTCCCAGTTTTGTGTCTCCAGCGAACTTGCTGATGGTACACTCTGTCCCCTCGTCCAGGTCATTGATGAATAAATGGAACAAGACCAGGCCGAGTACTGAGCCCTGGGAAACTCCACTAGCTACCGGCCTCCAACTGGACTCTGCCCCGCCGATCAGAACCCTCTGAGCCCTGTCATTCAGCCAGTTCCCAATCCATCTCACTGTCCACTCATCCAACCCACACTTCTTGAGCTTCCCTATGAGGATGTTACGGGAGACAGTATCAAAAGCCTTGCTGAAGTCAAGGTAGACAACATCCACCGCTCTCCCCTCATCTACCCAGCCGATCATGCCATCATAGAAGGCTGTCAGATTGGTCAGGCATGATTTCCCCTTGGTGAATCCATGCTGGGTACTCGTGATGATCTTCTTTTCCTCTACTTGCTTGGAGAGGACACCCAGAATGAGTTGTTCCATCACCTTTCCAGGGACGGAGGTGAGACTAACCAGCCTGTAGTTCCCTGGGTCCTCCTTATTGCCCTTTTTGAAGACTGGAGTGACACTGGCTGTCTTCCAGTCATCAGGCACCTCTCCTGTTCTCCACGACCTTTCATAGATGATAGAAAGTGGCTCAGCAATGTCGTCTGCCAGCTCCTTCAGCACTCGCGGGTGCATTCCATTGGGACCCATGGATTTGTGGGTATCCAGCTTCCTTAAAAGATCCCTAACCTGATCCACCTCAACCAAGGGAAGGTCATCCTTTCTCCAAGATTGCATGCTTACCTGCAAGGACTGGGGAGCCTGAGGGCCAACCTTGGCAGTGAAGACTGAAGCAAAGAAGGCATTCAGTAGCTCCGCTTTCTCTGTATCTTCTGTCACCAGGGCACCCATTTCGTTCAGCAGCGGTCCCACATTTCCCCTAGTCTTACGTTTGCTGCTGATATACTTGACGAAGTCCTTCTTGTTATCCTTGATATCCTTTGCCAGACTTAGTTCCAGGTGAGCCTTGGCCTTTCTAGTTGCTTCCCTGCATGCTCTGGCAGCATTCCTGTATACCTCCCAAGTGGCCTGACCCTCTTTCCACATTCCATAGAGCTTACTCTTTTCTTTGAGTTTCACTAGAAACTCCTTGTTCATCCATGCAGGCCTCTTGCCTCGTTTACTTGATTTCCTACTCACAGGGATGCACTGATCCTGGGCACGGAGGAAGAGCTGCTTAAACAGCAGCCAGCTCTCTTGGACTCCCCTACCTTCAAGAGCCTTAGCCCATGGAATTCTTCCAAGTAGGTCCCTGAAGAGGCCGAAATTAGTTCTCCTGAAGTCCAGTGTGGCAGTCCTACTTATTGTTCTGCTTCCACCTCTCAGAATCCAGAACTCCACCATCTCGTGGTCACTGCAACCAAGCCTGCCCCCTACCTTCACATCCTCAACCAGTTCGTCTTTATTTGCCAGCACAAGGTACAGTAGTGTTCCACTTCTTGTTGGTTCCTCCACCACCTGGGTCAAGAAGTTGTCATCAATGTTCTGCAGGAACCTCCTGGACTGTGCGCACCTTGCCGTGTGGTGCTTCCAGTTGATATCAGGATAGTTGAAGTCTCCCATGAGAACCAGGGCCTGCGATTACGAGGCTACTTTTAGCTGTCTGTAGAAGGCCTTGTCTACTTCCTCATCCTGGTTGGGTGGTCTATAGTAAATACCCAGCACAGTGTCACCCATGCTGGCCTGCCCCTTAATTTTCACCCACAAGCTTTCAACTTGTTCTTCATCCGCTCCTAGGTAGAGTTCTGTACATTTCAGTGGCTCCTTTACATAAAGAGCAACTCCACCGCCTTGTAGGCCTGTCTTTCCTGAAAAGTACATAGCCATTGATGGCAGCGTTCCAGTCATGCGTGTTGTCCCACCATGTCTCTGTAATTGCGATGAGATCATGGCCCCACGACCACATACCGAGTTCTAGCTCTTCCTGCTTTTTCCCCATGCTGCATGCATTGGTGTAGAGGTATTTCAGCAAGGCAATTGAGCACCTAGGTTTCCCTGGAGGGATTTCATTGATGATGCTTATATTAAACCAATATGCCATGGCTGATATAGAGAGCACCCTTTAAAACAACATTGAACCCAAGGCACCAAGTCATTGAGCAAATCAATAGTCCACCAAATCCCAATGTAAATTATTTTAGTCACTATTTCACTTTTTATTGGTTACATAGTGGCTCCCACTTTCAGTCACTAGATCTTGTTATACCTCTTGCCTTCTACATCATGTCTTTACTATAAGAAATCTTGTTTGATGTAACTACTCATAACAGTCAAGGTCCCTGAAGGGCTTTTTCTCTGCTTGCTAATACATCCTAATATCTGTGCTGTCATACCTTAAACCAGTATCGCTACCACTGTTGTGAAATGGTTTGCTGCATGCTCCTTCTTTTGAGGTGGTCCCAAATCATTATACTGTAAAATATCCTAGTATGGAGAGAATTGTAACATCAATATTTGCCCCATGCCCCTCAAAAACTCTTTGTGTCCCAAGAGGCTGTCAACACATACTACAGACATGTCACCATTTTGCTGGCAGTGATCAAGTCTGCCTTTTTCAGGTAATATAACTGAATTGAACTTCTTTAATACCTGATTGAAAACATGTTTTCCTGATCTCAAATATTTTTTCTAAGTTCTAATTTTCACTTTCTACCACTTTTTTTTTTTTTCCTAATGTGGACACTAGAATCACATATAATATTCTAATAATAGCTTTTCTAGTGCTGTAGAACAGTTTTCTACTTCTATTCAGTATTCCTTTGCTTATTCATCCAACGATCACAGCTGCTTATCCAGATGTCATATTAAAGTAAGAGCTCATCACCATGAGCTATTTAGTTTTCCCAATGACCCGTTTCTCAAGTAATTTATTTCCAAAATATTGTCCTTTATGCTGTATATTCTTTGTCTTGAAATGGTAAAATGGAAAGACAGGAACATATAAAAACTGAGAAAAAAATCACTGAAAAGAATACTGAAAAATTTTAAAGGCCAATAAAAACGGGTGGGTGGGGGGAGGGGGAACGCTTTCATTTGCGAGGTAAAACTACTTAGGTAATCACCTTTCCAAAAGACAGAAACAAGAAGTTATATGCTTGCACTTGTTTTCAAAATTATTTAGTAGAAGTGTTTGGAAGGTTAAAAAACTGTAGGAGTGGGATGCCTGCAATCTTCTGTTCCATTTTCTGTGGAACAAATACTTAGCTCCCTCTACCAATTTCATCTTCTCTTAGGCTGTTAATTTTATATAATACAATTTGGATTTTATATATTTTAGATAGATAATTTTGTATGTATTATAAAAACTTACATATTTTAACAAATAGCAGGACTAGTCTGAAACGAAATGCTCTCAATATATTCCAGGCAGGTCTAGCTGTAAAAGAGCAGCTTTCTAGCTCCCCACTGGAAGCACTTATACAAACAGATAACAGAGGACAAGAGGAAGATGCAAGTTAGGAGAACTGCTGGCAGCAGTTGTAGGACTGAAAACAGAATCAGGATGAAAGAAGATTCTGGTAACTCATCAGCACTTCTGTTGATGTACATTTAACTTTGAGCTGTTCATAATCATATAAAAAACCCACCAGCAATCGATGATTAGGTATTACTACAGTAACAATACAGCACACTGAATTGTGAAGCTATGGTAAAAAATGCTCCAGACAACCCTACAGAGATACAGAGAAAAGGAAGGAGAAGCAGGAAAAAAAAAAATATATTAGCCACCTTTTCAGAATAGTTATGAGGGGAAAAATACAGAAAAAAATGGTTGGGCTAGGAGAAGGACTGAAAAATATCAATATTACAGACATCTATTTTTCATTAGATTAATCCAATCCTTTTATTTCTCCTGTTAAAATTGAATGCTACTCTATTCACAGATTACTTTGGTAGCTTGCTGCCCATTTATTTCCATGATATTCAAAATTACATTTCTTGGAAGCTATTGATTAGATGACTCTTTATGTTTCCTGACTGAATGAAGTAATACTTTTGGTGTGGGTTTGCTTAATGAAGAAATGTAAAATTTGTTCTTTTATAGTTTGACAGGAAAATCTCTTTTAAGAATGCTTATTTGTAAATACCCTACTGCTCCTAAAACATGAGGTCAACATTTACTATAACCTTTTCCTTGTGAACTGGTGATTGTGAAGGCTTAGAAAAAGAACAGAGTTGGGGACATAGTTGAGTTTATGAGGCAATGCACATGTGTCTGGCAGGTAACAAAAATACTGGCAACAGGAGTGTGTATCACAGTCTATATCAGAATTCAAATGAGTACATAAGAAAATGTTTTCTGTTATGGACAAGATGCAGAGCTCACTGAAGCTGATTTAGTGATTTTCTTGTGACTTCACAGAGCTAAGGAGGCAACTTATATGTTCAGTTTATTAAAAAATAAAGATAATCAAAATCTTGTGTGGCTAGATGTGATATGACACACATGGTTTCAACACACTTTGGATCTCCTTCAGATGAAAGGAGAGAAGTAAACTATCTTCATTGCTGTCATCACTATTAAGTTACTTGAACTGAGACAGGCAGCTTTTCAATATTTTGATTCTTAAGATGTGCATTTCCTATAGAAAACACAATAGATGAGCAAGTGGCTGGCATGGAAGAGATATATGGTGGCTATGTCATAAATAAAGTCTTATAAGGAACTGGAGAAAACAGATAGAAAAAAGAAGTAATTTTCTTTACTCTTACTGGAAGTGATTTGAACCACATGGACCAAAAGACTAAAAGATCCCAAGGAACAGATTTTAAAAAAAAAAAAAGCCAACAACAAACCATTGCTAATAGAATGAGCAGATTAGAAAGTGATGACCTTCAGATAGATAGAGAAAAAGAGAGACGGACAAGGGGAAAGTTATCACGTTTCTAAGGGAATTCATATGTGTTTGGCAACCAATAAAAATATTGACAATAGTAAGTAGAACTCTGAAGTTAAGGCTGGCAAAGAGAAAGCAAAAAAAGATTAGCTCTCAGCAGAGAAGAGAAAAGGAAACTGAGCCTGTCATCTGAGAATGGACTGGCAGAGAAAGACAAATCCATTATGTCAATGAGCAGGCTTGATGCCTGAAGGAACAGGTAAGGGTTTGAAAGGATGAAAGACATGGATAGATGTACCTGATTACTAGGGTATGAGGCCTCCAGTGAGGTATGGAGATTAGAGCAGAATAAGAAAGTTTGTCATTTTAAAGTAGCTAGCTAGGAAGTTATTTGATGTAGAGCAGAAAGAGACTATAACTCTTTAAAAGGGAAAATTGAACTGTATAGGGAGAATGATAGAAAGTCTGGTGGGAAGTAACCAGTGAAACCATGACAGAAGAGTAAAGACTGACAAACAGGAGAGGGGAGACCTGAAAACCAGAAGCCAGAAAAAGAAATTAAGGCTAGGGGAAAGCCTGAAAAGCTGGAGAACACTCAAATTTTGATATCTGGTGCTAGGCAACAAAATAGTTGGATTTCTCAATAATAGAAAGAAACCCCAGGTAAAGAAGCTGTAAGATACAGACTCTTAAACAGTTTGGTTAAAAAAGGCATGCCAGCCTAGAGGAGAGAGGGAATCCTCAGGATATGGTAATTGCTGAAAAAGGAGGAAAATAGGAAATATTACATTGAAACACTCAATATCTCTTCACCAATCTGTTTTATAATCTGCTATAGATATTGCAAAATGCCAGTCATGTGGTTTCAAGAAGGCACCATGTCTCATATGCTTTTGAGCTCATCCAAATTGTTATGCAATATCTAGTCTCTGTAAGAAAGAAAAACTTTACTACCCAAACGTTAACTTTCTGAAGTCATCTATGTGTTATTATTATTTTAATATATGAGCTAGAGTGCGTTATTTATATCTCCCATGAGCACTGGAAAAAAAATGGTCTTACGTATGCATATTGTGACCTGTAACACATCCAAAATTAGCTGTACTGAGGGCATGAAAGTACCATGATTTATTATTCTCATAGTGAGACTGAGCTTTTGTGTATGTTATTTTTGCACCAAGCATTACAGCATTTTCCTGCTGTGTAATGAAATGTACCTTTGCAGTCAGGATGAAATGATTTCTAAGGAGCTTATATCTTAAGTGCTGCCTTTTCAGACTTGAGAAGATACTTGGATTTTTGAAGTGACTTAAACAAACATTTCTTAAAGAAATCAGTTTAATGACAATTGCTGTCTCTCTCCTCCTGTGTAATCATTCAGACACTTTCATCCTTGTCAGGAGGGTTGCAGTATACGTAAGATACACACCTGTCCATTTATTAGGATCCACTGGAGACCCATGTTCTCCCACAGCAGATGTTCAAGGTTGCACATTTAAAATAGTATCAGAGAACTTTATCTGGACAAATGATCTGAGGTTCCTTTCAGTAACCGGTGACGTCTGGAGAGCTGAAGATCTTACTATGTTGGGGTGGGCCGAGTCGCTCAGCAGTCTGTATTAACAGTAATTGCTAGATCTCCACTGTCTATAGAAGAAGTTTAAATGCTATAGCTGGCAAGTAGACATCTGTATTGAGACACCTAAACTGTCTAAAATCTGCAGATGAATCTGTAGAGCGCCCAAGCACAGCATCTCTAAGGCCCTTTGGGATATCCCAGTGTATTCCAGCTGTGCTTCAGCTGCCATTTCAGAAAGCAGCCTATGGACATCTCTCATAGGCCCTATTTTATATTTCTGTTCATTTTAGGGTGAATCTACATTAAAGTCTTAGCTTGGATCAGTAATGCACCTTTGGAATGTGTCTCCTAGTTGTGCCCACATTCTGTGTTTGGGCTTGTATTATGAAGCTGTCCTAGCGTAAATGAGCCTGTTTCCTTTTGGATTAAATTTAACCAGAATATGCCTTCAGTAAGTGTATTTTCTAGCCACAACTGTGAATTTTTTCACCAGACCAGATTATAAAACTCTGAAATGTGTGCTCACCACTGTTGTGCCCATCAGGCAGCTGAATGCCACACAGACGCTCATTTCACTCTGCTGACCTGCCCTTATAATTTGGGATTGTATCCTGGGTTACATAAAAAGAAACATGGCCAACAGGTCAAGAGAGATGACCCCCTCTACTCCACTTTCATGAGACCCTACCTGGAGTACAGCATCCAGCTCTCTGTCCCCAGCACAAGAAAGAAAAGGACCTGTTAAAGCAGGTCCAGAAGAGGGCCATGGAACTGCCTAAAACATTGTCACAGGGATGGCAGACATAACAGAAGACCATCAAGGATATCTGCTCCTTTCTGGAGGAGCAACTAGAGGCTGTAAGTTACTCTAGGAAATCTGAAGTGGCACTAGATGCTTTTTTTTTTTTTTTTAAGTGAGGGAGTTTAGGCTGCCCCTGACATCTTCATTGCTTACACTGCTTTTGGAGTCCATATACCTTACTCACTCAGACAACTATGAGCATGGTAGTCAATAACTTTGTGAAAAATTCCACTGAATAAAACTAAAATCTGGATAATGGTTAACAAAGAGCATCAGGCATTAACTGTTCAGGTTTCTTTGTTTTTTCTTTCCTTACTTTCTTTCCTCTGTAGTCTTTCGCCTATGACTCATTTATCTATTCCTTCTCAGTTCATTGCACTACATTGATGGAGACATCCAAGAAATAATGCATATTTCTATATATTTGCTTCTACAGCTTCTTGTTATTCCTCCAACCATCTCTAACTTATGTATTTCTACTGCAGCAACAAAGATTACAAAATAAATATATAATTTTCAGCGTAAGGAGGTCTTCAGCAAAGACCCATGGTTATCACTTTCTTAACAAAAATTGCTTGTGTTATTATAATTAAAACTTAAAGCGCAATTTTCCCTCACTTATCAAGCACACATTGTCTTTGCTGGAGGTAGTTTCTGTTGCCTGCTACTTCCTATCAGTATCTTGATTTACTGAGCAGTGGGAACCCACTACTAGAGAAAAGCAAAAGGAGTTTTCATATCGTAGCTTTCCTTTCCTGTAAGTTTCCAACTTTTGAAGAAATAGTGTGCTGGTATCATTGCTGAGAAGTGTAGTAGCAATTAAAAGTCAAGCATATGCTAGTGCTCACATAATGCACATAGCTTACGCTACCTGAGGGGTTTTACACTTCATAGACTCACTGTGTCTTCAGGCATTTAGTTCCTGATTCAGCAAAATAATTATTCAAACAGAGCATAGCATATAATTAAGTGTATTGACTTCACTAAAACTAATGCATAGTAAGGGAAATGTGTACTGGCCAGGACCCTTGATTCAACAGGCTAGTCGTACATGTAGCCATACACTTGCATAACCTTAAATAATTTAAACTAAAAGCGCTTGTAAAGCAAATGTAAATATTATAATGACCTAACAGTACTTTTTCAGTTTAAGAAACAGAGATTGGGTCACCACCTCCATGAAACTCACATAAATCTTCTGTACAAAAATATAGTAGTGTCAGGTGGGCACCTAAGTTGCAGGCTCTCTTTGGCTTGATTTTTTTCTACTTCACGTCTCCCAAGAAGACACTTTCATTCAAAGGTTATGGATAAGACTGGGTTTCTTTCTTAAACCTGACAGGAAAGAGTCAGATTCATAGTGCCAATGCCTAGATCTTACTCAGAAATGCAGTTGGGTTATGGATAGGCACTCACTAAGAATGATGAATTTAGAAATGCAGCCAAGACTCATATGACAGACTTTGTGGGTCCACTCAAAAAGTGTGAGTGCTAATTGTTTCTAACCCTAAAGGAGCATTGTGAGCACAAATATGTTAAAAGGGGCTATTCATAGATGCTAGAATAGTTGAAGGGGTACAAATGTCTAAGAAAGATACACATTTGAGTGCTAATATAAATGTAAATGTAAATGCTAGTGTAAAGCGACTGTAAATGCATCAAATCAAAAGACAATGTTTTACCTCCAGTTTATGTTCAGACTGTTTAGGACTGCAGAAAATATAAAGCAATCGAGGTATGAGGTCCATGGGGACATAATGTTACAGCACTTCTATGTCACTGATTTACACAGACAGAATAGCAGATGACATGAAAATGTCCTTCAGTATCTGGAGAAAAAATCTTTGGGTTGTTTGTTGGTTTGGGTTTTTTTTAATACCACTATTTCTCATTGAATGCTTACTTTGGAACCTAAAAGGATGATTCACCACAGAATACCTTAGGTTTTTGTGCTGGTATAGCTTGTTGATATCACTAGGCAAAGGCAAAGACTTTGATCTCAACCTTTGAAAATCTTACCTATACCTTAATGTTAGTGTAAAGTTAAGCATTTAATTGGTTAAAATGCTGTAGGTTTGCTTTTGGGGCTGTATGTCTAAGGTGGGGAAAAGCTACTCAAAGAAGAAATAGTAATAACTAGGTTTGCAAACTGTACTGATGTATAATCAGTGGAGAAGTATGCTGGTCACCCTGGACCTTGGTTCTGTCCTCACCTAGTGCTGTTGGCTTCCCTTGAGCAGTTTTTCCCTCTGCAAAACAAAGGAAACGTCTCCTCTGTTGCTGTGCAAAGCACTTTTCAGTGAACTGAAAAAAAACCAAACCCTGTAAAAACTAGGTATGATCATATACACACATTTTGGGGGATTTCTAGTATACCCAGTCTCCCTTACCCTTATCTATGTGAAAATTTTTCGATGAGCAGCTATGTAGTCAGAATTGTACTTTGCTTATTAACATGCATGCTGCTGCCAAACTTATTTGCATTATATAAACTGTTTGTCACAGCTTATTTCCCCTTATTCAAACAAACAATGACCTTTGTATATTAGCAGGAGGAAAGTTATTTTATGACAGAAAGGAACAATTTTTTAACAAGTGTATGACCAATGTTTTTTCCTCTCTAATTCCTCACAAATAAGTTACGTTTTATTTTTTGTTCTCCCAACAATATTTTATGCTCATTCAAAAAATGACAAAAACAGGTCTTTGCCAGTGTATTTCAGACCTTTCAGGATGTATAATAACATATGTAACACTGGGTTTTATGCAGATGGGTTTAGCAATCTTTCCATACTGATTTGGACTTTGAGAAAGAAGTGCATTTGTTTGTGTCTGTCTCAAACCATTTGTTTTGGGAATAACAGTTCATGATTAATTTACAGGAGGAGTGCAAAGTGAGTGTAAAAAAAATGCTTTCTCATTTGCTTTCACAGACATGATAAGGAATCAGAATCCCTGGCCCAAGTGTATTAATTTTTTTTTTTTTAATTTGTGATTTTTATCTTTGCTGGTTTGTATTTTTTATAGCTATGACCTGATCTCATGTTTAACTGATGAAATTGGTGGATTTCCTTCAATCCCATTCCAGTAGAGCTTTGCCCATTTGCTACTAGAAATTAATTAAAGTTCTCTATTCAAAGAAATAAACACTTTCCCAGTAAAGAAGTAGCTGAACACTCATTCATTGATAAAATATACTATTATTGGTATATTCTGTAAATACATCTTCTGTTTTCTAGGTTCTTTCATGAGGAGAAAACCTATCCCTGAAAAAAAAAAAACAACCAACCAACCAAACGAACTCAATTTAAGTATGGCATTTTAGTGTGAAGACCTAAAGAGCTTGCCGCTTTCCAGGAAGCTCAGAACTGAATTATCCCTTCTGAGGTTAATATTTTGATTATAGCAACCGCATTTAAATATACACATTAACTCAATTATATGACTGTTTTTATGGATTCTTAGAGTGTGTGACTGACATTATTGGTTGATGTTTATCATAATACTGTTGTGCATCATATAGATCCACACTCACAAATCACCTGTCATTGATGACCTGAATTCTTTCTAAAGGATGATGTGAGTAAGGTGAAACCCATTTGTCATAAGCTGTAAATTTTGCTCTAGCTAAGCTTCTTGAGGAATAAATGCACAAGTGAGCCATTTGGAATATGCCCGTGGATAATTTGTTAGGCAGCAATTTTAAAACATTCATAGCCTTAATATAAATTTAAAATGAATTTTGGTAAACATATTGAGGTTATGTGAAAATTAATGCATTTTTAGCAGATAATTCTACCTTCCTGAACAGAGCACCACTTCTTGGAAAGTGAAGGATAAATTGGTTTTGCACTTTTCTCCTTGTTTTTCTTGAGTACAATATATTGCAAAAAAATGATAATAATGTAGTCTGAAAGGAAATGACAGTGGATGTTATGAGTATGCCAGATTATACTTGTTCACTCAAATGAAGGAAAACAAAAAAGAAAACTGGAGCAAAAACACTTCCAAGCATTTCAGTAGTTATTTTCTTGAAAATTTGCTATTTTCAAATTCAGAATTTTCCCAGAGTAAGCACCAGTGAAAATCAGCATAAATGCATGCTCATTAAGTGGCCAAATGAAGTTAGGCAGCTCCAAATCATCAAGTAGTGTAATAATGTATTACTATCTAAATCTAAATTGGATCTAAATTGGAGATTGGCCTGTTTTGAGCTGGTATTTTGACCATTTCCCTTCTAACATGAAATATTCAACTGGAAAAAAAAAACAAAAACAACCCCTTGAAAGATTTTTTTTAAAAAAAAATGTGCCACCAATAGTTATTTAGCTACAGTACCTAAATGGGGCTTGGAAAGAGGTAAGAGAATTGTGTCTTTAGTAGGAACAGGAGGCATAATAGATTTCTTCAGTGCTATAGCAATTAAAGAAAATAGGTCTCCTTTAAACTGGGTTCTATTTTCACTAGTGACAGGTGTGGTTTTTTACACAAGAGTAGTTACCACAGTGTGAAACTCTGTAGAAAGAAAGGCAATATATTTTCTCGGTTAGATGCAGCTATTGTTCTAGTTTTTACTCAATATCTAGGGTTATTCTATTGAGGTAAGTTGTATGTGTTGCAGCCTGGAGTTTGCAGGCAGATCTCTTGCAAACTGTGGTAGATTAGCATATTATCTAATTGGAATGAATTAACTGATGGGTTTGACATAAAAGTGCCCTAAAAGGGGTTACATCTATTTAGCTGAATCTGTTTCTAAACCACTTCAAGCTGTGTGATTTAACTGGCATGAATTTTTAAAATTAAACTAGGGTATTTCCCATTACAGACATTCTTACAGACATTTTTGAGAATATATTAAACTGATATGTAAACAGCTTAGGCTACACTGAAATGAACCTGATTTCAGTGAAAATTGTTCACTTTCTTATTATTCATAAAATTAATTAAAAAAAGTGGTGTGCTTTATAGATCATAAAGAGTAGAAAGGGAATGAAAAAAAATCCTGGTGATTACTGCTAATAGAGCAGGTTTGTGCAAAGCCTATGCTAAAAATATGTTGTACAGAAAGGCAACTATATATTTTTTCATTAAATTAATCCTAGGACACCACATTCAACTAAGAACATGTGAACACTATATACATGTGGGCTTTTGTACTTAACTTTAGAAACGAATTATTAAATTCAGAGCATTCAGATTCATGGCATAGCTTCAAAAAGAAAAATAATTAATACAGAGACCTAGAAGAATGGATGCCCCATCCTTTTCCTCGTTTTCTTAATAAATGGAATATTGTTCTGAAGAATGGGAGATGCTGTGACACCCTGTGGGTTGAGAAACAGGCCCAAGACCAAAGGTCCATCCTATGCAAGAGCTGCAGCTGTGAAGCTATCATTGGAGGTGGAAGTGTTGTGCTTCCTCTGTTTTTCTGAATGAAAGCTGACTGCAGCTTCCAGGTGTACCATACACCATAATACAGGCTCCTTGGATGCTTTAAAAACAAGGGTCTCATTATTTTAGTCCTTAATGCAGTTAGCACAAACTTGTCAGCCAAGTGGCACTTTGAGACAAGCATAGTAGCAGAACTTTGCTGGAAAGAAGTTTATGTCAGTAAAAATCTTCAACACTGTAGCCATCTAATAAGGTTTGGGGCAAACCAAGACCTGTGTGACTGATTGCATAAAGAATAATCAGCTGAAAACGTGTCCCACAAAGACACTGTCGTGGTTTAACCCGTCTGGCAACTAAGCACCACGCAGCCGCTCGCTCACTCCCCCCCCTCCCTCAGTGGGATGGGGGAGAGAATCGGAGAAAAGAAAAAAAAAAGTAAGACCCGTGGGTTCAGATAGAGACAGTTTAATAAGAGAGAAGAATAACAATAATAATAATAATAATAATAATAGTGGTAAGAAAATATACAGAATATATAAAACAAGTGATGCACAATGCAATTGCTCACCACCCGCTGACCGATGCCCAGCCCGTCCCGAGCAGCGATCACTCCCCCCGGGCCGCGATCACACAGCCCGAGCTGCGACCACTCTGCCCATGACTGACTGACCGACCCGACCGACCCGACTGACTAACCCCCCCAAGCATGACGTTATATGGTATGGAATAGTTCTTTGGACAGTTTGGGTCCTAGCTGTGCTGTACTCCCAGCTTGTTATGCACCTGGCCGAGCAGGAGAAGCTCAAAAAGTCCTTGAGCAGTCTGAGCACTGCTTGGCAACAACTAAAAAACATCAGCGTGTTATCAACATTCTTCTAGCACTGAATCCAAAGCACAGCACTATGCTAGCTTCTCTGAAGAAAATTAACTCTATCCCAGCCAAAACCGGGAGATTCCACCCCTTATTCTATACCACTTACATCATGCTTATGTCCTACCCTTACAATACATTCCAATTAATCACCACCATTTTCTCATCTTTTTGGTGCATACACAGATATCATTCCCTTAGTCTATGGACCATCCCTCGAAAATGTCCATTGGGTTCATTTAGTCCACGGTTTTGGGTTCCATCTGATGTAACAGTCTTTCAGGGCAGGAGAGATGGGGTCTGGTGTTGGGTTGTTGCTTGCTGAAGTCAGTTCTGGTTCCATCCGCTGTACTTCCTTAGTTTCTTCAAAATTCATTCTTCTTAATCTGGGTGATCCTTACTGTTATACCATTGATATGACATACAGCAATAGTAAAAATAAAGACATACTATATTACACAGCAATTAACATTATACAATTCAGTTCATTGGCTATTTTCACCCAAAATCAAATCCCTTTGAGGTACACATCGGACTTCCCCATCCTTCCACATCACCCACCAAGTAGAGCCAGGTCCTTGAGCAAAAGCAATCCCACGGATGGGTTTGCCTTTACCTGAGGCAGGAGAAACCCAGACTGTCTTCCCCAGCATATTTTTTACATGCACTACAGGGACTTTATCCCCTTCTACAGTACGTAAGAGGTTTGATTGGGCAGGGCCAGCTCGGTTGGCAGATCCTCTAGTGTTGACTAACCAGGTGGCTTTTGCTAAATGTGTATCCCAATGTTTGAATGTTCCACCACCCATTGCTTTCAGTGTAGTTTTTAACAGTCCATTGTATCGTTCAATTTTCCCAGAGGCTGGTGCATGATAGGGGATGTGATAGACCCACTCAATGCCATGCTCTTTGGCCCATTTGTCTATGAGGCTGTTTCGGAAATGAGTTCCGTTGTCTGACTCAATTCTTTCTGGAGTGCCATGTCGCCACAGGACTTGTTTTTCAAGGCCTAGGATAGTGTTCCGGGCAGTGGCATGGGGCACGGGATATGTTTCCAACCATCTGGTGGTCGCTTCCACCATGGTGAGCACATAGCGCTTACCATGGCGGGTTTGTGGGAGTGTGATATAATCAATCTGCCAAGCCTCTCCATATTTGTATTTCAGCCACCGTCCTCCATACCAGAGAGGCTTTAACCGCTTGGCTTGTTTGATCGCAGCACATGTTTCACATTCATGGATAACCTGTGCAATAGCATCCATAGTTAAGTCCACCCCTCGATCACAAGCCCATCTGTATGTTGCATCTCTTCCTTGATGGCCTGAGGTGTCATGGGCCCACCGAGCTAGAAATAATTCACCCTTATGTTGCCAGTCCAGATCTACCTGAGCCACTTCAATCTTAGCAGCCTGATCTGCCTGCCGGTTGTTGTGATGTTCTTCAGAGGCCCGACTCTTGGGTACATGAGCACCTACATGACGTACCTTTACAACCAGGTTCTCTACCCGGGCAGCAATATCTTGCCACAATGCGGCTGCCCGGATGGGTTTGCCTCTGCGCTGCCAGTTGCTCTGCTTCCATTGCTGTAACCACCCCCACAAAGCATTTGCCACCATCCATGGTTCAGTATAGAGATAGAGCCCTGGCCATTTTTCTCTTTCAGCAATATCCAAAGCCAGCTGGATGGCTTTCACCTCTGCAAATTGACTTGATTCACCTTCTCCTTCAGCAGTCTCTGCAACTTGTCTTGTAGGACTCCATACAGCAGCCTTCCACCTCCGATGCTTTCCCACAAGACGACAGGACCCATCAGTGAACAGGGCATATTGCTTCTCATTTTCTGGCAGTTTATTATATAATGGGGCTTTTTCAGCACGCACCACCTCCTCCTCTGGTGATACTCCAAAATCTTTGCCTTCTGGCCAGTCCGTGATCACTTCCAAGATTCCTGGGTGACTGAGGTTTCCTATTCGAGCCTGTTGTGTAATCAGTGCGACCCACTTACTCCACGTAGCATCAGTTGCATGATGTGTAGAGGGGACCTTCCCTTTGAACATCCAGCCCAGCACCGGCAGTCGGGGTGCCAGGAGGAGCTGTGCTTCAGTACCAACCACTTCTGAAGCAGCTCGAACCCCTTCATATGCTGCCAATATCTCTTTTTCAGTTGGAGTATGGTTGGCTTCAGATCCTCTGTATCCCCGACTCCAAAAGCCTAGGGGTCGGCCTCAAGTCTCCCCTGGTGCTTTCTGCCAGAGGCTCCAGGTAGGGCCGTTCTCTCCGGCTGCGGTGTAGAGCACATTCTTTACATCTTGCCCTGCCCGGACCGGCCCAAGGGCTACTGCATGCACTATCTCCCATTTAATTTGTTCAAAGGCTTGTCGTTGTTCAGGGCCCCATTTGAAATCATTCTTCTTCCGGGTCACTTGGTAGAGAGGGCTTACAATCTGGCTGTAATTTGGAATATGCATTCTCCAAAAACCCACAACGCCCAAGAAAGCTTGTGTTTCCTTTTTGCTAGTTGGTGGAGACATAGCTGTTATTTTGTTGATCACATCCATTGGAATCTGACGACGTCCATCTTGCCATTTGATTCCTAAAAACTGGATCTCCTGTGCAGGTCCTTTGACCTTACTTTGTTTTATGGCAAAACCGGCTTTCAGAAGGATTTGGACTATTTTCTTCCCTTTCTCAAAAACTTCTTCTCCTGTATTGCCCCACACAATGATGTCATCAATATATTGCAGGTGCTCTGGATCAGTCCATGGAAAATGGTAGGGCTGTGTTTCCACCCCTGGGGCAGTCGATTCCAGGTATACTGGATGCCCCTCCAAGTGAAAGCAAACTGTGGCCTGCAGTCTGCTGCCAAAGGGATTGAAAAGAAAGCATTTGCAATATCAATTGTGGCATACCACTTGGCTGCCTTTGACTCCAGTTCATATTGAAGTTCTAACATGTCCGGCACGGCAGCACTCAGCGGTGGCGTAACTTCATTCAGGCCACGATAGTCTACTGTCAGTCTCCACTCTCCATCAGACTTTCTCACTGGCCATATGGGACTGTTAAAGGGTGAGCAAGTCTTGCTGATCACTCCTTGGCTCTCCAGTCGACGAATCAGCTTATGGATGGGAATCAGGGAGTCTCGATTGGTGCGATATTGCCGCCTGTGCACTGTTGTGGTGGAAACCGGCACTTGTTGTTCTTCAACACTCAGCAACCCCACAACCGAAGGGTCCTTTGAGAGACCAGGCAAGGTAGACAGCTGCTTAATTTCTTCTTCCTCCAATGCAGCTATACCAAAAGCCCACCGGTACCCTTTTGGGTCCTTGAAATACCCTCTCCTGAGGTAGTCTATGCCCAGGATGCACGGAGCATCTGGCCCAGTCACAATGCGGTGCTTTTGCCACTCGTTCCCAGTTAGGCTCACTTCGGCCTCCAATACAGTCAGCTCTTGAGATCCCCCTGTCACTCCAGAAATACAAATGGATTCTGCCCCTATATGGCTTGATGGCATTAGAGTACACTGTGCACCGGTGTCTACTAGAGCTCTATACTTCTGTGGGTCTGACATGCCAGGCCATCGAATCCACACAGTCCAGTAGACCCGGTTGTCCCTTTCCTCCACCTGGCTGGAGGCAGGGCCCCTCTAATTCTGATCACTGTTGCTCATGGTTTGTGTATATGAGTCAGAAGTTCCTTCATCACAATCAGAATTAAGATCAGCTCTTCTATTCTGTCTGAAAAAATGATGATCTACCCTGTCTTTGGAAATTGGAGCGACAAGTTTCTTGGAAGAGCCCCCTTTTGTGCTTGTTTTCCTTTGCAACTCGCGTACTCGTGCCTCTAGGGCCGAGGTAGGTTTTCCGTCCCATTTCCTCATGTCCTCTCCATGGTCATGCAGGTAAAACCATAGAGTGCCCCATGGTGTGTACCCTCGATATTCTTTTTCTTGAGCAGAAGGGTGCTTACTTCTAATGGCTGAGATACTGGTCTGTACAGGAGGGGAGTAGGACATATGCTTTTCGAGTCGTTCAAACTTTTGGGACAGTTTATCCACAGCAGAGACGAGGGAAGAAGAGATACTTTCTTCGTATTCCCGGAGCTGGCTAGCCATTTCATCCACTGTTGGTCCCCGTCCAGCTTCCCAGTTCATTATTGCCCATGTGTTGACATATGATGTTGGTGCGCTCCGTAACAACTTCCGCCACATGGGTCGTGTGCACTGGACACTATCTGGATCTTTAGGCAACTGGTCATTGTCCAGGTCACTATAAATCACTTCCAGGACAGCCAATTCCCTCAGGTACTGGATGCCTTTCTCCACGGTGGTCCATTTGCCTGGGCGATGTATGACATCTTCCTTGAAGGGATATCTTTCCTTCATGGCTGACAGTAGTCGCCTCCAGAGGCTGAGGACTTGTGTCCCTTTTCCAATCGCTTTGTCAATGCCGCCTTCCCTAGAAAGGGATCCCAGCTGCTTGGCTTCCTTACCCTCCAGTTCCAGGCTACTGGCCCCATTATCCCAGCATCGGAGCAACCAAGTGACAAGATGGTCTCCTGCACGACGGCTGAAATCTTTTCTCATATCTCGCAGCTCACCCAAGGATAGAGACCGTGTAGCTTCTGTCTCATTTATGAGCTCTTCCTCTTCCTCCTCCTTTTGTGATGGCCCTGATTCATCCTCCCTTTCTAAACGAGTTGACTTTCGCTTCCAAGATTTCTTCTTGTGTATAGGGGCAACTGATACCGGCACAGGTTCGCTCCCTGTTTCAGCTGCAATGCCTGTTGCTGGGGTTTGAGTAGCTGCAGTGCAGGTTGCAGGGGTTGGAGTAGCAGCGGTGCCTGTCGCAGGGGTTGGAGTAGCAGCGGTGCCTGTGGCTACGGCTGGAGGAGCTACAGTGGGTGTCACTGAGGTTGGAGTAGCTGCAGGGCCTGCTGCAGGAATCAATCGTTGGATGGTATATAATTTATGTAGGAGTCTAACCCTGAGTAAAAGCTGAACTATATTCAGGAGACCTAGCAATAGGGCCATGCTAGTTGGAACATCCCAAGGATATTCAAACATTCTCAAGAACTGTTGTAATTAGCTCAGAGAAGAAGGGGAAGATGGAGTAAGGTGACTCCCCCACAGGCTGGCTCTCCGAGGATAAAAAGTAAAATGTATAATTATTCATAATTCCCAATAGATGGTTCCCAAAATACAGAGTTGACAGCAATACTGAGTACAAATATGAGCTACGTGATGACCAATATTTTTATCATAGCATAAGCCAGTATTATACAATACAGCAGGACAGCAACTTTAATCCACTTGCGAAAAGTGATAGCCAGCAGCACAGGGAGTGCAGACAGAAGGTAAGGTGCTACATAAAAGAACGCTGTGAACAAGGACAGCAACTCTGAGAGCAAATAAAACAACATTGCACCAGCGACTATTAGACTAATATAACGAATGCTTATCACAAATGCGTTTTAAAAATGTTCAGATCTGTCGTTATCTCAACCCTTCGAGCCCCACGTTGGGCGCCAAAATAGGACTGTCGTGGTTTAACCCAGCTGGCAACTAAGCACCACGCAGCCGCTCGCTCACTCCCCCCCCTCCCTCAGTGGGATGGGGGAGAGAATCGGAGAAAAGAAAAAAAAAGTAAGACCCGTGGGTTGAGATAGAGACAGTTTAATAAGAGAGAAGAATAACAATAGTAATAATAATAATAATAATAATGGTAAGAAAATATACAGAATATATAAAACAAGTGATGCACAATGCAATTGCTCACCACCCGCTGACCGATGCCCAGCCCGTCCCGAGCAGCGATCACTCCCCCCGGGCCGCGATCACACAGCCCGAGCTGCGACCACTCTGCCCGCGACCGACCGACCGACCCGACAGACCCGACTGACTAACCCCCCCAAGCATGACGTTATATGGTATGGAATAGCTCTTTGGACAGTTTGGGTCCTAGCTGTGCTGTACTCCCAGCTTGTTATGCACCTGGCCGAGCAGGAGAAGCTCAAAAAGTCCTTGAGCAGTCTGAGCACTACTTGGCAACAACTAAAAACATCAGCGTGTTATCAACATTCTTCTAGCACTGAATCCAAAGCACAGCACTATGCTAGCTTCTGTGAAGAAAATTAACTCTATCCCAGCCAAAACCAGGACTGACACTAACCTTCTAGACTTAAAATCTTGCATGGTAAGTACAGCCTTGAGATTCGTTTCCTCAAAATATTACTGTGCCCCTTACCTTGCCCCTACTACTCAGCATCTTTGAGGAAGACAGAATTGCTTATCTCCTTCCTGACGTGATCCATAGCTGAATCAAAGGAACAATTTGTAAATGAAAGTTTCCAGTCCTCTGTGCTAACTCCAAATTCAGAGCAATGAGGTTTTAAAATATTTCTTTTTTTTTTGATTACCAGTTTCCTGGTTTATCCAATGGTGATCAGTCTCCTCAGGACCATTTACTGGATTAGCTTTGTTCCTCTAATCTCTGTGAAGTTTCAAACACCTTACAAGTGCATGTGATTATTAAATCATGGAGAGGACGTGGGGGGTTTTGGTTTTATTTTTTTACAAAGTTGATGAAAGCAGTGAAATGTTCCAGTAATTCCATGTGATTTTCATTAATATTTCTGCTGCGTTTTAGTATAAAGAAATCATCCCATTTCATATGGACAATCCACATTTTGAATGAGCCTGAAGATTTGATACTTTTGATCAGAGTTTAACACACATCCTTCTTATCTGAAAATACTGTTAAAAACATTATTTGGATTATAAGCAAAGCTTTCATTTGTACAGCCCATGGCTGTCTGTGTTATAAATATGCACATATCTCTGCCTCAGCAAGACTTTTCTAAGCACATTTCATGGTACTTTTCATATGCACTGGATTTGATTTGTTTTAGGGCATAATATAAATTCTTGCTGTGATACAGGTTAAAAAAAAAATCCTTTAAAAAACCTGGCTTAGTTACAAGGCTGCATTCATCCTACAGAACCCTAAGTTTTATTAAGTGTCCAAATAACGTGTTATCATTGTTTATGCACACAGTCCTCATTTGGTTCTGAGTATTGTATCTAACTTTTCTTGAAATATCTTCGAGTCTATGCATTTGCCCTCAGTTACTAGTGTGAATTCCTTCAGCACATAATGATAGCGTTTCACATTCCAAACCATGAGCCCACGCTACATGCCACAGAATACAAATGCACGCAAGGTGGTAGTTTCATTATCTTAGGGTCAGTAGAACTTCAAGAGCTCCGAAATTACCTCTATCAGTGATGCAAGTGTCAACTTAGTTTTAATAAATCTTTGGAAACAGCCATGAGTTACTTCTAGGACATCTTCCCGTTTCCGGAAATACATCATTCAGCTGCCAAACCTGCTATCAGTTTGTAGCAAATAGAATTTCATCCATTAAATGCAAAGTCTCACTACAGCTTCTGCATGCCATCACTCTATGATAGCTAGAAGCGTGATTAACCTGAAGTTTAGCTGATACCGAGCCAAATGTATGCTATTCCACTTAAACTGGAACAAGGTCTTGAAAAATTGTATTTTCTGCAGCATATGCATAGGGAATGTTATATTTACCATATTTCTGCTTATTCTACAGTATCAGCTCTGGATGCCATTAACATTGTGTAAAGAGATTTTGACAGTTACTCAGTTTTTAGTTACTAATTTTTTGAGGGCTTTTAAAAAGCCACACAAATACATCAAATCAAACAAAAAAGAAAATCCAGCCTCCCATTAATAGGAGAATCAAAATTTAACAGAGCATTGTGTTTGATGATAATAAATTAATATCGCATTATGTATCCAGGCAAAAGTCCCACTGAAGTTCATGGGACAGCTATGATATTTTACTCAATGCTGACTTAAAATAGTGAAGTCATTTTAGACTTGGTAGCTACACTAATTAATTCCAACAACAGATTGAGTGGGAAAAAATATTACTGTGCTTCTTCTGTAAATGTGAAAACTGATATGTACGGATATTAATGATTTTCCTAAAATGGTAGAGACAATCTGAAAAAAAAAAAAAATCAGAACAGAGAATAACAAAATGAAAGAAGATCCTAACACTGAGTGTGACGTGCCAACCACTAGAGTATTTTCCAAGCCTGATATGTCAAGTTGATGTAAATCAGGAGATATTTCTGTTAATTTTAATGAACCCTATTTATATGGGATTTCTTTATTTTTAAAAAGATTGTGTTTCATCAGTCTGGAACATGTTACTGGAACTTCTTAGAAATTCCTGAAAAGTGGGGGCAAGCCTCAAGTAATGCTGTCTTCTAAACATATCAGGTCTAAAATCTACTTATAAACAAAACAAGTTTCTAAAGTTCCTTATAGTAAATTAAGTACTATTCATGCTTTTTTTTCATTTTTGTAAAGATTTCAGTGAGTATTGTCTTTTACTATATGTTGCACTTATTCCTAAACATTTTTCTTACTTCTGTTGAGCAACTAATGACAATGAACATGGGGATCTCTGGAAGTCATGCAGTTCCACCTCCCTTTAAACAGCAATATTACTGACAATAGATCACATCAGGCATGGATTTGTACAGCCAAATCTTGGAAACTACTTAGGATGGAAATTCCACAATATCCTCTGGTAATATCTCACAAGAAGTCATGTTGAACCGAGAAAATAAATTTCTTTCTTGAAAAGCAAAAATGCTTCACAAAATACACTATTTTCCATGATCTGTTGCAAAGTGGTTTGTAATTATATATATAGAGAAAACAAAATCTGTTAATTTTGTTTATTTTTCAATGGAACATTGTATAAACTCAGTGGACATGATCTAACCTTGACTCATGATATTATGTACTATTGCAACTATCAGGGATATAACCATTAATATTGAAATTAATATGGTTTCTTATTTTATGTATTATGTACTTATTAATTGCTATTTTTATGTTTTTGTGATACTTGCTAGCTCTAAATTTACCTAATAATAAATATCATATGTGAGGATTCTTTTCAGGGAAAAACGTCAGTTTAGAATGGACAGAAGGGCAAATATTCAACATGTCAGACAGGTATTCCACCTTACCTTGTAAAGCTCTGCATATCTTTGTTTTAACTTTTTCATCCTTACCATGCCTTACTAATCACAGATTGACACTGTTCCAGATTGTACAGGGGTGTGTGTCAGGTTTTATTTTCCTTCCACCTCTCTCTCCAAAGATTGCAATGCGTTAAACACCTCTAAACAATGATTACCATCCTGGTTCAAAATAGCACTTAAGCAAATATTCAACTTCAAGAATTAGGCTAAATTCTTTCAGTATTTCATTGTTTTCTTACATAAAAGTGCCATTTGCTTCATAATGAATAGCCTTAATAAATTTTTACTGTATTTCTCTAGCATAATTGAATTACTTAGCAGTAATACCACTATTTTTATTGCTGCTAGACTGTCTAATGTCACAAAGGGCAGACTGCAGACTTCATGTGGTCTATGAAAAATTTTAAGTAGCTTACAAAGGTACTTCTCAGTTGTGGTCCCTTCTGGCCAGAACCAGTTGATGTTAACGTTGCAGTAATTAGAGGACCCTTTTCAGCTCAGCTGCAACGGGCAGCTGTTCAGGTCCAAAAGCTGCAGGAGCTGCCAGTCACACTGAGCCTGGGACTGCCTCTTGTCAGGGGATTTGTCAGCCAGTGAAAGACCCCACTTCACACTCCACAACATGCTCTTCTGCCCTTCCAGTTCAACCTACACAGTGGTCAAAAGCTCCTGAAATTACTATTCCAGCAGTGCCAAATTACTGGAGTCATAGACAAATACATTTTGGACTCTAGGGACATCAGAGCAAATGTACTCATAGTATTAAAGATATGGAGAATTGCAATTCTGAGGTATTCAAAGTCTAAACATATATGTTGTGAAAAAGAAAAATTATAAAAAATATGCATTACTGAGACTGAAGTGAACTACTGAGATATCATGAAGTCAGTTGTGTATGTAGATTTTTGATGACATTCGATATTAGTTTATGCCATGCCAACGAAATACAAAAAGAAAAAAAAAGTTCTGTATGATTGAAGCAATTGATTTGGGGTTATATCTTAGTGGGTTTTTTTAATTATTTTTTAAGGCAACTTACCAGCTGTCTCAAGACATAATAAAATAATTTAAAATATCACTTAGTAAAATGTAAAAGGTAAAGGTAATGCCAAATTCTGTTGAATTCTGCTTCACTATTTTTTTTAACTGAGAGAAGAATTATACACAGTGCAATAAATTAGCTGTGATTTTAATTAGAGCTTGAATGTGTGTGCCTGGCATGAACTACTGTAACATATACAGTTTTGTATTTTTGACCTTTACATTAAATTACTGACTATCAAGAACTGCATTAATGAAATATTAGTATCTTTCTGTTTCATTAACTGGGAAAATATAGGAGACCTGTGCTGAGAGTAAAATAATGTATCTATAAATTCTGAAAAATGGCAAGTAATGACTAGGAGGACTTATGTATGAATGTCAAGATCATAGTTGAAAGACAGTGGATTGTTCAAATCCTGTTAAGGTTGTAGCTATTACAATTTGAGTGTCTCCATCAAGGCAATTACAGATTAATCCTTTCTACTTCTGTAGGGAAAAGAAATATCAGATTAGAACATTTCATATGGAAAGAAGCTAAGCAAGAATATGATCTCTGAGACCATTTAAATAGGTTGTATCTGTACAAACTGTTATGTTCAAACGAATGGACTGTCTGATCCACCAATGTAGCCTGCCTGAAATTTCAGGCCAACTTCCTTTATGAACTCCCCAAGAAGTTGATGAAACTGATTCCCCCAGAATCTATATGGAACTGAAAGCAACATTACCCTGTTCTATGATCCAGACTGATTTCATAGCCATGTCACAGATTATGCATCACAGTGTCTGGAGATAATGTAAGAGTTATACCATAGAGTACGGGATAATTCTAGCAGATGGCAAAGCATCTATATCTTTAAATTTGTGGTGGATTGACCTTAAATAGCCACCAGGCACCCACCAAGCATCTCTATCACTCCTCTTCTCAACTGAACAGCGGGGAGAGAAAATATGACAAAAGAATTGTGGGTCGAGATAAAGACAGGGAGATTTCTCAGCAATTGCCATCACGAGCAAAACAAACTTGACTTGGGGAAATTAGTTTAATTTATTACCAATCTCTAAACCAGAGTAGGGTAATAAGAAATAAAACCAAATCTTAAAACATCTTCCCTTCACCCCTCCCTTCTTCCCAGGCTCAACTTACTCCTGATTTCTCTACCTCTTCCCCCCGAGTGGCACAGGGGGGCAGGGAATGGAAGTTGCAGTCAATTCACATATTGTCTTTCTTCCTCACATTCTTCCCCTGCTCCAGCATGTGGTCCCACCCACAGGAGACAGTCCTTCATTAACTTCTCCAACGTGGGTTCTTACTATGGGCTACAGTTCTTCATTAACTGCTGTAGCATGGGTCCTTCCACAGGCTGCAGTCCTTCAGGAATGGACTGCTCCAGTGAAGGTTCTCTGTGGGATCACAGGTCATGCAGAAAATCTGCTCAAATGTGGGCTCCTCTCCATGGGTCCACAAGTCCTGACAGGAGCCAGCCTCAGCATGGGCCTTCCATGAGGTCACAGCTTCCTTCAGGGCACATCCACCTGCTCCAGTGTGGGGTCCTCCATAGACTGCAGAATGGATGGGTTTCAGGGGGACAACCATCTTCTCCATGGGCTGTAGGGGAATCTCTGCTCCAGCACCTCCTCACGCTCCTTCACTGACCTTGGTATCTGCATAGTTGTTTCTCTCACGTATTTTTAATCCTCTCTCCCAGCTGCTGTTGTGCAGTAGTTTTACCCCTTCTTAAATACTACCACCACTGCTGATTGGCTTAGCCTTGGCCAGCAGTGGGTCTGTCTTGGAGCCAGCTGGAACTGGCTCTATCAGGCATGGGGGAATCTTCTAGCATCTTCTCACAGAAGCCACACCTGCAGCCCTCCCCACTGCCAAAAAGTTTGTCACGTAAACCAAATACAACCTTGAAAAGTGACTAGTTCTGTTGATAGCTGCAGATGAGACAGGAGTCTCTTCTGTATGATCCGGTATGAGATACTATGGTCATTAAGGCCCTAGTAGGAAGAGGGGCCCAAGAAAACTGGTTAATATTCAAGGATAACCTCCTCCAAGCTCAACAACAGTCCATCCCAAAGAGCAGGAATTCAGGAAAAAATTACAGGAGGCCTAGATGGATGAACAAGGAACTCCTTACCACACTCAAACACAAAAAAGAAGTATCAATAAGGTTGAAGCAGGGACGGGTAACCTGGGACAAATACAGAGATACTGTCTGACCATGTAGAAATGCAGTTAGGAAAGCCAAAGCCCAACTGGAATTTAATCTATCTAGGGCTGTCAGAGATAATAATGAAAGGATTTTATAAGTACATAGGAGACAAGAACAAGATTAGGGAAAATGTGAGCTCATTTGTCAATGAGATGGGGGACTTGGTTACACAGGACATGGAAAATACTGGGGTACTGAATGCCGCCTTTGCCTCAGTCTTTTATTGCAAGACCAGCCATCAGGGATCCCAGGCCCCAGAGACTGGGGGAAAGGTTGGAACAGGGTAGACTTTTCCATGGGCCCTGATGGGATGCACCTATTCTCAATAAACTTTGATTGATCATGTCAGCTGGGAGAAGTGTCTGGGGACTGGAGGAGAGCAAATATCACCTCTATCTTCAAAAATAACAAAAAGGAGGACCCAGGGGACTGCAGGTGAGTCAACCTCACCTCAGTCCCTGGGAAGGTGATGGAGCAGCTAACCCTGGAAATCACTTCCAGGCACATTAAGGACAAGTAAATCATCAGTTATAGACAACATCGGCTTCACAAAGGGGTAGTCATGCTTGATCATCTTTACAACCTCCTATGAGGAAATAACAGGCTTGATGATAGCTGAAAGGAGAGCAGTGGCTACTGTCTGCATAGACTTCAGTAAGGCTATTAACACTGTCTTCCATAAGATCCTCATAGAGAAGCCAAGGAAGTATGGCCTGGATGACAGACAGTGAGGTGGATTGAAAACTGGCTGAATGGCTGGGCTCAGAAGTGGTGGTCAGGGCAACAAAGTCTAGTTGGAGGCAAGCAACTGGTAGTGTACCCCAGAGGTCAGTACTGGCTCCAGTCCTGTTTAACATCTTCATTAATGAGCTGGATGATGGGGCAGATTCTACCATCAGTAGTTTGCTCACGATTTCCCTAGTTCTGCTGTAGCACACAAAACAGGGAGAACTGGCTGATACAACAAAGGTTTGTGCTGACATACAGAGGGACCTCAACAGGCTGGAGAAATTTGCTGACAGGAACCTCATGGAATTCAACAAGGGGAAGTGCAAAGTCCTGCACCTGGGGAGGAACAATCCCAGTGCATGAATATACGCTGGGGGCTACCCAGCTGGAAAGTAGCTCTGCAAAAAGGCCCTGGTGATTCTTGTGAACACCATATTGAACATGAGTCAGCAATGTGCCCTTGACACAAAGAAGGCCAATGGTATCCTCGGTTGCATTAGGAGGAGTGTGACCAGCAGGTGGAGGGAGATGATCCTTACTCCCTATTCAGCACTGGTGAGTCCACACCTGGAGTACTGTGTCCAGTTCTGGGCTTCCCTGTACAAGAGAGACATGGACATACTAGAGAGAGTCCAATGAAGGACCATGAAAATGATGAAGGGACTGGAGTATCTCTCCTACAAGAAAAGGTTGAGAAACTGTTCAGCCTAGAGCAGAGAAAACTCACGAGGATTTTATCATTGTATAGAAGAGGGTCTAAAGAAGGTGGAGCCAGGCTCTTTTCAGTGGTGCGCAGTGATAGGACCAGAGGCAATGCCTACAAAATGAAACACGGGAGGTCCCCCCTGAACATGAGAAAACATTTCTTCAGAGGTCCCTTCCAAGCTCAACCATTCTTTGATTCTGTGATTTTGTGATCTTTTGTGACTAAATAAACAAGCCTATCTATCCTGAATAGGTTAGGAGGCTGTGTGACCAGGATATACAGTCTGCTTCATGTAATATACTTCACTTTCTAATTAGTAATTTTTGTAATCTTTATGGTCAAACAAAATGATACCCAGTTATGATTGCCTAATGTGAATAGTTTTGAGATAATTAGCTCAGATCTTCTGTCCCTTTGTTTTTATTTATTTTAATTAAGAGCACTTGTATAGCTTACACGCTTTCTATGTGAGAGAAGGAAATACGATAATGTAACTGAATTTATTATCTGTTATTTATTTGTTGTCTGCCCAATAGTTCAGCTTTTTTATATCAGAATAAATTAACTGATATTCTTATACTTGCATTGTAATTGGAGGAGAATTTTCAGACTCTGTAGGGGATAATGGAATTATCTTTGCCTTTGGGGTAGGTAGCACACAGCCTTTGCAGCATAGACTTCAAAGCACAGTGTATTTTGAAGCTGGGGTTTAAGGCAGTGGCAAGATAGTTTCATTTCTGAGGATCCCTGAACTAAAGGAAAGGTAACTGAGGCATGTTTGACCCTGTTTCATATTCATTTCTCTGAGTGCTATGTAGATGCGCCCATAGACCTAGGCTGTATCATCCTTACCATCTACAGTGATTTCCAAATACAGCTAAGCAAATGACTTTCTGTATTTACAAACATTTATTCTTTTCTGTTCATTGTCTCTGTATCTCTGTCCCTTGATGTGCTGGAAATCCATCTCAGATTTTGACAGTTCAGTTCCATGGAAAGTACATGGAAAAAATCTGGCTATTGTGTTGTCCGTAAAAAGAAAAAGTCAAAAGTTTAAAAGTTGCCATAGCATGATCATCTGCTGATTTTATAGAAATGTTTTTTATTATAATGAAATTACTTTTATTCCAGTGAAGGATTTTGACATTTTTTCTCTGCCATTTAGTAGACAAGCAAGCAAACTAACAAAGAAGCTAAAGAACAATGCCTATTGCAGATAGTTATATAGTTTTTAAACATGAAGAATTTGATCCTGATAGAAGTGAATAGATTATCTGCTTTAGATTTGTTTAAATCCTATACAATGTGTTTGAAAAATAGATCTCAAATGAAGTACAAACAAGAAGAGCTACTGCAGTAGCAGAACAGCATTCTTTGGAGTTTGTGGTGTCTGCAAGTTCTAACAGATCTTATCTTCCAGACAAAATTTGTTATATCTGACAAGCATAAATCTTCAAGTAAAAGCACACCTTTAATTTGGTGCTGAGCAACAACAGAACATTGCGGCAGGAAATTTCATGATAGCTTGAATTGCAAATTGATATTAAGGTTGGAAAGATTAAGGTCTCAAAGATATTGCTTTAGGGGTGAATTTATGTTCTGGAATGCAGACACTTTACTGTATGAATTAACGTTGATTGTCTAACCTTGTGATGTGACTGGCAGAGCGGGGCAGGAGTGCTGTAATTCTCATGCACTACAGAAGGCATGGTGTTATCCAAATCCCAATGGTACTTCACTGAATTGATGAAATGACCGGGAAGGCCTAATTAAAGCTGTTCAGCTCAAATGTATTGATGTATTACATCTATTACGGTTTGGTTCAATAGGTCTACCCTATGAATGCTGCCATGCCTGTAAAGCAAACTAAACAGACTGCATAAATAATGCTAGAAAGAAAAGAGGCACCCATGGAATCAAAGCTGGAACATGAAAAATGCAACAGGGTGCCCTGTGAGCTTATTTCTACGAAATTTTATATCAATAAGAATATTGCTTATATTTTATCAAGTGAAAAAAGAGACAAGTACTGTGAAAACTTGTATGTATTTGGCAAGTATGAATTTTTTGACTCTGTTATTCAAAATGTAACTCCTTAAAATTAAAAGGCTCTTCAGAGATAACTTCTCTCTCTATATTTAAAATACCTCTGAATAGTAAATCCATTATAATGAACAGGAATTCTAGTTATACTGTGTTCGATATATGTCTAATTTCTTTGGGCAATAAATTGTTAAAATTTTATATTGTGTTAACCATTTCCACAGGAATACGTAACTTCAAAATTATTTATAGTTTGGCTGCATGGTTTTAACAGAAATGTAATGTAGAAAATAAGTTGCTATATTCTGTTGCTGAGTAGAAAATTCACCAAAATATAGAGAGAGGGACCAGTACTATTCACAAAATGAGACTGAATTCATCTGCTTGTTTTTGTCTACAAGAAGTTGGATAGGCCTCATCAAAATATGTCAAATATCAATTTTGATATTTAGATTTCTAGAAATATTAAAACATTTCTGTTTGCTGTTTAAAATAAGTACGAGAATTTTTTTCACTGCTTATAATTTCACGTATATCTAGAAAAAGAAAAATGTTATGAAAATAACCTAAAAATTAAAAAAAAACCAAACAAACAACATTCCATTTCAAGTAGACCAAACATGTAGTGACACTTTCAGGCTTATTTTTTATATTCATTAATTCATTAATTTAAAAACTTATATAAAAAATTTTGCTTCAACTTAAATTAAGTATTTCTTGGGTTATTTTGGCCTCTCAAACTGAAAAATTAATGATTTTCCTACCTCTGCTGGAAGTGTGTTATAAAATTGTAAGTATGTATATCTATATCTAATTTGGGTGAATTTTTAAGTCTGTCTTAAAGGCATGATGCATAAACATACCTGACAGAAAACAAATTATAAAATATTAATAAAATATATGATTTTTAAAGGGTTTTTTTTCCACCTGAGGTATGGCTTTCTTACATAACAAAAAGATATGTCCCTGATATCTAAGTTCTTTAGTCTTCTGGGGTTTGTACTTGGAGTAAAAAGGAAGTTATAGTAAAACCATGACTGTATAATACACTGGGACTACTGATTTTCTGTACTTAATTCCTATCTGTCATACACAAATGTTATCGCCCTATATACTGACAGTTCAGGGTCAGATTATAGATAACAGAATATCACAAGTTAGGGTCTATAAAACTCGAAGACCTAGCAACATGGCTAGATTCTATTGCTTTTAGGAGCCCAGAGTACTGTATGTGGTCATCCTCTTGACGTGTAAAATATTGCCCCTTGCGAATACCGTGGTATTCTCCCTTTCACTTCCTGAAAAGTTCAGTTTCTGATACACCGTGTTCCCTCTCATTTAATGGCAATGGTATTAGCAATTATCTCCTTTGGTCTGTCACTTGAAAAATCCCTGTAACTGATGGGAGGTGGATTGTCAAAGATCAACCCACTGAATCAATGAATCATAGGATTGCTAAAGTTGGAAGGTACCTCAGGAAATCATTTAGTCCAACTCTTCTCCTCAAAGAAGAGTCAATTACAGCAGATTGCTCAGGGCCCACATCAGGAAGTTCACATTTGTCACATTCTTTTGGCTACTGTGTACAGATTTAGAACTTGTAGATCTTGTCTAGGATGGAAGAAAGACTCTGTAAATACAGTCTAACCATCTTGTGTTTTCTGTAAATACTTGGAAAGCCATATGGAATTCAGTTGTGTTACCTGGAATAGGCCAATCACAGTACTTCTCACTTTGTGAACAGGAGAAAGAGAAGGTTATTTCTAAATAAAACAATAAAATTAGATGATGCTAAAAAAGAATAAATTAATTATGATCTGGACTAAAACAATATGCAAAGAAACCCCAACACACACATGGAGTAAGAAACATCAGTTTATTTAAAAATTGCAACTCATTCCAGATAATCTTGCATCCTTCATATGAGGAATATGAGATGATTTTTTTCTATTATGTGAATGAATACAATTCAGTAAATCTAACATGTATGTCTCATTTGAATCTGTTTTGTAGTCTCACCTGAAATTGTATCAGACTGCTTTGGTTAGGTGAACTTGTGTAGACTGAACACAGGAAACTCATAACAACACAAGAATGACAAACCTCAACAGTGTAATATATAATGTTGTATTACCTTTTGTTTTCTTCAACAAATTTATTAATTGTCTAGAAGAAGCAGTAAATAGGAGGTTTATGAGATGATGAAACAGAAATGATACTAAAATGGGTAAGAGTGATAAATGTCACGGATATCAGATAGGAAAGAGAAAAAGTTTATTGCTGGACACAAAGTAGCTGAACAGGCTAAAGAGAAACTAATCGAAAACATGTCTATAGAATTCATAGGAAAGAAAAAAGAAAATTCTTAATGGCTATACTGAAAGAGACCTTGGAATGACAGTGAACAGCCGTGCCTGTTTACAGATACTTCAATGTACACTCAGCATGTGTTTGAGATGTATAGATCACTAAGATAGGACACCTCTTAAGTATGTCTTCAGTTTTAAGCAGAAGAACTGACCTGAGCCTACACATAGAAATACCCTGTCACTTAAGTGGGAGGTAATTCTTTCTTTGTAGAGTACCAGATCCACCTTTTTAAAAACCAATGGGAGTCTTTTATGTGGGTTGTTTTGGGGGGGTTTGGGGGTTGTTTTTTTCTAATGATTGCCTGAAGATTACATTTGTTGTACATAAAATGTCAATTTTAATTTTGGTGGGCTGTGGGCTCTGGTAGTTTACAAGGCTTTCAGTATTGAAGTATGTCTTTATAGTCACAACAAAGACTTTTAGAAGGGGCTATCAATTTTGAGTTCTTCAACATTTGAGTACCCAAACTAACATATTTGAAGGAAGTGATTTTCATACAAAATTGCTTGGAATCTTTCTGGATAAAGGGCTCCTTAAAATCACTTCAGACTGGGAGCAAGCTCATGCACTACCTGCTTTCTAAAGAGCTTACATTTTCAGCTGACTCCCTCCCTCGTCCCCTCTCTCCTCACCTCCTTCCTCTCCTCCCTTTACCATGGCAGTGGTGGTGACAAACACTATTCCACTATTGCAAGAGCTAGTGGGAGTTTCCATCTTGGAGTCCTGTCTGTGTTATGAATGGAAATAATACCTTACTTTATTTCAACATTCAACAAAACATCCACTCTGTGACACAACTCAATGGATCCATTCTTCATTCAGCAGTTCATGTGGAAATGTGCTTATAGCACATTTTGTTTTGAAAAGTTTCCTAAATGGCTCAGTAGGGGTCAGGACTCTTAGAATTACATACATAATTGTTAATAAAGCTGATTGCTAATTTTTCAGTTCTGTTAGCTGGATGTTATAATTGTATTAGTATCAATATTCAAGCTGTGCCAGTTCTGAACAATCCTACTTCCAGCTGAGATCACAGAAAATGATGCACAACCTGAAGCTAACATATTCTTCATCTCCATATCAAGTACAATGACACTACAGTACATGCTAATGTAAAATTACTCAATAACATTTTGAAAGGTACCATCTGCCTTTTCTTTAAAACTTACAAGATGTACTGGTACAGAAGCAAGGCAGGGAAGGAAAAGGAGACAGAAAGCAGAAGTAGAATTTAATTTTACTGAAAGGGTTTTCTTTTAAATTTTGGTCAGAGGGCTTTCATGCTTCTAGCCTTGTCTAAAGAGTCAGTCACCACATGACCCAAATTTAATTCGAGCTATTCATTTAAGCTCTAATCAATATGTCACTTGGAGGTGTTATGCTGTGATGTTGTTTATATATTCAGTTTGAACTTTTTTTCACTCCTATGTAATAATGCTTGGAAAATAGGCTGTTTATGAACATCATAGCTGTCACCTGTCATGGACAAATAGCTTCCAAAGTGTGGCCAATTAGATTAATATTTATGTTTATTTACACTTATTAGGGTCTCATAAACTAACCAGAAAGTTGTTTCTTTGAGTGTTTCTCCTTCACAAAACATAAGTCAGGAAGTCACTCTCATTGCCCAGCTGCTCAGTTCATTCCCTAAGGATCCTCTTCAACAAGGGGAGATAAAACACCACTCTATCATGCGGAATAAACCACCAATGCACCATGCAAAAGTCTGATAAGAATGTCTTTCAAATAACCATAGTTGTGCAGAGAGCATCCATTTTACGTTGACAGTGATTTGGTAATGATCACAGAACAAGAATTAACCTTGCTTTGACAATGGATTTTTCTTATTTGCATTACAGGTCAGCAACTGAATGATATATGTCAAACTATATATAATCACATCTGAGTAAATAATGATTTCTGCATGTCAGGCTTTGCTTAACAGTATTTTTGTCTGAGAAATGCCAGCAGCAAAATGCCCATTAACTGCTTCCACCCACTGTTCTTAGATAATTATCTGTATCTTTGCTTTCTGGGGTGATGGGGAGCCGCAGGGACACAAACCATTTATTCTGTTTTTGTTACAGGTTTCGCACTGCTGTGGGTTAGAGTCTGCTTGGTCACATCACATGTCACAATGCAACTCTTTAAGACATTAGAACATGCCATGTGTTCACCTTCCTTAAGAAATATAAGATGACATCATGGCAATTCTTTTTATTTATTGAAATAGGCAGATACTTCTGCACAATGTAAAACTGAACTACAAAAGTAAATTAGAAAACAAAATCAACACCTCTGAATTTCCAACAATGGTGCTACGGATTTTGCTTATATTATAAAGATGCTTAGTGCTAGAATAATGATGAGAAATTACTGGCTGCCTAGTCATAGATGCTTCTCTAAGTCTCACTTTCATTATCAGGCAATGCATGCCTCTGGCTTACAGTAAAACCGTGTGGGGAACGATTACATCCCTGTCACACTCAGAAGAACTTAGAGAATACATGGGAATTGCCAACAGTTTCTCAAGAGATTCAGGTGATTTACTGAAATACTTAACAGTAGTTCTTACGATGCGTATGTATTTCTTCCTTTAAAATCTCATTCCCCACAGTAAATACAATTAGGCATATTAGTAAGTGGCCCAAACCAGAACTGTTTACTCTACCAACTAATCCTATGGATTTCATTGCAGTGGGATTCAGCCCTGTAACGTCCATGATTAACATTTGGCTCAGCAAAATAAAATTCCCAGTTGCCAAAGCTAATCAAAGTATAATCTATTGCAGTTTTTTCTTCAGTCACAAGTCATGAAAAGTAAATATTAAAATAGATAAAATGATTACAGCTGTCTTAGAACAGGGTAGGTGGACCTGTGTTACATGTAATTTTATATAAACAAAGTTGTGGTCAATTTAATTTATTGTCACAAAATTTCCCATTTCATTGAACAATGATTGAATCCAAAGTTAATGCCACTGAAAACAATGGCATAGATTGTTGTTTGGATTTGGATCTTTTTCAGACACAGACTCATTTGATATGTATTTAGAAATCTTTGTGTGCAAAACTGGACTTTGTGAATCAGTTGTTTTCTACTCACTGAGGTGCATAAGTGAGAATGGCGTAATAGACTCCAGATATTTATTTGGTTGTTGAAATAGAAAGATACCTAAAGCCCTTTGAAACACCCTTCGCTAGCCCTCCTGGCCTCCAGCTGCTGCTCCAGGAATTCGTGAATCTCTATACCAGCCTTGTATAGGTGTCTCATGCCTATAAACAGGTATTCTGCACATCCTGTGTCATAATCACCAGTTCTGTACATCTCTTGGATACTTTAAGACATCTCAGATAGTTCAAGACACCTGTGTTTTAGCAGATGACTCAAGTCATAGATCTCTGTTGCTTATGTTGGGAATTTACATACAAGACCATACATAAAATATGCATGGATGTCTGAATTTGGTGCTAAACCCCCATATTCCTCTGTACAGGAAAGAGTAGGTAGCCTTGTAAAGGTTATTGTAAAAGGGTGTAAAGCTGGCTGAGGAATGAATTATTGCCATAACGCCCCAGCAGGAAGTGTAGTATTGAGGTAGTGTAAGGTTGTCATACTACAAACAAGGACATGTGAGAATACTGGCAACTTTTCAGTCTCACTTTGCAATGAATAATCTAGATATAATTCTTGTAAGTGCTTGTAAGGATTAAAGCATAGAAAAAAATAATATATGGTAGCTTTCTGCTTTTTCAGGAACAGCAGAAAAAGCCTAAACAATTTGCAAATTCAGCCCAAAACTTAGTCAAGCTTGTGTAGTTTTACACAGCACTAATTCTTTCTTCCTTCCAAATTTGTTTGGGCCTTGATTTAGCACAACACATAATCTCTTGCTTAATATTTTGCATATGATTCAGTATATTGCCTAATTAAGAACTTTTCAACCATAGAATCATAGAATCGTTTATGTTGGAAAAGACCTTTAAGATCACCAAGTCCCACTGCTAACCTAACACTACCATTCCACCACTAAACCATGTCCCTAAGCACCTTGTCTACCCATTTTTTAAATACTTCCAGGGATGGGGACTCCACCACTTCCCTGGGGAGCCTGATCCAATGCTTGACAGCCCTTTCGGTGAAGAAATTTTTCCTAATGTCCAGCCTAAAGCTGCCCTGGCGCAACTTGAGGCCATTTCCCCTCATCCTATCACCTGTTACCTGGGAGAAAAGACCAACACTCACCTCACTACAACCTCCTTTCAGGGAGTTGCAGAGAGTGATAAGGTCTCCTCTCAGTCTCCTTTTCTCCAGGCTAATCAGATCAGATGAATCTCAGGCTACATATTCAGACATATAAAGGGCTATATAATACACATAGTTTGGTGTCTGAACCCCCTTTTTAGTCAAGGAGGGTCTAAAATGTGATTTAATTACCTAAATATTGGCATCTAAAGCTATTTGAGTTTTCACAAGTTACCCTGCTGGGCCATTGACTGCTTCTTGAGAAGGTTAGGAGTCTTCTGTATATTTTGTGTCCCATCAGCAGGTAATTTATGGATATCTCAGTTATACTTGGGTATTTCAAATGGCACTAGCTAGTTATGTGTAGGCAACAGAGTAAGCAATCAGTTGAAAGAAGAAATCTTCAGAGGGTAAGTAATTGTCCTTTGGAAACATCTGTCTCTTGCTCTGGGTGTATGAGGAACATGGACAACTAACTTAGTCTTAGATGGGAAAGCTTCGGTGACCTGAATCCCTCCCTTAGTAAAACATAACACATCAGTTGTATTTCTGCCAACATTTTTTTTTTTTTTTTTTTTTTTACTCAGTGGAAAGGATTTTTGTTTTAAAGGATCAAATAACTATAGCAATTCATGAATAAGCACTAGTACCATCTGGCAAGTTTTCAAGATGGCTTGTTTTACTACACAATGCTTGCACTGGTTTTGAAACAGTGACCTGCATAGTGTTATTTTTGACCCAGCTTAAGCGAGCAGAAACAGTCCCAAAAATTACATTATTCATTTACCTGAGAAAGCATTTTTATAAGGTGAGACAAGATAATAACATTATATCATGATCTGAGGTTTGGTGCATTAGAAATAATAATAAAAAAATGTTCTGTGACTCTAATTTAAACACGTACATGGTATGAATTCCTTCATTTAACTGCAAAGGTGACTTATAGCATAAAATTTCAAAACTGTACTTGAGTAGATATGGGATTTTCTGTAAATATCAATGCACTAAATTTCAAACTGGCAAGTTTTTCTATGATAAATCATGTTATAGAAGGAAAGAATTAGACCCTGATACAATGAACTTAAGAAAAAAAAATATATTTTTTTTTTTAACGAAGACAATGAAATTATATTGGCAATACAGTATATACTAGTAAGCACGTGATCTATCAAGTGTTAAACTCACAGGTACATCTCTGCAAATAGATTGGACATGATCCAAGAGTTTAAAAGAGAAATCATATTTTATTACTGCCTTGAGGAAGGTCTCATGCGTGGCTGCTTTGGTTCCCCTGAACAGAAGAAAGATCTCTTGAGTCTTTAGATCCATCCTCTGGACTCTTCTAGGATGACTGACCTGTGATTCGTCTTATTTACTACCATGTTAACGTGCCTGTTCCACTTCAGGGGTGAGATATTACAGAAAGTTCCACTGTGTTCAGTGGAGGTTTTGGTACAGCTACATGCAAATACTGCATGAATGTAAACCTTTATGTACACCCTTTGCAACTGTTACAACAAATCAAAGTTAATTGTCCTTATTCATTTTTAAATAAAAAGCATGGAATATAAGTACTTCAGTCAATGTTGTAGAAAGCCACCATAGTCAGGATACAGAGACATTCTGTAGAGTGCATTAGTAATAAAATGACCAGTCTGGATCAAATAAAGCCCTCAGCTATGCTTCATGCTTAATTACGCTCAAAGTGACTCAAAGCTATTTGCTAGCTGTGTCTACTCTAATTTCTAAGCTGATGTTCACAGGGCTGACGGAATGCTAAAAACCAGCTCATGTTGCCGAGTGGGATGACCAGCAGCAGCACCAGAAACTAGAGGACTTTGCTTTTTCGTATTTCACTTTCACCGACGGCAGTTAGCTGATGTATGGCTTAGCTGTCAAACAATGTAAGTCCTTTTGGCACACTTGCAGCAGAATGGGCACGATGTGACTTGGAAGAAATCAGCTGACATAAGGTGGAATCATCTGTGAAAAGGAAGAGGTCATTATTGGCTAGTTTTGTTAGATGTCTCAGGAAGAGAAAGAAAAGCGTCAGTCTCTGCATGGATCCTTATGGCTCTCCAGGATGGCAAGCCATTGACAATGACAAGGTGCCATCTGTTAAGAAGCTATTCTGGAAGGAAACTGTAGCTGCTGGAGGATTTTGCTGCACTGCAGTCTGCAAGTGGCATGTTTGTCATATCAGGGTCCTGTGGATGTCTGCAGGCAAGTGTGCCCTTACACACACCAGCTTTCTGACTCTACTAGATAACAAGAGTGGTGAATCTATTATAATTATTTCTGGAATTCTGGCAGTTATTCTGAACGTAAATAGCTGTGTTAAATTAGTGATGTTCACTTCTAATATCTTCCAGGAATAGGATATTATTTCAGCTGGGAGTATTATAAACATCACAGGCCTCTCTGTCTGGGGTGGTTGATTTAATACTTATTGCATCTAAAAAAAAAAAAAAAAGAAAAAAGTTCCACTATCCAGCCAATCAATATCTTATGTACTCCTTTTGGATTAATTTCTGTCAAATTTTCTTATAAACATGGCAAACTTTCGATATTAAATCCCAAGCAAATCTATTTTATGTATGTGAAACTTGAAAAATGTCAGATAAATGAAATATGCTTGCCTAAACAAGTTGACGGTTTGCAGATATATCTGCATATTGCTTATTTTATCTTACAAAACAACCAGTTATGCTTTGTGTCTTAGATTATTTAAGTTTAAGAAAAATAAATTCAATAAAATTTAAATTCTGCCACTCCTTGTATTCTAAAAATAAATTAAAGAAACATATATTTCCTACAGAAAAAAAAAAATCATATATAGAGTATGCTAATGTGCTTTTTATTAGGGCAGGTTTTGCATTTAAAATATTCTGTAGACAGCAAGAATAATGATACTACTGTAATGTAGACCATGATGCAATGAATATGACTGTGATTAGATGCTCCCTGCAAGTGATGTTTTAAAGTCCTCTCAAGTCTGAATTGCACATTACTAACACACAATATCACTATCAATAATATCACTAATAATTTAAAATTATGTGTTACTCCAGATGGACTGGAAGCATTCTGAACTGGAATTGTCTTTGTACTTTAACAGACCTTTGTAAACTTTCCACTGCTTCCTTTGAGAATACCCTTTGCATGTCTGAAGTTGCTGGTTAGATCATAGATTCAAGAAATCCAGCAATTACATTATCAAATCTCAGACATCTCAGCATCAGCCAAGGCTGTTAATAGTGATTTTAGCAGACTACAGTAAATCGTGATCTACACTGTATTTTTCTCTTTGTTTGGTTAAGATCCTCAGCTAAGGCTCAGACCTGCTCCAAATTAAACAAAATATTGTTCGTAGATACAGTGGGAGCAGGCCCAGACTCCCAGCTCCAACAGTTCGAGGGGAGATCCCCGTTAACAGGATGACAGGAATTCTCAGAGGTTGGATGGACCATGTGCAAATTATTCATTGTATATGAAGAGAACTAGAATCTCTTCTCAGTTGGATTCAGTCAGTGTAGCTCCAGTCTCCCGTGGATCTATACTGATTTTTCCAAAACTGAGTCTATGGCTACAAACATCTGTTCATTCAAGAGTTACATAGAACTTTTGAATTATGCTGTACCCTGACATCACTTGATGTTTTCTTTCATTGTATTCCTTTCAAAAACCTGGAAGACTCATTCCACTGGCCAGAGGTTTCTTGCTTTTGTATTGACTCTGTTGAATGGTCTGTGCCCACTTTACTGGCGTCCTATGCCAGGGTCTGATGAGCTTTGATTTTAAGCGCTAAGAAATGTGGCTGATGATATGCCATTTTGTTCACTTGCCACCTAATTTGTGGCAGAAAAAAAATTTTGTCAATATTTTATATACTTCTGGTTTGTGAAGAGCTTAAGCAGATTTACATATATATATAAATATTTTATAAACCTACTTTCTAGATTTAACTGTTTTAATATTGGATTTATCCTTGACTAAAGTTCAGGAGAACTATTTCTGCTTCTTTCCTAAATCTGGTGGGAGATAACTTAGACATTTATTCCTTTTTTTTTTTTTTTAGATAATAAAAATAGTAATAACAACAACAGCATCATCATCAACAAAACAAACAGCCAAAAAAACCCCATTTATTAGTAACCCTTGAAGGGTATAATGGTCTATTTAATTCTCCCTTGGAAACAGCCAGATGGAGACTACGGAGAAGGGAACAAGGAGGGAAGGAGGAAGGAAGGGAAGACAAGATAAAGGAATGTAGTGAGGGAGGGAGGGAGAGTGGAAGAGAAGATAATAAGGTCAAAATCCACACACAGAGATGAAATTAATAAAGCTATAGCATTTTGTGTGACAACTGGGATGGGATCTTCTGTGCATGAGCTGTGGATTTTTACAATGAAACAGAAATGTCAAAAAAGCCTGACAAAAAGATCTGTGGGTTGCTATTAGCACACATTTGAAAGTATTTGCTCAATGTATACTATGATTTAAAAAACAGTCTTCACAAGGTTTTGGAGAAGATCATCCTTATGGATTATAATTTAGAATAGTGGCTTCGGCTCCACCAAATTCAGGTACTTATGATATAGATGTCTGCAAGTAAGCAAGGTAGCTCCATTCATTTGCCCATGTAAGCATGTCTAGTATCATTTGAGGGTATCCAGCTGTGGCGGTGTGCTTCCCCCAAACCCTGCACACACACTTCTGACCTTTCCCATAACCCTGCTCAAATGATAACCACCTGTGTCCATCATGATAGATGCATCTATTCGCGATGGATGCATCCAAGTCAAAGTGGATTCAGGGGAGACAGATAACAGCACAATAGCCAAGGGCTAAGTTATGGCAATGTGTCTACCTAACCACAGTGCTGGTCAATGTTTGACTCAAGCCAAATTAGGAAGAAACATCTGCAGTCAGTGTGTAAATATGACTATGAGCCAGTCATCTTACCTCCTTAAATAGTTAGCAGCCCAAGTACTCTTTTGAACTCTCCTGCATGGCAATGGGCTGCATCCCAGGAACTCCCTTTGAGCAGGGACACCTCTCAGGGTTGAGATATTCTTTGCCGCAACAGATTCTTGGTAAGTGGCTGAACTTTGAAATCTTAGCTAAGTAATATAAAAGATTGACATATAATCCTTTAGACATAAACCATTGACTAAGTCTGGGACTAGGATTGGATCCAGCCATATCTAAACTCTTTAAGGAAAGAGTTTAGAAAGCAAGGGGATATTTTCTGAACTTCATGACTCAACAGGAGGGTCTCCCTGGCAGTGTTGTCTGACCCTGTCCTCTACTCAGTAAATAACCAAGTGTACCTTGCCATCTAATCTTATAAACCACTGTCATTTACCATTGAACTTTGTTAACTCACTGTTTTATATCAATAAAGTTGTTTTTTTTCCTCCTTCTCACTCCATCCATGACACCAGCCTGGCCTCTAACTGCCATTCTGGAGCAGTACACGTTTCCCAGAGGGCCTATGCAATATATGTCTGCCACGTCCATGTACATGTGGGTACTGCATGGTATCTCAAATGGCACCAGGCATTTGAGTGTGGCCAGGTGAGTAGAACTTTAGATCCTCCCTGACTAAAATGAGGCTAAAGGAATTCACTCAATGTGTAGACAGGTATATTGTAAAAGCCTACTTTAAGGTGAATCTGTAACATTCAAAAAGCTGCTTCAGTTCCATAACAGTTAAGGCATACCATTAGTCCACCTTTGTCTTTAAAGCCAATGAGGGTTTGCAAAAAAATTTACTCTAAATAAAGAAAATAAGCAAACTGGTGGAAAAAAAAGAGGAAAAAAGAACAAATAGTATTTAAGAAACATAGACTAAAAAGAAACACAACAGAAGAGACTATGAAAGAAAAAATAAGATTTTACCTTACATATTTTTAATTTAAAAGGCCCAACATTCAGTGCTGGATGTAGGCAATTTAAGCTGTGATTCAGCAAAGTATATAAAGATACACTTCAGTTTCACTGAGACTTTGGCTGAATCTTGCACAGTAACACCTTTTCCACTTTGGCTAAGGAGGTCCATATACTGTTGACTAACTGATAGTTTTAAACTGTGTATTTAGGCACAATAACTGGAGCAAAGCTGTAACTTTTATGGTAAAGCTGCAAATAACGATTCTGCTTAGCAACATATGAAAGTTCTTTGTAATTTTTTAGGACAGCAGTTTTCAAGGAACTCTGAAAAACCATTTTAATCCCAAAGGTTGCTCAGCATGAATGTTATACCTCAAGCTTTGAGGTTTTCACAATCATTTTAGGTGCAACACTGAGAAGTCCAACACTACTTAAATCAGTAAGTTCTCAGCTGTAGAACTTGTTAGACTGTACTGGTGATCTCTCAAGCATGGGAATTGTCCTACTGAGCTGCTACTTAATTGCTTTACCTTATTATTCATATTTTCATTAAGCTAGCAGACTGTCTTTTCTGTAGTTTCCATTTTTGGAACTGGCATTGTATTAAATTATTGTACTTTATCTCATCCAGAATGTTTTACACTTGCACTCTAATCACTTTAAGATATTGCATTTTTGCATAACCTTTTAATGGTACTGACACATTTTGTATCATATTGCATCCATATATTAAACACATGCTTTTGGGATAAGCTATTTGGGGCCTGGTTCTGCTGCACAGACTCAATCAGTGCGGCTAATCTTATAACAGAATATTCTTCAGGGGAATAACATCAGGACTTTAAGTTGACACCCTGAATTTCATAGAATGGGTAAATAGTTGATCAAATTTTCTGTTTATGGAGCAAACTGAAGAATCACAATATAGCAGGATTCCAAAGAAATGTGCTTCATAACATATGGATGGGTAAATCTAACCACACATGCATGTTCCTGATGATTTCAGAGTTTTTAGTTTCCAAAAGTGTAGTTAGGTTGACCCTATTCTAGTATTTCCAAATTATTTACAGGGAAACACTTCATTCTTTCATTCAGCAATGAAATGTTCTTCCTTATAGTCCCTACTCCACAGAGGTCCAATCTTAGGAACAGAACTGTTGTTACTGGAGATATTATTTAGCTCAATTATGCACTGAGGGTGGGGCATTTATGCTGGGCAGAAGTTTTAAGGTTTCAAGTAGTTCTTTTCAACAAGAAACACTGTTGAAGTGTGTATTATTAAGCAGAACAAGGCATATATGGACTCTTTGCCACTTCCAGTTACCCAATGAATGTTCACTGAGCATTCACAGAATCACAGAATGAAAGAACAGTTGAGACCTCTGGAGGTCATCTGTTCCAACCCACTTCTCAAGCAGGGCCACCTAGAGCCAGTTGCCCAGGACTGTGTTCAGATGGCTTTTGAATATCTCCAAGGATGGAGACTCCACAGCCTCCCTCAGAAACTTGTACCAGTGTTCAATCACCCTCACAGTGAAAAAAAATGTTTTCTTGATGTTCAGGAAGAACCTCCTGTGTTTCAGTTTGTGCCCACTGCTTCTTGTCCTGCCACTAAGAACCAGTGAGAAAAGCCTGTCTCTGTCTTCTTTAGACCCACTCTTCAGGTATTTATATACACTGATAAAATCCCCCTGAGCCTTCGCTGTGCTAGGCTGAACAGTCCCACCTCTTGCAACCTTTCCCCATAAGAGAGATGCTCCAGACCCTTCATCATCTCTGTGGCCCTTCTTTGGACTTTCTCCAGTATGTCTATGTCTCTCCTGTACTGGTGAGGCCAGAGCTGGACACAATATTCCAGGTATGGCCTCACCAGTGCTGAGTAGAGTGAAGGATCACCTCTTTCCACCTGCTGGCAAGTCACCTTCTAATGCATCCCAGGATACCCTTGGCCACCTTTGCATCAAGGGTACATTGCTGGCTCACATTCAACTTGTCTACCAGGACTCCCAAGGCCTTTTCTGCCAATCTGCTTTCCAGCTGGTTGGCCCCCAGCATGTACTCGTGTCTGGTATTATTTCTCCCCAGCAGCAGGCCTTTGCACTTCCCCTTGTTGAACTTCATGAGGTTCCTGCCAGTCCATTTCTACAGCCTGTCCAGGTCCTTCTGGATGGCAGCATAACCCTCCAGTATATTAAGCCACCCCTCCCAGTTTTCTGTCACTGGAAATCTTGCTGAGGTTACACTCTGTGCCATCATATAGATCATTAATGAAGATGTTGAACAGGGCTGGATCCAGTAATAACCCCTGAAGTATAACACTAGTTGCTGGCCTCCAACTAGACTTCATGCCACTAATAAACACCCTCTGGGCCCAGTTCCTCCCAAGAGACATTCCTCCCTTTGTGCACTCATCTATAGAGATGTGCTTTGTGTTTGACTCTCAAGCATGTCCAGAGAAGGGCTACAAAGCTGGTGAGGGGTGAGGAGTGGCTGAAGAAACTGGGGCTGTTTAGCCTGGAGAAAAGGAGGCTGAGGGAAGACCTTATTGCCCTCTACAACTGCCTGAAAGGAGGTTGTAGTGAGGTGGGTGTCAGTCTTTTCTCCCAACTAACAAGAAATAGGACAAGAGGAAATGGCCTCAGGTTGCTCCAGGGGAGGTTTAGATAGGATATTAGGAAAAATTTCTTCACTGAAAGGTTTTTCAGGCACTGGAACGGGCTGTCCAGGGAAGTGGTGGAGTCCCCATCCCTGGAGGTATTTAAAAGACAGGTGGATGAGGTGCTTAGAGACATGGTTTAGTAGTGGACAGGTATGGCTGGACTCGATGATCCTAAACATCTTTTCCAATCAAATAATTCTACAATTCTATGACTTATCTTTGTAAAGATCTTGGCAACTGGAGTACATTCCCCTTTAATTTTCTGTTATAAATTAAATTATGTCAGTAAATGTATTTCTGTGCTCATAGGTACTCAACATTTTAGGACATGATCTGAAGAAGTTTTTCCACAGATACAGATTTAGACATTAGCAATACAAAACTAGATATGCAATATTTTTTTTCTAATAGATAGATGCTAAACTTCTATTAAAGATTAATAGAAATGTGGCATTTATACCTCCAATAAAGCATTTTTTATTAGATCCATGTTGCGATTACATACAGTATGGCAAATATGACACCAAATTTTGTTAATGTGAAGACATACTAATACAGAATACTGTGGGTATTTTTTTTTCAGAGTAAGAGTATAAAAGACCTTATCGTATCATTTGTACTGGAACACACCATATATATTGCTAAACAGTTTGAAATAAAACCAAAGGAAAATAAAAAGTCTTTCACAAGTTTGCATCAACAAGTTAGTATTATAGTGTCTCTCTTATATGCCATAAATTCATACAGAAGTTCTAGGAATTATTTTTAGGAGGAACTTGCATAAACTTTCTGGTTCCAGTATCTCTGGGAAGGCTTTGGACTTCTAGAATATTTCTTGAAGAACAGGATTCAGCATTGCCTTGTCACAGAGAGTGTGGTATGTAGGTATATAGTGACTCCTCACACTTTACAAACACTGGGCTAGAATTTTGTTTGCACAGGCATGGAGAGTGGAAATGGATTTGCATGTGTACCTTCATTATTGCCTCAATTGCCTTCAGTTATGGTGTCCAGTTTATTTGAGAAATTCCTGGTTTCAGTTTCTAAACATGACTTTCCTCCTTGCACCAGTATTTGTGCTAATATTCCATCCCATTTCTGTGATTCTAGTATACAAGGTCACCTTTCTCTATGTTTTTTTCCCTCAGTACTCACAACTCTGTGAAATTTGCAAACACTGGAAGCCTACACTGAAGTTTTCCACCAAAGGTATGAATAAATTTATTACACTGGACTGACCCAAGATTCAGTCCTGAAGATCGCCACTTGTGTCTTCCTCCCGTCCCAACAAATGTCCCTTCAGTTAAGACATCAGAGTTTCCTATTTATCCTTCTTCCTGACCAGCTTATAGTTCTTGTCTTAATACATATAAAATTTGACCTTAATAATAGTTTCTTCAGGGGAACTTTTCCCATTTTTTTGTTTAAATCCAGCTAAATGTACTCCATTGCTTTAAAAAATATTAGGCCTTGGAGTGTGATTTCTGCTTTATGGTGTTTGAAAGCAGAGCTTTATTTTAGGTAAGATTAATGTTGTCTACCGAATAAATATCCATGGGTTAGAGAGTTTAGACTAAATGATATAGTCATGGGGAAAAAGAAAACAAGCTGTAAGACATTCAAGTTTTTTCTTACAGTGTGAAGTAGCAGTAGTTTTCAATTCCACATGAGAATGTTTGTTCTGATTTTAGCTTGTGTCAATCATTTTAATCTTGCAAGAACAAAAGCTATTTCTAACTGGAGTGCAGAAGGCAGTATTAATGAAGGAGAGATGATAAAGTCATTAATTCCATTGTACAAATGGACAGGTAATTGTCACATATGAAGCACAGGGACAGGGTGTGGAAAATTATGGGGTTACACAATATCAAATTAGAAATATTTCTAGTTTTCTATCATCACACGACTTTTAGTTCCTATGTTTGCCTTTTTTCTTTGTGCTCTTTTTTCTTTGAAAATCAGAGTTGAGAAATCAAAGTTCAGAGGATGCTTTTTGAAAAAAATATTCTTCCCTTAGTTTTAGGGGTGCAATTCAACTAACACATTAAAATACCTACAGTGTCAATATCTATATTTGAATCCATCAGTTAAAAAAAAAATATTAGAGTCACTGTAGAATGGTAAGCACTCCAAACTGTTTTACCTGACCTATTTCTTATGACCATTACAGGATGATATGAACTACCTGATTTTATTCCAGAGAGACCTATTTCTGCCCATTAGCTGTAAGGGTACTCTGGGCAGCTGGCTGGGGTATAATGCATCAATACATGAATTCATACAAACAAATTTCAGATATATGTATTCTGTTTTGTTTGCCCATAAGAGTTCATTCTGTTTTATAGGGATGCTTTTTTCTCCCCATACTTTTTTCCTGGAGACCATCAGTGTATTCTAGAGTGTGGGTACATAAAACTAACACAGGAATCAATGGATTTTGATTATTATGTTTAGGAGGGAGAGTTCCCCCATTGAAGCTGTGAAAATGTGTTCGGAAATATACATTTGTTGCTGAGACATAGTTGATTTCCGCTCAGTAAGAAGAGTTGCCCAGGACATTTTCTCAGTTTTTAACTATATCAATTATTTTAATAGGTACAACTGACCTGCCTTCACCATGTCTCTAGACCTATATGACCACAGCAGCAGCCCTGATTTTACAAGGCTAATGGTATATTTATTTAGCTATTGCCTGTGGGGGTATGTGAAAGGAGAAAACATCAACTCCTTTAAGGGTGTCTGGTCAAGGACCTTTTTCAATGGAAAAGAGGATAATAAGAAAAGGAGGAAGCCATAAATAAGAACATGCAGAGACACAAACCTGACTGACAAATGATAAGGGAGGGAGTCAGACCTGGTCAGTCACGCTAATTGATGAGGATATGTGGGAGTGTGGGAATGTTTCTTCCAGCAAGGTTATCTGATCGGAGACCTTGTCAAATGGGAAACTAAGAAAAACAGGGAAAACAGAAACAAAATATACAGAGACACAAACCTGACAGGTGAACATAATGGAGACAAAGACAAGAAACAAACCTGGTCAGTCATGGGAACTGATGGACTACCAAGAAGCTGCAGGCAAACCAGGACTTCACAACTGTCAAGGATGCAAGCATGAAGGTCCTAGGTCTTTGAGGAGGTCAGTGGGACTATGTCAGCTGATGGGGGAACATGCAGAGGAAGCAAATCAGGGAGGAACAAAGAAGGAATAGGCAGAAAGGGGTACAAAAGGGGCCAGTCACATGTAAAATGGAGTCAGTCTTGTCTGGCTGAGCCTTGCACCTGATCACCCCAGTCTGACCAGCCAGTGAGTAGGATGCCTTTGGACCAGGCAGGGTTATCAGGAGGGCAGAGGGTCCATGCTGGTATTCAGGGAGACCCATAAGTGTGGGATGCCTGTGGGATGAGTGTGTGAGTGCTGTGTGTGTGCAGCGAGCATCCAGCTGGACCAGCCGGCGGGTCTGGAACCTGCGGCGTGGGTAAGGGGGACCAGGATCTGGCCAGGGGTGCCGAATGGGCAGAGGGGCTGTGCTGGTGCTCAGGGGACCCATGAATGTGCATAGGTTTGTCAACCTGGAGAGCGTGGTGTGTGTGCTGCACCAGTGACCTTCTGCCTCTGCCCGCCCAAGAGAAGGAGGGGACGTGGCTGTGCCTGTGTCTGCTCTGAGGCCTGAACATGGGTGCTGCTGGGAGCAGAGCCTGCTCTGTGGTCCTCTGTGTGACCGGCCCTCTCAGTATCCTCTGTGTGTGTGTATGTGTCTGTGGTCTGTGTCTCTGGGATATGTGCTTCAGCTTCGCTGCTGGTTGAACCCACAAAGGGGAAAGTGTCAGCCATGTCCCTCAGCCCAGGCAGAGACACCAGGTATCTGGGATTGGAGGAGATGGCTGCTCCTAACAACAGTTAACATTGCCACTCTTGAAGTATATATATAATTAACTCATCTTGAGGATGTTCTAATTTCCAAAAAAAAAAAAGCTAAGTAGATAGAAGGCAGGGAAATTTTGATTGTGGCAATTTTTTTCTCTTATTGGCAAAATAGCCTTATGGAAGTACATTAAGAATGACAATCCTATAGAAAACCAATCAATAGAATTCCTACGCAGGACTACAGTGCCCTATTATATTGTATGGACTAAAAGATGAATGTATTTGTACCTTTGGTCAATTGATAAACTTCCTGTATAAATATCCTGGCTCCATCCATTTTATCCTATTAATTATTACAGACCACTCTTGCTAAGGAAACTTTTCTGAACTCATTCACTTCACCCTTACTGTAAAATAGCTGTGGAAAGGCAGGAGTACAAAGGAATTTATTTTCTGGATGAACATATGAATAAAGAAAAACTGAAGTGTTCCATTTATCAGAAACCAATTGACAAAAATAATCTCATCCCTGCTGCAAGTTTTCATGCATCAGCAATGAAGAAAGGTCTCCCTTTTATTCAAATTTTAAGGGTAAAAATAATTTGTAGTAACTCCGATGAAAGTAAGCAGAAGATAAATGAAGTTCCTTTGACATATTTCGAAAGTGAAGTTATGGAGGGAGAGGAGACAGTATAACTCAGGCAAAGGAGATGATGACAGTAATGGATGGATCTGCATAGTGGATGAGAAAAACATACATACATATATAATACTCTAACATAATAACCCTAATATATGCATGCATGTCTACTTTATACCCTTAGGGCAAACGGTGCATTTTCAGCCAATATATGAACATATACAGAGTTGTAGGAGTTATTTTACTACTAAAAATATTTTTGGGGTACATGTGAGCTGTTTTCACACTTGGAAAACTGTGTGTAATAATTCATGGTGGTTTTTTCAAGGTGCCTTAACTAAACATAGCTCCTTGTAAAAGTCTTGTGGGTCAAGAGCTCTAGGGCTACCATTTCCTGCAGCCAGCATAATGATGGGAAGATTTTTTCAGTTGCATTTCTTCTGTAGACGACAGCAGACATCTTCTAAAACAAAGGCCAATTAGCAGGTCCTGTCGATTGGTAATATGGATTGACCTTTGCTGACACCACTAACCAAATTATTACCCTTCAGCCTATGCTGTGGAGAAATAAAATCTGGGCTGCAATCCTTGTGGATTTGGGCCCATCTGGCAACGGGGTGCCTTTTAGCTATTGAGCCTAGGCACACTAGTTAGCTGAGAACTTCAATTAGCTATTGATAAATCCTGTTATACTTGCCCTATGATTAATTAGCGCTTTAGCCTTCTGACACACTGTGGATGAGTCCATTCGTTCTTGTTGTGTCTGATCAAATGCAAACACTGGTGAAAAGTAGTATCTGACACAAAATCAAAAGCTGCTTCCATTCAGCAGTGGACTAGAAAAGGAGGAAGAAAAGAATAACATATAGGACACAATAGGGTGGCATAATCATTGAGAAACACTGTCAGGGCAGAACTCACCACTGCAGTGACAACCAGCAAGAACCTCCCTGCCAAATCTAACACAACACTTGTACAAACAAGCATATGGATATTTTGTCAGCAGTGCAGAGTGAGACAGTGTGAGCCGGGCAAACTCCTGTTGCGTACTAGCAGGAACAAGTTCCTAGGGTCTGAAGGAACTTAAGTGTGTTGGTATGAGGAAAAAACAGGTATGTCATGTTTTGAAAAATGTTCTTGCTCTTGACTTTCCTTTCTCAGCATACAGTATTTGCTCAGAAGCCACCTCCTGTGGTGTGTTCTGACATCATGTTTTACACTGTTTATTAAGAGCAAGACATTAAGTTTAATTGTCTGCTAAAGGGTATTCACACCACCTGCCCCTACTGTTGCCTTGAGTGGCTTATGTGAGTTGCTTTTGCTAGCAAGATTGTGCATTTATTCTTCTATCCAAAATCTACTCAAGTCAATAGATTCCTTTGAATGCAGTGGTTTCTGGACCAAGATTTTTTTCCCTTCATGGTTAAAGTCTATTTGCCTTACATCTGTGCAACTTTTGTTTGCTGTTTTTATCACCTCTGGGGTTTCTAGTGCTGCTCTCTCCACTTACATTTTTTGATTCTTTGCACATAGTAAAAACAGCTAGTTACTGTACTCTGAGCAGAGCCAAAGAGCTGGTGAAGGAATAGGAGAGTAACTGAAGTTTCTGTATCCTCACCTGTTAATTTGTAGGTGTTCCCTTCAGCTGCTTCCAGAAAGAGTGGCATCCTAATTCTGGCTGCCAGTAAAGTAAAATTTGTTTAATTGCTTCAGGTTAATCCTAACAGCAAAAACATCCTTTAGAAAGATTCATATGTCTGATGTGGGGGTAAGAGAGAGGTTTTCTTAATGCAGTAGGTGGTACTTCTATGGCTAGCAACTTAAGTAAAAGCCCTGCATATATTTCATCTTACTCAACTTTAATGTTAACGTCTACATAATTTAGTCATATTCACCTTTGCATAATGGATATATATAATTAAGCAGCTCTGAAATCTATTTTGAAGTAGTATCTGAAATAGGTAGAAATGAGATCTCTATTAAAAATCTAGCTTAACATGAGATGAATTGCTCACCAGTAGTGCTCTCCTCACTGTCTATAAAGTGGGCAGGGAGCACAAAGTGATTAGCTCAGATGTAGCTGCTCTGATTTGTAGGCACCTAACAGTAAAGTGTCCAACATAACATAGGTGGCTGGTGTCTCATTAGGTTTAATGGAAATGTAATCAATAGGATCATAGAGTCCTAGAACAGACCAACCTCTGGAGAGCACCTAGTCCCAGCCCCTCCTCAAAGCAAGGCTAACATTAAAGTTAGATCAGGCTTCTCAGGTATATTTGTAAACATCTGTGTTCCACTGCCAAAGAAAACCAAACCAAAATAACATAAACACCTGTGCTTCCTTGTACAAACACTCACGTACCTTCTGGTGCTTGACCACTAACATTTTTAAGCTTTTCTGCTAATATAGAGTTAACATTTCTCTTACTGAAACTTATGTTCTTATCTTTTTGTTGGGGACTGTGGTGAATCTGAAGACTCAAACTAATCTCCCTCTCATTTTTTCTTCTTGAGGTTAATTAAACCCAATTCACTCAGCTTCTTCTAATAAGTTATACGCTTGAGCCCCTGACTTTCTGTTGTCTTGTAATGGGGGTCCAGAATCCAGTATGCCAGATGCAGTCTCACAAGTCCTGAATGGAGGTGAACAGTCACTTGCCTTGAACTTCCTGCTATGCCTGTACTAACACAAACTGAAATATATCAAGCTTTTATAACTACAAAGGTACCCTGCTGACTTATGGTTAATACTTTTTCCTCTAGAATTCTCCAGACCCTTTCTGGAGACCTGTTTTCTATCCATTCAGTCCCTAACATTTACAGTCCTATGGAGTTATTCCAGTTCAGCTGCAGGACTTCATACTTTTCTTGGTTGACCTTCATGAACTTTGTCGGTCTGTTCCTCCAGCTTGTGGAGGTCGCTGTGAATGGCATCCATCTTCCTAGCATATCATCTGCTTCCCTGGTTTGATGTCATCCATGAACTATTTGAGGTTCCACCCTGTGTCGTCATCAAGGCCATTGATGAAGCCTTGTATCAACCCCCAAAGAACGTTAATTTTAGCTGATTGCCAGATTTTTCCATTGACCACTATCCTCCGAGTTCAGCTTTCTTGCACAGTTTTTCACCCACTTTCTAGTCTACCCATCTACAAGGGCCAAAACATGGTCCCTGAGGTTTGAAGGGCCTGCAAACTCTAATGTACCTTCTCAATAAGGAAAGAACAGACTTGCTTAAGGACTCCCCTACGCCTAGAAAACATTCTCCAGTGAATAATTTAAAAACTAAGAGGAAAGGGTTCTGGCATTGAAGATACTACGAACAAGGTAGTTCTAAATCTGACTGTGATCAGCAGCCAGGAGTAATAATGAAAGACTTCTTATGATGCTAAGCAGTGCCAGAGTCACTTAGCAATATGTTAAATACAAAATGGCTTAAAGCCTAAAAGAAAACATGACTGAAATTAAACACAAACAATTGAACCTTTATTTTGAAAAGTATTAGTTTGCTGGAACAAAGTGACAAATTCTAATGAATGTCCTTAATGATTTTACAGTGGGACAAATCATCTGTGAAAATAAGGTGGTTATAAAAGACACTTACTGTGCAGTATGAATGCTAAATGAAATCAGACATCCCTATAATCAACATCAATAAAAGTACCATAACTAATTTTACTGCTTCAAAGAACAGCATAATAAAATGAAGTAAAAGAAAGTTTCTATGGCCTAAAAATATTGCTCACACATACACACAAAAATGTGCACATACATATACATATATACATTTTCAATGATGATTAAAATGTTTACAAGGAAAAAACCAAGCTATTTGGCAATATAGTCTAATCCTATTCGTGATTATTTCTTTTGACCTCAGGGGTGGAGGGGGGACATGGGGGGGGATAGGGAGGGCAACCTTAAATAAACATGGAATAACTTTCAATGGATTTGGGATGATATCCATAATTCAAGGAAATCCTACCCTTCATCCAAAAGACATCTTTCCAGATTGCATAGTCCAAGATCCTAACAAAAGTTTTACAGGTTTATTAAAGATCCACAGTATAGAGAAACTATATTTAATAATGGCGTATAAAGGAAATGGTGAAGAATAGATACATTGGAGTAAGAACTGACATTTTTGTTCTGAGTTTGAGCAAAGGGATTTGAACAACTGGTGCAGTGGGATTTCTAGGAGTAACTATGATACAATTCAAGAAAACAGCATATGAAGGGAAATGATACGTGGGTGGCTAAAGAGTACCTTAGATAAATTCAGTATTCAAACTTCTGATTTGGAATCATGTCTCAACATTTAAGTGCTGTTCTGGGTAAAAAAAAAAAAGGAATTTGGAGGGGGTTGTGTTTCGATTTTATCCAACAGACAAAGAAGATATTCTAGCTTCTGTTAGGATGCAAAAAACTAGCTTCTAATTTCTCAAAACTACTGCTTTTTCTCTTATGCTATCTTAAGACTGCATAAAAAGGATTCTCTTTTCCCTCTTCTTTCCCCTCAAAATGCTGAAAAGCATTTTTCACTTTTTTTCCTGTCAGTTATAAATGTATTCTCCTTTCCAATTAACTGTCATGCCAAATTTAAAATTTTGGATGTTGACTTGTCTCCCAAAATTATATTTGGATTTAGAAAGCACAGCTATTTTCTGATTTAGCAAGATACCATTTTATCAAGTCACAAAATTGTTAAGTGCACATTTCTTCAGGAAATTCCAGAATTACTTCACATCATAGGAGTGACAAGACTTTAGAGTCACAACACTACAGCCAGTGCTTGCCTTGTACATAACCCATGTTGGATGCTTCTGCAGGAGTGCAAGAGCCTATCAGATTCATCACTGAAAATATTTTTTCCGTGAAGATAGTGAAAGAAGAGTCTTAGGGATCTTGGAGAGGGAAACAAGGATGGATAAAGGCTTGGCTTTACTCCTGATGGACTAAGGGTGAGAAAAATCGGTACAATTTAGTACAGACATGTTAGCACAAGTTAAGTTGTTTGCATCAACTGGGAAAAAGGTAAGGTAAGTATTTCTATCTTGAGCCATAGTGGCTATTAGCCACATCCCTGCAGAGATGCGTAACAGGCACATCCTTTAATCAAAACTGTATCTAGGCCACAATATAGCTACAGCACTGCAATGGTATCTTTAACATTAAAATTAAACCCCCGTTGAGAAAGAGATGATTTTTTTTTTCTCCTTGTTTCTTCAGTTACAGTTTTTTCTCTCCATAATCCTTTAACACCATTTGTTGCTAGTTGAACAGATACAGGAAATACAAATACAGTTAATCCTTCATGTTTTCATATTTTTTGCTTTAAGAAACTTGTAACTTCCAAACCATTTGAGCATCCATCGGATTCACAGAGAAGTGCAGAACAGGCTTTCTAAAGAATCCTGCTGTTGGCATCTCTCCAGGCCTCTTCAATAAAATACTAATTTCAAATAAATTTAATTACCCCCTTTAGAGTTTTGGCTTCTGCTAAATTTTTATAAATAATTTGGGCATCTAATTAGCTCCCACTTTGTATCACGTAAAATAATTGGGACTGCTTTGTCAGGCAAAAGCTTCATTTCACAATGGATTACTCAAATGCAAGTCCTTGCTCTTAGTTCAGGAATTGCATCGCTTCCAGCTTCATCATCTCTTTTTCTAAAGCTGTCTGATTTTGATCAGTATGGACGCCTTCTCCTCTGCTGCTGGATACAGACACCATTGACTTACTAATATCTCAAAAAATATTGTAATCCAGCTTCAGTTTTCCTATCTTTTCTTTTCACCACTACAGCATCTCAATACCTCTCAAGCTACAATGCTCTTTTTCTGGTAGCTGTATGTTCTGCAAAGGAGAAAAGGAAAAAGTAAAGAGAGCGTATTTGATATGTTCATTTTAAACTTGAATATTATGTTAATTGAAGAAGCATAGGCCAGGTGAAACCACTGGAAGTTTGTTCCTTCCCATGTAACTCAGCTTCTTCAGCCAGAGAAGCTTGCAGGGCTTGGAAAGTGTGGGTAGAGAACATGCGCACCCATCCTAGGAAGATCTAGGAATTCAGAGCTCATGCAGAGGTTGAGAAACTGCTGAGAGGAGCAGAGGCCTTGTGCAGCTTTAGCAGAGGTCAGGTAGCCAGGCCTCAAGCTGGTGCAGAGAGCCTTCCTGGGGACTGGACAGGGCACTGCAGAGTTTATGGTGCCTAGGAAAAGCTGCTGAGATGACTGATATGTGTATTGGAGCAAAGACTTGTTTGAGAGAGAATTCTTGATAAACCCTTCTTCATTTGTATTGTGCCTGATACAGCCAGTTCAGGCTTAATTCAGTTGGCATCAGTGTTTAGTTACATTTGAGATGCCATGTTTGACATGTCAGAAGACTTGCAGGATAGCCTTCTAGAGCAACAGGTGGGGCTAGGTAGAAAACTCCAGAACACCTGAAATTAGAGAGACACCCAGGGTATGTTCAGTTGCTTAGCTGCCTTTGTTGCTTAGGGAACTGAAACAAGACCTGGAGATGTCTCTGTTTAAAAAAAATAATCATATTGGTTTATGGTCTAGTAAAATCTCACTTTCTGGAGCTTAAAAGCTTTTTATCTTCCTTTTTTTCTTTATCTTTTTTTTTTTTTTTTCCTTTCCTCTGGGAATCTTATTATAAGGAGAACATCTAGGCAGATCTGCCTTCAGGTTTTGACCAACCTTGAGGCCTTTTATGGTGAAAGCCAGAATTTTAGGCGTCTATTTAAGCATCTAACATCACGATTAGAGCCTAGAGGTATTCTAATAATTGTAATAGGTACAAAAGGATTTAAGCATTTATAGTGGTCTCAGAGGAGCTTCAAGGGTTTCATTAATTTTCTTCCACATAGCTATCTACTGCCATTTGAAATGCTGTATTTTTATCTGTCATGGTTTTAGTTTCTCTTTCACAAGAGCACTTTTGGGAGAATATGTGTTGTGCCATATCCACCTGGTCCTAAATGGCAATAGATATTTATTTCAATCAAGTGAAGCCAGAAGAGTGGGATTCTTGCAAATAAATGGAAAGGATCCAGACCCTGTAGCTTGCTGTTGCCTAAACTTCTGAGAGGTCTGCATTTCAGTTCATGTTCCTTCGGACTGTTCAGGTACTTTGTATTATACAGTCACTAGATTAAAACACAGAAATAAACAAACTAGCATCCCAGAAGCAGAATTATCAGGAGAAAATCTTTGCTATTACAACCTCCTTATTGGATGGGTTTCTTGTATCTGCCTAACACCTGATGCATTACTGGTTACTATAAAGAGATTACAAATAATTGTGACTGATTAATTCATATCCAACAACTTCTTCACTGTCAGACTGCCTACATTTTGAAGGCACTGCCTTCATGGAATGAGTATTTTGCTGAAGTAAACTAATGACAAAGTTTACATTGTAGGAGTGAAAACTATTAACATACTGGAAGTAGGTACATATATCCCAACAATCTTTCTTATATAGCCAAAAGAAGCCAATGAAGCCATAGTCATCATTGTTCTAGAAAGATGAAGGTGATGGTTCTGCAAGACCTTTGAGTAATATTTGCTGGCAGAAGACAGGCATAAAGAACAGTAAAAAATTAGTAGGGCTAGTATGCCACCATGCTGTAACTTATCACCTGGTACCACCCTGTGGAAAAAAAAAAAAAATCTAAATAAGAATGTAGGAAAACAGGGAATGCGCCAAAATCAATCAGGTATTTCAGACAGTGGTTAGAGCCAGATACTGCACTGTGGATTAGAAAATGCCTATAGCTGGCAGTTAAGCAACAAAATGCTCATGGTAAAATTCTTGCTAAGCCTAGACTATTAGCAGCTGTCTTATGTCCCAGAGTTAAAGTAAAAGTTTATATCCCCTAGACATTTTTATCCTAGGCAGTGTAAGTATAGATATTCTCAGAGTAAGAGAATTTAGATAAATGTCAGCATTCATCCAGTTTCTGTAGTCTTTTAAAAAGATGAGAGCTTTGCAGTGTGATGTACTGAAATGTAAACTGTCAGATATTATATTCTATACATCCTCACCCAGTCTCACCCTAATGAATACTGTCCTTCTTATTCCAATTCCCACATCTTCTCAATATTGACACACTAATAGTTCATCACAAAGCTTTTTACAGGTTAGTTTCCACTGTATGTTTTCCAGAGACTGTTCTCTCAAAATGAATAACCTTTCTGATTCCTTTACTGTGCAATATACTAAAGGAGGTTTTGGGTTTACTACAGATCTCCTGGTCCTGTAATACTTAAGACTTTCAAGTTTGCAGTTATTCCTAGATATCATTATTTAGTATACTGTGTATGTCACAAAGGAACCATCTCCACATGTACGAAGTCGTGAATTTTCCTGTCTCCTGAAATACCTACACTTCTTAAGCAACTTTATTCTGGCAGGTTTTCCTTTTCTTTCCCATATCTATTTTCCCTTCACAGATTTAACAAAGTGGTCTTGGAGAACTCCTGTTACAGTATTTATAAGATGACTAACAGTACAAATAATTAACTGCTGAAGAATTTTTTTTTAATAGAACAATATTTTGTAGATGTATAACAATAAATACGCTGTAATTTTAACTTCATGTGGAGTTACAAGTGTTACAGTAAAATGTATAGGTTCTCAATGGGAGGATTCAGGCAAAAAAAGGTTGTATTTAATACAGAATTAGGTGGATCTATGGAAGACTTTATATGCCATGCTGGCTTTGAAAACACTGATTTTTTTTTCACCCCAGAGGTCTCTTTTGGTTGTGTAACCTTGTGGTTTTGATGTAATTTTTCTTAACCAGATAAGCCTAGAAAAATTTTCAGTCCTTTTAAAATAATAAGATTATGTTTAACATTTCATCTTTCCAGATCTTGATCTGAAAAAAAGAAATACATTACAAAATCAAGGCTATGGACTCTGTAAGTGTCTGTAATCTAAAGCTCCTGATACTTTTTAGACAACCTTCAAAAAAATTGATGTATGGGGCAAATGTGGAAAGCATAGATGACATCCAAAATCCTCTGAAGAAAAGGCATGTCTGTACTAAATGAAAATTTTCCACTGCCTTTAATGTTCAAATATTAAATGCATAATACAAAATCTCCAGCATCAGTTCTCCCAAACTACATGAGTTTCAGAATTCACAAGTTCCTCAGAAAAAAATAATCCTCAGTATTGTCTCTTCCTTACAAAATAATATTGACACGTTAGGGATGGTCTTTTGTTTGTATCTGGGGGAAAATGTGTTGATTACATTAGAAGGTATATGCTACAGAAATAAAACACATTATTCTGACTAAAAATCCAATACTTTCCTTTTAAGAATGATACAAAGGCAACATGACCTATAGGGCATTACTATGGCATTGCAAAGTGTCATGGATATTTTGGGAACCATTGTCTGCTTTACAAGGTATTATATACTTCCTACTTACTTTCAAGATTTCTGCTTTAATTATATTGTAAACTCCTCAGTGTTTAACTGTTAAGAGCTGGCACAGTATAAGTAAAGTATCTATAACACTGAATACTTTAAGAATTTAAGGCTACAGCATCCATCCCTTTTTGGTTTGATTATGACCAGATAATTAAAATGAGATATTAAACATAGGAAACATTATTTATTTCTTGTATAAAAATTTAATTTCATGCATGAGAAGTTGCTTCTTCTCCTTTTTGTCCACTTCTCCATGTCTCACTAAAGCAGTAATTTTGTGTGGAGAGATTTTTAGATGACAGCAATTACTAAAGGCCCATACAGGTTGTAATTTTTATAAATAATATATTTCTCACGGATTATTTGTTGGCTTTAACCTGTTTAGCTTCCAGCAGTTAAGCCAAAATACTCTGTTTCTTTGGATGAAACAAAACATGCTACAAATGGCTACAAACTCTTCAGAAGGGACAGGCAAGGAAGGAGAGGCGGTGGGGTGGCTCTGTATGTTAGGGAGTGTTTAGATTGTACAGAGCTTGATGCTTGTGGTGAGGCAGAATGCTTATGGGTGAGGATGAGGGGAAAGGCCAACAAGAAAGATATCCTGTTGGGAGTCTGTTACAGACCACCCGACCAGGATGAGGACGTTGACGAAGAATTCTACAAGCGGCTGGCAGGAGTCTCTCAGTCGTGAGGTGAGGTTAGGAAGGGGGTCAGCAAGACCGCCACCATGGATTTCCGGAGGGCAGACTTTGACCTGCTCAGAACGATGGTTGGGAGAGTCCCTTGGGAGACAGTCCTGAAGGGCAAAGGGGTCCAGGAAGGCTGGGTGTTTTTCAAGAAAGAAGTCTTAAAGGCACAGGAGCAGGCTGTCCCCATGTGCCGTAAGACGAATCGGCGGGGAAGACGACCGGCCTGGCTGGACAGAGGACTACTAGTGCGACTAAGGGAAAAAAGGAGAGCTTACCAGCTCCGGAAGAAGGGGCAGGCAACCCAAGAAGAGTACAGGGATCTTGTCAGGTCATGCAGAGAGGAGATTAGAAAGGCAAAAGCCCAGCTGGAATTTAACCTGGCCACTGTTATAAGGGACAATAAGAAGAGTTTTTATAAATATGTTAACAGCAAAAAGAGAGCCAGGGAGAACCTCCATCCACTAGTGGATGCAAGGGGGAACATTGCCACTAAGGATGAGGAAAAGGCTGAGATACTCAACGCCTTCTTTGCCTCGGTCTTTAATGGCCCGACAAGTTATCCCCAGGGTACCCAGCCTCCTGAGCTGGAAGATGGGGACAGAGAGTGGAATGAACCCCCCATAATCCAGGAGGAAGCAGTCTTTGACCTGCTATGCCACCTGGACATCCACAAGTCTATGGGGCCGGATGGGATCCACCCAAGAGCGCTGAAGGAGTTGGCAGAGGGAGCTTGCCAAGCCACTCTCTCTAGATGACTGGAGGTTGGCAAATGTGACGCCTCTCTTCAAGAAGGGCCGGAAGGAGGATCCGGGGAACTACAGACCAGTCAGCCTAACCTCGGTACCGGGGAAGATTATGGAGCGGTTTATCTTGAGGGTGCTCACCAGGCACATGGAGGACAATCAGGGGATCAGGCCCAGTCGGCATGGGTTCACAAAAGGCAAGTCTTGCCTAACCAACCTGATTTCCTTCTATGACCAGGTGACCCGCCTGGTAGATGAGGGAAAGGCTGTGGATGTTGTCTACCTGGACTTCAGCAAAGCCTTCGACACAGTCTCCCATAGCATTCTGCTGGAGAAGCTGGCAGTTCATGGCCTAGATGGATGTACTCTTCGCTGGGTTAAAAACTGGCTGCATGGCCGAGCCCAGAGAGTCGTGGTGAATGGAGCTAAATCCAGTTGGCGGCTGGTCACAAGCGGTGTCCCCCAGGGCTCAGTTCTAGGGCCAGTCTTGTTTAATATCTTTATCAATGACCTTGATGAGGGGATTGAGTGTGCCCTCAGTAAATTTGCAGATGACACCAAACTGGGTGGGAGTGTTGATCTGCTGGAGGGGAGGAGGGCTCTGCAGAGGGACCTGGACAGGCTGGATCGATGGGCCGAGGCCAATTGTATGAGGTTCAACAAGGCCAAGTGCCGGGTCCTGCACTTTGGTCACAACAACCCCATGCAGCGCTACAGGCTTGGGGAAGAGTGGCTGGAAAGCTGCCTGGTGGAAAAAGACCTGGGGGTACTGATTGACAGCCGGCTGAATATGAGCCAGCAATGTGCCCAGGTGGCCAAGAAGGCCAATGGCATCCTGGCTTGTATCAGGAATAGTGTGACCAGCAGGAGCAGGGAAGTGATCGTGCCCCTGTACTCGGTGCTGGTGAGGCCGCACCTCGAATACTGTGTTCAGTTTTGGGCCCCTCACTACAAGAAAGATGCTGCCTTGCTGGAACATGTCCAGAGGAGAGCAACCAAGCTGGTGAGGGGTCTGGAACACAAGTCATATGAGGAGCGGCTGAGGGAACTGGGGTTGTTTAGTCTGGAGAAGAGGAGGCTGAGGGGAGACCTGATCACCCTCTACAACCACCTGAAAGGAGGCTGTAGTGAGGTGGGGGTCGGCCTCTTCTCCCTGGTAACAGATGATAGGACGAGGGGGAATGGCTTGAAGCTGCGCCAGGGCAGGTTTAGGCTAGACATTAGGAAGAACTTCTTCACCGAAAGGGTTGTCAGGCTCTGGAATGGGCTGCCCAGGGAGGTGGTGGAGTCCTCATCCCTGGAGGTCTTTAAAAGAAGGATAGATGAGGTGCTTAGGGACATGGTTTAGTGGTGGGATGGCAGTGCTACGTTAACGGTTGGACTCGATGATCTTAAAGGTCTTTTCCAACCGAGGTGATTCTATGATTCTAAAAGTCTCCAATGGATGGAAAGCTATGTATGAGAGAATGTCTCAGATTTGTGTCCATTAAGGCTAGAATGTCTTGAATTTTTAATTTCAGTCCAGGATCTCATACCAAAGTGATTACACTACAGTATACAACAAAAAAAATAATATGCAAGAAACTAGACCTGCTGCTCAAGAGTGACCATCAGTAGGCCCTGGAAAAGAGGGAATGCCTTTTTCCTTTTTATTGCAGTACCTGAGCTTCTTGAAACTAAAAGTAGTTTGAAGTCTGTAAGGACTGTAGGATTAGGACTGTAATAAGAAGTTCATTAAGTTTATTTTGTTGAATTTAAATATGTATAAAGTCCAGCTTTGCAGGGAACATATAGAATCAAATAGGTATCTAATTATGTTTCTTTTGTGGTTTTACATATATGCATATAGAAAATACTTTTTTGCCTTTTTTTTTTTTTATCAATGGGTAGTACACACTGAAATTTGCTACAGAATGACCTAGAGTCACATTGTACGACCCAGCAAACAATGAACAACAATGTTATGTCTGGAGATAATAAATACAAGATTTATCTTGTCTAGCTTTAGCCATGTAATAATTTAGCATCACGCCCAAGCAAGCCCAGGTAGTCAATCAAGAGTAGGGACACTACTATAGGGATTATCATACCAAACTGTCCTCAGCATGTGTCAATCCCTTTTCATCAACTAGAGAGGGGTCCAGGATAGCTAGCTTATATTCAGTGCACTGTTTGGAGGAACTAAAGTTAAGTGAAATGAATCCTTTGAGACAATCAATTAATATTTTTGTGTGAGGGATAAACAATTGCTGTGGGAGAAAGTACAGAAAAGCTGTAATTTGATTTGTAATTTCTGCATGTGGATCTTCCCTTGTGCACAGACAACTGGAACGGAGCCCAGATCAACAGTTTAATTCAAGTTCAAAGTACTTTTTGAATCAGCTGAATTTTATCCCACACAATCTGAATTTCTGTCACAATGAGGAAAAAAAGAAAGGATGGAAGGGGAATAGGGTAGGTAGAAGAAAGGTCGCTGTGGAACAGGAAGCAAAGGAAGTTTTTGCAAGTTGAAAAAATATGTCCAAAGTTATTGTTGCATATCTGAAACAAAACAAAAACTACTGTTCCCCTTCCTTCCCTCCCTCCTGCAACCCCCCCTAAAAAGACACAACTTTTTTTTTTTTTTTTTAATAAAACCTAGGAGAGTAGCAGAATATTTAAAACCTTTGTTAAGGAGCAGAGTTCAGCTACATTACTTCTACTACCACACTTCTGAAGCATTAGGCAGAGTTTCTGCATAGTTCCCTTGGGACAGATGCAGAGTTCAAACCCTCTGCACTGTATATTAAATGGAAGGGTTAGTTTGAAGCATTTGATGTGTCTGTAAGAAATAGATTTCTTTGCTGTGCTTTCACATTTGATGTGCAGTGAAAGTGGTGAGAAAAGAATACAATCAATTGAAGAATTATGATATGGGGAAGGAAATTTTACATTAATTTTCCATTCAAATATGCACAAAGCAGAAAAAAAGTTAGGAAAAAAGATCAAGGAGATATGATAATAGACTATGAATGGATTAAATAGGAAAAGATCGGCTTGCAGGAGCTAAATCTTAAGGTATAGGATACAGCAGTGGCAGAGGAACGACAGCGAGACATCATTCTGACATGTACAAATCCACACAGCTTAGGAAATATTGTGAAGCAAATCCATTTTGTAAAATGCTTTCAAAATGCCTATCATGACAATGACAACTGAAAGACAGAGAGCTGTTCAACAGACAAAGAGAGAGAGAGATAAAGTACAATGAGGAGTGAGAAGGAGGAATAGGAGTGAGGAGAGAAGAGGTTGCAGAGAAACAAGAAAATTCGGGGAGGAGTAGGGAAGTACATGGACAAAAATGTATTACAGATGTAAAAAAAAAGGGGATATGAAAATTATCAGAAAAAATACGATCCTTCCACTTCACCGAATTATGTTTCATTTTACTCAGAAGTTTTTGTGATTATAAACTGATATAAGGTATGATTCAAAGGGATGTAATATAACCCAAGAACTTTAACTAGCATAAACCACCTTTAGTGCCTTTGAGTTGGATTATTTAATCTACATGCTGTGGATTAGGACATCCTGTACACTGTATTGGGTGTAGGTGATTAAACAGTGGGACAGGTTGTCCAGACAGGTGGTCGAAGGCTCCATCCTTGGAGATGTTGAAAACCTGACTGGGCACAGTCCTGAGCAACCTGCTCACGTTGACATGGTTTGAGCAGGGAGTTGAACTAGACCATCTCCAGAGGTCCCTACCACTCGCAACCATTCCGTGATTCTCTGAACATCCTACCACATCAAGTTGTGAAAGAAGGAGGGACTGCTAAAATCTGTCTTAGAGTATTTATTCTTGTTCACAGTGAATTGTTATGGAGCTTGGTATTATAATTAAGAATAGGTAGGCAGCAAATCATAGCTGTACTTTGTTCTGTTGCCTTTTTTTATTTAAATGAAATAAAAAATTTAGTCTGTATTGAAGCTGTCACAAATTATATCCTTTTCTGCAAGATGACTTGCCTATTGAAAACTTGGTAGACATTATTTTCTCAGTTCATAAATATAAGGAAATTGTTCTTATGACACGAATATATAGTTATTGTTTCCTTTTGAGATGATGTGTCAGATCAGAGTTTTTATTGTTTGCAAGGTATTCATTTTTCTTCTCTATTTTAGTGGGTTTTGACTTGGGTTTTAATTTTGAAAGGAAACCCACTGAGATATATGAATATATGAAGCAAATATTTCTAATTTATCTTTTTTGGGCTAGTATTTAGTTTCATATTGATTTTATTCATCTGATGTGTAGCTTCATTCTGTTCATTCTGTTCTCCTTTGTTTTCTTTGAAAGAAAAATGTTTAAAAGGGTATAGCTCATTTATTTTCCTAAACATGCCCTGTGTTTCTAGACTCACCCTCTCTTTCATAAACTGCAGTCAAATACTATCCATATGAGGATGGTCTCATCAACAGACATTACTTTATCTCAGATGAACTTTTGGCTAGATGTTTGTTTCAGCAACAGGTGGTGGCATATTTGTTAAAGTGGACCATTTGTTATATTAATAAGACAAACAGAGGTATCTATTTGTTATGTGCAAGGTAATTCCAGTTCACGGCTACTGTTCAAATCCTGTCAGCCTCTGGGTTTGGAATCAAACATGTAGTATATGCAATATCACTTGAAATATAAAGAGAGAAAATTGGTGGAAGGTGGATGATTTTGGTGTCATTAAACAAACATAGTCCACTGTGAGAATAGTCTTCATATTTTCCCTTTTCCCATAATTATTCTATTTATCTTTGATGTGGTTTCTGCATAGTCATGAAAAGAAAAAAAAACACCACCAAAAACCAAAACCAAACCAAAACACTTCTTCCAAAGGACTGGAAAATGCAATAAAATAGCTGTGTGGATTAGGTCAGTCCTAAATGAAAGAACTGGGATAGAGCTGTGCTGAATGTAAGAGGCCCTACTAAGATGCAGAGTGTTACCTTGAGCACATTGCTAAATTAGAGAAACAGTTTTCTGGACTAGGACTGGCATGGTTCTAGTTAACTTAGAGAAGTCATGAGAGTTTGAATCTGTCTTCACCCATTTGTGTACACATGTTCATAAAAATGTATATTTAATTGGGGTAGCCAGAAGGAGTTGTAGCATAGCTACACAGTCATTATTCAAATTTCAGTACCCTGATATACTGAAATATGTTAGTAGCCAAACAGAGCACGGGGCTTGCACCATGGAGTTAGGAAACTGCAGTTTTGATTTTGTAACGTGTGAGGTCCCAAAATGTTTGTCATCCTTGCTATTTTGATTCATTCTCATATAAAATATATGCACATGATATCATAAGCCTAGAGAAGAAGTTACGTAAAAAGTCATAGCAAATATTAATCCTCAAAAATGCTCATTTTACCATCACCAGACTTATGAAACAAACACAATTTTAATTTTTTAATAATCTTATTTCTGATTACTCAGATTAGTTTTACTTTGCAAAATATTGCTGGTAAAATGCAAATTTCAATCTCCATGGTCACGCAGGTAAAACCATAGGGTGCCCCATGGTGTGTACCCTCCATATCCTTTTTCTTGAGCAGAGGGGCGCTTACTCCTAACGGCTGAGATACTGATCCATACAGCTGGAGAGTAGGATCTATCCTTTTTGAGTTGCTGGACCTCCTGGGACAGTTTCTCCACAGCAAAGATAAGGGAGGAGGAGATACTTTCTTTGTATTTCTGGAGTTGGCTAGCCAATTCATCCACCATTGGTCCCTCTTCATCCCTCCAAGTCAGTATTGCCAAAAAGTTGGTGTACAACTCTGGTGCACTCCATAACAACTTCTGCCACATAGGTCATGTGCACTGGACTCCATCTGGATCTTTGGGCAACTGATCATTGTTCAGGTCACTATAAATCACCTCCAGGATGGCTAATTCCCTCAGGTACTGGATACCTTTCTCCACAGTGGTCCATTTGCCTGAGCAATATATGACATACTTCCTTTATGGTTGACAGTAGTCACTTCCAGAGGCTGAGGAATTGTGCCCCTTTTCCAATCGCTTTGTCAATGCCCCCTTCCCTAGAAAGGGATCCCAGCTGCTTGGCTTCCTTACCCTCTAGTTCCAGACTATTGGCTCCAGTATCCCAGCATTGGAGAAGCCAGGTGACAATGTGCTCGCCTGGATGCAACTGAAATCTTGCAGCTCACTCAAGGATAGGGATTGGGTGTTTCCTATCTCATTGACGAGTTGTTCTTCTTCCTCCTCCTCCCCTTGTGATGGCCCTGTTTTCTTCATCCTCCCTTTCTAAATGAGCTGACTTTTGCTTCCAAGATTTCTTCTTTTGTATAGGGGCAACTGAGACTGGAATGGGTTCCCTGGTTCAGCCACAGTGCCTCTTGCCAGAGTTTGAGTAGCTACAGTGACTACCGTGGGGGTTGGAGTAGCTACAGTGCCTGTTGCAGGAGTTTATCTCTGAGTGGTATTCTTAAGTAGTAGTTTAATGTTAAATAAGACCTGAACCACATTCAGGACACATAGCAAAGGGAACATGCTCATTTGAACATCCCAAGGATATTAACAATTCTCAAGAGCTGTTTGTAATTAGCCTAGAGAAGAAGGGGAAGATGGGAACAGGTGTCTCCCCCATAGCTTGGGTCTCCAACCAGAAAAAGTAAAAAGTATAATTATTAATACTTCCCAATAGATGGCTTCTGAAATACAGAGATGATGGCAGTGCTGAGTACAAATATGAGATTGATCTCAGGACCAGTAATTTTGTCATAGAATAAGCCAGTATTAGACAGTACAGCAAAGCAGTAACTTTAATCCACTTGCAAAAAGTGATAACCAGCACCACAGGGAGTGCATACAGCAGGTAAGGTGAGACATAACACAACTCTGCGAACAAAGAGAACAACTCTGAGAGCAAATAAAACAACATTGTGACCAACGACTATTAGACTAATATAATGAATGTTTATCACAAATTGGTTTCAACACACTCTGGCCAGATCTGTCATTATCTCAACCCTTCGAGCCCCATGTTTGGCACCAAAAAGGACTGTCATGGTTTAACCTGGCAGGCAGCTGAACACCACACAGCTGCTCGCTCATTTTACACCCACCCCCCCCCGCCCCCCCCAGTGGGATGGGGGAGAGAATTGGAAAAAAAATGTCAGGCCCATGGGTTGAGATAGAGATAGTTTGATATAATAATAATAACAATAATAAAAGTAATAACAATAATAATATTAATGGTAATAGAATATACAGAATATACAAAATAAGTGATGTACCGCTGACCGATGCCCAGCCTGTCCCGAGCAGCAACCACTCTCCCCCCAAGTGACTAACTCCCCCTGAGCATGACATCATATGGTATGGAATAGCTTTTTGGTCAGTTGCTGTCAGCTGTCCTGGTTGTGCCCCCTCCCAGCTTCTTGTGCCCCTGGCAGAGCATGGGAAGCTGAAAAAGTCCTTGACTGGTCTAAGCACTACACAGCAACAACTAAAAACATCAGTGCGTTATCAACATTTTTGTAGTACTAAATCCAAACCACAGCACTATGCCAGCTGGAAGAAAATTAACTCTATCCCAGATGAAACCGGGACACCCTCTTACATACTAAATATTTGTTTGCAGACATGGACAAAAATGCTCTGGTCCAGGAAAAAAAAAAATGTTAGTTTTCACAAAGTAATTTAGTTCTCATCGGATCTTGGCAATTTGTCCTTAGAAGAGCTGTGGGCTGGTCACAACAGGCCACAGACATGAAAATACAATAGCTGGCATGATTTATGATATCCTTACTTCTAAATCTGCTCAAATGCACATTTGTTTAGTTGTCTGTAGAAGAGCACATGTTTAAAGAATCATATAAAGACATGCACTTTTATTCTGATTTCAGTATAGGCAGCAATGACATGTATTTTCTAGACTATGATTCCACTGTGTTAGTACACCTTCTCAGAGTCATCTTTTACCATAATTTATTTTTTTCCAGCCTCTCCAAACTGTCTTCTAACCTATATGCTTTAGTATTTGTGTTGTATTGTAGGGAACATGGAGCAGAAAGAGAGTCCAAGAGATGTATGGAATTGTGATGGAGTTTAAGATTATTATTGGGAATTGCTTAATTTTATCAAATGGTACTAACCCAGGGGAAAAAATAACATTCCACATTCCACTAACTGGTCTGGAAACTTTTGAGCCTATGCAGGCTACATATTTTGTTAAATTAATGCAAGTTTTTAAAAATTATCCTTACACTTTTATGCTGGTTTAGGACAAAAATTGTAATTGCTTTTCAAGTAATTAATTATAGAAAAAAAATGTATTTCACCAAAAAACAAAACAAGGGAAAATATGTCTGTGCCTAATTGGCATAAAAAATACACAATCGAATCAAATGATTCATTCATTTGATGAAGTTTCCAGAAGAAACTTTTATTCTCCTTCCTTCTCTTATAATGTGAATACTTTTTTCCAGTTTTAAAGAGATTTAAAATTAAATTCATCCACTCAAGATGATATTTTCTTAGTGAAGTTTTATTTATGGAACCCTTTAAAATTGATGAAATCCAATCCCATCAGAATTATGACCTTCACTCAAACTTATTTATTCAGCATTTGCATATTATCTGCGAAAAATCTGATGTTGGTTGTGGCACAGAAAAGATCCATTATTTTCAAATACTCACTAGCATAGGTAAAGGCTTATATTTGGGTACTTATGATAGGAAGATATATTAAAGATATTTTTGTAAAACTTGTAACTAAATTCCTCTGCTCCTCTCCTCTCCCCTCCTCTAGTTCCCCTCTCCTGTGTTTGCAATGAAGGGTGGAAGATTAGCCAGAGTGGAATTAATGACATGGTAAATCATGTAAAGTGTTAACAGAGGGAATGAAAACCATAAGGTTCTAATCATGGGGTTTTTCGTATTCCATAGCAGGTGAAGGATGGAGCACATTGGATCAAAGGAAACAGAAGGGCAGTGAAACCAAGAGATAACCAGGTTCCTCTTCCTCCAGCCCAAAGCAGAGCTCAAGTGGCAGCAGATCAGTCCACTCTGTGCGAGCAAGCAGGAAAGTCTGTGACAGCGAGTGACTGGGCTGACAGATGCCCAAGGGGAAAATGGCATTTCCCACCGTCTTGATGACCATCTGGATATGTGAAGTTAATATCAAACTTTCTTTATATATAAAAAAATACAAATAGACTGCATAATTAATTTCTTCAGTTAACTTGTTTTTCCATGTATTTTGCGGAAATAACCATTCCCAAGAAGCCAAAACTAATCATTATATGGAAGCTAAATAATGTATTTCATGGCCTTATAAATGTCAGGGTATGTCTAGCCTGCTGAAGAGAAGAGAGCCGGGGAGTAAGTGTAAGCACTTGATCCCCAGTCATCCACCACGATTAACTGTCAGCTCACTCCTTCAGACTGCTCCAATGAACTGTCTCAAACACAAATCCTGGTCATGCTTCCAGACATCGTTCACTTTCAGAGACTGCTCACATCGTTCACTTTCAGAGACTGCTCCTGAAGGCAGTCTGAATGATCCTGCACTGGATTTAGTCCCCGTTTCTCTATACAGTTCTCAGTGCTACTCCAGTAGTCTTTCCACAACCTTATATGCTAGCGTACTTAACACATACCTTCAGCTTCATGCAATAAAAACACCAGTCCTGTATGATGCAACACAGCCCTCTCATTATTTTATAAAACCTGAACTGGAAAAAAAATACACAAAAAAATTGTGCTTTAGTTCTTCAGGAGCATGGCTTGGGTCAGGAGAGACACAGAGACAATTACTGACTAGTGTGGAGGCTGCCAGTTTTCTCTATAGGGAACAGGCATGAGAAAAGTGTGAACATGAGGCAGTTTGGGTCACCTGGCCTCAGGAACAGGGAACAGACTGTTCCTTTTCTACTTAGCAGAATAAGACAGTGCTGGGTGATGATTTTCTTTCTCCTTGCTGATAAACACAAGATAGCACGCCAGAGACATCAGTGAATTCCTCAAACTACAGTACCATACTATTTTCCTATTACATTCATTAGGGTGCTATACCATTTAAGATAGTCTGTTACAAGATAAGTGGAAGGCAACGCTGTCTGAATTTTACAGATACTTTCTCAATAATGCAATGCCCTGTGAAGTAATCATTCTATATTTTTTCTGCTTGCCTAGTTACTCCATTGGTTTTCTTTTATATTTTCACTGTTTTCCTCCTCCAATGGATTGTTTACCTCCTTAAATTCTCCCCTCCTGTAGAGTGAAGAAAAACTTCCAAGGTGATCACCTCTGTCTCCATGTTCCCATGCTCCGCCAGCCTCTGGGAGCTGATATTACATTATTTTAAAAGATACCAGTAATCAGTTACTTCTCACTTCTTTGAAACCACATCTAGGCTCACTTTTGAAGTTTAGCCAAGTAGTGTGATCCTTGAAAAGCTGTGTCCTTCAGTTTACATAGTCCAGCCAGAGAACTTGTAATATGGGCACAACAAACAAACATAATCGTGTTTTTGATGGCTAATATTATGCTGTTTAGAGACAGTCCTTTGGCTAGCATATGCTGCATTTCCTTTTACAGCCTAGAGCCAACAGAAATAAAGAACTTTCACCCTGTTCATCCTTTGAAGATAGTAAGCAAACCTTCCTTCTCTGCAGGGCCTTTCCCTTGATGACACCTGCCACTCCACCTGCAAATTTTTGGAGAACACAATCGCATGAAATGCACTTCTCGGCTACATACTGGCATTTTATGAAGATCGAGTTTTTACATTATGTTTACATCATAGTTTTTAATAACATGAAGACCTTATTGCAGGCTCACTGCAAGTGCATGGGAGTTGTAGTGCAGTCACCTGTGAAGCTCATGGTACAGGTGGAACAGTTTTGACATAGGTGGCATCAAGCTACCTCAAAAGTTGTTAAAGGTGAGACAGGATGCAGCATGGTATGTCATGGTATAGAAATCCTTACCATCTACAAGCGGTATTTGTTCCTTGCAGTGAAAATTAGAGAGGCCAAGGGATTTCTTCAAATTGCCAGCATCCAGATTCCAAATTGCCAGAGTCCAATCCCGTATTTATCTGAAAGCATAATTCAGTAAAAATGCTGTTCCCTTCTTCCTGCTGTACAGAGCAGACCAAGTCACCAAATGTGGTGTCACTGATGTACACAGATCTCACTACAAAGAATAATTCCTTCCTGAAGGAAGGAACTCAAAGCAGAGATTGCTTCAATTCCGCAACCATCGTTTACCCATACAGTCAGTCCAGATTTGAACTGGAAATCTTTCAGTCCCACCCTACTAATTTTAGTCAGTTTTCAAACTGCATTTTTTGTAGTTTTTCAAACATGACTGTCATTTTAACAAGTAATTTCAGACATTCAATAATAATTTGTCTATTTCAAACATGCTTTTGATTTACAGGTTGATAATTTCAACTTTGTTAGGGAGATGGTTATTTCAACTAATCAAGATTTTTTTTTTCTTAGTTTCCGATTACCTTTTCTTTTGTACTGTTAGAGATTGTGAAGTACTACTCATTAACATGTCAATTACAAGTCCATGCTAAGAGCTCATTTATGCTATGAAGGTCACAATGCTTATTATAAAAATCAGTATTGAATATGAAATAATAATAAAAAACAGTTAAATACAAATGTTGAAAGGAATCAGATTATATGAGTACACTTTTTTAAGACCTAGAACTTCTTCAACCTAAATCCTTTGTGATTTTTGCTTTTCTGAATGGTTGCAGGTCCTCTGCTACTAATTTCTGCATTGACCACTTTGAAAAACTTTCCAGTTATCTCTGACATAAAGTAATATTCCAAAGTCCAAAATTTGCATTGTATCAAGAATGGACAGGAGAGAAAGTCAATTTATTTAGTTGTAATTCATGGAAGTTGAATTCTTTCTGAATAGTTGTATGCCACAATAATTTTTTATCAAGCATAGAGCAAGTTCAGAGTAGGTAGCCTAATACTAATTACAGTTTTGTTTTGAGATGAGTCTGTGATTTTAAAATCAATGTGGAAGTCAGTGGAGATCAACAAAAATAAATTTCTTTTTCGTTTCATTAATTTACAGCATCTGGCAAGAATAAGATCATGGCTATTACTTTTGAATTTTTTTCTGCTGTCAAAAGCAGTTTTTTGCCTGTGAAAAGACATTGATGGTATCCTACTTTTCATTGAAAAACTTGCTGTTGGCTACCTTCATTCTTCAGCAGCAAAGTGAATTATACGTAGATACAGTTAATGTAAAATAATATTCTTACATCCTTCTTCCTCTTTTTTCGACCATTTTAGAATCATAGAATCACAGAATCATTTAGATTGGAGAAGAACTTAAAGATCATCAAGTCCAACTGTTAATACTGACAAGTCTTTCACTAAACAATGTCCCTAAGCACCACATCTACATATCTTTAAATACCCGGAAGGGGACTCAACCACTTCCCTGGGAAGGTACTTCAATGCCTGACAACATTCTTGCTGAAGAAATTTTTCCTAATTTACAATCTAAACCTCCCCAGGTGCAACTTCAGGCCATTTTCCCTCGTCCTATTGCCTGTTACCAGGGAGAAGAGACCAACACCCACCTCGCTACAGCCTCCTTTCAGGGAGTTGTAGAGGGTGATAAGGTCTCCCCTCAGTCTCCTCTTCTCCAGGCTAAACAATCCCAGTTCTTCAGCCGCCCCTCATAAGACTTGTGCTCTAGACCCTTCACCATCTTCATTGCTCTTCTTTGGAAAGACTCCAGCACCTAAATATCCTTCTTGTAGTGAGGGGCCCAACACTGAACACAGTATTCGAGGTGCAGCCTCACAAGTGAGAGTACAAGGGGACTATCACTTCCCTAGTCCTTCTGGACACCGTATTTCTATGCAAGACAGGATGCTGTTGGCCCTGTCGGCCACCTGGGCACACTGCTGGCTCATATTCAGCTGGCTATCAACTGAGACCCCCAGGTCCTTTTCCACCAGGCAGCTTTCCAGCCACTCTTCCCCAAGCCTGTAGCGTTGCATGGGGTTGTTGTGACCAAGTGCAGGACCCAGTACTTGGCCTTGTTAAACCTCATACAGTTGGCCTCGGCCCATTGATCCACCCTGTCAAGGTCCCTCTGTAGACCCTTCCTACAATCAAGCAGATGAGCACTCCCACCCAGCTTGGTGCCATCTGCAAACATACTGAGGGTGCATTCGATCCCCTCATCCAGATGTTTGATAAAGATATGAAACAGAACTGGCCCCAGAACCGAGCCCTGGGGAATACCACTTGTCACCAACTGCCAGCTGTGTTTAACTCCACTGACCACAACATGCTTGGCCATCCAGCCAGTCTTTGCTGGGTACAGAAAAGAGTATACTTATCCAAGCCATGAGCATCCAGCTTCTCCAGGAGAATGTTGTGGGAAACAGTGTCAAAGGCTTTACTAAAGTCTAGGTAGACAACACCCACAGTGTTTCACTCATTCATTAAGCATGTCACCTTGTTGTAAAAGGACAGCAGGAAAATCAAGCAGGATCTGCCTTTCATAAAGCCATGTTGACTGGGCCTGATCAACTGGTTGTCCTGGATGTGCCACATGATGGCACACAAGATGGTCTGTGCCATAACCTTTGCCAGCACCAAGGTCAGGCTGACAGGCCTGTAGTTCCCTGGATCCTCCTTCTGGCCCTTCTTGTAGGTGGGCATCACATTTGCTAACTTCCAGACAACTGAGACCTCCATGACGGTTCCAGGACTGCTGATAAATGATGGAAAGTATCTGGGTGAGCTCTTCTGCCAGTTCTCTCAGTACCCTTAGGTGGATCCCATCTGACCCCATAGACCTGTGTGTGTCTTAGTGGTGTACCAGGTCACTAATCATTTCCTCTTGGATTACGGGGCTTCATTCTGATCTCCATCCCTGTCTTCCAGCTCAGAAGGCTGGGTACCTGGAAAAAACTGGCCTGACTGTTAAAGACTGAGGCAAAGAAGGCATTAAGTACCTCAGGCTTTTCCTCATCCTTTGTCACCACATTTCCACCTGCATCCAATAAAGGATGCAGATTCTCCTTAGTCCCCCTTATGTTGCTAATGCATTTATAGAAACAGCTCTTATTTTCTTTTATGGCAGTAGACAGATTAAGTTCTAGCTGGGCTTTGGCCCTTCTAATTTTTCCCTTACATAAACTCACCACATCCTTGTAGTCCTCCTGAGTAGCCTGCTGCCTCTTCTTCCAAAGGTCATAAACTCTCCTTTTCCTCCTGAGATCCAGCCAAAGCTCTCTGCTCAGCCAGGCCCGTCTTCTGCCCTGCCAGCTCACCTTTTGGCCCATGAGGATGGCCTGCTCCTGTGCCTTTAAGATTTTCTTCTTTAAGAATGCCCAGCCTTCCTGGACTCCTTTGCCCTTGAGGACTGCCTCCCAAGGGACTTTGTCAACCAGGCTCCTGTAGCAGGCCAAAGTCTGCCCTCTGGAAGTCCAAGGTAGCAGTTCTACTGACGGACTTCTCCAAGAACCAAAAAATCTCTCATTGTGTGTTTGCTGTGCCCAAAACAGCCTCCAGCCCTCACATAACCCACCAGTCCTTCTCTTTTCACAAACAACAGGTCCAGTGGGGCACCTTCCCTACTTGATTCACTCACCACCTGTGTCAGGAAGTTCTCTTCCACACACTCCAGGAACCTCCTAGACTGTTTCCTCTCTGCTGTATTGTATTTCCAGCAGACATCTGGTAAGTTGAAGTCCCTCACGAGAACAAGGGATAGAGATTGTGAGACTTCTCCCAGCTGCTTATAGAGTATTTTATCTGCTTCTTTATCCTGCCTGACTGGGTGGTCTGTAATGGACGCCTACCATGATATCTCCCTTGTTGGCCTTCCGCCTGATTCTTACACATGAACACTCAACCCTATCATCACCATCATTAAGCTCTAGACAATCAAAACACTCCCTAACATACAGGGCTACCCCACCACCCCTTCTTCCTTGCCTATCCCTTTGAAAGAGTTTATAGCCATCCATTGCAGCACTCCAGTGATGTGAGTCGTGCCACCATGTTTCTGTGACGGCAACTATATCATAGCTGTCCTGCTACACAATGGCTTCCTGCTCCTTCTGTTTGTTGCCTGTGCTGTGTGCATTGGTGCACTTCCACTGGGCTATTGGTCCCGCCACCTTTCTGGGGGGAAAAGCCCTAATTCCTACATGGTCCATTTTCAGGCCTTCCCATGGTTTCTGACACACCCATAACCCTTGTGCTTTTGCTGCCACATGGATGTCCATCCCCTACCTCCACTGAGACAGCAGACCGAAGGAACTCACTAGCACACCATCCCTCAAATGTTGGCATGCTGTCCCCAGACTTATCTCTAACAAGCCTGCTTTTATCCCTTTCCCCCTTCAAATCTAGTTTAAAGCTCTTTCAATGAACCCTGCTAACTCCTGTGTAAAGGTTTTCCCCCTTTGAGACAGGTGTACCTGTCTGTCACCAGCAGGCCTGGTGTCATGTAGACTGGCCCATGATCAAAACCCCCTAAATTCTGCTGGTGACACCAGGCTCAGATCCAGGTATTGATCTGCTGGCTCTTCCTGTTTCTTCCCTCATCATTCCCTGACTCTGGAAGGATAGAGGAGAACACTAGTGTTCTTGATCCCTTAACCAGTCGTCCCAAGGCCCTGAAGTCTCTCTTGCCCTCAGACTTCTCGTTGCAACTTCATTGCTGCCCACCTGAAAAATCACTAGCGGATAATAATCTGAAGACCATACTAGGGTAGGAAGCTTTCTCTTCACATTTTTAACCCATGCCCCAGGGAGGCAGCCTGCTTCCTTAAGAAGTGAGCCTGGTCTGCATATTGGGCTTTCTGTTCCCTTCAGAAGGGAGCCTCATGTGACAATGACCCATCTTTTATTCTTTATGGAAGCAGTTTTGATGCAGTGTGCAGGCCCACTTAACCTCAATGACGTCTCCAAGCTAGATGAAATGTTGTCCGGTTCCACTTGCAGATCCTTGTGCCTATTATGCAAGGGCACCTGGGAAAGTGGGGCAGTCAGAGAGAAGTTTCACTTGCTGTGCCTGGCAGGGACTTGTCGCCATTGTTCCTTATCCCTTAAGTAACTGTGTTCAGACATGTATAGTAGGGAATCCTCCATATCATCCTGTCTACCTGTTGGGCCTGTCCCAGGGAAGGTAGGGTGCGATTCCAGTAGTATCTCTCTCTCTCTCTCTCTCTCTCTCTCTCTCTCTCTCTCTGGTACTCGTCAACCTGCTGACCTCCTCCTGGAACTCAGTCACTAAGCAGAGGAGTCCCTGTCCCTGGGTGCAGCTCCCACACGTGTGTTCACTGCCAACATCCAGTACTGGTGTAAGAGCAGGTCACACCTTGCAGCCTGCACCGGGTGGAGCAGTTCCCCCGAGCTCTGTCTGGGGAGCTGTGTCAGTCATGGTGGGTGCAGAGCTTAGAGGGCCATGGCTTTCTGCCACGTGGATGCCATTGCTCTCTGGTCGAGCTGGCAGAGCTTCAGTGCCCTTCCTGCAAGCCCTTCCATGCAAACTGCCACACAGACTGCTGCCCCACGCTCTTGCGTATGTGCCATGCCCTCCTTGCCCCTCCTGGTTGCCAGTGCTCCCCAGGGTCTTCTTTCATACATTTGGGGGGGGCTTGGCCAACATTGCTGCTAGCCCCGCCTAGGTCTCATCAGCTTCTGTCACATGAGCTGCGGGCTCCTGGTGGCTCTTGGCTCCCCCGAGGCACCACTGGTTTGGGAGACCCCCTGTGTGCACCACACTGGAGCGCTTTGCCGCCAACCATGCCTGTCAAGGAGCTGCTTGCCGTGGTGACTGGGACAAACTATGAAAGGAAGGCCTTGGCAATGGAGACTCAGGCCCCATGACTCCTGTTCCTAGAAGAGAAACTCTTGCATAAAAAGAGAAAATATACCACTGGAGATCATTTTGAATGTGTTTAGTGAATTTATTTTCTGGAAAGAAATAAAAGAGAAAGGAAAAAAGTATAGTATACAGAGATATAATAGCAAGATTAGAATTTGGCTTTTACCATTTATACTTGTGTGTGCTATGATCTTTTCAGAGGAGTGTTGCTGCTTACTAAAGCAAGATAGAAAATATAAGATAAGGAGAGCAGAGATTTTTTTATACAGGATTGCTTGTCTAGTTAAGGCTGTGTTTAACCCAGAGAGGAGAATGTTTTAGGATGAAACCAAGAAAGTGCTTTTACTCATATGCCAATAGATATCAATCATTCAGCAATTAGACATTCTCGGAGTCAAATAACCTTAAGACTGGAGCCCAAATAATGAAAGCTTTAGAGCTGTAAGACTGAATTCAAATTACTAGTTTAATATTTACTTGTAAAATTTCAGAACAGCAAGCACCAGGGGCTTGCTTATGCTGCTGGTTAATATAATACCCTTTAATTCCTTACAGCCTTAATTCAGATCATGGTTGGATCACATGTAAAAATGAGACTCATAATTTTAGGCTAGTCAAGCCTAAAATTTTTTGCTGTTTTTTCATACCAGCCAATGTGAAAGGATTAGCAGTCTGTCTTCAGAGTAGTCCAGGACTAGAGGGATGCAGGCCAAGCCAGCTATGAAGTGAACTGCCAGCAGTTCTCTAGAGATATGTGCACACCTGCTCTTGTTACCTCAGGTTCAAGGCAGGATTATTAGCAACTCAATTTCCTGACCATTATATTCACTCATACATTATTGAGAGAAGAAGAAAAGATGCACATATGTAGAGGGGTTTGAATCTGTTCCATGCTACTTAGGAATAAAGAAGAGCTGCCCGGAACAATAGAGAACAGATTAGAAAAAGACAATAAGGAGACACATAAAGTTTCAAAAAGCTGTCAGGATGGGGAAGAGAAAATATGCTTATAAGGCATAGGAGTAGAGAACCAGAGCATACACCAAGCTTGGAGCTGTGACAAGTTACGTTAGCTGCAAAATAGGTCCATTTGGTCAAGTCTAAGTCTTGCTGAAATACTTCTAATATAATACAATTTGGGATAAGTATTTGCTGCTGATTTCTGATGTTCTTTATTCATTTTTTTCTCCTTTTTATTCTTACTTTCCACTGCTGAACTTAGTTGTGGAAATATCTGTAATTTAATGAAAAGGAAGTTTAGACAGGAGGTATAAATTCAATGAGCCTGTTTGAAATGCATGTCTTGAAAAAAAAGAAAGTATTTTATCTCAAAGACTGTAATCTAAAAGTTTAAACATATCAGGGACAGTATTCCATTCACTTTATCTGGTAAAACACATAAGAAATACTAATGATACTACATGAATTGGTTTTTAAAAAAAAAAAAAAAAAAAAGATGAAAAAAGATTTCACCATGATAATCTTCTGGTTTTTTCTCTTCAGGCTAAACAAATAATGCTACCTGTAGATAAGAGCCATCTTCTTCATTATTTATTTATTTATTTGTATGACAGTGTTTTACAGGAGCATTTAATAATCTGGGATCTGACTAAGTGCTAAGCAAACACAGAATTGGAATATAGCCCAAGTACCACCAATATCAAAAGACTGATGCAAAGAGGGAGGGACAAGAAAAGAAAGAGGCAGTGTACAGGTCACAGTCAAGCAGGAGCCAAAGTGTTTAAAGTTTTCTAAAGAAGGTTAACATATTAAAATCTACAGCTTACATAACTACTCAGTTATCAAAATGAAACAGGTCAGATATGACATAGACCATACACACCCTACAGGCTGCAACTGCTTGTTCTTTTTTGTAGAGGTAGGTTTTCTGGTCTGTGTTTTCTCAGGAAACCTTCCCAGTCATGTTCTACTACTGGACTGGTTCATCTGACCATTTTGACATGATTCGATAGTAAAATTTTAGGAAACTTCTCTCTTAATAATCCTAAACTGTAGAGGACTGTATGAGGTTTGATTTGTCATATTTGTGGTCATAATCCAAATAGAACAATAGAGTGAAAGAAACAATAGCACTCTGAAGGATGCAGTTATAGATACCTGGTTAAAAGCAGAATAGAGATTTTGGGAATATGGCTTAGCTGTAATTGAACAGAATTTGGCTGATTATGTTAATAGCACTCCATCATTAGTAGATATAGAGTAAACATTTATTTTAAACTAGAAGTCAAATTGTCTTGAAATTCCTACATTGAATTTCTCATTTGTTTCTAATGAAAGGAAGCTTTTATTTTCATAATATATATCAGTGGATCTTGTGGCCAACAACTGTAGAGAATTTTGTAAACAGAAGCAAGCAAGCAAGTACCAGAAAAAAACAACCCCCAAAAAATATAGAGTAATATTTGTATGTGTTAATCTGAAAGTCTAACTTATTTTTCACTTCTCCTTACTATTTTTAAATACATTTTGAAACACTGACAAATGACCAGAAATAAAAGACTGTATGACTTGGGACAAAGTCCTTTTCCCAGAAACATAGGAATCTGAACACCTCATTTGTTCTTCTTCTTTCCAGTGGTATCAAAAGCAGATAAAAAAAAAAAAAAAGAAAGAAAAAGAAAAGAAAAGAAAAGAAAAGAAAAGAAAAGAAAAGAAAAGAAAAGAAAAGAAAAGAAAAAGACTTATGAATAAAATAAAAACATTTCTATTCAAAAATGTGCCTTAAAATATTAAAAAAATTTAGTAACATAAAATCTTTCTTACTCTCAAATGGCTTGTGAAATATTTTACATTTACTTTCTCATTATGCCAAAACCTTAAGCATTGTTTTTCTCAGATAAACCAATTTTAGTCTTTCAGAATAGCCATATATTTTTTTTATTTCTGCAGCTTTTCCCCCCCCCGAGAGTTCTTTGCACAGAGTTTTTTGAGACATAAAATTATATATCTATACTGAAGAGCCATTTCTGTAAATTTATATTTGCATTTGAGAGTTGAGGACACTCAAGCTGCTGTCTACATCATCCTGTTTCAGAAAAAGTTCATGGATGGAGCTTTCACTATTTATGTAAACTCTTGAGGGTCGTATGTTCAACTATTCAAAACAAGTATAATTTTGTTCAGTGAACTCACAGCAAAAAATAAAATGGGGCAATTTAGCTGGAGTATTTTCATAACATTTTTTATACTATAGACTTTCTTTTTTTGACGTCCCAAAGAGGTGAAAAAAGCTTCCCTGTGCACAACTACATGGAAAGTGAAGAGTGAGAAAAGAAGAATCTTTCAAGAGACACCATAGAAAAGTGAGAACTAAGAGAGCATAGGCTTGCAAAATCCAAATATTACATTTAGAGAAATGTGTGAATCAAGGAAGTAAAAAAACCCCAAACCAATCAACCTGTATAACAAGAATTCTTATAACTGCACTAAAGTTGTCTTGTAAGAGAAATTATTAAGAGACTGATAAGCAAGGGATGTAGGATGGAGTCACAGAATAGGAGCACAAGACATAAACCGTGTATACCTTGTTGGTGATTGAGATAAAGAAAAAAATCATAATGTTGTAGGAGGTGGGATATTTTTTTCTAGGGGGGAAAAAAAGGAGAGCAATGATTACTTTTGGTAAACTTTTAGGTCCTGAGCTGTACACCTTTTTTCTTTTTTTTTTTTTTTTTTTCCTCTGGGCACATTACTGGGATTCTTCTGATATCCTGGGGGAGCTACTTCTACTACTTTATGCTAATATGTGTGGAGAAGCAGACTTCCTGCCAGATCCTTCTACTGCTATTGTAGTAGTGTCTCTGTAGTCTCAATGCTAGCAATTCCAAATGTCTAGGATAAGAAGACACTAATGAGAAACTGTAGAAATGAATTAAAAAGCCCATAGAGTTCTATTTATGCACATAAGAATACGGATTTTTTAATGAAGTACTCAGGAAGTAACAGAACTAGTGGTAAGTTTTATGTCCTACCATAAAAATAAAAATCTCAACCTTTCACTAAAATAAAATTTCCATTTCTATTTCTGATGGATCATGTGATTTTACAGCACTGAACTTGTCAATAGTAAGAGGATTCCCACTACATTGCACATTGTCTTCAGTTTTCATATTTGAATAAAGAGAATAAAATAAATGAAGTATTTTTAATGGGGGATATATTTAATACTACCCTGAGGGTTTAATGTCAATAATAGTTTCATGGTGTATAGATAGAATATGGGTCAGAAGAATAAAAGAAATTAAATGTATCATGCTAATGTCACCTCTACATCTGAGATATAGGTATGCTTATATAAATATGTTTAAAATCCTTAAAGTTATAATAAGGAGTGGAATCAATAGCTCATATCCACTTCTTTGAAATATGTCTCATCACTCAAAACTGTTTTGATTGCCTAAACCATACGCATATACACAAACCTGTGCCAAGAAAATACTAACGTATGGGTTCCCAACAGACTCTGAAGTTGATCTAAGAAGATGAACTGCTATTGTCATAGCTGAACAAAGCGTATTTCTCCAAAGTATCCTTTCATGTGTTGTCCTTGTCATAGCTCTCAGAAACTCTTGATGAGCTTCTCTTTCCAAGAGATGTAAAGTTCGTAGGAACAGGTAACAGAAAAAAACAGGCAGTCTTTCAGACACCGAAGCCATTTGAAACAAAGGCAGTGGAAAACAGAAGGAGAAAACTTCAAGATAGATCCAGGTTGGGAACAAATATTCCGAGTCTAACTTCATTATGTTAATTAGTGAGAGTGTAGAGAGAAAAGAGCAGTTAGCACCGTGGCGCAGGGGGGGAAGTTAACAAGGGGGGCAGTGATAAGGTCATTAGCTCTTGTGCAATAGGGAGAAGAGATAAGAGCTTATTGCCTGTGAAACAGTAATGCATCAGCAGGAGCTGAAATGTGGGGTAAATTTCGGGGCGCCATAAAACTAATGTTCTGAGAGCACAATTTTTTTGTAGAGAAGTATGTAACACAAGTCTGTAAGTATTTCCTTTATTGTCTGGTTACATGTGTGCATGAGCAAATACCTTTACATTGACCATGGAATAGAAACAAGATTTTTAAGCATAGTTTTTATACAGTGAGTGTATCACTGCATTGACACATAATGAGATTCCATACAACAGATGGTTCTATATTTCACTGGGAATATATTGTCTCCACCAAATTACTACAAGTTACTTTCAAAACAAGTTTAACTCCCATTAATGAATCTGATTTAGTATATTTTGTATTTATGCTCATTTTGGAAGACTCAACAGATTTAAACGGTTGAGTCATATATAAGTCTAAGTGTTAAAACATTATGATCTGCCTTGGGTAATAAAATGAAGCAGTTTAAAAAATAAATGGCATCTATAGCCACTCTAGCAGTCAGCTAGAACTATGAACATATTTGGGGGCATGGCATCATTTCCCAGAATATGACACAGAAGCACAAAGTTCTCTTGGAAACCACAATCAGCTGTTTATTAGTGTCAGAACAGTGTATAACAATGTGACTTTGTTTATTCCAGAAGTGCCTTTGTACTGTACAAGTATTGCATAGCATTATTTGACAATGAAGAACCTAATATTTTGCCTGACTACAGCTAAAGAACTTTCGAATCAAAGTACTTCACTCTTGAAGAATGAAAGAAAAGCAATGTGAATGATTCTGTTCTAACGAAGTGCAGGTCTTCTCTTGGGATTAAAAATATGATAATTCATATAACTGAAGCATTCCATGTAAATTGTCATCTATTCAAATTAAAGAAGTAACTAATGAATAACTGCATGCAAGATTGCATGGTGATTAGCAGTACAATATTTAATATCAACTGATGTTATCAATCATTTCCCACTGTAATTACCCAAGGTGTTGAATAGAAAATTGCTTTTAAAGTACATTTCAGTAAATGAAGTATTAATTATTACAGGTAACTTGTAAAACAGACTGTTGCCACAAGTGGGGAGTGGGAAAAAAAAAACCTTATGAATATTTTAAACATTTTTTTTCTGTACTAAAATGAAAAAATGTTTTCTGAAAAATTCTTTGAGTGAGAAATATAAAGAAAAACAGCCCTTAAACTCACCAGGCACCTGATAATGAACTTGTCAATGATGTGCAAATATTATGTTCATGGTCAGCCACAGACACATGGGTTAAACAGCACTGTATTTACTATCAGCTGCAGAAATGCAAGTGCAAGTTGAGAGATTACAAGTACATTGGCCCTTATTTTTGGCAATGCAATGTTATTATATCCACAGTAGCAGGAGTGGGGCTACTTTTCATTATACGGTGGTAAAATGAAGAAGTACTTTTCTTAGAGTCTGAAATTATACTGATGTAAGACTATTTGTATGACCTATCTTAATTTAGTGTTTTGCAGGTGTTCCATTTAACTGAGTTAATCATTAATTAGAGCTGGGACTTGAATCTGAGTTTCTTTTATCTCAGTTGTACGTAAGTGACCACCAGATTAATAGATATTCTGAACTGGCAAAGTGGTGAGGGATATGTTTCTCCTCGGTTTTGAATAGAAATTTCATCCTGGAGCAAAGAGATTTTTCACAATACAAATTAAAACCAAACAGATAGTTTTGCTTCAAGTTCCAGATTTGTCGACCATCTTTACGTAAATAATTTTCTATAGATTTTAGATTAACAGTAGGTAGGGGTGAGGTCGGGAGCAGACCTCTGAATCAGTAGGAAACCACTTTGCTGATTAATTTACATTTCATGACTTTTTTACGGAGTGTGAAAGTTAATTTGACTCCATGTCCTTGGAATGTGCTATATGTCTCTCAAACTAATATTTCTTTTAAGTACTATCACAGAATCACAGAATGGTTGAAGCTGGAAGGGACCTCTGAAGGTCATCTTGTCCAACACCCCTGCTCAAGCAGTGCCACCTAGAGACAGTTGCCCTGGACCGTGTCCAGATGGTTGTACGTTTCTTTACATATTTCTTCATATACTTTTAATTCTCTACTTCTTTGAAATAAATCCATAAATAAATTAGGTGGGTTTCAGTGTTTGGGTTTTTAAATTATTTATTTTTTCATATTCATTAATTACAAAGCTAGGAAAACTATTACAATTTAAAGGTATGGAAATGGAAGAAAAATCATGCTTTACTACATGCCTTGTTGCATTTCTTTTAAAGATCTGGAACTGTAGTTGTGGGAATAGGAGGGACGCTAATATTGATTGTCTTCAGATATCTAACTCAAATCATGCCTAAGTGAAGAGGTAAGTGTTCTTATATTTCTTACATGCTCCCTGGAGAGGACAGCTAAAGGGAGTTTCAGAACAGAAGCCTAACTCATAAATTGTTATTGGAGAAGTTTTTTCTTTCTCTGTGGACTATAGGGAGATCTTAAGAAGGCTACCCTTCTAACATGCAGATTTTAATTTGGTCCTTAAATTAGGTGAGATTGATACCTTTTGTTGTGTTTGAGAAACAAGTCTGTGGTTAGGACAGTGTGAAAGGATCAATTTATGCTTGGCTCATTAACTGCAATTACTGAAGTTAAAAAAACAAAACAAAATAAAACAAAACAACCAGAATATGTTAAGGAACTCTGGAATGTCATGCAAAGGAGTTATCTAGCTCTGGAGTCTGCAGAAGAAAAGCTACAGTCAACCCAGACTTGTAGAAAAAGGTTTTTTTGCCTTTTTTTGGCGTAGTGTTTTGCTACACTTTCCCTAAGCAGTCTGTATTCAGAGGATCTTCTTTTCCAATTTAAGCACACGGGCTTTTCATGACATGCTCAGAAATATACTTTCAGAAGATTGTCAACTGAGCAGGAAGCCAGCTAATCTAGCCAGGGCCAGAGCAGGATGCGAAAAAAACCAGGGAGACTGCAGAGATTTGAACTACTGTACCTTGTTCAGACTCAAGACTTTACAAGTCTCAGCTGTGAATCCTTTTCTGCAGTTAGGCATATAAACTAAATTGTTCACTACAGCAAATCATGCCCTAGGAGCTGAACAGCAGACTTCATCCTGATGCAAGTATTGGCAGAAAGCAGAAGTCTGACAGTTTCTGGTTATGCTGATTAATTTAAAACCCAAACCAACACAAAAACAACCAAAGCAAAAGAAAAAAACCAAAACAACATTAAAAAATGAGCAGTATAGCCTGGCTCATGTTTATACTACTTTGTGCTAGTCCCTTCTATAGTATATTGGCCTTGAAGAGGACTGAATGGAGTAATCCAAAAGAACTAAGTGAGTGAACGTTAAAATGGTGTGGTTGATCAGGGATCCAGTGCTTCATCTCCAGCTTAACTCATGGTCTTCTTTTAGTAAAGAAACAGACATAATACAAAACAAACATGGCTGCAAGGACCTAATAATGATGACACTGAATGGCACCCTTCATCTCATTTGAAAATCTAGCTCTAACCATGATTCAGAGTAGGATTCTTGCAATGCTTGCTAACTGTGTAACAGTAGTAGTACATAAAAGTTACTCAACTGATCCATTGCAAAGAAAGCTGAATAACTCCAGAGCTGGGATGAACTCATCAGTTCTGAAATATGTCAGCTATGAATTAAGATGTCTACAGAGGTAGGGAGATGTTGGAGTACTTTTAAGGTTCTGGACCTCCTGTTTCCTGTGGGTTGACCACAGAGAGACAAATAGCACTCTACTGATGAATGATTCCTGTTCTTGATGCTGCTGATGACTTCCTTGAAATCTGGTACAAAACCTAAAACTTCTTCTTCATAAAAATTTACTTTTCATCAAATTAGAATGAAAGCCCAGACTAATTCTGAAGTAGATAAATGATCTTTCCACGGATATGGTGTGACTCTCTTGGTAAGTCTTGTGCTGCTGTTTTCTTGAGTTGTGTTTCTAATGTTTTCTAATGGAAATTGCATTACCCATTTCACTAAAAATATGTATTAAAAGGATTGTTCTTTTTCAATGCCTGACAAGCTCTCCTACAGCTTTCCTCCTCCTTTACCACAAACAGATACTTGGTTGTTTCTTAGCTGAAAAAGTTTAACAAGTTTCTGCCTACCCTTCCACCTCCAGACCTTCTTTTCTCCTCCCCAAAGTAGCTCCATGCCCCTTGTTATGCTGAAATTCTTAGTAGACCTTTGCTACAAAATCCCCAAATGATCAGAATTTTAAAATAAAGTCCTTCTGAGGGTTTTTTGGTCTTTCTTTTCTCTCTCTCTCTTTTTTTTTTTTTTTTTTTCTTTTTTACCCAAATAATTTCAGTGAGCTGATTTACAGCATGGCTCTGCTAACAGTCATGTCAACACAACTAAGGCGGCAGCAAACTGCAACATTTGAGTCGAAGTGACCGGCCAGGAGGAGACAAAACTGGGACTCTGAGATAGTAGTTTTGCTAGAGGAAATATATCACTGAAATTCACCCTTATTGCATAAAAGCCCTAGGATGAGATAATGCAGTGGTGCTGAATGAATGGTTCTGAGACAGCATATGCAAACACTCTGGTCTGGTACCGGAGGGATTGCTTTATGTTTTGCAGTATAATGTATACAAATTCAGATCTAGTCAGTTTACTGTTTGTAAACTGGAAAACAAAACAAAACAAAACAAAACAAACATAGCCTCTAGTAGCAATTCCTGAAAAGAAAGGAAAAAAAATCCTTAGGGTAAACTGTCAGTTTACATTGCAATCTTAATAAAAAAGAACAGTTGAAAGGAATCAGGCCTCAAAGTAATAACCACATCAGATACTATAGTGTAAACCCGTATCACAAAATTATTTTGATTTATGTTTGTAGTATAGATAGCAATACTAAAGAGGCTATACAATGAAATTTTAACAGAATGAAGTCTCAGAATTTGGTCTCTGTACGGTTTGCTACTCAGAAGTCTTGCTCAAGAGGACCATAAACCTACTTTAACGGAAGTTACTAATTTGCCTACTGTGTGTTGAGTCACCTAATTGTTGTTTATGTTGCTGTAATTGCTATGATAAAAATAGTAAAATGGACTAAACTAGATTTTCAGAGCTATAGAATGATATCCTCGTTAAATTAAGAGATGATCACTGAATTCAATCTGGTTGGATATTAAGACATTTCCCAATGTTAATTCTGCCTAATAAAAACATGTTTTAAATCATGTTAGAGACAACACAGACTGAATGATGCTAAAAATGAATAGAGCTGTTTGAAGTCTGATGACCTTGATGCACCCCTTCTTTACCATTTTCTGATTTGTCTCTTCACAATTTTGGCTCTTTATAGTCTTTTTCAGAATTGAAAATCTTGTAAGAAAAAGTCTGATGCTTATAGCAAAGCATTAGGGAGAAGGAATACACAAATTCTATTAAGCATTTGAATAAGTCATGGTGTGACTTTTGGTTAATAAACAGGCCTCTGTGTGCCTGGTTTTCCGTATTTGTAAAGTGATAATTCCTCTGTTTGCATGGCATGTTCAGAGTTCAGACCACTGTCATGTGAGGATCCTAAAACGCCATTCAAATATTGAAGAAAAGGTTTAAGTGCTAAATAAAACAGCCTTGTCCCCTAAGGAGAGAGAACTGATGTAGTGTTTGTGGACAATCATGGTAGTTCTTTCATAGAAAACACTGAATCAAATCTTGCAATAAGGGAGTGATGAGAGGTAGAACAAACTCTTACGAAAAAGTGTAGAAAAGGCCAGAATGCTTCAGAACATACTAGACCTTTTAAGGGGAAGACCTCTTCATTCAAAACAAACAAACAGTCTGGAAGATTGGTCAAGGAATACAAAACGGAAGACTATACCAAGAAAATCCTTTTATTAGGTATGGGCAGAAAATGGCTAAAACCCCCAAGATGTTCAGATTCTGCTAAATTAATGTTGAAGGAGATCTTCCAGTTTTGTGTGGAAGATAAAAGAGCTAGAATAAAAATGCCAGCAGACAAAACTGTCTTAAAAAATAAATTACTTTAAAAGCAAATTTGTGTATCAGCATTCTATAAAGTTCCAAAATGACATACAAAATAACAAATTAAAGCAAAGATGCTAACATCTGCATACTTTACTTCAGCTACAGGACTGTGATAGTCCACCCTGATGTCTGAGTCTCTTTTATGACTTTCATTGTCTATTTATTTTATATTCTCTCCTGAGTGAAGGAAGGGGCTTCCTGAATTTTGCTTACAAAATAGGGACTAGTATTGAATTATTTTCACTTTCCTCGCTGTATAGAAGAGAATGTTCAAATTAATGTCTGTGTTTGCAGGAACTGGTGAATTTGCATGCAAAGAATTCAAAGAATTCTCTGTTGTCTCTGCACTTTACCTCCAATACTACAGGGTCCTATGAGACAAAAGTACTACAAAAAGAATGTTGCATGGATTCCTCTTAATTACTAAGAAAAGTTCATCTGGGATTCAATAGGGGCTTGCAGGAGGGCCTACGTAATCAACCCTGTATTTAAACCTTTTTATTTTCCTCTTTTCCTCTGAGAATTGTTCTCTTAACACATCTCACTGAAGTGTTCATTCAACACTGCTTGCAATCATATGGAATTTTGTATATAATTACAGTTGCCGTTTTCTATATCACTTGTCAAATTCTTCCTCTTGTAACACCTGTGTTGTTACTTTAAATGCAATGGAATGCCTCAAATGGCTCAGATGTCATTACGGCAGTCATTAACCCCATATATTAATTTTGGTATGAATGGCTCTGTGACCTTAATATTCTGTGAGTGAAATGCATTTCTTCCTGACAGTTTAAACTGAAATCAGACTTATCCATTTGTAATAATAGGTCTCCTTTACTAGAAAATAACAAGTTGAATTTGCATACTAAATAGGACACATTTTATTGCTTACATTGATGAATATTCTTTAAAGCATTAATTAGGCACTCAACACCTAGGTGTCTAGGTTATTGCATATGATTTTAGGGCAAATGTATTTTACATAAGTTTTATTTGAAATGTGTTAACATTTCATTCAGTGTTCTCTTGCACTATTGGGATTTTCCATATTGAGAGATAGGGAAAGGAGAAGGCAGATGGACAGACAGACAGCAAAAGGCAATCATCCTTTCAGCACCAAACCAAGGAACATCTCAGGCCCTAATTATAAAGATGCCTGCCACTTGAGCACTGTAAAGATAATCAGAAAACAGATACAACCAACTAAATAGGATAAGAAGAAAACAAAACAAAAGCATCCACAGGAAAACTGAATTTAGTGATAATGTCTGTAGGTGCAAAGCCTCCTCTGTATGACTACTGCACGTCCATCTGACTACAGCAATAAATAACAGCCATTAGCAAAAAAAAAGTCAGACCATATCAATTAGGTGCTTACTGTGCACTTCTGTAGCAAAAATGTTTAATATAGATATATTATAAACTGAATGCATGTTTGACATATTTTGGTCCATTTCCTTTGAAATATGCACTTAAATGTTAATATTAGATTCCATAAACAAGTATAACAAAAAGGGCACCTGCAACAAAGATGAAAGAACATAAAAGGCCTGAAGTTGACAGTATAAGTACTAAATCTGATAGAGCACAGCAGTTATAGAAACATAAAACATGTTGAAAACATCATAATTATAGCTGGTTAGAGATCAAAGAGATATGTGCAGTAAAAGCAAACATAAGCAATCAGATAAGACACATTAAAAAATAATTCTGCTGTAAACATGGATGATAGCTATGGGATAATATTTAGCTGACATTATTCAATTAAAAATAAAATGTGTTTATGACTGACTTTTTTTATTTATTTGTTCACTTCAGTTGCTTAAAGTTAAGATATGCTTTGAGAACGAACGCACATATTTTAGATGTGGATAGGTTTTATGATTCGAGTATATATGTGCATACACATACATGCACACACATCTGCATATATATGCACACACATGAACATACACAAATATACAAATATTTGTGTGTGTGCATGTGCATAATTCTTAAGATTGTTTAAAGGAAGAGTTTATATGACATGCTATGAATACCTGTTAATACCTGAGGGAAAATATTTCATAAACTGTAGAAGATCAGTCTTTACTACTCGAATATTGCCCTTAAAGTGATGATATAGAAGTATGATACTCGAAATCTCAACAAAACAGGGCACCTGCAAGGTGAGGTATTCCTATCACACAGCAAGTTTCATCGATTTCATGTTTTTTTCTTGAGGAGATATCCTGCATGACAGAATTTCCCAGATGGTCCACAGTAACAGATATCTTCACCAACATGACATCTACCTCAGAAGGTATTGAACATCAAGTGGATGTCTTCTAACTTTGAAAATCATTCCAAAGACAAAATTAACTACGTCAGAGAAATGTCTGTTTACATCCACTAACCATAAAAGGTCCCATAATGATCGTCTTATATTATAAACGTCTAGATTCATCCCTTTGCATCCAGCTGTACATAAACTAATCTTATCTATTGTGAATAATGGCATCCCATTGCTTGTCTCACACAGACCACTAACATAAATGTGACATACATGTGATCCTGGAGATCCACTGCCATGTGCTTGCATATGAAGTATGGATGAGTCCTCAACTTTTTTGAGGCAGGAAGAGAATGTAGGGCACCTCTGTGAAAGGTGTCATTGGAAAATCCAGATGTTGCTGAGAGAAAAGCCTGTTTCTTGGAAGCTCTGGCTAGTAGACCAATTACAAGATTAGGATTTTGAGTTACAGAAAATTTAAGTAGCATCTGAAAATGTTCTAATGAGGACCTGCGATAAAAATTAAAGTGAAAAAGATAATATAAACATACCTTGTGATAACTTCAAGTTTATGACCTCAAAATAAAATTTTCTTGTTCAATTTTCCAAACTAAGAGATATAGAGAAGGTTAAAAATCAGAATCAGCTGCAACTTACCTTACATCCTTGAAACTAAAGTTTCCTAGAATTTGTTTGTTCAATTCTTTATATGATTTTTTTCCATTTCAGTTATTCAGATTTTTTTAATGTAAAAAAATAAAATTAAAAAAAAATCTCCGGAAAATTTCAGTAACTATTAATAACAAAATAATTTTAGGATTATATATTTCTTTGGAAAGCCTGTGTAGAAAATACTTATTTTCCTATTACCTATAGCTTACAAAGTCTATTCTGTTTTTCTCTGACCCCCAAATCTTAAGCCAGCTGCCACAGTGGAGGTTACAGTTCCAGAGACTGCCAGGTGACCTGGACATTTTGTCCATGCTATCCCGAGTCAATATTAGGAGATAGAAACCAAGTTTAAAGATTGTTCTTTGGCAGGAAATTTGCAGAACATAGCAATGTCATGAAAGAATTGTGGAGAACTGAACAAGTACAAAGTTTCTTAACCATTCCTAACCTGAAATGTTTTAGGATTTCCCAATGCCAGAAAATTTTCATTTTCTTTTTATGTTTAATAGTTCAGAAGACTGTTATGGCATGTAAACAAGTTAGAATCAATTAGCAAAGCATCATAACTTAGAGAGCTATTCTTTCTTTTTTTTCTTTTTTCTCTCATGTCTACAACCTTGGGAGCTATTTCCTATATTTACAAAGGACAATTCTGCTTGATCTGAAAATATGATTCCAAGCACATGGATACTTCGAAGTGCTACTACTACTATGATTACAAAAGATTATTTTTTTTCCCTCATCACACCTATTGACTGATTTTTATATCTCTTTTTTTCTTTTTTCTGTGAAGCCCAAAGTTAGTTAAAAAGAAGGGATTGCTTCTCTCTCATTTTTTTCTCTCTTTCTGTCTCTTTCTTTTAATATACATGTTACATTCTGGAAATGGATTGTGGGGACATACTGTGTTTATGTTGTAAAGTGCCAAAGTTGCAATCAGAATCCCTGAAATATATGATTATGTCAAAAAATAAAGAAAACATTATAAGAGCCACAAGTTGCAATGTAAGTCCTGCAGGAAAGGGCAGTTATTACAAAATCAAACCTAATTAACAGCATCTGAGCAGCCTTCAGAGCATGCAGCTACTGCCTATTATCCACACGTAGCTGCTAATACAAGAATTGTATCAGTTGTCAGGTGTATACCTTCTCATCAAATTCAAAGATAAAAGTGAGAGTAAAGTGACACTCTGTATTTAATATATTGATACTGATGTGCATGGTGATAAAGGTACCAAGTATGCTCCTCTAATAACAAGCCAGGGAAAAGACTAGTACTAGGAAGCTGAGATGGGGATAAGCATGATACAAAACTGAGAGGAGCAGCTGATAATTCAGGGGGTTGTGCTGCCATCGAGAGAGCCCTCGGCAGGAACCTCATGGGGTTCAACAAGGGGAAGTGCAAAGGCCTGCTGCTGGAGAGAAATAATACCAGACATGAGTACATGTTGGGGGCCACCCAGATGGAAAGCAGATTGGCGGAAAAGGCCTTGGGAGTCCTGGTGGACACCAAGTTGAAAATAAGCCAGCAATGTGCCCTTGTTACAAAGGGGGCCAAGGGTATCCTGGGATGCATTAGAAAGAGAGTTGCCAGCAGGTGGAAAGAGGTGATCCTTTCCCTCAGCACTGGTGAGGCTACACCAGAATATTGTGTCCAAATCTGGTCTCACCAGTACAGGAGAGACATAGACATACTGGAGAGAGTCCAAAGAAGGGCCACAGAGATGATGAAGGGTCTGGAGCATCTCTCTTATGGGGAAAGGTTGCGAGAGGTGGGACTGTTCAGCCTAAAGCAGCGAAGGCTCAGGGGGATTTTATCAGTGTATATAAATACCTGAAGAGCAGGTCTAAAGAAGACAGAGGCAGGTTCTTCTCACTGGTTCTTAATGACAGGACAAGAAGCAGTGGGCACAAACTGAAACACAGGAGGTTCTTCTTGAACATCAAGAAAACATTTTTTTTTCACTGTGAGAGTGATTAAGTTTCTGAGGGAGGCTGTGGAGTCTCCATCCTTGGAGATATTCAAAAGCCATCTGAACACAGTCCTGGGCAACTGGCTCTAGGTGGCCCTGCTTGAGAAGTGGGTTGGAACAGATGACCTCCAGATGTCCCTTCCAACCTCAACCATTCAGTGATTCTGTGATCTATTCATTAGGTTTCCAGTAATGGTCTTATTTAGGGTTCTGCTACTTTATTAATGAGATAGTGTTTGATAAGAGAATTGCTGGGTGATAGGAGGAAGTTTTTTGAGGAAGTGTTTGAATTTTGGAGAACACAGTATGTGGTCTAAGGATATGAAATACAGCATTACTGCTTTGGGATTCCATGTCCAAACAGTGATACTCCACAGTGTATGGTGTGTCAATGGCGGGGATAACACAGGTTACACTTCTGCAAGATGCTTTCAGTGGCTGGGAAGAAGAAAGTCAATGGGTGATTAATAAATAATATTAAAACAAGAAAAGAGCAGCTCTTTTGACTAGCAGCCCTTATCAGCACTTAAGGAGACTCAGAGTTAAGCAAGTAAAAATTATTCTTGCATTTGACCATGTATTTTTTAAAATTCTCCTAAAGAGATTTGTTAGTATCAAGAAGATGAAAATGATTGAAAAAATAGTGTTATTGGGAATTAGATTTTTCTGTGAAGTATCTGTAGCCTAATTTGAAAGTGCCTGGAAAGTAAGAATAAAATACAGAAAACTCTTGAATTAGTACCTACTTGGTCTTTGAAATAAATGTAGTAGAAAGTGAAGGATATGTAAAATATATGTACAGATTTTAAATCTAAAAGGGACCACTACAATCACCCAGTTTCACCTGAGTTTTATTGCAATCATTGTAAAAATATTTTGCTTTTTTTAAAGCATAAATTCCTTTACAAGATGTGAAGAAAGAATTTCAGAGTAAAAACTTTGCATTTTAAGAATATGAGGTTTTGATATAAAACCTCCTTCTCAAGTATGATTACTATTACAGGTACTTTATACACGTAAATTGTGCCCATAAACTTAGAGGAACAACTTGTAATGGGAAAGAAAAGAAATCAGCCTGATAGCTATCACAATAACTGACTGAGCAGATTTTGGTTTTTTGGCTGTTAAGTGCTCATGACAGCTTTGAAATTCTTATGAATTTTTTCCATTGCAAAGATATCATAGAAAGTCAAAATTCAAAACAAAAGAGGTAAGAACTGGAATCTAATGCACTTAACTTATAACAAAGGTTTTTATTGTAATGTCCAGTGTATTCTAAACAACAAAAAAAAAATGGTAAATTGTAGTCAGGAAAAGGCTACAAATCACTATACTAATTATTAAATAGTAGTATAAAAAAATAATAAGGGAATTGCTTTTCCATCATCATAAATATTTGCCTAGCAAATCCTGTCACAAGCTGTGAAAGAATAAGGAGCTACAAAACTCCTCAGAATTAGAAAATGAGAAATAGAAATCTGAAACATGCTTCATAGTAACTGCCAAAAATTGACGTCATTGTCTTCCTCATGAAATACATTCAAGTTTTTGAAGGCTGTAACTGCATTCTCCTTAAAGATCTGCCCTTCAATGTTGTAAATAACAAGGAAATATACAAAAAAGTATATAATCCTTTAAGAATTATACACTTCAATGAATTAATAATCCATGGATTAACTAGTTAGGCTAGAAATGGATGGGCTGAATTGGGTGTGGTTTTGAGTAGGAATAACAAATATTGTTCCCACTAGCACACATGGAAAATATACTGAAATTAAAATGTTTCATATTTGGCCCAGAATGCCTGTTTCCATCACATTTCTTTCCAACCTGTGTTTAGTCAGTATCCAAAAATTGTCAGAAAAGTTTAGAATATGCTGTGTATAACAACCATGAAGTTCTGAAACTGGTGTCACATTTGCCAGTTATGTTTTATGTTTTTCTGATAACAGAAGAGGAGTTGATAGGATCTCATGTATTTCTCAGTTACTGCATGGCATTCATTTATACTGTTTTTTTTTCTAGTGTGTCTATGTATAGTAGTTCACTGGACAGACAAACAGTTATTTATGAACTATAAAATGTGAATCATAGAATCATAGAATGTTTTGGGTTGGAAGGGACCCCTAGAGGTCATCTAGTCCAACCCCCCTGCAGTGAGCAGGGACACCACTAACTAGATCAGGTTGCTCACAGCCCCATCCAACCTGGTCTTGAATGTTCCCAGGGATGGGGCCTCCACTGCCTCTCTGGGCAACCCGTTCCAGTGTTTCACCACCCTCATTGTAAAGAATTTCCTCCTTATATCCAGTCTAAACCTACCCTGCTTCAGTTTAAAACCATTACCCCTTGTCCTGTCACAGCTGGCCCTACTAAAAAGATTTTCCCCATCTTTCCTATAGGCCCCCTTTAGGTACTGAAAGGCCATAATCAGGTCTCCCCGCAGCCTTCTCTTCTCCAGGCTGAACAAGCCCAACTCCCTCAGCCTGTCCTCATAAGAGAGGTGCTCCAGCCCTCGGATCATTTTAGTAGCCCTCCTCTGGACCTGCTCCAACAGTTCCCTGTCCTTCTTGTGTTGAGGGCTCCAGACTGGATGCACCTCCAGATGAGGTCTCACCAGAGCAGAGTAGAATCACCTCCCTTGACCTGCTGGCCACGCTTCTCCTGATGCAGCCCAGGGTACGGTTGGCCTTCTGGGCTGCCAGCACCCATTGCCGGCTCATGTCCAGCTTTTCATCCACCAGTACCCCCAAGTGCCTCTCGGCAGGGCTGCTCTCGATCCTTTCTTCCCTCAGCCTGTACTGATACTGGGGGTTACCCCGACCCAGGTGCATGACCTTGCACTTGGCCTTGTTGAACCTCATGAGGTTCTCACAGGCCCACCTCTCCAGCTTGCCCAAGTCTCTCTGGATGACATCCCGTCCTTCTGGTGTGTCAACCGCACCACTCAGTTTGGTGTCATCCGCAAACTTGCTGAGGGTGCACTCGATCTCACTAAGTCATTGATGAATATATTAAACAGTACCGGTCCCAGTACGGGTCCCTGAGGGACACCACACGTCACCAGTCTCCATCCGGACATCGAGCCATTGACCACTACCCTCTGGATGCAACCATCCAGCCAGTTCCTTATCCACCGAACAGTCCACCCATCAAATCCATGTTGTGGGGGACTGTGTCAAAGGCTTTGCAGAAGTCCAGATAGATGACATCCATTGGTTTTCCCTTGTCTACTGATGCTGTCACACCATCATAGAAAGCCACTAGATTAAGAAGATGGCACAGAAGTCAAATTGTTCCTTTAAGCTCCTGCTCTTGAGGACGTAGATCCTTATACACTTAGTAAAGGGGAAGACAATTATTTCACTAAAATATGAATCTAAATAACATTAGCTTTAATGAATTTTCTTTTATTTCAGTTTTGCAGGAATAACTCATGTGTGTGTCTCAAAGAGTGAGTTAGGAAAGTTTTTGTCTGAGAAATGCTGAATTTTCCAAGTAAATTTTTCTTCCATAAGAACATAGTATTTTTATTGAAAAATGTGTTAGGAACTCTGACTTACAGAGAGAAGGAAAATTTATTGTCAAAATAGAGAATAAACTAATCAACCTTAGAAAAGCAAACAGTATGAATAAGGCAGTGAACACTTAGTAAGAAACATGACATTTTAATTCAAATTTCTGCTCCATCTAGTGCAGGTGTGGGACTTGAATCTTTGCCTTCTACATTGCAGGTTTGAGCCTTTAATACAGTTTTAAAAGCCATTCTGGATTTTCGCCTCTGTCTCATAGTGAAGAAAAGAGAGAAAAAAAGACACTGCAAATAGCCCATAATTCTTTAGTGAGATCCAACAGTCAAGGTTCAGAATGTTCTTTTCATATGTATTACTGTGAAATAACTTTGCTCTCCAATTCATACATGGGCCCTATCCTTTGAGCAGCCATGCAACACATCTTAGTTAATTCTTGGGATCTCCTTTACAGAAAAGTAAGTGTTGTCTTCCAAGTAAATCAGGGTGCAGCTCTGAGAATTTGTTCCCTACAGACAGTGTGGATGAGGTTAAGCCAACTCTTTGAAATTTTCTTGGCAACATCATCAGCTCCTCCTATTCCAGCAGCTTTTCAGATACCCACCGTCTATTCCTGAGCACAGTTCCCAAAAACATGCAATGCACTTTTGAAAGCATGTTGTAAAACACCATTGTGTTCACCCTCCATATTATGCTCATGCTGTTTGAGTCATAATAACAACAGTAATAACAACAAAAATAGCAATAAATATATATATGCTTTAGGGACATGGGGGCACCATACATCACTCATAAAGAGATCAAGGACTAAGTACTATGCAATATTGACTGAACTAGTCCCACGGTATAGTGGACTGGCTTTGAGCCATGGGAATGTGAACCGCTCTGTGTCAAATGAAAAGGAGGACAATAATTACTCTTCAGCAGAGTTTGAATACAGCCTTTGCTTTGCCTGAGTCAGAACAGGGTCTCAAAATTAGGTCTCTTTCATCTCACTTGAATGAGCTAACCACTGTAATACCAAAGGGGCACCGTCAGTTTCTCATGAAAGAAGGGTTATGGCTTTGGCTCCCATGCATATGAGTTCTGAGAGAGTAAAGACTTAAGACAAACCTCTTTTGATTATTTCATACTGGCTGCTGGCTGCCTCAGAAAGCATTCTTCAGCACAGCTCTTAAATATCTTGTTTTCTCCACATGTCATATAACTGTAAAACCCAAGTATCACTGGGAATTAGAAAATAAAGGATTAAAAAATTGCATCAAAAGGTTAAGTAAAAATTCCCACTGTAGAAGTTCCCTTTACAGAACTTCCCTTTCATACCCAGCAGTTGGTGGTTGACCCTCAAAAGCCACAGTATGTAAATGCGCTTCTTGCTAACACTGTTCCATTGCCACCATAGGTGGGCAGAGACAACATCCTGAAACAGAACTCCCAGCTGATGCTACAAGAATTTTTTTCAGACACATTAATCACTCTGCTGAAGTTTGGCTTGTGATACTTTGCATACAGCAAAATAAATAAACTCCCACATCAATAACTCATTCAACCACATGGAATTCTACTTACCACATGACTGAACATACTATTGATTTTAAACTAACAGCTATCCAGCTTTTTCATCAATCCAACAGTACCGGTTGCTTCTACTATTTTCTCTCTTATTCTGGACATATTTCTTTTTTGTTTTTTTCTTCAGCTTCCAAATTTTTCCTTTTCCTTGATCCTTTCTTCCTAGCTTTCACTGGTGCAGTCAGAAATGGGTGTTTTCCAGTGATATGTTCTTTCAGCCAGCGTGTGATTTACAAGTCAGAAATCCCACATGTGAGACGATAGCGTTTTCTTATGGCATCCATGGTCACTTAGCTGCAGTACAACCTAAAACTTTTTCTCCATTTCAAATTAATATCACCAATTATATTTTGTAATCCGAAGTAATGTTTCTTAACAGCAAAATTTTGCAGTTTAAGGAACTGAGTCCAGGAAAGCACAGGAGTTTCCACTATTTAGGTCACTTAAACTAGACTGACTAGCACACTGTGGAGTATACAGTAAGGAATGGTGGTGGAGAAATGGGGCACATAACTGGAAGACACTGCTATTTCCAATTTTTTTTTTATGTTTGCAACCAATGTGGAATTCATATAAAGCCAAATGAGTGACTGGCCAATTGTGCTAGAAAGAGGACAAGGAGAGAAACTTAATGTTTCAATAGGCCTTGTAGAAAAGAGAGATTATAAAATAAACACAGACCTTGAGGCTAAAATCTTATTTTGCAAAGAAAAGCCCTCTAAGCATTTCTTTTTCAACTTGCTATTGAAGAAGCTTTATACAGTAAATATCATTGTATTTGGAGAGCTCAACATCTGTTATTCTTTCATATTGATTAAAATACTTTAAATATCAAGACTCATGTGACCAAGACAGCATTAGCTTTAAATAAACTGTCACGCTCTTTCTATTAGCTGAAAGCATTGCAGTATTTAAAAAATAAGAAAGAAATGGGTATTATTCCTGCAGGGTGAACAAATGGCAAATGGAAATATGTAAATGGATTTTGTCAGGAGCATAAAATATGCAGTCCTTTAAGGTTTTGTTTTTTTTTTTTTAAATATAATCTGGAAAGATTTAATGTTAAAATCATAGTAAATTTAAGACATAGGAAGCATTTTTACAATCTTTTAGTTGTCATCTTTTAACATTACAACAAGTGCATTTCATTTTAGTTGCTTCTATATTTAACTTTTCTCCATCTAACAGTTTAAAAGAGAAATGTGATTTTTACAGTAAATCTACTCCAATCCTATGATATTTTTGGACTTTGTACTTTTTTCAGTAGGGGATACTTTTACACTTACTGAGTAAATTTAGGAAAGCAGTAAAGTATCTGAGATTAAACTAAAGCAGCCAAGTTGATCTGTCACAAAGGTTAAATAGAGTGATGCCTGTAAATCCTAGAATGGGCATCTCGTATTCTAATAGCTGTACTTCCACTATGAAGTATTATCCCTTAGTGTTTTTTAAGCAGCATCTGTGAGAATGTACTTCACTGTGAAATCCCTTGGACTACTTAAACTCTAGAACACTTTGGTGGCCAGTTGCACCTGCTATTTGCATTGCTGTGGAAAGCAAGGTGTTGTACCCCTCCTGTGCCTTGGGGCCAGAGCTGAACTCAAACTTCAGAAACAGCTAGCAGCCAAAGGCTGGGGTGGCTAAGGCCTCTGAATAGACACACTGCTTCAACAGTCTTCTCTGACTCCTTCCTCGTGACTAGTACCTCTTGCTGGATGGCTTTTGCCTGTTGGGTGAAAGGAGTTTATGGCTGTCCTGAAACACAGCAGGTATTTCTGGCAGGCATCCATTGCAAAAGGCCTGTACTGATGGTCTTGATCATTCTTTTAGAAGACTAAGGGAGTACTCAGTAGAAGAATGTGGGACATGACTTAAAATTTGGAAAAGAAAAGAAGAAAGTTAACAGACTGCTAGAATTTGATTTAAGGCTTCATTTCCACAGCCTTTCTCTATGATGGAGGGGAGAGAAGCCTATGGCATTGGATATGAAAAAGAGAGCAAGGGAGATTGACATGCTAATCCCTCTTGCAAGCAAAAGGGTAGAAAAGTGTCTAGAGAAGTGCAGGGAATGATCGAATCTTTGACCAGGAACAAAGGGGAATAAACTGTTCTGTGAAAGGAAATAAAACAGATCAAAAAAGGGAGCAAGTGGTCATGGCTGAGTCATTGTCTGTTTACTAGTTTACTCCTGGGTTTTTACAGATTTGAGTCAGAAACCCTAGAGAAATGTAAGAAATAAGGTTACACAACTTGTCCACCCCACATTGATATGCTTCTAAGAGCTACTTAATGCAGTAATGACAATCAAGTCCTGAAAATTTTGACTTAGCCAAAAAATAAACACACAACTGAAAGAAATCATTGAACCAAATTTCCTTTCCCTATAATCAGATTTCAAAGAAGCTGATTTAGGTTCATAGGCAGACTCTACAAATAGCATTTGAGATTTTTTATTTTAAAAATTGTTGTGTAACACTTGGTATTAGGCGCAATTAAGCTACATCTGATTCAATAAGTTGAAGACTGGGAACAGGGCAGCTTACAAGTACAAAAAATGTCTATTTAGGTTTTAGAAATCACTGATCAAAAAGCTCAGTTTAATTTTCTATCTTATTATTTCTCTTCTTTCTTTAAGTGTTGTATCTTTCAGCAAGATTTACATAAAAGTGTTGAAATAAACTGAAGGGTGATTTGACTGCCCAAATATGGTACCAGATGCAGGATAACCATAGGATATTTGAGACATGTATGATGTTGACAGGTGAAACACAGGAACTGCAGGAAATCCATGCCCTTCTAGAGATGCAGCTGGAAGCCTGGAAGGATGACTGGAGGTGCCTAGCCTGCCTCTAGCTACATACTTTTTGGTAACTGATTCCCATGACAGCTCTGGATTACTGTCATTACAAAGGTTCCTGGGTTAGAATTTTTTTCTGGAGCCTGAAGTTTATCTGCAGTGATGCAGATGATGATGGCAGAGCTGGTATTTGTCAAAATTTAGGTAATAAGGTACTTTAACTTCAACACGTTTATGTGGTTTAACTAAGCCAGAAATTGGCACTAGCGTTTTCATCCCATCACTTTTTCAACCATCTGCAGCAAATCTGTTTGTTGAAGTGCTTTTGTGAATAGAGGAGACAGGGCAAAACTGCGGCAAAAAAAGTGCATGTAAGCAGGCTCCTTCTATTGTGCCTTACTTCTCATGGTTGATTTTTTCCTGTTACCATCCAACACCTTCAGTGCTGGCATGGTTCAACCCTGGTAGGCAGCTAAGTACCACATTACTATTTGCTTACACCCTTCCTCCTCTGCCCCCCAAAGAAAAACAAAGCCAAGAAAAACAAGTGGAAAAAACCCAACAGTTGTTCAACACCAGCTGCCTGATGCCCAGCCAGTCCCCAAGCAATGGTAGCCGCCGTAAACCTCCCCCCACATCCCATTTTTTATTGCTGGGCATGAATTCACATGATATGGAATATTTCCTTGGTCAGTTGGGGTCAGCTGTCCCAGCTGTGCCCCCTCCCAGCTTCTTGTGCAGCCCCAGCCTACTCACTGGTGGGGTGGGGCGAGAAGCAGAAAAGTCTTTGACACTGTGTAAGCATTGTTTGCCAATAACTAAAACATGGTGTCTTATAAACACTGTTTTCATCACAAATCCAAACCATAGCCCCATAGAAGCTACTATGAAAAAAAATAACTCTATCCCATCCAAAACCAATACAAGTACTTATGGCACATGCACTCCAAACCTACATTCACTTGCTATTGTTAATACTATTTATGTTGCCTGTGAATTTGAGAAGTAAAATGGTTTCTATGCAAATATGAGAGTCATCCTCTGCCTTCTCCTTATTTGCAGTACTCTGATCTTTTTCCTTACTTTCTCACTGTTATTTCTAACATTTTATTTTATTTTTTTTCCTTTCTCTTACACATATCAAGATTATTCATTTTCCCTGTTAGCTTACTTTGGTCTCTGTTTCCCTGGCTTGATTATACCAGAGTAAATTTTAATTGTCATTTCTTCCACTATTTCAATTTCAGTAGTACATTTCCTAAGTGTTATAAAAATCTCAGTCAAAATTCCACTGAGCATTTCATATTCCCTCAAAGTCAGACTTCCTGACATCAAACCTAGTGTGCTTCTTTCTCTGCTAAGAAGTACACAAAATCTACAGATTTTCTTGTTTGCTAGATACTGCATGTTCTCAATATCAACCCTATTTATACCTGTCTCAAGTCACTGCATTATACACAGAACTGCCTCTGACCATGTAGGCTATTTAGTAAAAAGACAAAACCAAAAGAACCAAAAATAAAAGCTCAACCTCTCTTTCACAACAACCTCCCTCCCAATGATTATAGTTCCTCAGAAAAACATTCCTCCGAGGTTTATGCTTAGTTTCTATCAAAATTGGTATCAAGGTAATTACTTTTCCCTTGATAAAGATTAAAGCCAAGCTCTAACAGGCCATGCTGAGTGTACTGCCATATCTGCTCTAACTGCCCAAGAAATCTGTAGCTACAACAGTGAATTACCTGACTGCCTTTATTACCCAAATTTCTATAAAAACTTTCTCTACTGTCATTCCAAGTGTTTATGCCATTTTTCTCATCAGATTCTATTTAATTTCTCAGTAATATTTCTATTCATACCTCCTGTTTTTTCCCTATCATCTGTGCCTTATATCCTGACACTTTAAATCATCATGCTCTGTATTGATTCAGTAAAGTGCACTGTTCCATTCATTTCATATTGTACATATAAGTGAAAATCAACAAAAATGTTTGTGGGAAGTGAGGAGGACTGACAAATATGTCATTCTCAATTCACAAGTTTTACACTGATTAATTGGTAAGCACTCAACAATATGAGTAACGATTGCTGGTTTCACAACTGTCCGTAGGTGCCTGACTGAATAGGATTTTGGTGCCTGAGTCCCTAGTGAAATCAATGGAAATTAGAACTGTGGTCCCTAAATAGCTTTGTATTCCTGTCACCTGTAATAACTACCAGTAGGACAGATATAGCTTGCTCAGTGATGTTTAAATATGTGTGAAGAAAACATAGCAGCTTATAAATTTACAATGACTTATGAAATGAGAAAGATTGTTAAAAGCCTCATCCTTCAAATTCTTACCCTTGTTCTGGTCTGTATATAATAGGTAAGTAAACAATTTAATTTATTTTAATCACATTCTGATTATTTTTTACTGTGTTTTGAACTCCTCATGTAGAGGACATCTTTACAGGAAGATCTTTGCCAGTGGCTACACCATAGTGATGAACCAGAAGTCCCATCATCACAAGACCCAGAAATCCTGAGATCTACAGTTCCTATGAGGAAGTGTGGAGCTTCAGTGGGTGCAAAGATTAACAAGATGTTGACCTGAAAGAAAATGTTCTGTGTACATTCCCTAAAGAAAAAAAAAAGAAAAAGGTGACAATCTGACATTTACCCATGAAAAATGTCAATATCAAGCAAAACACACTTTCCACATTCAGCAGATTTTGATGGAAATTTATCAACAAGTTATACCTAAAAGCACAATATACTATAATGTCCTTAAAGAAATGAGTAAAAATTCCAGTTGGGTAGTTCTTCCAAAAGAAAATAAAAGCAGTAAATATATATGTGAAACTCTGGAACAGGTTGCCCAGAGAGGTAGTGGAGGCCCCATCCTGGAAACATTCAAGGCCAGGTTGGACGGGGCTCTGAGCAACCTGATCTAGTTAACGGTGTCCCTGCTCACTGCAGGGGGGTTGGACTAGATGACCTCTAGGGGTCCCTTCCAACCCAAAACATTCTACGATTCTATGATTCTATGTATAGAACCAGAGAAATGTTTTAATATGTCAAGTGATAAAATAGATTGTTATCCAAATAGTTTTGGTTTTCTTATCCACCTTTAAATTCATGTCCATTTTTAGTTTGTCAGATTAATGTGTAAGATGCCCTTCCCCTCCACATCCCCATTTTTCACTAAGGATTGATGACATACTGCCAGTTTGTTTGTTTATTTTCCTCAGGATAAGAAACAGTTGTAGTTTTTAGTTGGGGGGGGGGGGAGGTGTGTGTTAATTATTATTTGTAAGTATCTATTATAGTTGAATTTGATTTTGTTCAATATAGTGCTGTGTATCGTTTCATGTCTTGAACATCTGCAGCATATTTGACCCAGAGGAGTAAAACAACCATAAGATATATGCACCTGATACAGCAACATAGAAATATTACTGACTATTAAATGTAAACATTCATCCCCATAGTTATTGCTGCATGGCATCTTACTTTCCACAGGTATTTATAATTCTATGTAAAAGGGCTTAAAAAAAAAAAAAAGTGGTACCTGTTTATAACTACTGACTTTTTAAGTAGACCCCTATTCTGAGGTATGGCAGATACTTTCATCACAAATATTTTCTGATCCTTTCTTATCTGACTTCATGATCAGAAAAGGTATTTTAGGTTGAAATTCCATTTGTTTGTGTTATGCATTAATACCTGTGAAAAGTGAGTTAAAAAGGTATAAAAGGATAATAGGTTGACCAGAGAGATTGTAGATGCCCCTTCCCTGGAAACATTCAAGGTCAAGTTGGACAGGACTCTGAGCAATCTGATCTAGTTGAGATGTCCCTGCTCATTGCAGGGTATTGGACTAGATGAGTTTTAAAAGTCCCTTCCAACCGAAACCATTCTAGGATTCTATGAATATTCTACACCTAGACAGAGAAGATATTAGTAGCTACACCAACTACAAGGTAATAAGAGGCCCAAAGGATTACTTCTCTGTTGTGCTCTCTCCCTGCAAAACTCACGATTATATAAATAGACAACTCCAACTCCAGTAAATGATCCAAGTGGTTGTTTAGTTAGTGGGGCAATACCAGGAAAGAAAGTCATCTTTCAGAAGCAGCTTCCTGCCCCTGCCAGTACTAGGGCTAAAGTGTTGACTGAGCTCATGGCAGCTATTTCAACCTTTGCAGAAGTTAAAACAGTAAGCACAACCTCAGTTACATCACTCACTGCTTCAAGAATTTTGGAACATCTTTTTGTGCTTGCTTCCTGCCTCCAAAAAACAGTGGCCCACTTTTTAAGTGGTCCTCAGTCTATTACTCTCTTCTGAAGTATGTTAGATATTTCCTTAGCAGAAACTATTTTATTTAGGTCTAATAATTCTACAGTAGTCCCTAGTAGCTTCATTTCAGTTCATTTAGCTCATTTTTGTTTTAGACTTGTGGATGAAATATGTAGTCTATAGCAGCTTAATAAGTTATATTCACTGGCTAGTTCTCAGTTAATGTATGTTCACTCTTAATCCAGCCCACTGTGAGACAACACAATTTCTCATAAACTTCAAAGGAAAAAGTTGCAGGTAATCTGCATTACTCAGCAACAGAGCCAGGCCAGGAACAAGTAGTTGGGCTGTACTTTAACCTGTTATGTCTCCTTTACTCAATCATGTGTGTCTGAGCCTTCTGTCATTCCCTGGAAATGCCAAATAACCATCTAAAGTTCATGATCATGATAATAAAAAAATGTATCAAATACATGTCAACTTTTCTAAGAAAATGATACCTGCAAAATATACAGTTAAGTCTTCTGTATTTCTTTCTCTCTCCTATTAATTTCATGTTTCTTCACTCATTTTATGGAACAATGATGTTTTCTTCATTGACCTAAAAGTTATACAAGATTCAGAACATGAACAGTTAACTCATTTCCTCAATATATACCCTTCTCTTTTTTATCACCTCTCCTTACGGTCACTGGTCTTTATGTCAGCTTGTTTCTCTTACGCTATGCCTTTAATACACTTATGTGCCACTTACATGACTGCTCATCTTCCTCTGTCACTTCTTTTAAGTCTAAAAGCAGTCATGTGCCATCAGTGAAGCTCACGTATTCATTTATCATTTGGAGGCAGGCTGTTATTTTTTTCTAAAATCTGATCCCTTAGCACTACAGCCAACCAGCACTTGCAGTAATCATTTCCAACATTCTCCCACTTAAAGAGGATTAAACCTATCTTTAATACTCCTTTTGCCTTCCTCTGATAAAATATGGGGGAAAAGGCTGTTTGTGGTCAGCACTTCTCAGGCTGGCAACTCTGCAATCTTGCTCAATTCCTTTTCCTTCTTTTAAATGCACAGATGCGTTATTGTGGTTAGGCTCTACAAGTAATCAATCCATTTTCACCAAATTGGTGAGGGAGGATATTTTTTGTTGGGACATTTAACTGGTACTGAAGAAGCAGGGGTTAAGAAGCAATGGATTGTTGCAGACTTTTCTGTCTGACTGTGGGCAGCTCACCATTTCTCTGTATCTCAGATCTAAGTCAGTAACATGGAAGAAAAATATCTTCTGCTTTTCACCTTTTGTCAGGATGTTCAGAGAGAGAAACATTTTCTCTCTAACACTTTTAATAAAATTAGACCTTATTATCAGTTAGGACCTGAACAAAAGTATTAAATATTAATTACCATTATCTGTTTGTTTTTTTTTTTTTCAGGGAGAATAGCAGCTGTGCTCTTTTCTGCATAGTTTTCTTGAAGCACCTTTAGAGTAATGAGTGATATTCTTCCCAGTTTTTTGACACAGAAGAGTTACATGAAAATACTTCTTTCACACAACAATCCTTACCCTTTTCCCAAAAAAAAAAAAAAAAAGAAAAAAGAAAAAAGAGAAAAAAAGTTTAAATAACCTTTTAAATGAAATATTGCAACAGTCCAGCATTTTAAGGATGAAAGTGCAGTTTTCTAAAAGGTCAGTTCAGTCCGCGAAAATGTTTTCAGTTTAGACAATACATTATGAACTCCTTGGAATCTAGTGGCAATTTTCAGCACCACTAACAATAAGAAGTAAATTCCAGTCATTCACAGTAAGATGGCAATGTGGTGACATTTGATGCTTGACTATGTGTGCTTTGAGTTACCACAAGAAACTGCCTGCTGAGGGGAGAGAACCTTTCCCTAGTTAACTGGATGAATTTTAGATATAGGTGAAAAATAAAGACAGAACAGTTTATAAAGTGATTGCAAGTCATCAGCTGTATGGCAGTTTCCCCTACCCTCATTTAGCAGATAAGAACTGAAATATATCAAATTAATAAATCCTAATGAAACCAATAATCTCACATTTTCTGTACAATTTTATGTGACAGAGATTTTTATCTTTTACTTCCAGTGAACCACTACCATTATGTTTTATTTTCCAGATCTATGTCCTTGCTCTCTTAAAACTACAGCAGTTCCACTATGCAGTAAAGCAATAAATTTATAGAACATTCTTCTGAAGTGCCTGCTTCTTTCATAATTCCACTTCCATATCTTTAGTTGTTCTGAAATATATTGAACTGTCAATGTGGGGGTCAGGAGATTAGAACACTTTGTAGTTTCTCTGCCAATGCCTTTGTTTAACTTGGAAAACAAGCTACACTACCAAGGGAGTGATGAAATCAAGGATACATAGAGTCACAAAGACATAAAAATGTTAAACACTGTACACTCACTACAGACTTTTCTTAAGAGGGAAAGTGGTATCCCCACATGTGTTTACTTTAGGTACCACTAGCAAATTGTTTTAATTAAAACTTGCAAATAATACAAAAAAAGGTGTTTGCAATTAAAAAAAAAAAAGTTCTTTCTGCTCTCAGAGCTACTGTCTCACAGAATCATCTGCCTTTTGACCTTGAAATGTTACGCATTTTGTCTGACTCTGGTTTACTGTCAGTCAGTTTAATTTTCATTTAAACATTTTCTTTTACCTGGAAATCAGCAAATTTTTTGTGAGACTTTTCTGGGTTTTCATAATATTGAAAGCAAATATTGCAGGTTTTCTTATAATTTCCTAGGAAACAGAGAGACTGAAAACAAAATGTCTTTCAGAACTCCTAAAAGGACAAAAGATCATAGGATAATATTTATTAATATTGAACTTTGGTTTATATTTAAATAGCTGCTCATAGTGACAGATAAAACACTGACCCATTCAAAGTAGAACAATTTTACGAACAAGAATAATGAATTAGGAAGCCACAATAGAGTTTGAAAATGAATGCTTTTGTGCTTGTGGGAAAGCCAATATTAACATATGTCAAAGAGAAAGAGATAGAGAGTATACATGATAGGACTTTGTCAGGCTCAAGTGATGGGCTTGTTATCTATGAAGATCCACAAAGCCTCCAATGCCACTGCCTTAACATCCTGCAACTCCTGATTCACAATTTAAGTCTAAAAAATTTGGAGCTCTCAGTCCAAGTACATTGGCAGATCTTAGGGGAAATCAGCAAAATTAAAATTTGAAACTTAATCATGGATTTACTCATCAGACATCTGCCTCCACTACACCATACAAGTCACAGATCACAGCCTATCTTAAACCGCATCAGAGTCTTCTGAAAATAATACTCCAAAGAGAACATACAAGTCAGGACACAGAGAATGGATCATTAATGCCTGCCTTAATTTTTATCTGGGTTGGTGGACAGTCTTTTTATGAGTGTTTGTCCTACAGCAGACTTAAGATATTTTCCACCTTTTCTTACTTTAATTATTATATCCTCTTGTTAAAACATTTATAAAAGTAAAAAAAAAAAAAATAAAATTAAGACTGTGAATTAGGAATCACACACAAAACAAAGGCTAGTGGGACTTTCCAGTTAGCTTAGTGGTTAGAAGCGATGTTCTCTGAGGAAGGGGGGAGGGTAAATCCAAGTCCGTACCTAAACTTGTCTCCCATTAATACCTCTAGAAATCTTCAGAAGATGCTTAAATATAGCATATCTGTTACAGCTTGCTTTTTTTTTTTTTTTTATTCCCCAGGTGATGGTCACCTTGTATGTAGATTATGATATCGTCCTTTTCACTGTACTTGAAAATTCAATATAACCCTGAACACATCCATTAAGAACCATTCTGCAAAGTTACTATTTCTAACCCATTGTTTTGATTAAGTCACCTTTCTCAGAATCGTATTCTCAGCTCCTACCTCAGATCTCTCCATGGCACAATTTGTTCCACTTCAGACAATCACTTCCAGGCTTATTCCTGGCCTGTGCCTCATACCTAGCAGGAGGCTCTTGTAAAAATCCCCGTGGCTGATATTTCCACTCTCTTCAGTATAGATTCTCAAGCCCTTCTTGTCTCTAGTATCTGAACACAGGTGAATCATGAATTAACACATATAGGTAAAATTTGTCACTTAAGCTAACTTTGTATATTTTTCTATTGACAAATATATATGTGCTGAAGATAGCTGTTTATATTTTGAGACCCAGATGTTGAGGAAACTAAAGGTAAGGAGAGAAAGCCTTTGACTTTGTCTGGTTAGTCTATGGGAAGCCAGCATAGAGAGAGGAGTCAGGTTTGTACTGCAGTAATTTAATACTGTGCTTTACTCAGAAAGATATATGATTTACACACAAACTGCTGCAGGCACAATCAGTGTGCCTTGCAGAACCAATCATTGTCCTCTAGGGTAGGTAATTCTGTTCTTTTTCACATTTGGATTCTAAACTGGCTTTTTAAATTGTCAGTTTTCATATGATTAGGAAATAATTGGGTCTTTCCATTCTTTTTTCACCAGTTTTAGACTGGACATCACAAAACAAACAAACAAACAAACAAAAACACAAATAAAAAACCCTTAGAAAAGTGTCTGGGACATTATTTTCCTTTAATATCCCCAACAGGAAATAATAACTTCAACACAGTGTAAGGCAGATAGTTGTTTCCAAATAAGTGCACATAAAAAGGTTTTGAGTATCCCACTAGACACCTATCTAATATAATACCAGACAATATTTCTCTTCTGAGTCCATTTAAATATTGAGACAAACAAGTTATGCCAAATAAAATCCTCAGTTTAAACCTCAGGATTAGATTCAGGCAGACAGAACAGGGAATAAGATTTCTCAAAGCCTAGAAAGTAACACAAGTAATAGTGCCCCAAAGGAAGGCAAATTCTCACCAGGAGTTCATGTAGAGAGAAAAAAAGAGAGCACTCAAAAGAGACTTCTGATACCTTAGAAGGAGAAAGGATCTAAAGGCATGGCTCTTACCTTTTGACCTGGCACTACAGTCCTTTGAGACCTCTGCCTTTTGGATGAAAAGGAGAGAGAAAGAAAAGATGGGTATTAGTTTCCCCTGGACAAATAAGAATACTGTATTCTTCAACTGTGTGACCTCGTCTATGTGATTTACTTTATTTAGGAGAATAGGCAGCAGTAATCTGTGCATATGAAGAAGATGTCAAAGTTTAGACAATACTGAAATACTTTGGGATTTTTATATACTTAGACTTATAAACATGCAGATATCTAGCTACAAAATATTTTCTAAAGCACCATGATTCTCAAATCATGCTCCAAAGATGGCAAAAGTCTTTCTAAAGAACTTCTTTTTGGATGTATAAATAGTTTTATAAATCTGTTTTAATGAATGTCATTTCAGGAACTGCAGTTCTGCTTTCATCTGGGTATTTGTTTATAAGTAATTCTGCAAGACAAGGACAACATACTGTTTATCTACATATCTAATCTTAATTACATATGCAATGCCATCCATTAATGTGAGCTTATCTATTTCTACTCCAACTGAAGCAATGTTAAACAGAGAAAGATACTTGGTCTGATTTTTGATTCTGTTGTAGTTTCTTTATTTCAGTGGAATGTAATCAGTTTCCATATGCTTGTGCAAAACTTTGAAAATTATTAAGACTTGTGTTCTATATTTCTTTAATGCCCTTAAAAAATTTTTTTTAAAGTTTTATTTCTTAATAAAAAAGAAAAGCAAATTATTTTTTCCAATTTACCTGCCCATAACATTGGTCTTTTACATACCAGTAAGATGCTTTCTGTATCTCTACAAGTAAGAAAGAGAAGAGGGAAGAAGACAGAGTCCTAAAGTGACCTGTTGCCTGATAAATATCTCACCACGGAGATATATTTATTAGTTTGTAAAATCCTTCACTGGGATAAAAGATGGATGGAAAGGGATGCAACCAATTAAACCCCCAACTTTATGGTGTGAATTCAGGATCTGTTGAAACTGGTGGGAACCATGGGGAAATTTTTTTATAATATTGCAAGCTTAGATACCTTATCATAATTATGTGACACTGAAGCAATTTGAAACCATGTCTTTGATACAGAGTATGAGTACAAATGAAATAATTTCCTATTTTAATCTTCATTTTGGAGTTGCTGGCAAAGGTCACATGGTGTATCAAATGAGTGAAATTCTGGTCTAACAATTAGGCTACATGACAGAGTAGGTTGGAAAAGACCTTTAAGATCATCAAGTCCAACCATTAACGTAACACTGCCATCCCACCACTAAACCATCTCCCTAAGCACCTTATCTACCTGTCTTTTAAATACATCTATACTAAGAAACAGGCCAGAAATCTTTTTTAAGTCAGCATGATATATCGATCATAGCTAATGGTTAGATGCTGTAACATTTAAATAATATAACTGCAAACAAACCGATTACTAGGAAAAGGTCTCTGATCTGAGCCAGCTCCCAGACTGTACCTGGGCATCAACTGAGATGGTCTGAGCTCACAGAGGACAGAGCTGTGTTAAGCTCTAACAGGAAGGGCAATCACAATGCTCATGCCTGGCCCATACTTTGGCCCTGTTGATTTTACTGGAAACCAGCATAGCGTAAAAGTCACAAGAGTGTTTAACAAGATAAAGGAAAAATACACAAGTTTTTGAAAGTCCAGCTAAACAACTTTGTATTTAGCAATGCCTACTCTAAACTAAACCTCTTCAACTGACCTTTATTTATATCTTGGAGGTTTTTTGCCTGCGTTTTAAACAAAATAATAATTTATCCAGGAGGCAAGATGGCATTTCAGTTTCTTCAGAAAATAATAGATAACTAGAAAAAGAGAAAAAACATAATCTGTTTTAGTTGTATTTTTTTGAGCAGGATGTTTTAGAAATCTTATCTTAGTAAAACAAATAACCTTCTCCTTCAGCTGTGAACAATAGCAACAAAAAACTCCTACCACAGTCTTAAAATCTCTGGAATAGAAAACTCCTTTATAGTCATAGAAAAATATTGTAGAGCTTTAGAAGATGCAACGACTGACACCCCAGTCCTTAGTGAATTATGACAAAAAAGAGAATGTCCCAGTGTCCAGCTTTAATTGTTCTTCATGCACTTGAAAATGCCACATAAATGTGAAAGATCCAGTTACTGGTTTTGCTATATCTGTTTGATAAAAGACATATCAATCATTACTAGTTATGAGATGTTTCCGTAAGAGGGCTTAAAAGGGAAACACAGCTTGATGTTCATGCTGCGGACAGCATCCAGCAAAGGCTCTGCTGTTGTTGAGCTGGCTGCAGAACTGTCAGCCCTGCCTTTTGCTCTACCTTTCTGAAAGGCCGTTTGTTTCCTCTGTGACAGATAAGGATGGGGGTTATTATTGTTAGCAGGCAGGAAGGAAGAATAAGGTACAAATTTTGCTTATGCTGTTTGGTTTCTCTTCCATCTTCCTCCCTTTGCTTTTAAATTCCATTTTTCTTCAGGTGCTCTTACCAGTTTCACACCCTCACTCTCCTCCAGTCTTGTTTCCCTGTGCAAAATGGATAACAAGTTGTACTGTAAAAATGTTTCACTAATTCCCTTGAAGGTCAAAAAGGTAGAGGCAATGTTGTCACTGAGCTCTAGTACTGAAGGGCAGTATCTGAGCCATCAACTTAGAAGATATTCAGAGGCAGTCATCCCTTCATTTGTCACATCACATGGAGAGAAAGGAGTGAATGAAAATTCAAGTCAAGAAGTGAGTGAAAATTAAAACTAAATTAATTGCTAAAAAATTAGTTATTCATTTTGATTCCAAGCTGGGCTCCAAAAAAATTTCCAGTTAAAACACCAATGAATATTGTCATGGTTTCTTTAAAGACAAGAAGTACTGAAGATATCCCATGCCAGCCTATGTCATAAAACTATTCAGGAAAGCCTATTGATTAAGTCCTTCTCTTGAATGATGTGGACACAAAACACCTCAGACTGAGAGCAGATTTAACTTGGGTCTATGACATCCTGGGTAAGGTCCTGAACTGCTAGATAAAATGTCTTTCAATTATTTCAGAAATCTTTCTTCACTGCTTGTTTGTTGGTTTGTTTGGGTTTTTTTTAATTTGATGCACCCCTTGTGGGAATAATCAGATTTCCTCTGGTTTTTCCCAGAAACTCTTTGATGAATTCAACCTGAAATATTTAATAGATACCTACTATATATTTACATTTAACTATATTTTACATTTAACTCTCTTTTTTTGGCAGAAGAAACATGCCTGGGTCATGACATTTGTGCCTAAATGGCCTTCATGTACAGAAAGTTGTTCACATATGTAGGAACATTATAATTGCCGTATCTTTCATTGGAACTCCATCAATCACTGACAGTTCTGCTTTTACAGGTACATTCTCTGAATGAACATAACAGATTTTTTTCATCCATTTTGACAGCTTCTGTAACAGATAGCAAGATGTTATCTTTCAAAACCTGATTCTCCTCATACTTACACCAGCGTGACTCTGATTAACTCTACTAGCTTTTATGGAATTAAATAAATATTAATCTGTACCATTATGAGAAAGACTGGAATTAAGATCACAGTGCATTTGACAATCTTTCCTACATAGTTGAAGAGAAGGAATAATTATATGCTAGAACTAGTTTGGGGTTTTGTGGGTTTTTTTTATTCAAATCACAGATTTCTGATAGACTTAGGTTCAGCTCTTCAACAAGAAAAGAAAGGAAGAATTTTTCTTCCTGAAATAGGTTATTGATTGATTTACAGAAATCTTTTACCATTGATCTGATTATAAGGTTTACCGTAACTTTGTAGAGTTGCAAATTTCCCAGTGTCTGATTTCACACCATTGGGTGTCAGTATGTGTCCCAAATACAATTCTTTTCATTTTGAAATAAACATGGCTATGTCTCTTACAATTAGACCTTCTGCCAAACAATTTCTGAAACTTTCTTTAGTCAGTGAGAACACTGACTTGACCAGGAACTGATAGTACTCAAGCCCTCTGAAAATGTAACTATTTTATTTGAAGCCTAAATAGGGAGGTAAGTGTCCAAGGGTAGCCTTTCCTGCCTCTACCTGTGTATTTTAATAGTAGCCTTCACCCCATCTCACTGTGATAAGGTATACAGAAGGACTTTTCAAGTAAGGGATTTTGTGTCCATATGCAGGTGCATCACTGAGGACCAGGGCAAAGATGTCGTTTCTGAAACCAATGAGGCTTGAAGTCAAAGTGAGTTTGTCCTGTGGTCCTCTAGTATTTTGGGAGGAGGCTGTAGATCAGGACAGCCTGAAGAGCCTGGAGGGCAATTCAGCTCACTCTTGGGTAGACTTTTAAAGGCTGGTCCTTGATTTGCTTTCCAGGCTTCACTGGTTCTATTGATTAAATCTCTGTTAAGTACCTAGGAAAAATATATATATATATCTTTTCTTTAAACACCTACATTCAGGTAAATTAAATCTGGATCTAAATCCCATTCCACCAGCCTATTCTTACTAAGCTAATATCAATATAAGTATTGAATATTACGATAAGGAAATCTGCTGCCAAATCTCTACTACATTTAGGGCTGATTTGGCTTTTATAATGAGAAGACACAAATAACTTCTATCACTGTATGAGCCTCAAAACACACAGATAAACCCCCAGCTCTCTAGCAAAGAGATTTCAACTTTTCTTTAGCTGTCTTTTTGTTTAGTTTTCAGAAGGCACTTAAATCAGATGCAAGGGGATGAACTTTTAAAAGTTTGTTTCTTTTGACATAAACTTGAAACTTCAGACACTATGTAGCTCCAGATGTTTGATTCCCATGCATGCTGATTGGCAAAAGCATGCTTTAAAGGAGTATAATTTTTGTTGATTTTTTTTTTTTTTAATACATATGGGCACCTGAGCCCTCCTTTCTCCTCAAAATATCCATCTTTTAACTCCCTTTCTGTTTGTATTCACTGCCAGATTCATATGTGCTGTTCTGTTACTTCATGTGTTTATCCTGCCCACCATACATCTCTGGATCAGAGCAAAGAACAGAAGCTCAGAAATCTCTGGAGTAGTAAAGCTGCCAGAGGAGCTAAGAGCAGATTTTGGAGACTGGTTTACCCTCAGAGTCTGTATGTCACATAAGACTTCCAGCAGGTCTGCTGACATGCACCTTTGTGGGAGGAAGAGAGCTGCTTTGGGAGCGATCAGGATCCCATGTGAAAGCTCTTTCTATTCAGACCAGCTGCTTGGTTAGTCCTCAGAAAACACTGATGGGATTGTTTCAAGTTTTATGCACATTTGCCCAAGGCATTGGATGGGAATTTCTTTAAATAGAAAAATGAATAACCAAATCACAAATATCAAGAGACAAATATAATTATGATTTTTAGTGGGACCTCATCCCACCTGCACTTGGATGTGAAGATTTATTTTTCGTTCACTAGCAGCTGTCCAAGCAAGGGAAGTCATCAAAAACCTGTAAAGGCAGATGATAGAATTAGGATACACAAAACCCACTTTCCATTGTGGTGTGGAAATTCCAGCAGCTCCCACACAAAATGTTTTTATGGTTCAGTCCTGAGAATGCCACTTTGATTAACTAGTCTGTACTTCTGCTAAAAACTTTGAGTATAAGCCAATATTTTCTCTCTAGATCTTGGTTTCCCAGTACAGGAAGGTGAGAAACAACCTTCTTCCTTTCTCCTTTTTCTGTTATTCTTTTTTTAAAGTTGTAATATCATCAAGGCAGGGAGTTGTACATTTCTTAGTGAGGGGGGGTCTAGCCATCCCTGCATATGGCTCCTGCATGGTGATGTGAAAGGAAGAGCACACAGAAACCGTTCACACCACAGAAAATGAATAGCCTTCTGTGCAACACTGAACTTAAAAATAAAGACCACATCCCGTGGAATACACTTGGTTGAATTCTGTATTTGAATCTACATAAGAATTATGTATGCAGCTAAATTTTAAAGTATTTTTCAATGGCAGAATTAGGTTACCCCTTTGGTATTCCTACATTTAGCTTTTTAGGGAATTCAGTAATCAGTAGCTTTTAATTTTGACAGATTCTGTCAAGTAGAGTCAAAGAGATAATTTTTTTTTGTTGGGAAGAGGGAGAAGACAATTGTTTATAAAAGAATATATGCTAAGTTTATTTTCAAAGACTGACATTTCAGAAATCTAACCAGTTTTCTTCTGTGTTTATCTCAGAGGACAAATCATTTAAATGAAAACAATTGTATTTTATTTTTAGTTTCAGTTATTCAACTTCTGCATCAGACACACTGACATTTGGGGGAATCTATGTCTTTACACCAATAGTTGTCTAGTTGAAGCATATGTATGAAGGGGTTCTTTATTTAAAAAGAAAAAAAAAAAAGGCAAAATCCACCAAACTACATGAAAAAACCCTTGCAATAAAACCAGCAATCCACCTTGTAGCTAAATCAAAGAGGATATTTTTCCCTGTGTTTTTGGCACTACTTGTCATAAGAAGCTATATGGGATCCAAGTCTCTGTATTTGCTAGATGCCTCTGTGTGTCTTCTTTGAAATGGGGTGGTGGGATTGGGAATTAAAGAAAGAAACCTGCAGTTTGGGGAACACTGGATTGCAGGTTCCACAGCTAGTCTGTCACTTCTTTGTTAAAATGGGTCATCAGTGGTACCTTTGCTAAAAGCTTGTTGCTGTTTAGTGCTACATGTCTTTCTCCAGAGAAAGAAACAGCTGTGAGCTCCCCCAACACATGCCTGCCGTGCTACTGCAGCTACCTAACTATTAAGGTAGTGTTTGCTTTCATACACCTTAATCTTTTCAAGGAGTTTGCCTGTTTAAGGTAATTTGCAAAAGGCACTATTAAGGAAGCATGGCATAGTGTAAACACTGTCTGGGATCTTTCACGGAATTTTTTTTTTTTGCTTTCTGTCTTTCTTTGCCCTGTAACATGGAAGAGAATTAATTCTTCCTTTGGTATCATGTATATGCAGCATGTACAGAAAGATGAAAGCAAAACCAAAAGGAAGCCAGAATCCCCTTCCACCCATAACTAATTTATACCATTCCTGGGACTCAAATCAGTTTTTAGGTCAGTATATCAAGCCAGCTTAAATTGATTTGTGGTAGTTCGTATTTGTAGAGCAGTTCCAGTCATCCCAGTGAATCTGGACTTTCCTGCTATTTGCTGAGTTTGCTTTTGGCTCAGCAACATAGCTGTGTATTTGTTTTGTTCCAAAGCATAGCTTCTGGCTGTAACAGAGACAATTCAAACATTTTCAGTTCTACTGGACATGTTTTGGTGCTTTTTGTTTTTAAAAGATCAAGAACATAAGTACAAGAAGGTGTTGTTGCTGGAGGATGTTGCCTGTTGCGTTTCTGGGATGCATTAGGAGTAGTGTGGCCAGCAGGTCGAAGGAGGTTATCCTCCCTCTCTACTCTGCCCTGGTGAGGCCACATCTGGAGTACTGTTTCCACTTCTGGGCTCCCCAGTTCAAGAAAGACAAGAAACTACTGGAGAGAGTCCAGTGGAGGTCTATGAAGATGGTTAGAGGAGTGGAGCATCTCTCTTATGAGGAAAGGCTGAGAGAGATAGGTCTGCTTAGCCTGGAGAAGAGGGGGCTGAGAGGGGATCTTATCAACACTTACAAATATCTTAAGGGTGGAAGTCAGGAGGGTGAGGCCAGACTCTTTTCAGTGACACCCAGAGATAGGATAAAGGGCAACAGGCACAAGGAAGTTCCATCTGAATATGAGGAAAAACTTTACTTTGAGATGACAGAGCACTAGAACAGGCTGCCCAGGGGCGTTGTGGAGTCTCCTTCTCTGGAGATATTCAAAACCTTCCTGGATGCAATCTTGTGCAACCTGTTCTGGGTGAACCTGCAGGGGTGGTTGACCAGATGATCTCCTGAGGTCCTTTCCAACCCCAACCCTTCTGTGATTCTGTGAGTCTCATGTTTATGTCAAGTGCACCCCTTGTGCAAATAAACAAGGGAAACAAGAATACAGAGGAAAAGAAAGAGAAAATGAAGGGAATCATAGAACTAGGCCACTCTATGGCTGCAGATATTCTACATGTGTTGCTCACAGCTTAGATCATTAGCAAAAAAGAAAGGAAGGAGAGAAGTTATTAATTTGTTTTAAATTGGAATGAGGAAAGATGATCTATTAATTTCATAGTACATACAGATTTCCTCTGACTTCAATAAAACATGCTGCTATACTTAATTTATAGAACCAGAAAAAGAGGTAAAGATACAATAAAAATTCCCTCAAACCACATCAGGGATTTATAGCTGGAGTAAGCACTAGCTGCTGTTAACCGAGGAAAACCATGCTCCTATTAGGCATTCAGGTGATGATAGATGGTCTGTGGAAATAATTTCGCCTGTAGGAGAGAGAGCACCTTAGGCTCTAATGCAAATGGAGACTTGGCCACTGATGGAAGGAAGAGGTGCTAATAAGCACACAGAGTGAGTCAGGTCAGTTAGTCTTCAATGGTTAACTGTATCTTCATTTTGACAGTTTTCTGTCATGAATGACAGCAAAGCACACAGGCAGAGCTAGTGATACCAGAAATATCACAGGAAGGTGAAAAAACTTAGTGAGTCATGGATTTACTTGGGTGGCTAATGCATCTGAGATTTGCTGCTCTGTGGCCTTTTAGCTCTGAATCATGGCATACATGTGATACAGACTACATAAAATGGTGACAGCCATATACATATGCAGCTAGTCCTGTTCAGACTGTGGATGCATTTGGCTGAGACAGTAATATGAAAGACAAAAAGCAGTATGGTCAATCTATTTAAAAGAAAAGTTGGCCTAAATATTCTTGCAGTATTGGAACACACTCTAGGGGAGCAGTAAGCATTTTTGGAGGATGTGTAACACAAGATATCCTGGGTAAGTTAGAGAAAACCAGAATCCTATACAGAGTATGCCGAGTAACCTGAATGGTAGTTCACCTAACTTACAGTGAAATGCATACAACAGAACAGAAAATTAATTTCATTTAGTGAAGACATTAATGATTTGAATGATTTGAATGTTTGAATGATTACTGTATCTACCATATCTATATCTACCATATCTATATTATATCTACATATAATATTCAATTCAGCCACAACAGAGTCCAATAGGCATTGGTGTCCCATTCCTTCCTAACTGCTTTGGAAAATATCCTGTGTCAATTCATTCATTGCTCAGAATTAACACTTTGACCTTTTTAGGAATAGCAGCACCTGAACTTATAAACATATTTAACTTATTCTCATCACTATCTTCTGAGCACTTTCAAAACTGCATAAAATGTGCAGTTGCTCAGGTTTATGCATCACTCCATGGAATCAGTGCAATTCAGAGAGACTGCAGCATGTCCTAACTATTTTTTTCATTCTGCACAGGTGAGACAAAACATGCTGTGGAGGTTGAAGAGGCACAACCTTCTTATTGCATTTATTCATCTGAAAACAGAACTGAACTAAATAACTAGGATGCAACCACACAGGGCTTTAACATTTAACACTGAACACATTGAACCGAGTCCACACCAGCTGGCAACCAGCAAAGAGAGCAAAACAGCAGTTAAGCAGAAATCAAAATTATTCCCATACAATTATGAACAGACAGGAATTCCGTATTTTTTAAACTGGACTGACATATTTTCCTGGATTCATTCTGTGTGATAACTCTATACATTGTTTTACCTACCATTCTACTGATGAGTTGAGTAGTTTAGATTACACACCTGAAGAGCATATTAAAAGGAATTACATTAAAATAAATGAGCCTATTCATTTTCAGAGAGCTGTGAGAGAGAAAGGTTTAAATATTCACAGCAGGTGGCACTACCTATTTCATTTCAAAATATTGCCAGGGGAAAGAAGAATCTACTAGCTATCTGATGTCAGGAAGGGGTTATAAAGAATATTACGTCTGGTGTCGGCTTTGGACTTTCAAAGAAACCAGAAAGACCCCAGTGTCTATATATCATTTACATTCAGAGCTGACTGGTAACCTATTCCCTTTTGTTCCCTGTGTCATCCTTCCATACCTCCAGCCCCTGATGTCAAATGTCCTTTCCAGGGTAAATGTCAGAGGAAAAAGGGAGTTTTTTCTTACATGGAGAGTTCATTGCCTACTCCTCCTTAATGCTGAAATAGCAGCCGTTGTTCTTTCTAGTTAAAATAAAAAGAAACACTATTTTGTGTGTGCCAATTAAAAACATATTAAAAAGAATTACTGCAGGTGAAATTATACCATAGACAGTTGGGATCTCTGTGTTTATGGGAACATTCATAGATGTATTTTGTCCTTACAGAGGAAGCACACTAGCCTCTGATAAATGTTTTTACTTTTAAAAACTCTGTGCATGGAATATAGACAGGATGCGGTGTTGCCCTGTCACCCTGTAATAGAGAACTACCATTGTAAGTAACAGGCCATGAGCTTTGTACTGAGATGGCAAAAACCTCAGGACTGAGGCTCATCAGGCCTGGTCTGCCTGAACTTGTCTTGACCTGCCCGCAGCCTTTTTTCACTCAGTTTAGCAGTAACAGATTCTAGTGTAGAGAAATGCAGGCCTGGTATGATAGCAGAGTCCTTGTGAGTTGGGGATGCAGGGTGCAGTGTGGAGGTGCACAGGAGTGGGACAATAAGGGATGGGGTGCAGGCTGGTAATGGAGACCCCACAGCAATAAACAATTCACCCATGGTCAGTTACAGAAATGCAGGCCTGGAGCTGAGCAAAGCTGGGTTTAGGGGTGATAAAGATAGTAAATCCATCTGTTACATGGAGCTGCAAAACAATGAAGAAAGAACAAAGGTGTAAAAGCATGTTAGCAAACATAAAAATGACTCCAAGTGGATCCTAGAGTTAGGAGAAAGATACCATCAACATAAGCACAGCATCCATCCTGGAGAAGGATTCTGGGTGCTGACGACTCTCTATTGTAACCCCTGCACACAACTAGGATGAAACCAAACCCTTTAGGACCTCAGGGAGGCCAGGGCAGGGCAAACATATCACCAAGAAAAGGGGTAGAAAGTAGGGAGTGCATATACAACAATTCCAACTGTATTAGTATTCTTTCTTTTTCTTTAAAAAATAGATTTGAACTAGTAATGATAAGATTGTTAAGATTTTGGTTATGCTAACAAGAAATTATCTTTATGTGTGTGCTTCCTCTTTGCTCAAAACAAGATTGTGAGCATTGCAATGTATATGCGTTGCATAGCTTTTACATTTTCACCAAGAGCATGCACAAGTGGCCAAATGCAAATTTAGTACTTACAAAGAATGTCTGACAGCCCTGCCAATGAAAGTCCTTTCTCCTAACCATAGAGAGAAAAAACAACCATCTTCCAAAAAGCTAGTACAGCTAAAACATCAATAGTGCAAGCTTATCTATGCTCTCTTTCCAGTGTGCCTCAATTCTAGAAGGACCATCTCAAAAGTGAGAGGTTATTTCAGTTTCCATGACCCATTCAGCACTTGACCTGTCAGCATGACAGCCAATAAGTGTGCCAATTAGTGTGCTATATTTGTATTAATTTCAGCATTAACTGAAAAAATAACTAGTCTGGACATTCTGGAAGTACTATGACTTGGGCATATAATAAAACTGAGCATTGGATTAATCTAAATGGATCTTAATGATGCATATGAAAAAGTGTATAACTTTGGTTATAAACATCTGGCTGATGACCGGTGAGGGACTGGCTAGTGTTCATTTGTACCACTGCCCACTAGTAGATGGGGTCCAAACAGCCCATTTCATCATGAACCTATGCCATTGACAGACACTCTTCTGCAGCTCTGTTCAGAGCAGTTTGTCCTTCTGGATGGAATCTGATCTCTGCAGTTAATGTCACTGTGGTACTGCTGGTGACCATGATGGGTAACGTAGTGTTATCCACAAACTGTTATGCAGGCAAAGATTTTGTACGCTGTTTGCCCATTACTTCTCTGAGGGAACCTTAAATAATCTTTGCATCTGATGCAGTTTTCCTCATTTCATTCTAAATAATAATAAAGGTTTTGTGCTGGGAGAAAACGATTTCCATAATTTTAGCCAGAAGTGAAAATATGCATGGAACAAGGACAGAAATTAATCCTACAAAACACCTATTGAGCCTTAGCCCATGATATTTTTAAATCACAGTTGCTCATACTTGTTGGGGTTTTTTTTCTTTTCTTTTCTTTTTTTTTTTTTTTTCATTTGGTCTCATCTCATTAGACCAGTTTGATGTTACAGCTAGTTCTTCTCACATTATTATTTTCCATGAGCAAAAGCTTATTCCCACTGAAGACATTTGCAGTCCCACTGTTTTTAATGTAAGCAGGTTTTGACCCATTGAATATACAAGGTTTTAAACTGTCTATTTTATAAGACATTTTTTCTTAGGCTGTGAACCCCTGAGGTACTATGCCAAGGTTAGGAAGCTGTGCATAGTTATTTTTGTGCTTTATAAAATGTTTAACATTTTCGGTGCATAAATCATTTTTAGCTTTACCTAATTTCAGAGCATAAAGGGCCTGTCAAACTTTACTAAACCAAAGCCCCAGGACACAGTCTATAACAATGATGGATTTTTATAATGATATAACCCTTAATGAATTATTGTAGTTCCTTAACAAGGTTTTAATAAGAAATTTCTTTTGCCAGCATGGTTATTAGTTCTCTCATCTGAATAGCCCTGGGCCTGTCTGCCACAGAATTGTACAACATAATATTTCTTTCTTTGTCAATCATACAAAACTGCAAAACTCCAAGCCATGAATAAAACAAACTTCCTTTTCCTTTCCTTTCTTTGCTTTTTTTTTTTTTTTTCTTTTTTTTTTTACTTTAAAGGTCAGGGTTTTTGAATATGTAACTTGAAATGAAGATGTGCTGACTACAAGACAACTGTTACTCATGTATAATGGAAGATGCCCACTGTCATTCAGACACTTTCCTGTATGCTAAGGTGTCTAGGAGGAATTGACTGCAGTACACAATCTCTTTACACTGAGTGGGTGCTTGTCTGTGTCCTTATGTGCATTTTTATGGATAAGTTGTATTCTTTTCTCTTTCTTTAAGGCACTTCTGTATGTCTGAATAGCATTTTGAATACTGATAGCCAGTAGTCTTTTTTATTTTAGTGACCGTATGTATACTTGTGACTGTCTGTGCATGTGTCTGTACACATAATTATCTACTGATGTCCACCTGAGACAATATAGCTACATTTTTAAACCGTAGCTTTAAGCTACTAAAGTAACATTAAAGCTGGCCAGTGAAATGTTAAGAAATACCTGCCCTATCTTTGTTCAGTCATCTCGTGTATATGTTATGCTCCAGTTATTAATTACTTGTTTAATTATTCAGGAGACACTAAACTAAAGCTGACTGCAAAGAGCTGCAGAAGAAACTTATGAGACTCACTGACTGCATGACATAATGTAGTATGGAATTTCATGTCAACGAGTACAAAGCAATCAGCATGGTTAAAACAGCAGTAAATGCTCATATGCTGTGATGGACTCTAAATTCATTACTCCAATACAAGAAAATGATTTTGGGGTCATTGGATATTTCTCAGAAAACATCAGATCAATACTCTGCAGTGGTCACAAAGGCAAGCAGAATGTTAGCAATTATTAAGGAAGGATCTGAGAAGAAAATATGAAATACTGTATAACCATAGAAATCCATAGAAATTCACTTTATGATGGTGCTTACATCTTGAATACAATATACAGTTCTAATCCCTCATTTCAAAAGGATATATGAGAACTAAGAAAGGTACAGAGGATGATGACAAGAATGATCAGAGGTAGAGAATAGCTTATGTCCAAGGACAAGTTAAATGCACTAGGAATCTTAGGGGGGAGAAAAAAAGAAAAGAAGAAAAAAAAAATCTGTAACAAAGTCTATAAAATAAAGAGCATCATGGAAAGGGGGAATATTTTTCATGCCAGCAATCAGAATTACATGCAGCCAATTAAATTATTAGGTAGCAAATCTACAAGTTACAGAAGGAAGTATTTTTTCACAGGTCACATAATTTCATTGTGGAACCGATTGCCACACAATATTGCGGAGGCCACATGCATAAATAGGTTTAAAAAAGTAATTATATAAATTAATGCAAGAAAAGTCTGTCAAGAGCTATTAAACATGACAAAGTGATTCCCCAGCTCAGGAAATCCTTAAGGGACATATAGCTGGAAGGACATAAGAAAGAAAGGGTTTATTCTAATTTAGCACTGTGTTTTTTTGTTTTGTTTTTCTCTGTTTTTGATGGCTATGTTTAAATTCTTTTCTTCAACAATCCTTCCCGGCCACTTCAGAGACAGGATGCTGCTTTAGGTAGATTTTGGACTTAAACATTAGAGACATTTTTATCTTTATATATTGTTTTATATATTAAAATCTTCAGAGAATGTGTTATAATTGCCTCTATGCCTTGAAACTGTAATCATAAAGTAGTGTTAGGCAGTGTTGACACAGGGAACAAAAATATGTTTATACAAGGTATCTTACAGTGTAACTGCTTAAAGCCTGAATAAGTATCTTCTGATCATATGGATGGATTGGGTTTTTGGTTTTTTGGTCGTTTTCAAAATATGTGACCTAGCCAAATTTGAGAGGATTTTAATTTAATGGCAAAAGTAGACTCAATAATTTTTACCCTATACTATAAGCATTGGCCTGAAGCTTCAGTTGAGTCTGAAGTTGCCTTTTATGCACATTTTCTGTATTCCAGCCTGGATTTGAGACTGGGCTTATGGTTGTCTTTGGGAAATGTCAACAGAAGAAACTCAGACTTAGATGGTGCTCCATATACCACAGCTTCTGCGGAAAGACAGTGTGTCTGCAATGTTTTATCTAGGAGCTACTTCAGCAACATGACTGAGTAGAACCAGGTCTGGATGCAGGCTGCTGCAATTAATACCACGGGATTAAGACCTGGAGGGAAGAGGGGCCCAAGAAAACTGGTTAATATTCAAGGGACACCTCCTCCAAGCTCAGGAATGATGCATCCCAACAAAGAGGAAGGTAGGCAAAAATATCGGGAGACCTACATGGATGAACAAGGAGTTCCTGGACAAACTTTGAGTCAAAAAGGAAGCCTACAGAGGGAGGAAGCAATGGCAGGTGGCCTGGGAGGATTACAGAGAAACTGTCCAAGCATCCAGGGATCAGGTTAGGAAAGCTAAAACCCTGATAGAATTAAATCTGGCCAGGGATGTCAAGGGCAACAATAAAAGGTTCTATAGTATTGGCGTTCAACCCCAGCCGGCAACTAAGCACCACACAGATACTCACTCACTCCCCCATGGTGGGATGGGGGAGAGAATCAGAAGAGTAAAAGTGAGAAAACTGATGGGTTGAGATAAAGACAGTTTAATAGGGAAAGCAAAAGCCACATGCATGCAAGAGAAGAAAAACAAGGAAATCTTTCAGCAGGCAGGTGTTCAGCCATCTCCAGGAAAGCAGGGCTCCATCATGCGTAACACCATTACCCTGAATGTCCCCCCCCTTCCTTCTTCTTCCCCCAGCTTTTATACTGAGCATGACATCACATGGTATGGAATACCCCTTTGGTCAGTTGGGGTCAGCTGTCCTGGCTGTGTCCCCTCCCAGCTTCTTGTGAACCTGGCAGAGCTGAGAGCTGAGAAGTCCTTGGCCAATCTAAGCACTACTCAGCAACAACTAAAACATCAGTGTGTTATCAACATTATTCTCCTACTAAATCCAAAATCCAATACCAGCTACTAGGAAGAAAATTAACTCTATCCCAGGGCATATAGGTACATCAGTGATAAAAGGAAACTAAGGAAAATGTGGGTACTCTCCAGAAGGAAAAAGGACACGTGGCTACCTGGGAAATGGAGGAGGCTGAGGTACTCAAGGACTTTTTTGCCTCAGTCTTCAACAGCAAGTGCTCAAGCCACACTGCCCAAGTCACCGAAGACAAAGGCAGGGACTGGGAGAATGAAGAACTTCCCACTGTAGGAGACGATCAGGTTTGAGACCATCTAAGGAACCTGAAAGTGCACAAGTCCATGGGACCTGATGAGATGCATCCATGGGTCCCAAGGGAACTGGTGGATTAAGTGGCTAAGCCATTATCCATCATATCTGAGAAGCTGTGGCAGTCTGGTGAAGTTCCCACTGACCAGAAAAGGGGAAACATAGCCCCCATTTTTAAAAAGGGTAAAAGGGAAGACACGGGGAACTATAGGCCAGTCAGTCTCACCTCTGTGCCCTGCAAGATCATGGAGCAGATTCTCCCAGAAACTATGCTAAGGCACATGGAAAATATGAAGGTGACAGCCAACATGTGTCCACTAAGGGCAAATTGTGCCTGACATATTTGGTGGCCTTCTGTGATGAGGTTACAGCATTGGTGGATAAGGGAAGAGCAACTGACGTCATCTACTTGCACTTGTGCAAAGCATTTGGCACTGTCCTGCACACCATCCGTGTCTCTAAATTGGAGAGACATGGGTTTGACAGATGGACCACTCGGAGGAAAAGGAATTGGCTGGATGGTTGCACTCAAAGAGTTGCAGTCAACAGCTCAATGTCCAAGTGGAGACCAGTGACGAGTGGCGTTCCTCAGGGGTTGGTATTGGGACCAGCACTGTTTAACACCTTTGTTGGTGACATGGACAGTGGGATTGAGTGCACCCTCAACAAGTTTGCCAACAACAGCAAGCTGTGTGGTGTGGTCAATATGCTGGAGGGAAGGGATGCCATCCAGAAGGACCTGGACAGGCTTGCGAGGTGGGCCCATGTGAGTCTCATGAAGTTCAACAAGTCCAAGTGCAAGGTCCTGCACCTGGGCTGGGGCAATCACCAGTATCAATTGGACTGGGAGATGAATGGATTGAGAGCAGCCCTGAGGTAAAGGACTTGGGGGTGCTTGTTGATGAGAAGCTCAACATGACCTGGCAATGTGAGCTCTCAGCCCAGAAAGCAAACTGTATCCTGGGCTGCATCAAAAGACGCATGGCCAGCAGGTCAAGGGAGGTGATTGTCTCCCTGTATTCTGCTCTGGTGAGACCCCCTCCTGAAGTACTTGGCTGATTGTTGGGGCCTCCAACATATAAGGGCATGGACCTGTTGGAATGAATCCAGAGGATGGCCATGAAGGTGATCAGAAGGCTGGAGCAACCTCTCCTGTGAAGACAGACTGGGAGAATTGGGACTGTTCAGCCTGGAGAAGAGAAGGCTCTGGGGAGACCTTATAACAGCCTTCCAGTACCTGAAGGGGGCCTACAAAAAGATGGAGAGGGACTATTTACCAGGGCATGTAGTGATAAAGCATGGGGTAATGGCTTTAAAGTGAAAGAGGGTAGATTTAGATTAAACATAAGGAAGAAACTGTTCACTATGAGGGTGGTGAGACACTGGAACAGGTTGCCCAGAGAAGTTGTGAATGCCCCCTCCCTGGAAGTGCTCAAGGACAGGTTGGATGGGGCTTTGAGCAACCTGGTCTAGTGGAAGCTGTCCCAGTCCATGGCAGGGGGGTTGCAACTAGGTGATTTTTAAGGTCCCTTCCAACACAAAACATTCTATGATTCTATCATAACCAACTAAAGTATTTTCCTCTATAATTGTTCTCAGAAATTACGTAACTGTTTTAACTACATAATTTCAAAATTCTACTTGAGCCAAACATCAAGAAACTGGAGATTTTTAAACAAATAACAGCTGGCAAAATTGTAAGCAGAGGTTCTTAGGGAAGTAGAAGGAGGTGTGATGGAGGTTCTGTATTACCAACTCTGGGTGTAATTTACTTGGGAAAATGATAAGAATTTCCAAAGCTTTAATTGAACAGAAGAGCACTATGAGGTGAATATTATTGCATTAATTGTCAAATGAGTAAGTGAGCACTGAGAGCCTAAACAATACTTCTAGTAATGACTGCATTAACAATTTGAAACAAAGTCTGTTTGAGCATTTATTTTAATAATTTAACCACTAATGATTATACATGGCCAGATCTTTGTAGGCAGCAGGAGTCCCCAGGTTGCTGTACTGAGTGTAGCACAATCTATGTATGAACCAGGGGTTCAGGCTGAGAAAAAGGAATAGCCCCCAAGACAAGATTTTTGACTTTTTTTTTTTTTTATAAGGGCATGTTCATCTTCTTGCGTGAAGTGGGTCCTTGAACACAAACATAGCATTTTTTAGGTTCATTTTCCAAATATTAGACTTTACTGGGTTGGGGATCCCTTGTGATCTGGACTTTTCTTTACATTTTTTTTTATGTATGTGTGTGCTGAAATGTATGGCTGCTGCTGATGCAGCCACATGGTATCATCACAGTCTTTTCTTTCACTGGGAAAGAAGCACACGCACTTTTCACTGGGTGTGTTGCACAGGGCTCTTCCTCACGCTTTTGCCCTCACTCCTCACTGCCATTCAATGTTTTGATCTTTATTAAACCTGTTTTCCCAGAGGTGCCACCATCTTCACTGAGAGGTTCAGCTCTGTCCTGTGGCGGGCCTGCTGGAGAAGGCTGGAACCAGCTGGGGGAAGCCCCAGCCTCTCCTTACAGATGCCTGCTGATGCCTGGGCACCCTCACCTGATACAGTTTCATGGTGTTACAGCTACCCCTGGAAAATACAATATGCCAATTTTATCCATTTCTGTACTGCTTCAGCTGAAACACAGTGACAGTCTGTTTTCACTCTTCTACACAGGCATGATCCATGAAACCTAGGGTTAAATGGCAATTGAGGAATGGCTTATGAACATATTTTTTGTGCTGAGTCTAGCCGGCATGGAGTTAATTTTCTGCATAGTAGATTGTACGGTGCTGTGTTTTGTATTTGTGACCAAAACAGTGTTAAAACACACCAATGTTTTAGCTATTGCTGAACAGTGCCTGAACAGCATCATGGGGTGGGCAAGAGGCTGAGAGAAAACACAGCTGGGACAGCCAACCCCACTGACCCAAGGGATATTCCACACCATACAACATTGTGCTCAACCATAAAACTAAGGGAGAGTTTTTCCAAGGTAATTGTTGCTCATCGGTCTGCTGGTAGGAGGTAGTGAGTGACAGCCTTTGCATCAGCTATTTCTTTTCTTTTTTTCCTTTACTTATAAAACTTTTTGTCTCAACAAGCAAGTCTTTTTTTCTCACATCTTCCCTTCCAATTCTCTCCCACATCCTGCTGAGGGGAGTGAATGAGTGACTGGGTGGGGGCTTAGCTGCCAGCCAAGGTCAACCCAGAACACTTCTGCTGAACTTAAGTATCAGAATTCAAGCTCTTTGGAAAATCTGGTCAGAAAATTCGTCAGATTTTTGTGGAAGTAAAAAGCTGATGACATCTGAAATAGTTGTCTCTGTGCTAGATGCTTTGTGCTTACTTTACAGTGAGTGGAAAGAAACAGAGACTGATAGGGCATGATTCATAGGCTTCATAAGATCAATGCAGATAAGACTGATCCAGCAGGTATCTTATTCATAGCTTTATTTTGGTTCCAAGTCCTGACTTGGGTGAAAATAGAGGACCAGACATAGTTTGCTGTTTAGGTAACTGTACACACAATATAAAGCAGAAATATAAGTAAGTATGTTACAAATATTTCTGGCTTTCAAAAAAATGTTCAGTTCCTGCTGTAGGCAGGCCTCCATGATGGCTGTTTTATGGTTCAGCAATCCTAGTAGGATGAATTTGTATTTGTATAATCAATTATGTATAACAACCTGGGCTGAGCAAATAGATGATACTTTACTTCTTGCAAGGCGTTCTATCCGAAAAGTCATCCCAACCTTTCAATACTAATGTCTGTTCAACTACAAACTTTTCAGAGGGAAAATTTCAAGGAGTAAATGAAAATTATTAACACAGAGTACTATAAGGAATTACTAATACACACACGCAAAGATCAAGTATGTGTCACCAATGTGAGACTTCATTTTATAGTTTAGGCCTTTTTTGTGTCTTATTTGGATCAAATTTATGTGAGAAATTTGCATAAGTCAGGAGAGACCTTTATATGATTCACCCTAAGTTATTAGGGCTTTTGTTTCCATATACATAAATGAACTCCGCTGATGTAAACCACAAATGATTGCACTTGACTGACCCTGAAGTTATACATTCTTGACAAAAAAGGATAGAACATCTTGAAAGCCATATGTAAAGGAGATGAATTCCAATACAAATATGGTGATTATTACTGGTCAGCACTGTGCGCAGCAAATTTTAAAAGCATGCAAGCAGAGAAGGTGAGGAGATAAGATTAAAAGGCAGAAATATTGATCTCATCCTGCAGCTCTATGTTTCAGCACATCATTCACTTTCAGCTCTCTGTCTCAGTGGCAACCAGCTTGAACAGCTTGAACTTTTTTCTCTATGTTATGGCTACTTCTCTGCATACAGAATTTTTTGAAAAGGATAATGGGGAAAAGACCCAACATTCTTTAAGGCAGAACAGAACCTGGCATTCTGTTAAAATATATTCATGTAGCATCTTGATTAAACAATTAAGTTAAGTTTGGTTTTACACAGCTGTATTTTAATACTCATGATTAGAGAAATTTCCTATATAATTTTTTTTTCTGTTTTTTTTTTTTTAGCAATATTTATACAGAATTGTAGAATCACAGAAACATAGAATAGTTTGGTTTGGAAGGGACCTTTAAAGGTCATCTAGTCCAACCTCCCTGCAATGAGCAGGACTATCTTCAATAGATCAGGTTGCTCAGAGCTCTGTCTAACCTGACTGAATATTTCCAGGGATGGGGTATCGACCACCTCTCTGGGCAACCTGTTCCAGTATTTCACTGTATATAAATGTATATTTTTATATACATTTATATGTAAAATATAATGTATATATTCATATGTAACTGTAACAAATAGTAAGCATTTTAAACAATAAAAACTGAGCAAGAGAGAAAGTAGAAAGAAGATTAATCACTTAGGATCTTTACCAATACATTATTAAAAATATTAGTCAAGCTGTGATACTCCAATTTGGATTAACTACCTGGAGGAGGACCGGACTATGTGACTTTATTTTCCAAGCACAATGTACTAACAAAGTATTTGAGGTCTGACCTGGACCTCTTGTATTTTGTTGGTACCGTCTATCCCAGTTGAGTTAAAGCGATGTTTCCCACTGGCTGGGTCAGTAGGAGCTGTCATAAATGTTTCTCAGTCAGCAGGAGTCATTCGTGAGCCAGTGGGAGCTGTCATAAACCATTCTGACATAACATATATCACGCTGGAAGTGAGATTGACCTCTCCAACTTCTCTTGTTATTATATGCAGGTAGTCAGGTCACTCCACCCATCTGGTAGCTCAGACTGAGCTCAGCTCAGCCATTCAACCCCTGATGGCCTGACTATCTTTTTAGCTGAAACAGCCAGGTACCTGCGAAACTTCAACCAAATCAATGGGATCATACTAGTGTAAAATTATTGTGGACTGCAGAATACGGTCCTTTATCTCACACCTTTTGGAAGGGGGAGTTTGGGTAGCATTTGAAAAGACTGCAGGATAAAAGCAGATGCTCCGTTATGTGTAAAGCTTCTGACACACTAAGTGTCTAGTCCTGAATGTGCGCTGGGTTTGGCAAGTAGGGTCATTTGACAGTTTTCTGTGCAAAAATCCTTTACACTGTGGGAAGGTCAAGTGTTGCAGAACAGACCACTCAGTGGATGTTTTACTCTCGGCAGTCTCTGGGTAGTACTGGAGAAACTGATGTATTTTACTTTTGCCTAAGTTTGCAGCCATGAACTCTGTTGTAAAGGAAGTGACTAAGCTTTCTCTTTTAAAAATAGAATAGTGGTCACCGCTTTTAAAGTAACTATTCATGTTACCTTGCTTTATCTTCTAGTACCGGGCTACACTATAGCTGAATGCTGAACATTCACACAGAACGTGAGACACTGTTGCCTTAAATTTCTTTTTTGATTCAGAGGACTCAAACCCCACAAAGCCTGTCTTACAGAAATGCTTCTACCTTGAAGTACTACCTGGGAACAACGTAAGTATGAAGAGAAGCTCTTCACACCTCCTCTAAAGGCTGCTTCCCTGTGTCATACATAGTTAAAGATTAATTAGATATACAGGTACAGTCTGCACTGCTAGGAGGACCTTAGCAGGGTTCACAACTTTGAACCCTGTTTTAGATTGTTTTGGGTCCCTGACTACAAGAAAGACATTGAGTTTCTGGAGCATGTCCAAAGAAGGGCAATGAAGCTGGTAAAGACTCTAGAGCACAAGTCTTATGAGGAGTGGCTGAGGGAAACACAGTTGTTTAGTCTGGAGAAGAGGAGGCTGAAGGGAGACCTTATCACCCTCTACAACTACCTGAAAGGACGTTGCAGTGAGGTGGGTGTCAGTCTCTTCTCCCATGTAACAGGTGATAGGACAAGAGTAAATGGCCTCAAGTTGTGCCAGGTGAGGTTTCGATTTGGATACTAGGAAAAATTTCTTCAGCAAGAACATTGTCAAGCATTGGAACAATCTTCCCACGGAAGTAGCTGACTTCCCATCTCTGGAGGTATTTAAAAGACATGTAGATGTGGTGCTTAGTGACATGGTTCAGTGGTGGACTTTGCAGTGTTAGATCAACGGTTGGACTTGCTGATCTTAAAGGTCTTTTCCAACCTTAATGATTCTATGATTTGATAACACAGGACTAGTCCTAGTTCTGCAGTGAGTGGCTACTTCTAATTTGTAAGGGATCCTGCTACTGTTCCTGGAGGCATAGCCAGAACAAGGAAACCAGGACATAGTGGTTATATGGGATCATGAACTGAATTCATGTAGAGATTCTGTGCATAACCTTCCTTCTTCTAGTACTTGGTCATGCAATGGTTTGTATTTTCTGTTTTTACTTGGTTGTAAGTAGTAGCGTATTCCAACAGGCCCCACAACTGGGTTTTGTGCCTCTTTCTTTGCTCTACATTGAATTTTTTGTCTCATAAATGCATTTGATGCCCAGGTTTTCATCATATTGCCTTTTTTCTATGCCCTGTCTTTCTATTTGATATAATTAATCCCCATATTAAATTCCTCTCTGGATTGCAGGTTTTATGTGGTCTCCTACATTCCTACACTCTTTTTTCTCCTCCTCCTTCCCTTCCAAGAATATTCCATGTATTCCTCATTCTTTCACAATCCAACAGTTGTGATTTCAAAGGAAAATTAGCCAAATTATCAGATCTTAATTGAAAGCAAACTGTCATTCAGGTTGCTGCAAATATCTAAAGGACTGGTTAAGCAATCACTGTTTTTTGGAATAGATCTGAGGTGTTCTTTGAATTGCTGAATGACAGAACGAAACAGAACTCCAACATCGTTGATTACAGTTCTTACCATTTACTCAGCCCACAATGAAGCAGTATGTGCTAAATAATCCTTATTTCAAAAATCAAGCAAGAAAGAAAGCAAGGAAACAAAAACAAACTCTAAAACCCTAGAACAAAGCTGGAGGAGAACAAATCATATAAACATAAAAATAAACCAAAATTTTGTCATCTTCTTCCCTGCCCCCATAATCTTCAAGCAGATATACTTTATCCAGACTTGGCTCCTTCCATTTTTTTTTTTTTATATTAATTACTCAACATACACCACATACTGGAAATGTGTGTTCAAGGACCACTGAACACTGAATTTTCTGAGTGCATCACAATTATGGAAACATCTGTGCTAAATGACTTTGCCTTGAATCACTGTGAAAATCTGCTATGTTCAGCAGCTTTTTACAAAACTTGATTCTTGCATGTGCTGAAATGTTAATGAATATTGTTTTTCTGGTTCAGTCATTGTGACTGTAAAAAAAACCTGTCACCATTTAGATTTCTATGGTGACATACATCAGCAGCAAATTCATGTTTGAAAACCACAGAAGAGTGCACAGATTACATTGTAGCTGACAGGTCACAGAGAGCACAATGCAAATACAAGGAATGCTTTAATTACTTTCTTTATCTTACTTTTGATTGTTTTCTTTTGTTTTAATTTCTTAAACTCCAGTTATATCTTTAGCAACTTTAAAAGGTCACATAGATGTTTTATCTAGCATTATAGGCCAATAACTCCGCCACAATTAGCATTAGGCTTCCTAGAATTAATTAAGCTATGAGGGACTTCTGGAGTTTATTTAGTACAACCTCCTGCTCAAGGGTCAGCTTTGAAATGAGATCAGGTTACTTCACCCTTTTTCCAGCCTTTGCCCAAACAACTTGTTCCAGAACTAACCATTCTTTGTGCCAAAGATAATGCCTGTAGCTAGGTGGAATTTGCTTTGCTGTGACTGGTGATCATTGTCTCCTGTTCTTTCTCAGTCATCCTCTGAGAAGAACCTGCCTCCATCTTCTTTTTAACCTCCATGAGGTAGAGGAGGAAGACTGCAATTATATCCTGCTGTAGGCTTTCTTTTTAAGTCCAGACAAACCCAATTCCCTCAGACTCTCCATGTACATCCTATGCTCTAGCCGCCTATTTTGGTGACTCACCCCACTTAGATGTTGATATCTTGTTGAACTCAGGGATTCAAAACTATACGCATTATTCTACATGCAGCATACCAAAATCCAAGGGAATTATAATTTCTATGGACCAGCAGACTGTACTCTTGCTCTTTCTATCAGTGTTTTGACTGAATTAGGTCTCAGCTCCAGTTTAAACTGTTTTACACAAACAAACATAAGAACAATGATCCTTATTATAAAATCTTTATAAATTAAAACTGGTGAAAAATAATGAGTAAATTCTACCATTTCACTCATGAACAGAACAGAGGATGGCCTGGGGGGTCTTAAAAATGGTTGCTTTGTCAAACTTTAACTTACTGCTTTGAAGAAAGTATGTGTTTACAAAGAGTAAATTTTATAGAAATTCTGCAAGTTGAGATATCTAGAAGAAGGATTATGTAAGGAGGGATGAGATACAAAATATGGAGATATTAGAAGTTCTTTTAAATTTCAGTCATGTCTCTGGCCAGTTACTGTGTGACTAGAAGAGCCATATCATCTTGCTCTTCCTTGTTTAGTCAAGCTGTAACGATCAGTTCCTTTAGGACTGGTGATCCTCTGTACAAATGTCAGTGTGTGGTTAGCTTAGTAGGTATCTCAGAGAGTATAAAAATCATTCTTCTGTATAGGTTAAATATCTTGAAAATGTAGTTGATCATTTGTTTCATGTATCTATATATGAATACAGTAAAGGAGTATGTATGTATGTGTATATTTCTAGCCATCTCACGCCAAAAAAGCTATTTTAGCCAAATACCCATTTGAATCAAAAGATTAAAAGTCCCAATAGTTGATAAGGACTGCTTGGGAAATTTAGGTAAAATAATGAATATCACTAGATGGAAAGTCAGAAATTTGACCTATTATAGAAAGCAATCTGGGATGCGTTGTAACTACTGAAGTGGTTTTACAAGAATGTGTTCCTGGTAATCATGCAGTTTACATATAGTAGTATTAATGTCTAGTCACTGAAGATGTGACAAAGGGAGTTATTGAAATGCCATCTGATAGGTGTTCTGTAGCCAAATGAAAAGAGAAGCTGACACAAAGACACTGTTGCTGAGGTGACTGATATGATGCTTACACATGTTTACAGACATTTGCCCAGTCATAAAGACTACAAGAAGCCTATAGCTGGGAAGCATCATATGGGACTCAAACTTTTTCCTTTCTCTGTTTAACAAAACACTTTTACTACTGTGTACCAAAGGATCTCAACTTCTGCCTTTTCACCGTATTTTTGTTACCGGACAAAAAAAAAAAAATTCTTTTCAGCTATCTACCACAGCTCTTACCACCTATTAAAATTAGAACCATATCTGAACCAAACTGAAATTTTCTGAGATGCTGTGCAGTTGAAAGTTGCTCAGATCAGAATGTCTCTAAATCATGAAATCTTGATAATCCAGATTAATATCTCAATTTTATAGCTCATATCCATCCTTTAACCATTTTCTGGGTGGATGAATTCCTACATGCGTGAATGAATTGTCTCAGAAAAGCACCAAGGTGTTTGTTTTAGCTATTGCATACTTTCAAGATTTCTGAATAATCTATTGTTGTTTAATGGTTTTCTAACACCATCCATTCTGACACCCATTATATGTGATTAGATGAATATGCTTTGTTGTCCAGTACCTTAATGTTCTAAAAACATTTCATTACTTACAGAAAGATGGGATTTAAATAAAAATAGTCATAACATTGTATATTGGTATAAAAAGGAAATAAATGGATGAAAATTAATCATATGATAAGCAAAGGTTTGAAAGAGTAGTTCACAGCAGGAGGTGAAAGGAACAAAGGGGTTTTTAGCATATGGAAGAACATAGGATTTTCAAACAATTTAAAAGGTATTAGATGAGTGGTTTACAGCTTTATGTTTTCTTTTGCTTACAAATATTTAACAATAATTCTTTTTTATCCTTTCAGGATGCTCTGAATTATATACAAAAAAGTATTTCTGAGCATAATCACATATTCAGAGTATAATGGCCTTAGGTTGATTATCACAAACCATACCAGAAAAAAAAATTCCCTGGTGATTGTCATGTAAAAGTTTAATACAATGTGCCCTGAATTCTGGCACTGTTGATGTAGGCAGTAAGCACTTGGGCTTATTGGTACAGTTGGGCTAAACAAATGGAGTGTTCTAAATTGTGTTTCAGGACACTGTCATTTTGAATGCACCAGAGTTCCTCAGCATTTTCTTCAGCTAGCACACTGATGTCAATCATCCACCTTTTGGTACATCAGGGTTTTCATTAGTTCTATAACTGCCTGACCTTGTGTCAGACTTGAGCAGACAGGTAGTTCATAACCCTTTACTGTCAGAATTAGCATTCATGATACTACTTAAACTGCAGAGCAAATTTAGAGTTCATTATTAAATGAGGCATATGTTACTACATTTATAACTGATTCAGTCTAGTTATTTTTAGTTTGACCTTTTCTGTATTCATCAAATCAGCTTTGAAATAGACATTGAGGTACCCTTTACTGTTAGTTATAAAATTCTTAGAGATGATTTTTTTTATGGAGTTTTCGGGCAAATTCTCATATATCAGTAGTTTAGTGATATACTAAGCACCTTGCTGTTAGCTTAAGTAAAAATGAGATAAGATGGAATCATGTGGATGTTAATGATCATATTCTTCAGCTGTATCATCCCTCTTTGCCTTTGCTGTTATATTGAGAACTGAAAGGCTAGAGTTGTCAGTGCAGAATAAGATGGAAACTTCCACTAAGGATGGCAAAAAATGTGTGAAGATAAGAGTATAGAGATTTATTGAACTGCATTTAGTCCTAGTGTAGCTCCACGGATAAAATTTCCCCATTATTATTCTGACATTCGGACTATCCCATCCTCCTCCTCCTGAGGTAAGGCACTGAGAACAGAGACACTAAAAATTCAGACCCACTGGAACATGACAGGTTTAAGAACTGTTTCTTGTCATTTTCCTTTCAGTGTCTTAGATTTCTAAATTCCAGCATGGAAAAGACACCCAACTGAAAATATTTTTAAATGCTATAAACTTATTAGGGTACCACAAAGTCATAATCCTTAAAAATCTCCTTTTTGGCCTAAAAAAAGCTCACATTTATCAATGAAGCCCTCACTGACTGGTTTTCACAATGAAAAAGGATAAATGTTCTGATAATATATTAGAATATATACTTGTGGAAATATTAAGATATTGATAAACCATAACATTAACAAATATATTCAGAACTGACCTATTTCCCTGTGTAGGAATAGAAAAGAAATCTAACAAGGTGTTAAATGCATATATTACTTTATGCTTCTCTTTAGGAAGGTGTTGAATGCATATGTTACTTTATGCTTCACTCAGAGTCCTAACAGCATGTGACTGTTTACATGTTTAGAGACATGCAAATACTTAGAAATCTACTGAAGTAGGGTGAAAACCTTCCTTCCTGTTGTTCTTTCCTTTTCTTTTTATTTTTCCTTCTATTTTTGTAACAAGTTATGCAACCAATCTTGTAATTATAAAATGTGCAAGTATATTGGACAAAAGTTTAAGAGATATTTAAATGTCCAGCTCCCACCGAAATCAATGGGAGCTGATTAATAGCTATTAAAAGTCTAACCTGTGCTATCATTACCCTCACGGACCATTAAGAGGTGGAAATTTTGTGTTGAATAGAATTCAAAAATTGCATCCTCACGCATTTCTTTTTTTGCAGGTGCAGGGCTCACCTATTGTCACATTTTGTACCCTGTGAGCACTGTTATGTTATTCAACTGCATACAAAACCACTTTGTTGCATTAACCTTTTGGGGATCATGGAAAACAACAAACCACAATAACTGTAAGAAAGTGTCCAGTTTGAACTTTGGGTTACTGTACAATGTACCAGTAGTTCATTCTCTTAAAAAAGCTATCTAATATTGCTGTATGCCATATTCTGTTTCCACATGACACAGTTGAAGATTTCAGTTCATATCCAGCATGATGAACTTAGGAACCTAATTAAGAAAGACTGGCTTACCCTCATGAGAGAGTTCCAAGGCACCAGTCTTTCTTGAGAGAGTTTACGAGAAAGACTGTAGGAGAATTAGATGCTTAAGCAGAAGTTACTTTAGGATAGCTAGTTTGCCTCCCAGCACTATACACTTGAACTGTAGGCACATCCTTAGCTAAGCCAGGTGCCTAGTAGTCACACTGAACCTGGCAAATAACTTTCATAAAAGAAGGAGGCACAGTGGGGCAGAACTTACTGCACAAGTTTCTTACCTGGGGAACCAGACTTGATCACAGACATAACTATTTTTTCATAGAAATGTATTTGCAGAAAAAAATATAAATGTGATGAGTGATTACCCCTCTTTCATTCACCTAAATGCACATTTTGGTTGCCTTCTTCCCTCTGTTGCTTTTTTTTGGCTATTCAAGTTCCCAATAGAGATGTTTCTGCCATGGTAACTAGAGGAAAGCAGGTTGATTTCTGCATTTTTTTTTTTCTGATTCCTTCTTTAGATCTGTGTTTTTATTACATTCTAGATCCTGAAAAGACTATTTTTCACACTTTTACTTATGTAGGAAGCTCCCAGAACACTTTAAGTGCTGTAGTAAAAAGCTAAGTAATACACAACATTCAGCATAAAGCACATCACAGAGCTTTTTTTATTTTTTGAGAAGATCTGTAAATGTATTACTAACAGTGTTACTTTTCAGACTTCTAGAATATTTCAACTTAATAACATATATTAAGCTCCACAACCACTTAAAGATATGCAAGAATTCATATTAGTTGAGCACTCTTTATGGAGCTTTGTTACCATTTTTATTTCTTTAATTTCTATGGAAAGATTCATATATATACAAAAATAAAACTTCTGAAAATCAAAAATGGAAATGTGTGCTTGTAACTTAGGTACCCACTATACTTTGCTTAAATTTAAGAAACCACCTCTACCACCAGCACAGCCCAAAAAAAGGCCACTCCAGGGTGCTTAGTTTAAGCTTCTTGTCATTCATTGAAGAGGGAACTGAGGGGAAATCTTGCAGTATACACACTCCAGACTCAGCCCCTCAAGCTTCATCAGAGGATAGATGCTCAGGTTTTCCTTCCTTGGTTGCTCCATTACATGTCATTTACACGGACCTTGGGCAAGTAGGTTCTGAGATTTAGACTGAGTCTGGCTCTAGGTCAGAGATAAATACAGAACGGGCATTCTGAACATACTTAAATATATGCATGCTGAGAAATCTCAATCCAAGATAAGGAAAACTTAAAATTAAGTGCTGTTTAAAAGCAGGTGAATCCAATTGCTGCTTGGGTATTAGAGAGTCTTGAAAATGTCTCAGTGATAAAACTTACATGCAAACCCCAGAAATATTTTTTATTTTTATGTGACACTTACGATGTCCAGCCAAAATCAGCCAGAAAGATTCAAAGCCACAGAAAACTTATTTTTATTTGTAGAAAATATGAACAAATTGTATGAGTTCTTCTGTACATTAACTTTGGAGGGAAATATATTTTCCCTATATTTTAAATTAAAGTAAGAATGCAGATTTCTAAAAATGCAAACACAGATATGAATTCTGCAGTAGAGAAAGTAAAGGCAACAGTTAAAAGTTGTGTTCTTCAACAATCAAGGGAAGATCTTCTGTCATAGAAATGAGAAATACTGGCACTAAAGCTAAACTTTCAAATGAGATACAACATCTGGTGTTTCAGCACAGAATCAAAATGCTTGCTGTTCCAAACTGATTATCTTAACTTATCCTCACAGCACTGAAAAAAATCCCAAACAATAAGGAGTATTCATTGGTCCTTTACGGAAAATTCTGTGGCCACTTGAACTAAAGATTTCTGAATGGTGGTTATCTCTTTTTAATTACCTTTCTCATAAGTAATATTTTTTTTTTTATTTCAGAGCACCTGAATATTCAGCTAATATCAGGTAATGAATATTAAAAGATACCTGGTTTTAATTTTCTTGGGGCTCATTGAAAATTGCAAGGAGCTTCAGACAGCTTTTTTGCCGCCAGCCTAATAACTTTATTTGATTAATGTTAACCTTCCCTAAATCTAGTCTTGACTTGCAAACGTCAAAAAATTAAAAGCCATTACTGTACAAAGAACAATTGAACCATATTGTCCTTGAACTTCACTCCAAACTTCTATCTATTGTTTTAGTAACACTTTATAGCCATAACAAGGTCTTATATCTTGTAAGTCAGATCTCTGTCATGAAGACAAGGCAGAAAACATAGCTATTTAAGATTTTCTTTTACTGTAAATTATTATGTACAGTCCTTCAAAATATTTTATCTGAACATTATCAAACAACTCTGTATATTCCTACACCTTAATGTTGCTGTTGATTGGTTTAATATTTATTTTTTTAATTTCGTGGAAAATCCAGTTTCTGAAAAAGAACTGTTGTCTTAGAAACTTAGAAATTATTTCCTTTTTCTTCTTCAAAGAAGAAGAAGGGGAAAAAAACAATTTGATGTCATCTTTGCTTTTATCCAACACCAAAGCATTTTGATTTACCACACTAAAGAGAAAGAAGTTTTCCCTATTAAGTTCAGTGTTGACATATGAAGTTCAGTAGTGGAGTTGAACTTGGCAAGGGATGCAGAGAATAATATGAAGGTCTTCCACAGGTATGTCAGCCAGAAAAGGAAGGCCAAGGAAAGTGTACCCCCACTGATGAACAAGACTGGCAAACTTGTAACAATGGACTAGGAGAAGGCTGAGCTACTCAACAACTTCTTTGCCTCAGTCTTCACTTCAAACCTCTCTTCCCACACCTATCGAGTGGATGGACCTCAAGACAGGGACCAGGGGAGCATAGTCCCTCCTGCTGTAAGAGAAGACTAGGTTCATGACAACCTGAAAAACCATACATAGGTCTATGGGACCCGACAAGATGCATCCCAGAGTCCTAAGGGAATTGGCTGATGTCATTCCCAGGCCACTCTTCATGATATTTGAAAAGTCATGGCAGTCAGGTGAAGTCCCTGGTGACTGGAAAAAGGGAAACATTGTGCCCATCTTTAAAAAGAGTAGAAAGGAGGACCCTTGGAACTATCGACTTGTCAGTCTCACCTCTGTGCCTTGGAAGATCATGGCACAGATCTGCTTAGAAGCTATGCTAAGGCACATGGACAACAGGGATGTGATTTGAGACAGCCAGCATGGCTTCACCAAGGGCAAGTTCTGCCAAACGAACCTAGTAGCCTTCTGTGATGGGGTGACTACATCAGTGGATAAGGGAAGAGCTATAGATGTCATCTATCTGGACTTCTGTAAAGCCTTCAACATGGTCCCCCACAATATCCTTCTCTCCAAATTGGAGAGATATGGATTTGATGGGTGAACTCTTTGGTGGATGAGGAATTGTTTGGATGGTTGCGTACAGAGAGTAGTGGTCAACAGCTCAATATCCAGATGGAGATCAGTGACAAGTGGTGTCCCTCAGGGGTCCGTACTGGGACCGTTGCTGTTTAATATATTCATCAATGACATAGACAGAGGGATCAAGCAAGTTTGCAGATGATAGCAAGCTGAGTGGTGTGGTTGACATGCCCAAGGGATGGGCCATTCAGAGGGACCTGGACAAGCTGGAGAGGTGGGCCTGTGTGAACCTCATGAGGTTCAACAAGGCCAAGTGCAAGGTCCTGCACATTGGTCAGGGGCAACCTCTGGTATCAATCCAGAGTGGGAGATAAAGAGTTTGAGAGCAGCCCTGAGGAGAAGGAGCAATCGTATCCTGGGCTGCATCAGAAGAAGTGTTACCAGCAGGTCAAGGGAGGGGATTCTGCCCCTCTACTCCACTCTGGTGAGACCCGACCTGGAGTACTGCGTCCAGCTCTGGATCCTTCAGCACAAGAAGGACATGGAGCTGTTGGAGCAGGTCCAGAGGAGGGCCACAAAAGTGACCCAAGAGCTGGAGCACCTCTCCTACAAGGACAGACTGAAAGAGTTGGGGTTGTCCAGCCTGGAGAAGAGAAAGCTCTGGGGAGAAATTATCGCAGCTTTTCAATACTTAAAGGGGGCCTATAAGAAAGATGGGGACAAACTTTTTAGCAGGGACTGTTGCAATAGGACAAAGGGTACTGGCTTTAAACAAAAAGAGGGTAGATTCAGACTAGATATAAGAAATTTTTTTACAATGCAGGTGGTGAAACACTAGAACACATAGATGCCCCATCCCTGGAAACATTCAAGGTCATGTTGGACAGGGCTCTGAGCTACCTGATGTAGTTGAATATGTCCCTGCTCACTGCAGGGGGTTGAACTAGATGACCTTTGAACGTCCCTTCCAACCCAGATTATTCTATGATTCTATGATATCTTCCCCAGCTGCTCTTATACCCCAGAAGAGTCCTGCCCCTCCATCGTGCCTTGATTCTCCTCTGGGGCTAGTTGTGTTACATTCTCCCTCAGATGTTGCAGCTGTCCTTCTCTCTGAACATACACCATGCCACAGGTAATCCATGAAGAAAGTCTGGTTTACAAAAGAAAATTGAAGTAGAAGGCAATTGAACTTCAACTCATGAAAGGGATAATAGCTATGCCGAATGTGGAAGCTGAACCAGTGTAAAAACATTCTGTTATTTCTTAAAGCTTAAGCTTAAATCTTACTGTGTTAGCAACAACAACAGAAAAGCATTTAGTTTTACTTCCCTTCTGTAACCAAAATGAACATCTAAAACATTTATGGTCCAGGCACCCTGTACCATAGCTTTATTTTTTTTAGGTGCAGTAGTAAGAGCCTTACAATCTCACATCACAGACTTCAGCTGTAGCGCTCTCAGTAAATTTCCTCATGTGCTCAGGCTACAGCTGCAGGATCTGGGAATCACTCAGCAGTGGGAGGTAACACAGCGAGCGAGGAGCTATCACAAAGTACTTGTTACAAAGCTATCTTGAAGACGAGACCCCTGCTTAGGTTTCAAAGATCTCTCTTTTTTAAAAAAAAATCTCTTTTAACATGGATGAAGGAGAGTGAAGTGAGAGTAGGTCGAAAGAACACCAAAAGTCTCTACTACACTATCGTCAGTTTTAGGTCTACTCTTTCAGTTTTCTTCCCATCTTATGCAGCGGATTCCCCAAGTTGGGTCCTGAGGAGGAGAAATAATGGTGACCACATCTGTTTGGGAGCCACATCCAAGTAAATCTCTATGTGTTGAAATGAGGACAGAATAGCCTGCAGAAATCAAGCCTCCAGCACAAGCCTTGCTGACTTTGCTGACAGGTTCTTTAAAATTGGATTGAATACAGAATTCAAAGAGGAAGCGGAGTTAAAAAATAAAGCTGCTTTTTTTTTTTTTTTTTTTTTTTTTCCCATTCAGAGCAGATTCTAAGTGTTTACCTGCTCTGAAGCAGTGAGGCACTTTATGACACCAGTTGCACTTTGAAGTCCAGATTCTAGACAAGACGCATAAATTTCAAAGTATCCATAGGCATAGGCAGAACTGAGTGGTCTCGAAACACCAGGATGTAGGTGCAGTGAATGACTGACATGCCTACATGGGGGTATTTGTTTGGGTTTTTGTTAGCACTGGAGAGAAACTTGTGGTTTTGAAGGCAAGGAAGTATCAACATCAGAAGATTTAGAATAATCAGATAACGTTAAGGACAGAAGATGAGGACAAAATTATGTTTTTCATCCCTAAATGATGTGATAGTCACTCTTCATCTGTGAATATATTCATTTCTGGGAATTATTAAAAGAGACATTAATTTAGAAGACCTAAAAATATATTTATATTTACTTGTGTAAGATTCTTGCCTCAACTGGCTAAATGGATTCATAAAATCTTTCATTTCTAATAGCAAATCTTTCAGGTGTGGAAGTGGGAAACAAACTTAGCTGGGTACTCATAAAGATGTGAAATCATGTCTCAGTGATATCAGTGGCAAACTATCATACTGTCAATTGTATACTTTCTTACGTGACTGATTGTATCAGTATATTAAAAGAAGTGAAACAGAAAATTTCTAACTTTTATTTTATGTATTTATACCTGAAGGTCAAAAATCAGGAAGGGGGGAACAGCATATCTATTTTTGTAATTATGCATATATTTATATACACATGCATTCCTGTGTGTATCTATATATAGAAAATACTTTATTGAACACACAAGCAGCACTGATTTTAAACAGCTTTCACTAAGCAGGTGAAATAGTTAAGGAAAGGTCTGTATATGAGGGATTGAATAAGATTACAGATACACAACTGAGATATCTACAGTTTAGGGATACAAATTCCTACTTACATGGATACCAGGAATATGACAAAATATCCAGCAGTACTGGAAACAGGCAACTGAAAGATTTACGCTGGTTATGAAAGATGGCAATAATAGGAAAGATGTTTAAGTACTGCTCCATGTTAATAATTTCCATAAACTAAAATAAAAATAAACATGTAAAATAGTTTTTCAGCTACTTCAGGAAACAATGAAAAAAATAATAAAAAAAATGTTCTTTGAGAAGATCTAAGTATACTATTGATCCACAGATGTCCTTTGGCTACTAGAGTGGTCTTTGTCATACAAATAAGAGTGAAATATCGGGTCCAATCCTTTTTAGCATCTCCATTAATGATCTGATGGCACAAAACTGGGAGGAGTGTCTGATATTTTGCTGCATTTGAAAATTTAAGAAGTTCCATGGAGAGGAAGCTTGAAATTATCTGAAATTCAGGAAAAGGCTCCAGGCTTACATTGATGAATAACGCAAGGAAAAGGACATGTAAGGAATAAATAAAGAATCTTGAATCAATGTGAATAAGGACTGACTAGCAAACTATCTCACAGTTGTCAATAATTGTAAAGATAGAGTGAGAACTGTAAAAAATAAGTGTCTAATGGTACCTTTTAAACAAAATTTAAAACCCATAGAAATTTTGTTTGTTTCCATAAATGAGAAAATAAAAAGAATGAGATAACAATGGAAGTAAAAGATGAAAAGAAGTTAAATATAGTTATCAGCTATTTTAAGGATGGAAATGATGAAGTAGAGTAGTGGGGATAACTAATACCCATATTTGATGGTGGAGGTCTACAACAAAATCGTCACTGTTTATCTATCCTACCTGAATGGAAGATCATAGAATCAGAATATTTCAGATTGGTAGACACAACTGCAGGTCTTCTGGTCTGTCCCCCTGGTCAAAGCAAACCCAGCCTCAATATTAGATCAAGTTTTCTGGGGTCTTGTGCAACCATATTTTTATATCTCCAAAGATGGAGATTCCTCAGACTCTCTGGGCAACCTGTGCCAGTGTTTGACCACCGTTATGGTGAAGAAATTTTTCTTTATACCTGATTGGAATACCTCATGTTGCAACATATGTCTGTTATCTCCTGTCCTTCTACCCTGCACCTCTAAAAAGAGTCTGGCTCCATCTTCTTTATACTCACTCACTAGGTAGTTACAGATAGCTCTAAGATCTTCCCTCATCCCTCTCTTCTAAAGACTGAACAAGCTCCCTCAGACTCTCCTGATTCATGACCATCCTGCTTGCTATCTGCTGGACTTTCAAATGCCTTTGCTCCAGGGAGCCCAAAACTGAATACATTTCTCCAGATGTGGTTTCACAAATGCTGAATGGAGGGGAACAATTACTTTCCTTGACCTATTGGCTGTACTTTTGCTCATAAGTCCTTTCACAAGTTTGTGATGCAAATTATTACTGTGCAATGAACATAACAATAAGTTCTCATACTAAAATAAGAGGTTTTCTGTGTCTTAATCTTATTAAATCCATAATGTTCCGATAGTTAAGAAAGATTACTGGTTTGTCCCACCTTTGCTCACAGCACATTCAGAACAGAACTAGCTCTCTGATCTTAAAGCTTCATTCACTGCTGTGTTGTAGCTATGCTGAATGTGGTGCCAATACTTTAGATTCACTACAGTACAGAGGATATCAGAGTGGCTGGTCTATCCAGACCAATGTGAACTGACTTTTCAGGGAAGATTTTGATAGATGATGAAAAATATTTTGATAAAATACAGCTTTATTACATCTGGTGTATTCCCTTCGTGTATTGGTTGGTAATTCCAGTCACAAGAATTATCAAGTTTATTTGTTCTTTTTAAGATCAGGCAGATTATTGTTCATGGTTTCATTGTCTCAATTCCATTTGCAAAAATTCTTCCCTTTTTTCTGTCATACTTACACTCTGAAAAAGAAAGCATCTTTTTTTCTGGCCATTGTTTGCAAGTCAGGACAGCCTTTTCCACAAATTAAGTACATAGGGAACAGGATATATGATGCGATCAGCACCTAGGATGATGTTTCATTCCGAGTTTGTCTTTTACAGCGAGTGAGAATCAGTCTAAACCAGAGATGCGACTGAGCCACAAATTTCAGCTAAATTTTCAAATGCAGTTCTTGAGCATACTTATAGGAAAGACTCAAGATTTTTCAGGTACAGGCTTTTCTTCAAGCTACTATGCAAAAGAAAGTAATTTGATTCCAGATTTTGGTAATGATTCACTATTTTTTCACAATATCAAATATGAGTATTTCAGAAAAATTAAAACCTTGGAAGAAAAGAAAAATGTTACTCTTTTTATCTGTATTATTTCTATGCACCAACAAAGTTAGCAGAAAAAGGAATGCTGTGTGATGTATTTAAATTTTGATCTTGACAAGACTTTGGACAAAGTCTCAAAATAATCTGTTAACAAACCTCATTACACAGGGTGGAGAAAATCTGGTTGCCTGAGCACAGCAATTTAGAATAATTTCAGACTCTGTGAGGCATCACACCTAATTTCACGTGTGAATCTCTGGGAAGGAAGTCACATCATCTGGCCCTGCAGAGGTATCTTAGATACCACAAGGTGTCACAATGGGATCTAGGCACCAATGTTTAGGCATATGAGTACCCTTGCTAAACCTTTTGCTGTCTGGAGTATTTAGCCTGTTTCTTTCATGATTGTGATATGTGGGAAATAAGGGAAATCACAGAATCACAGAATGGCAAGGGTTGGAAGGGACCTCGGGAGATCAACTAGTCCAACCCTCCTGCTAAAGCAGGTTCACCTGGAGCATGTTACACAGGACTTCATCCAGGCAGGCTTTGAATATCTCCAGAGAAGGAGACTCCACATCCCCCCCTGGGCAGACTGTTCCAGGGCTCTGTCACCCTCAGAGCAAAGAAGTTTTTCCTCATATTCAGCTGAAACCTCTTATATCTCAGTTTGTACCCATTGCCCCTTGTCCTGTCGCTGGACACCACTGCAAAGAGTCTGGCTCTGTCCTTGTCACTTCCACCCTTGAGATATTTGTACATGTGGATTAGGTCCCCTCTCAGTCTTCTCTTCTTCAGGCTGAACAAGCCCAACTCTCTCAGCCTTTCCTTGTAGGGGAGATGCTCCAGTCCCTTTATCATTCTAGTTGCTCTCCTCTGGACTCTTTCTAAGAGTTCCTCATCTTTCTTGAACCGGGGAGCCCAGAACTGGACACAGTACTCCAGGTTGGGTCTCACCAGGGCAGAGTAGAGGGGGAGGATAACCTCCCTCGCCCTGCTGGCCACTCTCCTCTTAATGCACCCCAGGATGCCATTGGCCTTCTTGGCAACAAGGGCACACTTCTGGCTCATGGTGAGCTTGTTGTCCACCAGGACTCCTAGATCCCTCTCGGCAGAGCTGCCCTCCAGCAGGTCATCCCCCAGCCTGTACTGGTGCATGGGGTTCAACTTCCCCAGGTGCAGCACTCGACATTTGCCCTTGTTGAACTTCATCGGGTTCTTCTCTGCCCTGGAACTTAGCTTTCCAAAGCTCTGCAGAGATCTGGAACCAGAAGGTTTGGTTTACAAGGTAGGAGTTTTAACTATTTTCTGCTCCTCTTAAGATCAATTAGAGAGGTAATTCTTCTTTTTCCATCCATATGGGAAACTTGTATCTATTCACTTAACTGGCTCTGTTGAAGGGAAACCTGCTTATCACACTTGTATATTTAATAGTTCTGGATTTTTCCCTCAGAGTTCTCTGTAATATTTTGAAAAGACATGGAAGATATTCCCACTTATTTCCTACAAAAATAAATTGATTTCCAATAAGGTGTCTGCGTAATTGGTCCAGAATTTAAATTTTATTAAGTTGAAAGATTTAAAAGAAAGATTAAAAAAACCAGTCTTAAAGATACCTAAATAATTAACTTCTTAACTAGTAAAAAAAGAATGTGAAAATTGAAGACAAACTGCATGTTAGGTTCTCAAGTATTTCATAAGTTTGATTATTTTAAGGGATCAGGATCATTATTTACTATGTTGTTTCACTGTTTCCACTTCTGAACAATACTAGGAAATGTAAAGTAAACACACTTGAAAAAAAAAAAATTCCCACAGGGAAAATTACTTCCTTGCTATGAAAACTGGCCATAGTCAGTTCTGCAAAAATGATCACACATTTCAGGCCTTTGAGTTTTACTGAAAGATTAATTTTGTGAGTTGAGAAAAGTTTTACATGTGTGCTCATTTAAAACAATTCCACTCACTTTACATTGGAATGTTCACTTCTGTAATTTTTTAGCACATTAAAAGGTGTATGCTCATATAGAAAACTGCCGGGCCTGTTACATTGGTTGAGATAGAATCACAGAATCATAGAATCATATAAACAAAAGAAATATAATAATAAAGGTAACAGCAGTTGTTTATAAAGAACAGATCTATTTTGTCCTCACAAAGACATATAAATGTAAGCGTTGAGAAGGATATGTGTGGAACAAATTAACAAAGGATTTGGGTATTGCTAGTGGTTTATAATTATTCAAACCAAATAATAAATTAATAAAAAAACCCTGGAAAAATAACAGGTGCATAATGGTATCCTTGAGAGGATACATTGGGAAAGCTAGAACAGCAGGGGCATTAAAGCACTGTAGTTTAGATAATGAAGTCAAATAAATTGTCTATTTGTCTTCATCGTCATCAAAGTACACTGTGATAAATGAAATAGACTTGTCTGATGGAAATCGTAAACATTCATATTTAATAAACAGTTATTAACACTTTTATAACATTGCTGGTTTATGTTCATTACATGCTCATTGCATTACAGCAAGTTTATTTCCCGTTTCATTTCTCCACTGTCATTGTGTATTGCAAGCCTATGCAAGACAGGTCTATTTTTTATGTTTTACAGTACAGTATGTGAGTAACATTTAGATCTTAATGGAAGTGTCACATCATTTCCAGATCAAATTATCTATTTTTAAGAGCTAAAGGGAATCAAATTAATCAGAAAAAAACAGATTACAAACCAATACAAAAGTTGCAGTTCCCAAGGTGTTGACTGAAATACATGTAGGTCATGTTTGCCAGTTATCACATTAAATGGAAGTCATAGGCCTACTGGGGTGCTTACTTAGTTATCATTAGTAGTCCTATATTAGGAGCATACATAAAGGTTTAAACTGCTAGGAAAGTGCATAGCTCAAGTGAGTTTAATTGCACAAATAGTAATATGGGTTTTTTTTCTTTTTTTTCTCATTAGGTTATTAGATATAGAGACACAGGAACACATGGAAGCCCAGAATATTTACTCTGAGTTGCAGGTAATCTTTGCCTTTGAAACAAGCAAAATCTTTTCACAGAATTAAGGCTGGAATCTCCTAAAAAAAAATCACACTGGTTTGGAAGAACCTGAAAAATCATCAGGTTGTTTGGCCCTATTTCTTTACATATTTCTCGTCTAACTTCCCCTCTGTGTGATTAAGTTACAGCAATGCAACTTAATGTGTCTTGTTTTTCTAGCATACTTCATAAGCACAAGCTGCCAGAAATATGACATTGAGTCCAATTGTATGAACCTCCTAGAATATCTGTTAATCTTTAGCCTCCTCTTTTTGCACTCCAAATGCCCCCAAAAGCTGCTTATTAGCTCAGAAACATCCATTTCCAGTCTGCCATGGGATTGACAATTACTGAATCAGGAACAGAGCAATAAACACAAAAAGATATGCAGACTTGGTAAAGTTTCTTAAAGACTATGAGAGTTCATGGGGCTAATTAGGAATATCATAAGCACATACTATAAACATAATAATGACAGTGCTATCAACTATAATTGTGACATCAATGGCATATATACACACACATACATTCACTTCTTATATATACATCTTTATATTAATATTTGAATTTACATTAATATTTATGTTCATATATTTTCTAGATTTTGAGTGTTAAATCTTGTACCTTTTCCTATTCAGGCTTCCATGAGGAATGCTATTATTGGAAACTTAGGAGATTCAAAGTCACACAAGGATGCCTTTCTGACGTTATCTTTGATGCTTCTTGTTTTACAAGAAAAACTTTACAGAGTTTAAACTGTGGCATGTCCCATTTGCATAATTTATTGATCCTGGAGCACAGTTAGACATCTGCTATTTATTTGTCCTTGCTTTACTACTGGCCATGCAGTTTTATAAATACATGCAGGTGAAGAAGATTTTGTGTCACTTTGATGGAACAAGGTGGATTCTCAAGTAAACCTTTGACAATAATTACTTTGATCTGCATAGAAATGGGATATACTACAACAGACTAAAGTGGTTTTTTTTTCTTTCTCAGTGGAAAAAAATAAAGAAATATGTGCAGCAATATTATAAATAGAGAAAAAGCACAATGCCTCTTTTCATGGTAGCATAACATTGGGGGAAAACCAATTTCACAACTCTGATCTATCATATTAAATAATAATAGAAACCTATTTCTTCAATTTTGCACATTAAAAAAACCCAATGCAAACTGTTTAGAATATTAACAAAAATTTAATGCTCACTAACCAATTTCAGCTTAATTTTCTTAATTGAAACTAATTCCAGTGGTTCTTAAATGTTGAACAACACGTGCTCTGGACATAATTTCTTATGCAGGATTTCCCCATGAATATATAACACACCTCTATTTTAAAGTAGTTAAGAGATTAATGCTCATTAAGAATTAGTGGATTTTCAAGCTTCATCTTTTTTTTTTTTTAATTAGTTGAGTGTCAAGACCCTTGAATATTAAGCTATCTTTTAAAAAATGATACTGTTCTTCAGAAAAGATTATTTTTGACTCTTTCAACCTCCCCTGGAGGAGGAAACCAGTACACAATCATACTAATTCATCTATTTTCAGTGAATAACAGTGACAAGTATTTGAAAATCTATATAACAGCAACATATTTTTTACTTTTGTTACTGTAACAGATGTAAAATTTATTGCCTGAGAAAGACAATTTCAGCCTAGCATCTCCATGCAAGTGGTGAGCTGTGATAACCACTTCATTTGCAAAAATGAGCTTATCTTGATTTACTGCCCTTACTTCTTTTCCCCACTTTGCCACCTGTTGGATCTTGTTATAAATCTCAGCTGAAGTTTCTATTAGATTTTCAAATCACTGCTTTATGCAGGAACAAAAAAAAAATGGGGTCTTGTTCTTCATCTCTTCATGCATCTCCAGATCAAGAAGTACTGAATGCCAGCCAGCATAGTTTGCTGTATATGATATTGATGATTACATTCTTCCTAGATACAGATGTTTTTAACCCATACTTCAGTGTATCAAAGTGTAATTCTTACCTCACAAAATTTCTAGTCTTTATTTCAAGTCTTCAAGGTTCGGGGAATCATCACTTCCATTTCTGATTTGCTCTCACTGTTAATTGGTTAAAAAATTTATTTTGTCCCCTGTGAAGCTGTCTCTTTAGCATCCAAACACTAGTCTCTGCTGTGTCTTTTTTTTCCTCAAATGAAAGTGCTTTCTGTCTAGAATTGTCTAACTATGGAGGAAATCAAACATTTTAAAAAGTCATCCTTTCCTTATACACATATCTATGTATATACAGTCATCCATATACAGCATGGGCAGGAAGTCCTCAGCCCTGATGCTCTCACAATACAAATGCACTCACATTGGACTGCATTGCTCACTAACATAGATGTAGGCTGTATCATCTAGGTTCCTCTGTAGCTGAAGGAGAGAAGAAGGAACCTCTAAGACCAATTCTGAAATCTGTGTTCTGCATCACCCTAGGCACTGAATGTGCCTAGCTGAAGTATATGAAATTAAACTGGGCCATATCCAGGATTTAACTAGCTTTAAATCTACTTAGCAAGTATAAGTTAGAATGAATACATTTTATCATACTGTATATGACATTTTTATCATACAGTAGCATGACAAATTACTCATAAACATCTTTATATTTGAATAAGAGCAATTCCATTTTCCCATAAAACCACAATGATTGTTAGATTCATTATCTTTCTAACCTCTAGTGAAAATATAAATATGAACACCAACTCAGATTATTTTTCCTATTACTTGCTTAAAATTTTTGTCATGGTAACCAGCTTATTCTTATTGATCATCCCATTTATTCTTTCTAAATACTGGAACAGCACTAACATTCTACAAGACTTTCCCTCATGTTCAAATTAAAATTAAAATCTCCGAAGACCACCACTGAATTGAGGAACAGATGAAAATTACTGGGTGTTTGATGACTTAATGTTGTTTATCCAAAGATGCTTTTTAATTATTCTCATGTACAGGAAATATTTCACTATGTCCATGTGACATAATGAAATATAGAGATATAGACTCTGGTTTCAGCTGGGATAGAGTTAATCTTCCTGATTAACTGTGTTTTAGTATGAGAAGAATATTGATAACACACTGATGGTTTAGTTGTTGCTAAGTAGAGCTTACACTAGTCAAGGGCTTTTCAGCTTCCCATGCTCTGCCAGGAGCACAAGAAGCTGGGAGGGGGCACAGCCAGGACAGTTGATCCCAACTGACCAAAGCGATATTCCAAACACTATGATTTTGTACTCAGCATATAAAGCTTGGAGAAGAAAAAGGAAGGGGCGGGGGGACATTTGGACTGATGGCATTTGTCTTCCCAAGTAACAGTTATGCATGATGGAACCCTGCTTTCCTAGAGATGGCTGAACACCTGCCTGCTGATGGGAAGTAGCGAATGAATTCCTGTTTTGCTTTACTTGTGTGAGAGGCTTTTGCTTTCCCTATTAAACTGCCTTTATCTCAACCCACGAGTTTTCTCACTGTTACTCTTCCGATTGTCTCCCTGTCCCACCAGGAGGGAATGAGTGAGAGGCTGTGTGGTGCTTAGTTGCCAGATGGGGCTAAACCATTAAGGTGTTTAACATTTTTATCAAATGTAAAGTAAGAATTCTTAACTTTTCTTCATTTTCTACATTGTTATTAACAGATTGCCTCCTCTAACTAGTAATGGGCTTACAGATTCCTCAGGATTTTACCACTGGAGCGTTTATTTTAAATGTATTACAACATATTAATAAGTAAAAGTTATCTTCATGTTTATTCTATTAGTCACAGATTTGACATTTTAAAATAATTCATTTGCATATTTTCAGTCTTGTTATTTTCAGTCTTGTTTAAGTTGAAACAATGACGCTAACTTTTCAGATTAAGTTTTCCTCTGTATGTGTTAGAATAGTTATTTACTAATGATTGCAAAACCTATGGTGTAACCAATACAAATGCCTTTAAATACAGTAATTCTATAAAGTACCAACAATAAAAGAGGTATGAAAACTATGTTCTCACACGCTGATGTTTGTTTATGACTTCACAAAGGACCTGTGGTATATAGCATCGAATGTCAGTTCAGCAGTATAGATTTGCAGCTGACTCCTAAGAATCTCACACAAGGCCTAGGCCATCCAGCAACTGGCGGTATGTTGTCTTCTCACAAAAAGCAGAAAATAAAAAATGAAACAGATGAACAAAAAAAAAAATTAGAGAAAATACCAGCAGACTAAAACAAATATACAAATAGATATATACACACATTTTCATATGTGCATGCTTGTGCACGACTGCACACAAATATGAAGCTCTTTGCAGCCAAGTAGTCAAAATATAGTTAAGTAGCTTGATAACTCTATGCTATGTTGTTTGGTGAACCACTAAATATTTTATTCTGAGTGAATGTGTGTGATCTATATGAATTATTCACAGAAGATATCAATTAATGCTCTTTAAGGAAAAAAACAAAACAAACAGCATGTTTCATCAAATGTAGAAGACAGCAATGCTAAAGCAAATCTACTGAAAATATGAAAATTAGGTTATTTCCTACTAGAACATGGAAATAAAATTGCAAATATTCTGAGAGCTTTGGAAATGTCATATACATATTAAGAATTTTTATGGTTTCCAAATTAAATTTTGACACCAATCTTTTCCCTGCCAAAACCAACTCTTATCTAAAATGATCATCACATCTGAGTACATACTGTAACTTCCACATTCTTCATTTTTGCCATAGATTTTAGCAGTTAATGGTATTTTAAGCTTCATAGCCTGGCATTACTCATCTGAACTTTAAAGAAACTACAGTTTGCGTCTATGCATATTTCCAGTCATTTGCTTTGAAATTAATTTGGCAAAGGAGGAGATAGCTGAGTAATAGTACACAGGTGAGGAATTTATCTGCCCAAGGCTGTGCATACAGTGTCTGGTGTATAAAAATCCTTTTATAAATTTTGTCAGGATTTTTAGGACTCAGGTGTCTCAGAGGTCTCAAATTTCAGCCCTTCTCTTCCTTAAGTTATGTTAGATAACTGTCCTTTTCAGTCACCAGTTGCTGGAAGATGTCCAGTATGATGCTAACTCTCAAGCCAGCCCTTGCAACTGGAATTTGTAACCTATTATCTTTTAGATACTATAAATAATATGCTGTAGCTTTTTGACACTTATTAAGGTCTCCTAACAATCAAATGTTTGGCTTTGGTTGTTCTTGAGGTAAAGTCATCTGGTTAACTGGTAGTTTTGAATTAATCTTTATCTTTAAGCAGACAAAGAGGCAAAAAGCAAATAAAAATATTAATTTACAGCATTCAAAATTAAAAAAGCAGCTAATTTTTTTCTTTTTTTTTGTAAAGAAAGAAGAGAAAAAAGAAAAGAAAAAAAATCTTGATCTATTTATATGTAATTAATTTAATCTGAAAAGTTCACTTCCTGCAGCCAGATGACTTGCAGAAGCCACTTTCCTTTCAGATATTTTTCCAGAATCTTTTCCTTTTTGTGTATTCTGTGCCTCAGATTACATTAAAAACAGAGGGGTTTTTTGCTGCTACATATTACATTTAGAGCTAACATTATTTTACATTTTTTCCAGGATAATCCATCTTCTATTCTTAAACTTCCTTACTTCTCCCCCTCCACACCCATTTTCTCATTCTATCACTTCTTTAACATCAATATACAAATTAAATTAATTTTTCTGTCAAAGTATCTGTACTTGACGGGTCAACTAGTTCCATGACTAAAGGATAAATTAGATAGGCATTTTGTAATTTTCAGTATGAATTGTTTCTGTCTAGTGAATCATAGAATAATTTTGGTTAGGAATGACCTTTAGAAGTGATGTAATCCAGTCATTTGCTCAAAGCAGAAGTAGCCTCATAGTTAGGTTATCTTGCTCAGGGCCTTGTCAAAGCAAGTTTTAAAAATTTCTAAGTTTAGAGTCTGGACAGCGTCTCTGGGCAGCTTGTTCCCATGTTTAATCACTCTCATTGGGAAATATTTTTCCCTTTATATTTAGCTGGAGTTGTTCTTGCTGCAACTTGTGATTGCTACGTCTAGTCCTTTCACCATGCACCTTTGGGAATAGTCTTTGTCTTCTCTGAAACTGCCACCTCCAGAAGGCTGAAGACAGAAATTAAATTTTCCTCTCTCCTTAGGTTTCTGGTCTCTATGCTAACCAAACCCAGTTCTCTCAACCTTTCCTTGTGCATTGCCTGCTCCAGCCCATTACCCATCCTGGGGTGCATTAAGAGGAGAGTGGCCAGCAGGGCAAGGGAGGTTCTCCTCCCCCTCTACTCTGCCCTGGTGAGACCCAACCTGGAGTACTGTGTCCAGTTCTGGGCTCCCTGGTTCAAGAAAGATGAGGAACTCCTAGAGAGAGTCCAGAGGAGAGCAACTAGGATGATAAAGGGACTGGAGCATCTCCCCTACAAGGAAAGGCTGAGAGAGTTGGGCTTGTTCAGCCTGAAGAAGAGAAGACTGAGAGGGGACCTAATCCACATGTACAAATATCTCAAGGGTGGAAGTGACAAGGACAGAGCCAGACTCTTTGCAGTGGTGTCCAGCGACAGGACAAGGGGCAATAGGTACAAACTGAGATATAAGAGGTTTCAGTTGAATATGAGGAAAAACTTCTTTACTCTGAGGGTGACAGAGCCCTGGAACAGTCTGCCCAGGGGGGGATGTGGAGTCTCCTTCTCTGGAGATATTCAAAGCCTGCCTGGATGAAGTCCTGTGTAACATGCTCTAGGAGAACCTGCTTTAGCAGGGGGTTGGACTAGTTGATCTCCTGAGGTCCCTTCCAACCCTTGCCATTCTGTGACTCTGTGATTCTGGTCACCCTCTGTGGGACTCATTCCAGTCTTCTGGTGCCTTTTTTGTACAGAGGACAGTTCTCCAGGTGCAGGATCACAGATGTCAAGTATAGCAGCAGCATCACCACTATTTCACCTTCTCTTTAGGAATACTATGCCTGTTCTAACTTGGAATTTACCTGCATTGAAAAATAAATTATCATCAAGTTTTGATAATAACAACTCCCTCCTCCACATTAATATTAATGGAAAAAATAAAAAGCTTACTTATATCCTCTCACAATTGTGAATTTTTAAAAATTGTGGGGGTAGACAATACCATTTCTTTTGTCTTTCTTTCTTCCTTTTCTCACTAAATGAAACCAAACCAAGTAGTCTGGGTTCTAAACTGCCACCTATAACTCAGGGTAATCCCTCTGAGTCATATAGCTCAGGCTGAATGTCATCTTAGTCTCAGGACAAAAAGGGTTTATATCTTAGTATTTATATTAATTATCTAAAGATAATAACTTATTTAACCCTGAAGATAAAGAGGGAACCTGGAGCCATTCAGGAGAGAGAGGAGGACCAGAAACTTTTTGTGTGCATCAGTCTTCATGTGTGGGTAGGAAGTGTCATGCAAACTTTTGGCAGAGAGAAAGGATCAAAGAAGACAGAGAAGGCAGGAAGATGAAATGAGAGGTTACATGTGGTAAGATAAGAAGCAGGGCTTTTGAGAAACAGGTTTAAGGAAAGAGTGTGGAAATGAGGAAAGGAAAACAGATTAACTGGGACAAAATGAGGACACATATGGTCAGGATGGACAAAAACTGAAAGACAAGTAATCAAAGTTAATGAGAACTTCTAGCAAACCTCACAGATATAGCCATGGTTTTTTTTCTGCTGCTTTTTATCTGCAAAATCTCACAGATCTTGGCATAATACATCTGAAGGACACAAGAATTACAATCAGTTAAATATTTGACTATTATAGGAACCTTCTGGGTGGGAATTTCGGACAGTTCTGTTAACTCCCTGTTGCACATTTGTACGCTTATATTTGTGAGTTAACATCCTGGGCAAAGCATCCCAAAGTCTTGCCTAGCTGATTCCTGTTTCAGAGCGATCAAATTGTGCATAGATATAACTTTTTCAAGTGATCAATGGGAACTGTAAAAAAGGTCACTTAGGATGTCAGTAAGACATCACATGTAGCTAAGATATAAAAATAGCAGAACAGATGCAGTAAATGCTGCGTGTGTTGGGATGATCACCTGGGACCATGGGCAGTTTGATTACAGGAACTGACTAAAACAGTGGTCTGGGAGACTTTCTCCCAATTCAGCTAACAATACCACTGCAAGGACCCTTACAACAGTGACTCCAACTCCTACCAGCTAGTGAGTGACCACATTGTTTAGGAGATTCTATTCCTTTCATGAGCATTACTCTATGCCAAAATCCTAGTACATTCAGTGAAACACCTTGTTTCAAGTCCTTTATCTAAAGCTGTTTTCATAAGATCATTATATCTTCTGTGTAGATGAGTGGCTGGGGAGTTGTTGGACCATGTAGAGAATTAACAATTCTAACTAAAGGAAAAAACTGATTTTTGTACTTATAACTCACTTATCACTTAATTCTCACAGTACTTTCCATAAGCTCATATGGGGTCAGGATATGTTTAGGTTAAATTGAAGCATTGGACGGGTTTTGTTTGCTTGTTTGGTTTTAATCCTATTAGCAATATTCTGTTTTGTCAGATATAATATTGTTGAGGTTTTGTTAAAGATATGTCTCTATGAAATACCATTTCTATAGAGGACAGAATTTGCACTTCAGAACTAAAATTATTTTGCATATGAGTTGTTTTTTTCCTCATAAATTTGAGATTTTTTATGGGGGAACTAATTCTGGCTAGTTTTAGTTATAAAGTACAACACAAAATCTAATATGCATTTGTAAATAGACAAATTTGCTGTTTATATTTGCATAAACCGCTACCCTGGCAGCTATACAGGACACTAATCTCATGCAGCTTCTGAAAAATATGTTACAGAATTCTTTTTCACTTAAGTACCTAAAATAGAGTCTGTGCACTTTAAGAAACATCTGAAGTCTACAGAAAATGAGTGTATTTCTTGCATAAAATTTAATTTGTAATGTAATTTCACAAACACTCATATTTAGATTCTTCTGTAATAAGCCCCATCCTTGAGGTAATGATTAGGTCTAGTTGAAAAATTTCTGCTCAAATAATTTTTGGATCCTAGAAAAAATTATCTACAACAGAGTATTTTTATTAAAAATACCTATATTCTCTGGGTTAATTCCTGTTTATATAGAAGAAACAAACATCTAAAAGGGAAAATTTTGTTATTTTGAAAGACATAACTGAGATCATATCCACAGTCTTTTCCACAGACTAGGATCCTCAACCAAACTGGTTTTCTATCTTGTACAGATATCCAAATATCCCATGATACGTTGTTCCCATCACAAAAAGATAACACTGTGATATTTGTTCAGAGATGTATTTCAAACTATATGAGAAAAAGCAGTCTGAGGCATGCATACTAAAATTTACAGGACATTATTTATGAATTCTACTAGTCTGTCTTTAGATTTTTTTTCTCTTGACAAATTCCAAAATCTTCCTTTAGGAAACATTAATGTTTTCAGATCGAAGCTAAACCTGATGTACAACACAAGTTCAGCTAAGCACTCAGTTACCTTTTGAACAGTCACACCTTCTTTAAAAGGAATCATGAATCCCACCCTATGATAATTTTATTATCCCCAGCCTATTACTAATGTATTCATGATCACAGCTCTTTAAAAATCATATTATGACTAGCTTATTCATCAGCTTCTAACACACTCTTGCCTAAAAACAACACAATTTTTGAAATATTTACCTGAGACTATTGAGGACTTCAAGCCTAAGCCCTGTTTGCAGCAGATGTGTAGGCTTTTGTTCCAAAAACAAATGTGAAAAGAAAGAATTGTTAAATATCTAATCAAAGTGATGATATTTGGAAGAAATGCTCTTCTAAGTAGAAATAGTTGATACCTTCCTTGAGGTCTTTACTAACACAAAATCTTGAGATAAAAATCCCTCTTTTTTTTTTTTTTTTTTTTTGAGAAAGAAATAGTTGCAGATCACTTAAAATGGTAGTTTAAAAAAGAATAAAAATGAAATAATTTTTTCACGTCAGTAATCTGTAGTCTGCATGAACCACTGTGTGTGCATGAACCAGTTACTGTTGCAAGCAAGTTGCTTTGTGCAAGTATCCATATGCTATGTTTGCTTTATGACAGGTATTTCCTTTTGAGGATATTGAAATGAGCTCTTCCAATCATGTGCTTGTAAAGTAGCTGTGAAAGTCTGGGTACTCACTGCTTTTAAGAGATTGTATCATTGCTGTTCTGTAGAAGATGTTGTGAAGGCTTACCAACCTATTTTAATAGAAAGACTTATGAAAATGGATCATAACTGGCTGCCTTTTTTGGAGTGTGATTGTGGTTGACTTCAACTCATGATGTGTTAAAAGCGAAAGATGAGACAAAGGAAATGAATATCAATGAAATGTTCAACAGTCCTGGAAAGTCCAATTGATCAGAGCTATACATGGTCATTAGCAATTATTGGCATGTATTAGTAAGGAAGCAGATAGGTTGGGTTGGAGTTTCATTTTGGTACACATTAGATCCTAAAAAATTAGAATGGCTAGAGTGCACTGAATATCATAATCTGAAAGAGAAGCTTTTATTAAACTTTGAGAATAAAATTTGCTTCATAACATAAATGAAAACTTACCCTGCAATATCTATTTCAAATAATGGCAGAATACAAATATATCTATAAAACATCAGTATTTACAGCACAGTACAAAGGGGTTTTTTTTTGATCAGACTAGAATAAGTTAAATAGTCTCTCACTTCTTGTGATAGCATTCACAAATATATTTCATATGTACAGTTTTTATATGCATATTTTGTGTGTGTAAAACAGGTTATATATAGGTAGATTTCACAGCTGTACTTTATATATAATATCACAATACTTTTCATTCAGTTGAAAAATATTTTTTTTAATGAACGAGTTCAAGGATTATATCTTTTAAAAAGGTAAATTATCTTTCTGGAGCTTCCCCCCCCCCCCCCCCCCCCCAATATATAGAGCAAATTAAATGAAACCAAACAAAAATATACAGTTACCTTAAAAGGGTAAAAGGCAGAAAGTTGCATAGATCTTCTTAAGACTGTTCATTCATTTGGTCATAACTTTGTAAAACTCTGTCTCTCTGGCACCTGTAATTTTGGAGGACTTTTTCATCTATGCCTTTGTTATTCATTGGATGGTGGGGGAGAAGTGTTTAAAATCTAGACATCAGCATACTATAATGGTAATGACACAGAAGGAGAAGCGGGAAAATTTTAAAATATTTCAGGGTAATTGTTCTACAGAATAGAAAAAATAGAAAAGAAGACAAGATGCAGAACCTGTGGGTGCATGCTACTCAGCTCTGTTTTTGAAAGAACCTGGTTCTATATGAATTGATGCTTTTTTAAATTTATAGGATGACTACAAATATAACTAGGAGTGACGATGCAGTTAGGATGGAAACAAGAAAGTAATATAAAATATCTTAAAAATTGCAGCCAGATGCTGAATAACTAGACAAGTATGCAAAATTCAGCCCTGGAAGGGTATAAGCACCAAATCCATTGAGGAGGAAGCTCTGAATGATGGACTTGTTGAAGCAAACAAATGTGATGTGCTGGAGACTTGAGAAGGTAGAGTACCAAGCCAAAGCAGAACAGTTCTCACTGGCAGACCAAGGACTCAATTCAGTTGCACATGGCCCAAAACATAGGCCATATTTTCATTGACTGTCCTTGTTGCTCAGGGAGAGATTAAATTGCTGGAACATATGGTCATTTCAGGTGCAAGTCTCTTATGTAGAGATGTGTGCACAGTTATTAAATTCTAAGAAAAAATTATTAAAAATTGAAGAAGCCAAATATAACAGCTTATAACCTGGATGTGATAGCTACACTGGCTCTCCACCAGATACTCACTTAACCAGTGAGAGCTTATATTATTTTAGTCTTGGTTTGTCAAAATTGTGAAGGCATAGTGTGGTGCATAAAATAAAAAAATGCCAGTAATCAAGGTTCACCAGTTTTAATTAAGGTGAGGAATAAACAAATATCCAGTGGACAAAGGGCACACTTTGAAAAGCAAAGGAAGTGATTTGTCAAGCCAACAGGACTGAAAACAATAAAATGATTAATAGAAAAACTTGGAATGTTTTTAACTAAAAGGTGTCAAAAAATATCTGGTAGTTTTTAACCCTGCAAAGAAAGTATTTAAAAGGCTAGGCTTCAGATAATTTTTATGAATAAACACTTCAAAAATGATGTTGGACAGTGGAAGAGAACCATGGGACTAAAAATACCAGTAAGGAAGCTTTGGTTTGTGTTTTTGCCTTAAAAGCAATTATCCATATGTATTCCCTGGTAGGTAGGTAGACAGGGAATAAATTGTGGGTTTATATTGCAACCTTACCTGATATGAGGACGCTAATAATTTTGTTCCTCTTCTATGTAGCTGTGTCCTTCTTGAAACGTGTGGGAATTTCATAGCTTTTATAATTTCTGTCAAATTTAAAATTAATCATCCAGGAGATGCAAAGATTTTTAGAAAGATAAATTGGCAAATTGGTAGCCAAAGATGGAAAATATTCTCACTTGCTTAGGAAGCTAGACTTCACAAAGATGAAGTCAGATCAAAAAGTGGAGGAATGAACTGAGAAAGGCCAAAATTCCAGTATTAAACATTGCTAATTAAATTAAACGAATCAGCTAAGTTTCTTCAGCCATGAAAAGGCTAGACATTAGGAAAAACTTCTTCACCGAGAGGACTGTCAGGCTCTGGAATGGGCTGCCCAGGGAGATGGTGGAGTCCTCATCCCTGGAGGTGTTTAAAAGAAGGATAGATTAGGTGCTTAGGGACATGGTTTAGTGGTGGGATGGCAGCGCTAGGTTAACGGTTGGACTCGATGATCTTAAAGGTCTTTTCCAACCGAGGTGATTCTATGAAAATAAAAATTCAGGAAGGAAAGCAGAAGTGGATGAAATCTCCTGTGAAAACTGCCATGAGATTAAACAAAAATTTATTGTGACTCAAAAAACGAATCTATAATTTGCTTTATTTTCTGCTAAGGATTATGATAAATAGACTAAAACAAGGAATATAAAAATGAGGACATGTATACAGAATTCTAGCTGTCAAGATAGAGATAAATGGAGAGAGGAGCTCACTCAAATACAGATAACAGTATACACTCTTTCCCACATCTCTGAAGTAACTGGAGCATCCTATTTCAGGTGTGATACAAAATGTAATAAATTTGCCAAGTCTAAAGTGACAAAATATGAGTGAATAGGCACAAACACTGTACCTAAACTTAAGAAACTTTCCAAAATGAAAACATCTCTACCAGGCTTTGACTTTTACTGAACAGCCAGCTCAAGTCCTCAAACAGAAACCTGAAGAAATTAAATTAAACCAAGTTGATACCCAATGGACTATAATTTTCCATTTGCAAACAGATAATCAAATGGCTTACAGAATAGTTATGTTGTCTCTTTTTACTGAAGGAAGAGAAGGAAAAGAGAGTGTAATGGAGAATAGGATAATACATACTAAAGGAATTGACAAGCTACTCAGCTTGCCTGGTATTCAGACCAGGTGTTGGCTCATAAACAACAAATGGAAAGAAGCACACATGGCACAAGTGTTAAGCACTCATATATTTCTATATCCTTTTCTTCAACCTATAAGGAATATTTTGGGGATATATTCAGATAGAAAAAAACAAAACTAAAAAGTTTTCATTCAGTTCAGGTTGACTTAAACATTGGATGTGCAATATTTTCCAGCTTTGCTCCAAAAGCACAGAATGATGTTGTTTTGTACATTGTTTTCTTTCTTTTTTCATCTACAGACACTTTTGTTAGTGCTTGCCATAGTTTGAAGTCAGGTATTCACTAATAAATTAAAAAGCATTTGTGAAAACTTTGTATGAGTGAGTAATTTCACATTATACATAAACTATTCTGTAAAAGCAGGAATATCAAACCAATATTAGCTGTCTTAACCATCAGTCTTTGTTACAAATCTTAGAAATATGATTACTATTTGGAAATTCTTTGCCTCAGTTCTTGCCTAGCTTCCAACATTTCCAACCTATGGAAGCAACCTTAATTTTGGCATTTAACTCTTTCATGCTTTGATTTTTTGTTTGTTGATAACAAAGTAGGAACACAGAAATTGCATTATGTGGTTCCATATCAACATCTTCATTTTCAATCAACAGGTTAAGAAACTTTATACCTCTTAGTAACTGAATATAGTATATAGTATAGGAATATCTTAGTTCAAACTGTTGCAATAAATAATTTCTGGCTATGCCTACATTGCTAAAAGAGGTGTAGGGAGAATACCTTGCTTGCAAACCAAGCAGCACAAAATGATTCACATCCTTGCTTATATCACATTCCCTTTGGCGGGTTTGTTCCAGACAGAACTCTCTGGAGCCATCAAAGCCTGAGCTGAGTAGTAAACTTAGTTAGACACTGAATCATGAGGGAGCCAGATATTGAACTCACATTGATCCTCTTTTACTTAGCTGTATAGGTTGAACCATAGAATGGGGACCTGTTCTGGTGTGCCCTCTCCACGAGGTCACAGCTTCCTTCAGGGCATCCACCTGGTCCTGCATGGGGTCCTCCACAGACTGCAGAATGGATATCTGCTCTACCATGGACCTCCATGGGCTGCAGGGGGACAACCTGTGTCACCATGATCTTCACCACGAGTTACAGGGCAATCTCTGCTCTGACACCTGGAGCACCTCCTCCCCTCCTTCTTCACTGACCTTAGTGTCTGCATAGCTGTTTCTCTCACATATTCTCACGCCTCTCTAAAAGCTGCTTTTGCACAGATTTTTTTTCCCTTTCTTAAATATGTTATCACAGAGGCGCTACCACTGTCACTGATGGGTTCAGCTTTGGCCAGTGGCAGGTCTGTCTTGGAGCCAGCTGGCATTGGCTCTATCAGATATGGTGGTAGCTTCTGGCGTATTTTCGCAAAAGCCACCCCTGCAGCTCCCCCACTACCAAAACCTTGCCATGTCAACTCAATACAAAGACTAATAATTTATTAGATATTTAGAAGAGTGTATACAAGGAACAGAGCTGAACTGAGAATCAAATTAGGTTATATTGCCATTTCTGATATTTATATGCTATTAAATCATATGTCAAAAATATTCCTAAGCACATAGTATGTGTCTCTCTTTATAGGGGCCTTTTAAACTCATGTAACTGTTGTGTTCATATTAATGATAAAATATTCTTAGGTTTCTTACTCTCAGCATACTAGTTGGAAGGCAGTTCCAGAGCCTTACTAGTTTAATGTTAAAAGTGTTCTTCTCATTATGAGCCTAAATGCATTCATGGTCTGTCTGTATAAAGTGATTCATGATATAACAATCACTTTTTGAGTGCCTACTTTATGCTACCTGATTTTTCAAGATGACACATACAAACTCAATGATGTATAATGAGTGCAGTCTAAAAGATGAACACTAAAGATTAATTATAGACTGTACTAAGTAGTCCATCTCTTCCTTTTCTAACTTATTATTAGGTCCCTCAAGAAATTCCTTCAAAAAATTGTTTCCCAAATGTAACAGTACTCCAAGTAAACACTCAAGCAAAGATTCAGCTAAAGGCAACATCTCTAAATGCTCTTTATTTTCTTGCTTCTTCATTTTGAGGAAAATATAATCTATTGGTTTAACATTTTTTTTTTTTAAATTCATTGTATGTCTCTTTTGATGTTATAGTGCCAACTTGTTAATCTCAGTGATTCTATCTATGATCTGTCCTGAAAATGTTGAGATTTATGGGGGTTTTTTCAAGGTGTTTTTTTTTTTTTTTTCTCCAGATAAGTAGCAAATTACAGTAATGTTTGTTCTGTGGGAAAATGTATAGTTACATTTCAATGGTAGATAGATAGAAAGGACAATATAATTTTAAATGAGCCATTTTGTAAAAATGATATATAATATCATTTTATATAAGGTCAAATATATATACTCAATGAATCAGTTAAACAAAAATTTAAAAATTCCTCCATAGGTTAATATGATGTATTATTACCTGCTTACTAGAAGCATATCCTTTCTAACCCTACAGATATGTTTCAATGGCCTCTAGTTTTGAGAGGTTTTGATCTGTATTTTGAGAGTGTTTTGATCTGGTTCATGGCTTAGACAGGTGTACTCTTCCCTGGGTAAAAAGCTGGCTGGATGGCCAAGCCTAGAGAGTTGTAGTGAATGGAGTTAAATCCAGCTGGCAGCCAGTCACAAGAGGTGTTTCCCAGGGCTCATTTCTGGGGTCAGTCTAGTTTCATATCTTTATCAATTATCTGGATGAGGAGGTCGAGTGCACCCTCAGTAAGTTTGCAGACAACACTGAGTCAGGCAGGAGTGTCAATCTGCTTGACAGTGGGAAGGTTCTACAGAGGGACTTGGACAGGCTGAATGGACAGGCTGAGGCCAGTTGTATAAGGTACAACAAGGCCAAGTACCAGGTCCTGCACCTTGGTCACAACAACCCCATGCAACACTACAGACTTGGGGAACAGTGGCTGGAAAGCTGCGCAGCAGAAAAGGACCTGGGGGTGCTCATTGGCAGCCAGCTAAACATGAGCCAGCAGTGTGCTCAGGTGGCCAAGAGAGCCAATATCATTCTGGCTTGTATCAGGAATAGTGTGGCCAGCAGGAGAAGGGAAATGATCATCCCCATGTACTCAGCATTGGTGAAGTCTCATCTCAAATACTGTGTTCAGTTTTGGGCCCCTCACTATAAGAAGGAGCATGTCCAAAGAAGGGCAATGAAGCTGGTGAGGGGTCTGGAGCACAAGTCTTATGAGGCACAGCTGAGGGAACCGGGGTTGTTTAGCCTGGAGAAAAGGAGGCTGAAGGGAGACCTTATCACTCTTTACAACTACCTGAAAGGAGGTTGTAGCGAGGCGGGTGTCAGTCTCTTCTCCCAAGTAACTAGTGATACGACAAGAGAAAAAGGCCTCAGTTACTCCAGGTGAGGTTTAGATTGGATATTAAGAAAAAATTTCTTTACTGAAAGAGCGGTCAAGCACTGGAATGAGCTACCCAGAGAGGTGGTGGAGTCACCATCCCTGGAGGTGTTCAAAAAATGTGTAGATGTGGCACTTCACAACATGATTTACTAGTCATGGTGGTGTTGGGTTGACGGTTGGACTTGATGATCATGTAGGTCTTTTCCAACCTTAATGTTTCTATGATACTATAATTCTATAATTCTATCTTCCATGACCCAGAGAAAGATGAGACTAATATTCTGCATCCATCCATAGTACATTGAGTTTTGGTTTTATTAAGGAATAGGATAGGGAAAGTTAGAAAAAGTAAATATTCAAAAAGTTGAAAATTGAATCTTTGGTTATTGTCTGAGGTTATATTAGGACACCACTGTTCTTTTGAAGGTGCTTTCAAACAGAAAAACTATTGTTGAAATCCCCTTGCAAAGGGCAGTAATTAAATTCAGCAAAAAATTGCCGGTGATGTTATTTTTTTCCCCAGATTTTTTCACATTTCATAACATTGGTACAAGAGGTTTCACAATAGGATTAGAGCAGTAAAATTAGCCATTCTATATAATTCTAGAAATATTCAGGCATTTCTTTTAATGACCAAACAGAAAAATCAGATATTGAAATGCAATGGTTTTAACTGCAATCTTTTCAAAGAAATTGCTGACATTTTTACCTGTTGTACATAGAACAGTGAAGCAGACGTTTCATGAAGTGACTAAAAAAGCAATAATTTTACAGAACTGTTTTTCTGTATATACAGGCTAAAATTGACATATTTGGCCATGTTCCTTCATGAGAAAAAATATCTCAGAATATGCCTGAGAGGTTAAAATATTAACTTGCTTTGTAGTAATTCATGGACATGGATCATATGTTGCTGGTGAGAAGGAAATTGAAGTTTTTAGGATGTGGTCTGTGGTCCTGCATATAACATGGATAAGTAGTTTTGTTAAAATTATTAGCAAAGAACTGTTTCTGTTATTAGAAATTAGACAAAACAAACAGAAATGGACCTGAGAAAACTGTGGAAAATATGGCAACAGTGTTTATTGTAAAAAAAAATAGTCTGAATGCTATGCAGCAGCTTTATTGAGTGAACAGATGATCTGTACTCAAAGCTCACAACATATCACAAGATTTCTAAATGTCTGCCATGATGCAACCAATATAGAAATGAGTGTACAGATGTAACTTACTTTTTTCTATCTTGCTATGCATGAAAAAAAAAAAGAGTAAAATAAAACTGGTTCTCAACTTACATTTAAAGAAAAAAATATTTTCCAGATTTTAATCTTTCTATAGAGATTTTTATTTTTCCTTACAGGGGATCATACTTCCTTTTCATTCAATTAAACTGTAAAACTTGATTCCTGTGCCAGTTTTTATGCCTCTGAGTAAACGTGAGAATTAGCTTTGGCACCTCTATTACACCCTGTACAAAAGTTTATAGCACTATTACATGCAGTTGAGGTCGTCACACTGCTGCTGTTTCAAATATTCTCTGTTTCAACCTGTATTTTTTAGATGTTACTAAAACTAATATAGAGCAAAGTCATTTTATATTGATCTCTATTAATCCTGACATACTCAGACAGGCAAATTTACTTTCATAATACTGGAATGACACATGGAAAAAACCCATTGGGTCTCAAGTTTGGTCTTTCATGAAGTATAGTAAAGTGATTTATGAAATCACTTTGAAAATTTCAGAAATAAACACCTGACATCAGATTTTCTGGTCAAAAGATAAAAGTATAGAAATATTAATACTAAAGGTTTACCAATTTGAATGAGTTAAGCTAATTTACTTTTTTTTTTTTTTTAATGGGCATTTCAAATATTTAGAGAAAAAGGGAAAGTTGCATCACCTTCAAGTTATGAAAAAAATTTTCATTCTTTGAAACAAAAAGCTTGTTTCAAAATCTATATATTCTTACAAAAGTAGACATTTCCACAATAACATATAGAAGTAATGGGTTTTGAATGTAAAATTTCATGGATAACATACACAAAGTGTAATGTATCTGTAAGTATATTCCATATCTATCCTACCAATTCAATCTTAGTACAGCCTTATTGTGATCTCTGGAACAGCCTTAAGCCACCTGAGTACCCTTTGTTTACCTTTCCCTAGGTAACAGACCTACCCAGGCTTGAACATTTCCCTATTAACCGCACCTTAGCAAGCCACTTAAACCACTGGACCCTCTGTGACACTGACTCTCACCAGTTCATTCAACTCATGTAGATCGGTCTGGAAGACATTGCCACAATAGGCCTGGTGATTAGTGCCCCCCATTACATGTTGGAACAGGATTTTGATGGGAATATTAAACTCCAGAATGACAGGGACCATACAATTAGGTTGGCTATATTCTCCAAATAAAATTACTTCTAAAATTAGGTTTTTACTTTGATTTATTTTGAATTTTTATGGGAACAAAATTTTTTTTTAAAGGAAGAAGTGTAAATGCAATTAAAAAAATTTGCTATTTTATTTCCTTTTCTAGTTGTAGCCATACAGTGCGTGTAGTCAATGTCACACGGTGCTTCATTCCAAGTGACTTAATTTCTACCTGAATCATCACCTTTTCACAAATTCCAGCAATAGCTTGATGGGCAAATGAGTTAATTAAGGGAAAGGGAGGGGGCAAAAGGCACTGTACTAGAAGATAGGCTAGAAAGTTCAGACAGGCCAAATAGTGATTAGAACAGAACTACAGGCAGGTATATAAGCACCTCATATCTATTTAATATCCTCTCATCTATCCTTCCTCCCTTAGAGCTATCCAAATTTCATTCAGCAACATAGCACATCTCTACATCTGCTTTTCAGAAATGTTCTAAAATTCATATTGACAGCAATTTTCCATGGGCATCTTAAGGCCCCTTGGACTCAGGCTAGACATTATTGCATTTAATAATTTATCTGATTTACAGATTGGTGATCATTAGAAAGCAAAAATCATGAATGCTGACTCATCCAACAAACAATGAAACAAAAACTAAACCAAATAAAACAACAAAAAGAAAATGAAAATCATAACCAACCAATAACTGGCAAAGCTTTGTATTTCACTTCAAGACACCTAATGTATTTCAGTGTTCTCTAGCAAAGTACAGTTTCCATATTGAAATGTTCCCACATTTCAAAAAAACAAACAGAAGTTGTTCACTAGCTTGGAAATTTATAAGTTAAAAATTTGATCCAAAAATCCAGTTGTTAAATCCAGCCCGACAGTTAAAAATTCAGTCCAATTCCAATCCCCTTTTTGTTTTCTTGGCCTTTTGTTGCACTTGCTCCATTATGTCTTTGTCTTTTTTGTACTGGGGTGACCTGAACTGGACACAGCACTCCAGATGTGTCTCACCAGTACTGAACAGGGAGTAAGAACCACCTCCCTCCACCTGCTGGCAACTCGCCTCCTAATGAAACCATGGAGGCTCTTAGCCTTCTGATCAGCAATAGCAATTTGCTGGCTTATGGTCAACTTGTTGTAGACCAGGACCTCTAAGTCTTTTTCTGCAAAGTTGCTTTCTATCCAGTAAGCTCCAAGCCTGTACTGGTGCATAAATTATTTCTCCCCAGGTGCCAGACTCAGGATTTCCCTTTGCTGAACTGCATGAGATTCCTGTTGGTCCATTTCTCCAGCTCATTGAGGTGCCTCTGAATGGCAGCACACCTATCATCTGGTGCTAGTTTTGTACTGTCTGAAAATTTGCTGAGGGTGCATGCCCTGCTCCAGAATCCAAGTCATTAATAAAGAGGTTAAATAATATTGGACCCAATATTGACTCCTGGGGTACTCTGCTAGTAACAGTCCTCATGCTAAACTTTGTGCCACTCATCACCCACATTTAAGCCTGGCAGTTGAGCCAGTTTCAGTCTGCCTTCCTGTCCCCTTATCTAGACTATACTTCATCAGTCCACCTATGAAGATGAGATAGTGTCAAAAGCCTTACTAAAGTCAAGATAAAATGAAAAAAAGAATCCACTGCTCTCCTCGCATCCACCCAGCTAGTAATTTCATCATGGAAAGCTATCATGCTGCTCAGACATGATTTCACCTTTTTAAATCCATGTTGTCTGTTTCCAATCACTGTCATGTCCTTTGTGTGTCTAGAAACTTTTTCCAGGGTTATTTCCTCTATCATCTACCTATCCAAAGACTTATGTGTGAGGTTGACTGGACTGTAGTTTCCCAGATCCTTCTTCTTGCCCTTCATGAAAATAGCACGGACATTTGCTTTCTTCAAGACTTTAGGAACCTCACCCAATCACCATGGCCTTTCAAAGATAACTGAGAGTGGCCTTGCAATGTCATCAGTCAGCTCCCTCAACTCTTTCGGGTGCATCCCAAGTTGGGTTAATTTCCTTGCAAACATAGTTAAAAAAACAAAACAAAATAAAACAGGCTTGATCAGTGTATCACACAATGAACCAAAGCATTTAATGCAATATACTCTGGACTGAAATCTTTTCTTATGTCTTCATTAAACAATATTAAATCTCAGCAGTTTAAATCAAATTGCGCATTTGCAGTGCAGAACAAAACCAGAGTTCAAAGTTGCTATGTTTCCCTAGCAAAGGAGAAACAACTGAAATTATATGAACTTCAGAGAACTGGTGATTTGACAA